>CM026272.1:23998900-25217490 GCA_014851425.1 Senna tora
GACGATGCGCTATTGCCTACACCATTGCCCACTGCCCAACGCCATGGACAATGGAGCAATACCATGGTTGTGGCGTTGCCGATTTTGTTTGGCTCAGCCATGGCGCACGCCATCTATGAAATGCGCCATGCTACTGGGGCAATTTGAATTAAGAAAATTTTTATGTAGGCACATTCTAAAAAAAATTGTTTTTTTGTCCCATTTACCTGGTCAGCCCTAAGTTTCATCCCTTTATACCATTGTAATTATTTCTTCCCTTATTCTTCTTCTTTTCTAACTTCCTTATTATTTTTTACCAAAGTTTCTTTTCTTGTTTTTCTGATTATTTCTTCCACACTACATCTTCTTTTCTATGTTATTGATTCTTTCTTCCCCTCAACAGCATTTAGTTCCCCCTCACTATTCTGTACTTTGCTCTCTCTCATGTAAGGTTATTATGTTATTTTTCCCTTCATATGTGATTTGAGTCTAGGACACTGGGTGTAGGATAAAATCACAAAATATTATAACTAAATATATTGTGCTTGTGGGTTGTGGCATTATTTATGTGATATGCTTCAATTACTAGTTTACAAATTGTGAATTTCTAACGGACTTGAGAAGTGAAAAATACATCCTAATAGATAACTTAGTATATTTTATTCTCCCTCTCTTTTTATTATTGTTCGTTATATAATTATGTGCACTTCTCTTCAATGTTGCCACGCACCATGTAATGGACTATGTGCAATGGCTTTAGGAGCCCCTATTGCAACAGTACACTGCGCACCGTCAACAACTATGGTCTAATAAAGTATATATCCGTTAAAGCATTGAGTAGGCAATAACTTGAACTAGAATTTGCTACTGGAGTTTTGAAAAGCACAACTATGAAATGAATCTTCCATCTTTAGTAGATATCACCATATATATTTCCCAGAAAAGTAAAGGTGCATTTTAAAGTTTGCATATAAAGTAAATAAGCTGATTCAAGGCCATCAAAAATACATGGAGCACAAGCAGAGAGTTGTCTTTCTATGACTTTAACAGCCACAGAAGCAAGATAATATCACATACCAAATTTTGTAAATCATTCCTTTTTATTATTCCATTGCTGAAAATGTGAAGGCACTTCAGGAATGCCTGATAGTCATCTGAACTGCCCAACTTATCCTTAACTTTCTCACAGAAACTGAATGCTTGGTTATACATACCTGATATAAAATCAAAAAAGTTTGTAGTCAACAAAGATACTAAGAGCACAGAGAAATGCAGATATGGAGAACTTAAAGAGGTCCATAATAAAGTCAAGTGATCCTTTGGCTACGTTTGGTTGAAAAAAATTATGGAATTGGAATTGGAATTAGAATTGAATTATTTGAATTGAAAAAGTGTGTTTGGTATGAAAAGATGGAATTGAAAGTTTATAAAAGAATGTGAGATAAAAAAATTAATTTGCTCCTTAATAAATATTAAATAATTATTTTTTTAAATTTTATTTTTTAGTATATAATTACTTTTTTATATTCATTATAAAAAATAAAAAAAGTAAGAGAGACAGAAAGAAAGTAGGGACAAAAATGTCTTTTTTAAATTCAATTCCACAAAATTTATCTCAATTCCTCAAAAATACCCTACAATCTAATTCCACAAAATTTACACACCCAATTCTTAAAAATCAATTCCACGTAATTCAATTCCAATTCCACATAACTCAACCAAACTAAATAATTCCTAGAATATTGTGCAATTCTATGTGGAATCCAATTCCACGTCCAACCAAACAAAATCCACTTTATGGAATTGAGAATTGGATTCCATGGAATTTTCCAATTCCTGGTAATCCAATTCCTAATTCCATGTGTGCCAACCAAACGCCGGAATCCATCGTTTTTTGTGCAATTCCATGAATAATTCAATTCCTTGTACAACCAAACGCAGCCAAAAGGAACAGGTTACAAAATTATAGAGGTCAAAATGATGATCTGGATTGCATTCTTCCCCCATTATATTAAAGTTGAAAAACCAAAAACTTCAGAATTAACTAATTTTCAAAGAGGACAGAGAAATTCAAATGTGAAGAACTTGAAGAGGCCAAATACCCAGTTGATGATTTTCAGCCAAAGGATTTATAACTCTAAATCTTATATTACACTAGTTTAGAGCAGGTTTTTATTGCCTCTCTTTGGTATCCGGAAGATGATTGCTTCAATTTTTAATATGAACAGAGATTGGTCTGCTTTTCTTTTTATTCCTTTATGGAATTTTACCCTCTTCTTTTGTTTGCTTTGGAGTACATCTAATCATTTTCTCTCTACTATTCTTTTATAAAATTATTAAAAATATTTTTTTTTTTAAAAAGTCCATATTCTCCCAGATATATCCAGGTAAACCAATTTGAACAATCACACTAATATACATAGATTTTACAGTTCCACACCAGTGACTAGACATATGTAACTAATTACAATGTCCTTTGCTCTTCTTCATTTTCTTTGACACATCAAAGATGCTGCTAATTAAACTATTTTCAGAAATTTTAGAGAGAGAGAGAGATAAGAATCTGCATATTGACTCTGGCCTACAGCAGCAGCATATTAAATGAAATAAGCAAAAATCTAAAATCAAACAAAACTGAAGCAAAATAATTTCATATTGAGAACAGAATAAATCTAAAACTCAAGAAGCATGAATCATGTATTCAAGCAATGTGATCCATCTAAAATATAGCATGGTGGCTTACTCTTTAAGGTATCTTTGTCATCATAAGCAGCGAAGTCAGCAGTCAACCCAAAACCTTCAGCCTTCTTGACAGATTTCTTCTTGTCAGGAAAACGCGAGTTTGAATCCCTGTTATTATCATGATCAGCTTCTCTATCATCCTGATCACGAGTTTTCCTATCCCTACTTTCCTTATCAACACGCTTCTTTGGCTCTTTATGCACTTTCACCATTGCCTTATCATCATCCAGATCAGGACGATCAACACTCAAATCACGATCATGAGAACTAATAATCCTATCCCGCCGATAGCGCTGCTGCAAAATGTCAAAGTTTGTAATCCCATCATTAATAAATGCAGTTCATAAAATTCTTAGATAAGGGAAAGGAATAATCTTATTGCCTTGTCCACTTGCATTGGCCGCATCATGGGTGCTGTAGAACTCCGTTCATTGAAACGCTGGAATGAACTCCGGCCATATGGAACATGCTGTGTAGAAGCTGTTGCAGAAGTGTCTGGCAAGAATCTAGTAAACTCATCAAGCAAATCTGGATGATCCTCAAAAAGGGAAGCAACCTAGAGCATAATAAACAAGTTAACATTAAAAACAAAACAGATAGAAAATACTTCTATATAAGCATTTTATAAGAATCAAGAAAGAGCCCAACAAAGAGAGCCAAAAACTAGTTCTGAACACTATACCTCGTTATAGACCTCACCAATATCCTTGTGCTCTTTGCGGTACATATTCAAAATGTCCAAGAATGACTTGTAAACATGCTCATCATTTTGGAATCGTTTCTGTGGAAGCAAAACCAATCAACTAAAAGGCAAGGAACCAGAAGTTGCAGTAAGAAAGTCACCAAATGAAAATCACTTTTACCTTTATCTTGTTCACAAAACTAATAGCTTCTTCAAATTCAACTGTTTTCTTTGGAGGAGCCTCATCCTCATCAAGAGTTATCTCATATCCCTTTGGCAAGAAGGTGTTAAATCCAAAAATCAAGTTATTGTGTCCTTTGAATAGTTCCTTCACCCTTGCTATGACACCCGCAGTGTCAGTCCTGTTGAGGACAAAAACTGCTGAGACCTTTGATCCTTTAAGTACTCCCTCTAATTTTCACAATCACAAGGTAACAAAAAAAAGGTATACAGATGTAAGGGTGTACCTTTGAGCCTTGAAATCTTTCATGACCTCAAGGAACATGTCATATTTTTCTCTTTGGTCATGAAACATGTCTTTCACTTCCTTCAAATAGGATAAGGCATCATTGGTAGTCAATTTCTGTGAAGTACCTTCCCCTCCCCCTCCGGCTCCTCCCCCTCCTCCTGCAGCTCCAGGGACTTGGGATTGGCCATAGCTTCATAGACAGAATACAGTTACAAATTCAGATTCCCAGAATATCAACAGTTATAGCATCAACAATCTTTTAAATTAAAATAACAAATCCTCTACTTGCTGGATGGTCATAATGTCCAACATTTAGACTACCTTACATTTCTCTTCATTAAGCTGACGTTCCATAGGATAAAATATCCACACATACATGCACAGGCTGCTTCTACCCATATTTTCACTTACCCAACGAGACAATGAGAGCAATATTGAAATTACTTGCTAGGTAAGATTTGTGAATATGACTTACATCAACCTACTATCTAATGCTCCCAGCGAAGTACCCTTCCATCATCGATTTATGTAAATTAAAAGGTAAACACGAAGCAATTCAACAAAAAAATTTCACAAGCAGATGGAAACACAAATCCCCCAACAATGACAAACATGCTTGAATTCATCATCAAAGTTACAGAAGCTAAGGACTTGACAAGATACAGAACAGAAAGAAGAAGAAGATGATGATGACGAACAAGCAACTCTAGCGAGAGAAGTGAAATTAGCATAGAATCGAAGAAAAGCACAAGCAATTGAAAAACATACGAATCACCGCGCGAAGAACCCAAGGGTCGTTTCAATTGAGAGGTAGAATAAGCATCATCCCTTGTTCTCTTCATCTCTGCCCCAAAAAAAGGAAAAGGCCAATTCAATCCCTTAAAATTAGAAAAATAGTAAAAGAAATGAAGACATCAAGAAGCCCAAATATCTAAAACGCCGAGAAATAAGCCACAAGAAAGATTGTACCTTAGCAGCAGCTAGATTTCCTCTCAGAAAATTACGCTCCCAAAAGATCCCTATGATGAGAGAAAAAAAGAAAAAAAAAAAAAAAAGCAGTAAAGGGCGGCTTGATCACCCACCACCAACAAGTGAAGGAAGAAGAAGAAGAAGAAGCAAAATAGGTTCGCTCCAATTATTCTTCCCTTACTTTGAAGAATTGCGACCACTGAGAAGGAAGATTCATTGAAGTGAAAGGGGGAAATTTAAGGGGAAAGGAAGCTCCGGTACGTGGAGCTCAAACTCATTTTGGAGTGAGAAAGCCAAAAAAAAATTTTCGAAAAGTGATGAGGAATCGCTTCTATGACTATACAAGATGTTCCAATTTTGTTAGAAGAGTACTTCTTCTTCCGTTGCGGTATGCCGAATGCACCACCCTACAGGGGCCCACTATGAAACACCATTCATGGGTTGTGAATTGTGATATACCACACGCCCATGGGTTTTTTGGGCTTTCCTTTTCAAGCCCATAGGTTTCTCTTTGTGCTTTTTTATGAAGACACTCCGAGATTTGGACCCAAAAAACACAAAATTCCAAAAAAAACATTGTCGTAGGCTTTTTTATCGAAGTCATGGTATCTACCGTCGAATACAGTGATTAATCTTTTTACTGGTTTATAAATACTTCGAAGGATGGAATAGTTGACCCTAAAATTTGAAGCTACTCCAAATATTTAGTGTGGTGGTGAATATGGATGGGATCAAACATTTACTTTTTTGACCAAAATGAAATTTTATTAAATTTATTAATGGATTTGTCATTTATTAATGAAATTTAAAGCTACTTCAAAAATTATTGTCATTTTTTTGGTTGAAATTAAAGTATTTACCGTCAAACACGGTGACTAAGCACTTCGAAAAATAAAACAATTGGCCCTAAACTTACTTTAAATATCATTATCATTTATACATGCACAAAATACTTCAAAGTTACTACTTACTAGTGAATATGGATAGGATCAAACATTTACTTGAATATGGATAGGATCAAACATGTACTTTTTTGACCAAAATGAAATTTTCTTAAATTTATTAATGGATTTGGCATTTATTAATGGAATTTAAAGCTACTTCAAAAATCTTTCTTTTAGTCGAAATTAGGACATTTACCATCGAACACGGTGACTAATCTTTTTACTGACTTATAGACACTTTGAAAGATGGAATAAGTGGCCCAAAAATTTAAACCTACTCCAAATATCATTGTCTTAGATGCACAAAATACTTCAAAGTTACTAGTGAATGTGGATAAGAATTAGGATCAAAATTCAAACATTTACTTTTTTTTTACCAAAATGAAATTTTCTTAAATTTATTAATGGATTTGTAATTAATTAAATAATTGCTCGCCATTTAATTGGCTATTAATTATTGATATTTTAAATTAAGACTAGATTTTGGTAGATTTGTTTATATTTTCATTAGAAACTAATCAATGAAAAAACAAATATATGTGAAGAATATAAGAACCACATTTTTTTAGGGAATATAAGAACCACATTAAGTTAAACAAAATTATCTTTTTTCATTTCCACCTCTTTCTCTTTTTTTTTCTCACTTAGGCAAAACATAATTACAAGTTTAGCTTATACAAACCTAGAGTAATTTAAGAAAAACGCTTAAAAAGGCTCAAGATTAGTTTCTACAAAATGAAAAGAAAAAAATGTCGAGCTTCACTCTCTTCACAATAAATTACGCCAAATTTGTATAAGTTAAACTCGATGTAATTATGTTTAGTCTAAGTTAAAAATATATATTAATTATTACTACAAAAAAATATAACCTCTATGTCAGTTAAAAAATTATTTTTAACGTCAGTTATCACTAATACTAAAGGAATTAATGTCAGTTTCAAATTTGAGATTAAAGATTATTTCAAGAACATTTCAACATCAATTATAATAACTAAATTAACCAATGACATTAAGTGACTATACCACGAGTTATCAATAAATGATGTTAGTTAACCGATACTAAAATTGTTATTTTTTATAGTATGTATAATTCTTCTTAAAATCTTTTATATATTTTGGTAGATTGGCCTATGATAGAGTGAGACAAAAATTAAAGTTTCATTTGTTTGGAAATAGACAATTAAGTCCCATAGTTTGTGAAACAATCCAATCTTATTGTTATATTTTTATCTAAAAGTTGATGTCAAATTTAATAATTGATTAAATTAGAAACTAAATTTGAGTGTAAATTAATAATTATGTGTAAATAAGTGATTGTACAAATCAACAATTGTCAAATTTAGCACTAAATTTTGAATCCATTATATGATAAAAGGATAAGATTAGAACATTTTAAAAAATAAAATGGACCAAATTGTTTATTTCTAAGTTAAGAGGACTAAATTAAAACTTATATAAAACTAGAGGAGTAATCTACATGTAAGTGGAAAACATAAGTGGAATTTTTATATCTTTGTTATATGATTTTATACTCACAAAATGGCATATAGATAGTTTTGAACTCTTGATATATATAAAATGAAAATTAAAAGAGAACATTAATGATGATTTTATATATTTGAGACAAGAACTTCCTCTAAGCATATATATATATATATATATATATATATATATATATATATATATATATAAAGTTAAATTGATTGATTAAAAATCTTAATATAAAAGCAACAAAAAAAATATTAATATAAAATTAATTTAAAGTAATGCTAGTGTTAAAAAATAAATACACTAATTTAAATACCTATGTGGTGTGTTTTTTAAAGTTAATTCTACAATGCAATCAACATTTTGCAGGATGGTGCTATATGGCATCCCATGTCCTTTTTTATTTTTACATGATAGTCTTTATATTTTTTTTATAATTATATTTTTAACATGTTTAATAATTTTATAATTTGACCTATAAAATTTATAATAATTATACTTTTAATATTTACAAAATTTTTATATTTTATATTTTTATCCTTAAACTTATAATATTACATTTAAGTCCTTTAAATTTTTTATTTATATGTTTAATATGTCTAAAAATTTTATAATTTGGCCCCTAAGATTTATAATAATTATATTTTTAACATATAAAATTTTTATATTTTCACCCCTCAACTTATAATATTTCACTTAAGTTCTCAAAATTTTTTATATTTATACTTTTAGCATGTCTAATCATTTTATAATTTGATCCCTAAATTTTATAATAATTATGCTTTTAACATTTAGAAAATTTTTATATTTTTACCCCTAACCTTATAATAATTATCTTTTGACTAATTTTTTTAATAAAAAACTTAAAAAAAAACAAATCTATATCCAAAGAATAAAAATACCCTAAACACCAGGGGACCTTTGAGAAGAAGAAGAATGGCTTCAATGGTGGGCTATGTTGAAATGTCTCCCGATGTTTAGAGCATATTTAGTCTTTGCATGTATATTTTTTTTTTTTCAATTTTTTTTATAAAAAATTACTTAAATTATTACAAGTTTAGAGGTAAAAATAAAAAGTTTTTATAAATGTTAAAATTATAATTATAATAACTTTTAGGTAAACTTATAAAATTATTGGACATGCTTAAAATATAAATATCAAAAACTTTAAGGACTTAAGTGCAATATTATAAATTCAGGTGTAAAAATACAAAAGTTTTATAAATATTAGAGGTATAAATTATTATAAACTTTAGGGCACATTCATTAGGCAGAAATAAAAATAGAAATGGAAATAGAAATAGAAACGAAATGCATTTGAAGTGTTTAGTAGTAAAAGTTTGGTAATGGAAATGAAATGAGAATGTATTAAAATGACCATTTTACCCCTTATATTAAAATAATAAAAAGAAAATAAGGTTATAATTGTGTCAAATCATGTCAAATCAAAGGGGTATAATAGATATTTTATATTTTCTTTTTCTTTTTCTTTTTCTTTTTTTGAAAAAAAATTGATGGAAATCAAAAAGTCTCATGGAATGGAAATCTTGTAAGTGAGGTAGGATGCATTCACAATTTTCAATTCAAGGTGTGTTTGGTTGGTGGTTTTGAATCCAACATTACATCCAACATTCTTCCTACCAAACAAACTCTACTTTTTGCAATGTGATGAAATTACAGTTTTGTCCTTACTTTTTTACCCACTTTTATTCCATTCTCACTTTTAATGTAAGGATAAAATGGTCATTTTACCCACTTTTATTCTATTTACTTCACATCACATCATATCACATTACATGACATTTTCATTCCCTCCAACATTCTCATTCTCATTCTCATTATTCCCATTACATCCAACATTACGTCCTCCACCCCACTAACCAAACACACTCTAATTCTCTATGGCAATGCGAAAGGTGCAACAATGCCATTGAAGATGTTAGAGTTGGTTAAGGTTCGGGCTCTTACTCTACAAGGGCGAGGATTCGAACCCTATGGCCGATGTGAGGGACTTATTATTGGATGATATACGTAAATTGTAGGTTTGTTGAGATTGGCTGTTTGGTTCTTTTTGGATCTTGGAGAGTAGGAAGAAAGAACAAAGATAGAAAATGTAACTACGGAATACGTGGCACCACTCATCTATCTGTTACGCGGCCCTCGCCCACGTCACCACACGGAGCTTCCCCTCAATCAGACGTGAATCTCCACAAGCCTCGTGGGATGACCCACGTCCCACGACGTTGTGGGTCGAGCACGATCTCCCCACACGCAAGTATAAATAGACCCTTACTCGGGGGACTAAAAAAGCAATATAGTCAGAAAAGTATTACACACAACCTTGAGGATTATCATAAGCCATCCCTGATATTCCCCACTCTCTGGGTACCTGAGCATCCTCAAATACCTCGCGCAAGTCCTTTCCGCATCTTGAGCTCCATCACCGGCCCCCATTCCGGCCAACCTCCGGCAAGTTCACTTCCACCTTGCAGCACACCGTTCACAGGGCTTCCAGTAGCCCTCAGAGACCATAGCTCTCTCTCACTAAGGCAACCTCCTAAGAGCGGCTCGCCCGCCCGGAGTACCTTAGGCACGTCTTAGCCGCACACGGCCCAATACAGGTAACAACCTTGCCTAACGGCTCTGATAGACGTCACCATGACGAACTACGTGGACTTTGATCCCTCTCGAAGGGTATGTAGGCACCTAGGTGCATCACCTAAGGATAAGTCCCCCAAGGTTAAGACCCCTTGTGGTCCTAATTTCAAACTACAATTGTCTGAGCCAAAAATGACAGTTACAGTGGCGCCCACCGCGGTCTTATTCAGACCACAATGCCTTGCGCACTCTGCCGCTAAACGACATTTGTTTTTCGGGGAGTAAGAGTATACACCTAACGCTCAGAAACCCGTATTTATTTTTGTTTTGATCTCCAATACAGATACAAGATATAATACATCATGACCGACTCGAACGTCCCCGCAACCACGACTGACGCTAGCGCCCTAAGACACAGCACGAGGAATCGACAGGGAACAGCCGAACCAGTCATAACTGAGGCAGGCGGATCAAACGTGACTCAGCCTCAGAGCTCCTCAATAACGCAAGTAGCCATCACGGAAACCGTGGCCCAGAACCCGACATCTAGAGAGGAAACTTGTCCTCAACACCCATATGGCATGCCGCACGTCCCTTGCCCCATAACTGGCGGTCAAGAGATGACAGAGCCAGCAAGGAACTCACGGGACGCTGAGATCACCCACCTCGAGGCAGAAGTAGCAGCTCTACGACAACAGCGATGGGAAGAGGACAGGAACCTCGCCCCAGCAAATGCGAGCACTCAGTTACCCTACCGGCTTGCCCACAATTCAATTTGGGACCTTACCAATGGAGTTCGCACGATTGTCTCTGACAGCGGCACCACCCCCAACGGCGATCCCACCTGGACTAACCATGGTCGCTGGACAAGCAGCACGGCCCATCACGAACTATCCGCGACCACCAGTCCCAAACTACCCTCCAGGATCCTACCTCCATATGCCATGGGCCACGGCCTACAACCCGTACGCAGCCGGCGGCGCAAACGCCTACCAGTGGCCCGCGATCGACTTCCAGGGAAAGGGGAGACACCCCTTTACCCAACAGGTCATGAATGAGCACGTTCTCATGGGTTTCAAAATGCCCTTCCACATCGAACCTTATGGCGAAGAGACCGACCCGCGGGACCACCTGAACACATTCAACTCGACCATGTCAATACTAGGAATGACGGACGGCCAACAGTGCCGAGTTTTCTCATCGACTCTGAAGGAAGCCGCCTTAAGATGATTCTCCTTGCTGCCCACCAATTCGATCCACAGCTTCGATCAACTGGCTCAGAACTTCCTTACACAGTTCGCCAGTAGCAAAGAGTATAAAAAAAACGAAGACTCCTTCATTGGTTTCCACCAGGAGGAAGGAGAAACCTTGCAAGCCTTCCTGGCCCACTTCACCAAACTCTCGCTCCAAGTCCGAGGCCTCCAGGACGTCGTCGCCATCTTTGTCATAAAGCAAGGTCTTCGATACTCACAGTTCTACGGGAAACTGAACAGGTGTCCCGTCTCCACTTTACAAGAACTTATGGGTGATTGAAGAACAGGAGCGGAAGTGGTAACAGAGGTAGGAACAGGGGCAAGAATAAAGGCAGGAACAGCATCTCTCGCCGGAGCCTCCACCTGTACATCCTCCCGGTTAGTACTCCGCCGTATGACCTGCGAAGACAATCGCAAGTCAGCCCCAGCAGGACGCTTCTTGAGCCTCCTTCTCTGTTTTTGGGTAACTCCGCCGCAGAAGTTCCTCTCCCTTCCCCCTCCCGAGGTCCGCTCGCGCCAACCTTCCCATCGAAGACAAGCCCTATTGACCATTCTTCCTCCCCCTGCTCCGACCGGCATCACGAGTGTGGCTCAGAGGAGGAGGAGGGGAAGAAGAAGGAAGATCTTCCAAATCAGTGAAATCAAAGGGGTAGTAGCTGTAATCGTCACCCCCACCGGCCATTGCGAAGATTTAATTTGACAGGAAGCAAGAATCAGAAAAAGCAAGAGCAGGTGAAATAGAGGCAACGGAGAGAGGTGAATGCAAATATAAAGTCACAAACTTTCAAACGTTGGACATTTATAGGGCACCCAGAGGTGCGACGATTCAAAAACTTCGACCCCTTGTATCCCACAACGGATAAAACCCCTTATCCTCTACAATCAAGCCCAGCTGCAACCGCTCACTTCAACCGCACACGTGGAAGGAAGCAACGGACGGGATACACAGCCAGGGCAAAGGAGACGCAAAGACCGAAAAGCCCCCAAGAACCCAAGAGTCACTTTGAGACACTTGAGGGCCTTTTCGTGAAACCCTCCACCCAGGCTAATGATGGCTACCCTCAGAAACGAACCCGTATTTAATGAGAGGTAAACGGCGGCAAAACACTTAAATAACAGGACACTCGTTCAAGCTCTGACGCGTGGCACCTGCAACGAAGCCCGCTCCTTAAACAAACAACCCTCAGCAAGAAAACCACCGTCAGCCACTTATCATGGACGAACATTGCTAGATGAGAGCTTTTCGAAAATGACCAAAGCAGCCCCTGACCTTTGGATACCCCTTACTAGCCCTCGAAGGGTATTCCAGGAAATTCCCCTCTGAGCAATGATGACTTCACCTCGGTAAGTCGCGTACTTTCTGCAGAGACGGCCCGAAAACTTGCTGAGGAAGCCAAGCGGCCAGCCATCCAAAGCAGGACGCGTGTCCTCCCCAAGACGTCTCCTTTCGCATGAAGCGATGCGAGGGAGCCAACTTCGTAAGACGGATGGCCGGTTCCCACAACCGCGACTCTAAGCGGACAAGCCATCACACGAGTAAAGGCAGCGAAAATTCCTAAGTGTCTTACAGGCAAAGGAACTTAAGTCCACGGTCGCCCGACACCCGTAGACTTGGGGGACTTATGTAACTACGAAATATTCCACCTAGGGACACGTGGCACTGGCGTTCTAAAAGCACTGCCCCAGCACCCACTGGAGACACGTGGCACCACTCATCTATCTGTTACGTGGCCCTCGCCCACGTCACCACACGGAGCTTCCCCTCAATCATACGTGGGATCTCCACAAGCCTCGTGGGACGACCCATGTCCCACGAGGTCGTGGGTCAAGCACGATCTCCCCACATGCAAGTATAAATAGACCCTCACTTGGGGGGACTAAAAAAACAATCTAGTCAGAACAGTACTACACACAACCTTGAGGATTATCGTAAGTCATCCCTGATATTCCCCTCTCTGGGTACCTGAGCATCCTCAGATACCCCACGGAAGTCCTTTCCGCATCTTGAGCTCCATCACCGGCCCCTATTCCAGTCAACCTCCAGCAAGCTCACTTCCACCTTGGAGCACACCGTTCACAGGGCTTCCAGCAACCCTCAGAGACCATAGCTCTCTCTCACTAAGGCAACCTCCTAAGAGCGGCTCGCCCACCCGGAGTACCTTAGGCACGTCTTAGCCGCACACGGCCCAATACAGGTAACAACCTTGCTTAACGGCTCTAATAGACGTCACCATGACGAACTATGTGGACTTTGATCCCTCCCGAAGGGTACGTAGGCACCTAGGTGCATCACCTAAGGACAAGTTCCCCAAGGTTAAGACCCCTTGCGGTCCTAATTTCAAACTACAATTGTCTGAGCCAAAAACGACAGTTACAGAAAATATGAATCTGAATATTCTTCTTCTTTTTTTCAAATTTTGAGATGTGTAAATACATGAGGAGGACTTACATATTTATAGCAAAACTTTCATAGTCTAAAACTCAATAAAATACATTAAATTATAATAAAATAAAACTACTTCATGGTGAAGAAAGTAGGCACCAACTTGCTCTGCTCTGCTTCTCAACTTGATCTTATCCTGTTATTCAAGTTGATTTAATTTTCTAACATAAATCCTCCCATAAACCCTTAAAGAGGTTGGGAGGTCTTTCCTAACCGTACTTACCCCACTTAAACTTTTTATTAAAAAAAAAAGTGCAACAGCTAGGTGGATGCATTCACAACTACTACCAGGTAGGATGCATTCACAAATATACAGCAAATGGGCAACGGCTAAGTACTTTGACAAAAAGTTTAATTTGGAAACTTTGCCAAAGAAGACAACGCAACCTTCAGGGATATGAAAATGCATCAACAGGTCAGGGAAATTCATTCTGGATAACTTGTGGTGGCAAATAGGTACAGGTAACTCTGTGCAGGTAAGTTCAAGATATTGGTGGCAAGTGAGAGAAGAAGCAAGGGAGACAAGTTGTCTGGTTAAGGATCTAATGGATCGCAATGGGCGTTGGGGTCATCAAAATATCAACTCAGGAGAATACAAAGTGGATTTAGGATATTCAATACTGGCATGGCAACAAGGTATGAATAATCCTAATGTTAATTTCCTCTAGAAATTTCTATGGAGTCTATCACTTCCTAATAGTCTAAAATTTTACATGGAAATTACTCAATGAGGCCTTACCAAATTTAGCTAATTTAAAAAGGCATCACATCGTCAAAGTGGGTTAGTACCATTGTTTAGAAAACCGGACCGGACCGGCCAGTTGGACCGGAAAACCGAAAAACCGGCTGCTAGTCCGGTCCGGAATAACCAATGAACCGGTCAGGTATAAAACCGGTCAAGAACCGGTCACAATCGGTGGTTTAGACGGTTCGACCGGTTTTTCTTTTTTTTTAAAAAAAAAATTTGTGTTGTTTATGATTTAATATTTATTGAAAATTTGTTGTGACTTGTAGTTGTAAGGATTGTTCTATTTCAGTATTTATTGTTTGGTTTGTGATAAGATTTGAGACTTAAATATGTTAATCCTTGAACTTATTTGAAGAGTTTAATATGATATTGTAGTAATTTGCAACTTGTTCTATTTCTTATCATGTTTAGATCGAGATAGAAACATATAATTATGAAGTATATCATTTTTTTATGATATATTTTAGTATATTTAATTAAAAATATATATTTTAAATGACACCGGTTTGACCACGGTTCGACCATTGAACCGTGAACCAGTGCCTCGACCGGTTCAATGACCGGTCCGGTTTTAAAAACATTGGTTAGTACAAATGGTCAAAGATTTAGAGGAAAGTTCTCACCTCACCCATGGGCGAGGATTTGAATCCCCCTGAAGCCATCCAAAATCCTGCTTTGGTGGGCATTCCTCCTAGAGAGATCCCCTAGCACCCAAGGACTAGTTGAGTAGCTGCGATTGGGTAAAATTGCTTGCAGTTTAGGCTTGTGCAATAATCCTTTGAATTGGACCTCTATTGATCTCCCCAACATGCCACTTGCGCCCTGCTCAGTAGTACTTAAAAGTCCCTTCGGCGCGGTGTGGTACACAATCTGAAACCATTGATCACATCTTTCTTCACTGCTCTTTTGCTAGAGGAGTATGGTTTGGTTTGGTGCTTGGCTTTCTATGAGATCTCATTTTTTTACTCTATCAAGGACGTGGGTCAGGGTAGCAGAACAACATGATAACTGAAGTAAACAATTGTTAGATTTTAAGCTTCTCTGCCTGTACAACATATGGATATATAGATAGGAACAAATTCTATACGGAGAACAAGGATATATCTCCATGTGCAACTGTTCAAAGAATCCAGTTTCAATGGAGACAACTTCAGGCTCACATTCAGTCCACCTTTTCAAGCACAAGAGAGGGAGTAATAGATTTCTTATCTTACTGCATTTGTAAATATAAGTGTACATAAGTGCAAGTATGTGTCAAATAAAATTTTATATTATCTAAAATAAAAGAGACCCCAACTTAAATATTTGTTAATTTATAATAATAATAATAATAATAAATTGTTAAATTATTATTATTATAAATTAAATAAATACTTATTATATATATATATATTAGTCATGGTAAAACATGTATGCTTATAATATAATATATATATATATTTATTACTATAAATTCTGAGCAATTTTTCACTGTTGCAATCCCACTTTCCCGCTCATATTGTCCGCCAAATTTACCCATTTTGTCCACCAAAATTTAGTTCAACAATTCAGCTGGCATTTGGTGCTATGTGATCTGATGAGTAACTTTTGTAATCTTACTCTCTTCCTAAGACTATGGCAGATCACGTGAAGACTTTCTCTCTTTCCAATACTTTTTTTAATTGTTTAATGGCATTAAGATTTTTAAACAAAAGCTGACCTTCCCCTTCTTCCAAATTCTATCCCTTCTTCTTCTTCTTCAAAATCTATTCAAACTCCTTAATCCTTATTGTTGCACATTGCTATTCTCTCCAAGCTGTGAAGTGAATTTGAGAGACGCATAGCACAAGCACTTGCCATGATCACTACACATTCAAATTCCACCTATTTGAAATTATATTTTCCTCTACCGGTTTGAGTTCTAAATTTTTCAGATTAGAAAGTAGGTACTGCATTCTAGGTGAATGGAGAATAGGTGATTTCAAAACATTCTTCTCACATTTTCACTTTCTCATAGTTTTCGTTGTTTATCTGTTGTAGAAACTTGAAGCCTGGAGCTTTTGACAGTGAATGCTATGTGCGGTTTTCACCAAAATTAATTTCTTCTGCCCAAGTCTTTCCACCTCCTCTCTTGTGCTTATGTGTGTTTGTTTATGTTTGTGCATAGCAAGTTGTATTATGTAAAACAATAATTAAATTCATATATATTTAATTAAATTGGAGGAATTACATAGACCAGAAATCATGGGTAAAATAAAACCATCCATTATGATTGCAAGGGTCAACATAATTTTGACACCTATTTACTGTGATAGTGTGGTACTAGAGGGGATCTGTTTACAAGTCGCATTTTTGTCTGACTTAAAAAGAAAAAAAGTCTCTTTTAATAGCCAGGCTTCATGTTTGCATGTGATATGTGACTTATAAATTAATTCATTTTCTGAACATTTTTTTATGGGATTGGTGCCCTGATGCCTAACCATGGACCTTTTTTTGGTTTTGTTCCCTCACGCGTTATGATAGGTACTAACCATTCTTGCCATGGATCTTATGGATATGATGATATGCTGTCTTGGTTCGTGTTGAACCTCAAGTTGGACAAATAATTTAGTTTGTTATTGAGTTGTTTAGGTGTTGTAACTTATGCATAATTGTAGCCTATTATAATTGAGATTGATTCGTATAGTCTTAAGCTTTACTAATCTTGCCTACATGGAGCAATTAATCATGCTATGGTGAGGAGAGATTTGGCTTTAACATATTCGTTTTCCAAGTTGCACATGAGCATCAAATTTGTGCAAATTACGTAGAAGGAAAAATTTTCTGGAAGGAAGCCATTAAAAATAATGGAACTTTATCAGGTTTATGAATCTTACTTCTTATATTTATCTCTCTAATTTTACTTTACTTTTTGTAAAAAAAAAATTTAGAATTTGATGAACATATACACATTTTACTTTTTTCCTAATTAACTAGGACATAAATGAAAGTATTATATTTTCTTTCCAAATAAGCATGATTTCAGCTTAAACCTTTTATAACTTGAAAGATGATACCAGTTTGTTGATTATAGCATGCCTGAACGGGTAAACGAGTTTAGAATTTACAGGTAAAATAGATAGTTCAAGATTCT
The DNA here is from genome assembly GCA_014851425.1 of Senna tora. Lineage (NCBI taxonomy): Eukaryota > Viridiplantae > Streptophyta > Magnoliopsida > Fabales > Fabaceae > Senna > Senna tora. The sequence continues at coordinate 24,016,328 of CM026272.1, forward strand.
GCTATCTAATAGCAAATTAATATTTCCACACCTTGAAGTAATAATCATCTGTGTTTCTATTTACATGCATCAAGAGACTCTTGGATAATTAGGTTGACTGGGCCAATGATAGCAATAATCATGTGGTAGTCTTTGATGAAACTATGTGAGAGTCTTAATTTCATTCACCCCTATTTTCTTCCTATCTCATCACTTTCTTATTCTATGTTTTCCCTCATCATTATAATTAGTATTTGTATTTGGATATATTTTCCCCACTCTACTCTTGAGCTTCTTAACACTTTTGCCCCTTTTTTCATTGCTCTTTATCTGTCTTTTGTTGTGCTACTAAGTGTGATTTGTTCAATATTTATAATTTATATTTTCTCAATTTTTAAATTGTAGTACACATTTCCCCTCTCATATTCTCCCAAGCTAATTAACAGAGCATGCAAATTTTATGACCACTTTTTTCAATGTTAGTTTCAGATGCTTCACTTTGTTTAGTTTAATTAAGTGAAATTTTTTTTGTTTTACTCATTAGTCCCTGTCCTGCTCAAGGTTTGGGTTTAAACAGTTTTGTAGTTAATGTGTCAGGTGGGTCTGGTATGCTATATTTTTCTGTCCTAGGTAATTTTAATTTTGCAAGGTATATTCTATTACCTCACATTTGAGTAGCAATATTTAACAGCATTTTAGCAACTTTTTGTATCTCTTCCTTCTTTTTATATATGTTATGTGTGCATATTGAAGCATTGGCAACATATTTTCATGAACCTTAATTAATATTGTTTTAGGCACTTATTATGATTTTTTTTTCCATTTTCATATATGTCTTATTTTTCATAGATTTTTATATATCAATAGAAAGTCAAGCTTTGTAGTTTAAAATGGTATTTTGACTCTCCAAGTTTTCGTGTGGTTAGCATTTGTGCTGTGATAGGGGTTCGGTACTTTCTTATCTGTTGGTGGAGGATACTATTTGTTTTTTAGAGGCTATTTTGGTCTAATCTATGTATCAAATAAACAATAACTCCACTCTACCATATTGTTATATATATATATATATATCAATAAGTAGTGGAGAGAATAGAAAAAGAATTTAGAAAAGTGTTGATGCTGCTACCAAAAATGTTGCTAATGACAATGGTGAATTTATTGACTTCAATTCTTGCAAATTGATTAAAAAAATTGTATGTATAATCATATATTTCATTGGAATCAACCAAATATTGGCATTTTACTTTTCTTTTGTAGATATTCCTTTTTTGGAATGTAATTATTCTTTTTAACAATACTATCTCCATGATTCATTCTCAAATGACAAAAATACTATTTTGATATTTTACGTTTACTCTCTGTTTCAATTTGATTCTTTACGTTTGTCCTGTCTCAATTTAGTCTTTTACGTTTGTAAATTTGAGCCAACTTAATCATTCTATTATTCATGTGTTAAATAATTAACAGATTACTGATGTACATTTAGACATGCTGAGTTAGAATTACCTATCTCCATATTTATTAATATATTTTTTTTAAATAAAATTAATAATAAAATCGAGTTTTCTGTTTTGTCGTTTGTATTACTGTCTTAGTGGATAAGTGGAAACAAAATTCTTTTTCAGAGGAAGAATATGCAATTGTAGAAAATGTTGTTTGGGCATCGCAGGAACATTCAAACAGAGTCCAACTATGTTTGGTAGGGCACTTGTTGTGCCATGGATCTGTTAATGTTAGGGCTTTTCAAAATACTACAAGGCAAGTTTGGAAGGGCAAGCATGGTGTTGATATAAGGAAATTGCTAAAAATTTGTTCCTATTTCAATTTTTTATTGGAAACATAGGGACAAGCATGGTGTTAATGTTAGGGCTTTTCAAAAGCTTTATGGACAAGCACGATGAAAAAGTTGTAGGATTAAGGTTTTAATTTTTGGGTAAAGTAATCTTGCTGTCATCAAATTTTACTGTAATGGTTATTTTTGTCCTTAATTTTTTTTCAGTTCATGTTTACTTCTAAACTTTCAATTTTGTTCATGCCTGTCATTATTGTTAACACTATTAACATGCTTGACGGAATTTGCTGATACGTATTATGAATGTGTATTTTTTTTGTCATGTCATTGTTCACCTTACATTTAACTTTTTATTTTTATTAAAAAAAAATCTAATCCCAATAAAAAAACCAAATTTTTACCCTAATTCATTTTTACTATTATTTTTTTTTTATTTGGATTAAGTTTATTTTTTTAATAAAAGTACAAAATTAAATGTGAAGTAGAAAATGAGGTGGACAATGACATGGCAAAAAAAATATCCATTCACCATCCACGTTTGGGGGTAGCAAGGTAGTTTACCCTTAATTTTTTTAAGAGGGTTTAGGTTTTAATTAATTGTTTATTTAAAATCTAATTTTAATAAATATAGAGGGAAAGAATTCCAACTCAGAATATCTAAATGTACATATTTAACTGTCTACGTCAGTAATTTGTTAATTATTTAACACACTTAGATAACAGAAAGATCAAATTGACTTTACTTACAAATGTAAAAGACTAAATTAAGACAAAACAAATAAATGACCATAGTAGTGTATTTGTCATTCTCAAATATTCAATCTCTAATGTAATTCATTTGAACAATACAACACCCGTGCATAGCACGGGCACCACGCTAGTATTAGTTAAAGGGTGAACCATTTACTGCATCTTTGAAAGTGTCAAAGATCCTTCCACCTTTTATGGTGATGAACGTTGCTAAGAGGTTACAATTTTATTAACGTTGTGCAATTCGGCCGTTTCTTTAGATGACACGTTTTCCATAATTAATATATATATATATATATATATACCAATAAATATATAGGGTGTGGCATTAAATAAGTGATATATACATGCTCTCTAATATATGGGTTCCGTTTATTTGGACGATTTCGTTTAATCCTGTGAGAGTGCCACTATGTAATTCTTGAGGGATAGCGGAATATCTCTTAAGGACAGTGTCCTAATCGGCGCGACTCGAACTTAATTTTGAGAGAATCCTCAACAATTAGTTACTGGGTCTTTCTTGGAAGTCAGTAGCTGTAATATGTAAGGTAATAGTAACAATGTAGCTTTTAATTTTTTTCTTGTTGTCAGTTGTTAGGAAAATGCTATGTGGTCATTTGCAGGGTTATGAAGGGGTTAATGTTCTGGTTGGTTGGAGTGGTAGATACTCCATTCTTCTTAAGTAAGGTCTCGAGTTTGAGTCTTGTGTATGGAAAAATCCCTGTTGGGAGAGCTTTACCCTTATTATGGGATCTCAGCTAGCTTGAACAGGATTACGTCCAATAGAAGAATACATGTGAAAAAAAAAAAGAAAAAGAAAAAGTAGGACATGGACTTATCATTTTAGGACCACCTTCATCATTAGGGATGTCAATCTTATCCGGACCCAACGGGTACTCAAAAAATTTATCCGTTGGGTCCGGGTCTGGGTATTGAAAAATGGGTCTGGGTCCGGGTCTAGAGATTTTAACGGGTAAAAGTCCGGGTTCGAGTCCGGGGACGGATAAGGGTGTATTCACCCCGGACCTGGACCCGGAGATATAATATATATAAAAATATATTATATATCATATCAAATTATGTGTTTGAAGTTTGTTTTTCTTAAATTTGAAAATAATTAAATTTATAAATGTGCGTTCAATACTTGTGATTAAAGCAATTGTGATGAAAGTAGCAAATTTTGTAGAAAAAATAGTAAATTTTTCGGGTCTGGGGATCTAAGTATTCGATGGGTCCGGAGACGGGTATCAAATTTCATACTCGGCCGGGGACGGGTCCAGGAATGGGAAAAATATTAACTAACGGGACCGGGGAAGGAGAATGCAGTATCCTACCCAAACCCTACCCATTGCCATCCCTATTCATCATCTTCAGCAACGATTGTTACAAGGGATATTCAGCAACTACTCAAGCACAGGAGATGAAGAATGAGGTCCTTAGCATGATACCCCCCACAGTGTCTTGTTTTAGGAATAGTATGTTTCTTTCCTTGTAATTTCTGTTATAATCAATCTAAAAAAAAAAAGGATGCATTCCCAATTTTTAATTCTCCCAAATGTATTTGTGAATTCATCCTATACCCTTTGTGAATGCATCCTACCTGTACCCAAATGTATTTTAACCAAATTTTAAGAAAAAGTGAAGTGGCGCTAATATTTTGCCTCCTATATGTGAAATGTGATATGTAAGTGATATTGCGCAAGTAATCCGGCCTTAAAAAAAAAGTGATATTGCGCAAGTAATCCGGCCTTAAAAAAAAAGTGATATTGCAATTGGCACTATTTGTGTATTCTCACTTCTGATGCAAATTTGTATAGTTTTATTATTTCATTAATATTTTAATATATGAATTAATGACTAAAGAATTAATTATGTTAATGTTATTTCAAAAACAATATAAGACAATTATATTTTTATCCGGTAAAAACACTAAATAAAAAAATTCCTTTTGCTTTTTATAAATAAAAGTAAAGAACCAATTAGAGAGAAAAATATGGGGAAAAAAAGAAAATTCAAAATAGTTTTTAAATGACAAAAAGTAAGAACATGATGATGGAGTACTAAAGATTTTGATGGTACTAATTAAATTTAATAAAAATATAATAATTTTTTTAGAACTAAAATGATCAATTTTTAGTAAGCGGAATGATGAAATTTTTGTCTTTAAAATAAGCTATTATTTTTAAATATTTTTATATTACCTAATAGCATTTAACTGCATTTATAACGGTAACTCTAAAATTATAGGTTAGCAATATCAAACATTTAAGAGGTGTTTGGTACAAAAATTAAAAAAATAAATTCAAAATCTTGTAAGACATGCATTTGCTAAAGTACCATGAACCTATTAGTTACGGCTTTTTGACCTAATGGTGATATCAATACTCATAAATCATCATATTATGGGTTTTTTTATCAAAGAGTCACATCAAAGCTTGCAAATCTTACAATTAGGACATTAGGTCCTCAAATTTCCGCCGTTGTGACACCTGACAACACAATAATTTTTAAAAAATGCCTCGCATTGGTCATATGCGAGTCTTGAAACAAGACTCGCATATGACCAATGCAAGTGATGCAGTGCACATGTAGAAAGGTCCCAATTTGGGCCTTTCTTCTTTTGTTTATTTTTTTTTAAGTTTTAGAGGTTAAAATTATAATTATAACCCACTTTTTTTGTTCTTATTTGTATATCTATAGGCTCAAATTTTAAATTTACTCAAATTTTTCTATGTCTCATTTTTAAATTTTGATTAGTTTTTATTATTCAAAAAACAAATAAATATATTTAAAATATTACTTTTTAAAAATAGGAAAAAAACCAAGGTAAAATTGCTTAGATGCTTGTTATGAAGTTCATTAATCATAAACATTATTTATATTCTCTCTCCTATTTGATTGGTTATATAATTTATTACTTTTTATTTTCTTTCTCTATCATGATTAATTATACAAAAAAATTTTGCCACGTGTTTTAATTATATTGGTGAACTTTATAGCAAGCACCTAAGTAACTTGACCTTAGTTTAGTCCTTAAAAATAATCTAACACAAATAAATTTTATTTTAAACATTAATTATTATAAAACTTTCTTATTGACTGAAGTATAATTAATTTAGGGTTTATCTAACAAGTGTCCTAGGACACTTGTTAAAGTTTTTTTTTAATTGGTGGAGAGGGAATAATTCTTTTTGAAGTTTTTTTTGGTTTCCCAAGGTATCCCCCAGCCCGACAGGCCAAAGACTAATCCTCCGCGGATCTGAGCTCCATTTAAGGGTTTGCCGCTGGCCAATTGGTTGCTGCATACACAAGGTGGGATTCAAACCCCCAACACTTGCTTAAGCGACCTAGTGAGCTAACCACTAGACCAACCAAGCTTGGTTATTCTTTTTGAAGTTAGTAAAAAGTAAACCAACACATTTTTTAAGGCCTTTTCATTAGTTGAAATGAAACCTTAAAGAGTGCCCTAAGGGCACTTGTTAGCAAAACCCATTAATTTATAATTATGTTTATTTGTTTTATAAAGTTCAGTACTACTTAATTATACTTCAGTTAATAAGAAAGTTTTATAATAATTAATGTTTAAAATAAAATTTATTTGTGTTAGATTATTTTTAAGGACTAAACTAAGGTAAAATTACTTAGGTGCTTGCTATAAAGTTCACCAATATAATTAAAACACGTGGCAAAATTTTTTTGTATAACTAATCATGATAGAGAAAGAAAATAAAAAGCAATAAATTATATAACCAATCAAATAGGAGAGAGAATATAAATAATGTTTATGATTAATGAACTTCATAACAAGCATCTAAACAATTTTACCTTGGTTTTTTCCTATTTTTAAAAGGTAATAGGCTAAAGTATTGTTTTGGTCCTCAATGTTTGCATGAAGTTTAATGATGGTCCTCAATGTTTCAAAAGTTTAATGTTGGTCCTCAATGTTTTTTTTTGTTGATTTTGATCCTCGAACGTAACACCGTTAACTTTTGCTGTTAAGTGATGACGTGGCAGGCTGATGTGGCACACCCTCTCTCCTACGTGTCATATTTTAATGACGTGGCATGCCACATCATCCATCTTGGCCATATCATCATCTTCTTCATCTTCATCTTCTTCAATCCTCTTCCTCTTCCTCCTCCTTCTTCTTCTTCTTCTTCTTCTTCTTCATCATCATCCCTACCACCACCACCCCACCGCCGGTACCACCACCACCACCGCTGCCGTTGCCGCCGCCACCGTCGCTGTTGCCGCCGCCACCATCTCTAAAATGGCTTCATCCCCAATCCCCTCCACTTCCCCAAACCATGCACCCTTCATCCCCAATCGCCTCATCTGTTTCATCACTCTTCCTCCTCCTTCTTCTTCCTCCTCCTCTCCTTCACCTTCTTCTTCACTCGAGGCTGCGTCCGTGCAAGGGAGGATAGAGAAAGTGTAGGAGAGAGAATGGTCGAAGGAAGCCATGGGAGGAGCTTTGTTGAACCTTCTTTCATCACTGCCTGCAAAAGCTTGAAGGGATGGTGACCAGAGGGATCTCGAAGGAGTCAAGTGGCGGTGGTGGGTGTCTCCATTGAAGGAGTGGAAGGGATTGGGGAAGAAGCCATTTCAGAGATGGTGGCGGTGGCAACGGCGGCGGTGGCAACGGCGACGGTGGCGGCAGCAACGGCAGCGGTGGTGGCACCGGTGGTGGTGGTGGTACCGGCGGTGGGGTGATGGTGGTAGGGATGATGATGAAGAAGAAGAAGAAGAAGAAGAAGAAGAAGAAGGAGGAGGAGGAAGAGGAAGAGGATTGAAGAAGATGATGATGTGGCCAAGATGGATGATGTGGCATGCCACGTCATTAAAATATGACAAGTAGGAGAGAGGGTGTGCCACATCAGCCTGCCACGTCATCACTTAACGGCAAAAGTTAACGGTGTTACGTTCGAGGACCAAAATCAACCAAAAAAAAAACATTGAGGACCAACATTAAACTTTTGAAACATTGAGGACCATCATTAAACTTCATGCAAACATTGAGGACCAAAACAATACTTTAGCCAAAGTAATATTTTAAATATGTTTATTTGTTTTTTGAATAATAAAAACTAATCAAAATTTAAAAACGAGACATAGAAAAATTTGAGTAAATTTAAAAATTGAGCCTATAGATATACAAATAAGAATAAAAAAGTGGGTTATAATTATAATTTTAACCTCTAAAACTTAAAAAAAAAACAAAAGAAGAAAGGCCCAAATTGGAACCTTTCTACGTGTGCACTGCATCACTCGCATTGGTCATATGGGAGTCTTGTTTCAAGACTCGCATATGACCAATGCGAGGCATTTTTAAAAAGTTATTGTGCTGTCAGGTGTCACGGCGACGGAAATTTGAGGACCTGATATCCTAATTGTAAGATTTGCAGGCTCTAATGTGACTCTCTGGTCAAAAAAACCCATATTATGACAAACAAGCTTATATTTTCAAATTTTATGACAAATTATTGTAACAATATTTATAAAAAGCACTCGCAGTTAGAATCTGCGAGTGTTAAAAAGATTCTCGCATATAACATGCGAGCTGTTGATACTCACAAGTTAGATCTACTGGTCCATATTCTAAAGAAACTATTAAAATAAGCCTATGGTCTACACTTGTACAAAAATCTGGGCAAGTGAGTGATAATTTATAATATTTATTGGTCGCCTTTCATCTACAGTAGAAGGTTGTCACTTATATTATTTACTTATATTTTTTTTGTTGTAGATAGTTGTTTTGGAGTTCTGAGATTTTTTTTTTCAAAATCTGTAATTTTTTTCAACAGTCTAATAAATAATAATGTTATTTTTTAATTATAAAATAGATAGATATTTTGTGATATTAGAAGATCAAATATTAGGGATGATCATGAGTAGGCTTTAGGTAATTTTTTTCAACAGTCTAATAAATAATAAGGATGATTTTTTAATTATAAAATGAAAGTTCTGAGGTTGAATAAGGGGAGAAAGTATAATTTTGAAAAGTTTTTCATTATGTCCTGTTATCAATTAACGATATTACACAAAATGGTCAATTCGAAATAAGTTGCAAAGATAGATAACTTGCAAAGATAGATAATTGATTTACAACTAGGGCTGTAAACGAGCCGAGTTGAACTTTAGATGTTCAAGCTCAGCTTGTTCAAAATAAGGCAAGCTCGAATTCGAACTCGAGCTTTTAAACGAACAAATAATCTTGATCAAGATTGGTTCGTTTAATTAACCTAGCTGTTCACGAGCTTAACGAACCAAACTAAGTAATTATCAACTTTCATAGAATACACATGCATATAAAAAAATTAACTTATATGAAATAAGGGACTAAAATAAAATTTTGGTCTTAAACAATATCAAATTATTTATCATTTAGATCAATCCAGATTAATAAATTAAACATGTGATAATCTTTTAATTCCTAATTATTAGGAAAACTTTTTAATTTTTTTTGGTCTCTCTCCCATCTCTTTGTATCATATATCTATATATATATGGTTTTGGAGTTTTTGGTGTCACAACCAAAGTGTGACACCAAAAAAACAACTTCCCCCAACTTCCCAATAAATAACTAACTTCTCACAAAATAGCTATATTTTATAATTAAAAAATACAAAAAAATAATATGATTGGAGGATGTGGGAGAGAGAAAACAAGTATGATAGGTGGTTACTAATAAAATGGAAAAGTGCATAACTTTTCATTTTTTTATTTTAAATTATGATAAAAAACTATTTAAAAATTTAAAATTATCAAATATTTAATTTTTAAAATTATCAAATTTTAATTTTTAACTGTTTTATATTATATTTTAAAAAAATTTTAAAAATAAATTACATGTATGCACGTAGGTGCATGCGAAGCCTCTAGTATATATATATATATATATATATATATATATATATATATATATATATGTGTGTGTGTGTGTGTGTGTATGCGACCGGTCATTTCGGGTTTCCAGCCTGCACTTGAACAATGGAAGTGAAAGAGTTGACGAGGAATTGTGACTTGTGAGACGAGCAAAATGGAAGTGAGAGAGTGTAAGTCTTGCAGAGATGTTAGGATTTTGTTGCTTTCATTTCAATTCCTTCTAGTTTTAGCTTCTATGATTATATATATATATTTAAACAATACCGTACCACAGGTCAATCAAGGGTCCCAAATCTAACTTATAAGTGTATGTCTGACTAAAATTTATCAACAGTTTGTATGTATTATATGCGAGGATCTTTTTAACACTCGCAGATTCTAACTGCGAGTGCTTTTTATAAATGTTGCTACAGTGATTTGTCATAGAATCTAAAAATATAAACTTGTTTGTCATGATGTGATGATTTGAGGGTATTGAACCATCAGATCAAAAAGCCGTTAATTACATTCATAAATATTTATCTTATCTCTTTTACGTCCTCTCATATTAATAAATATAATAATTATTATATTTTAAAATAACAAAGTATTAAGTATTTGGTATTTTAAAAGACAATATAAAATAATAATAATTATTATTATTACTATATTTAAAATAATAACTAAAATAATAAAAAATTATTTACTTTTTCACTTTTTTAATAATTACTTATTATATCTATTTTTATCTCTCCCACTTTCTCTCATTAGAGATTTTTCTTTTGTATTTTTTAATTATTAAATATTTATTTTGTACCTTATTTTTTTAAATGACTTGAAGGCCCAATAACTATATTAATATATTTAAATATATAAGTTAAAATAATTTTGTAAATTATTTTATTGAATAATAAGTTACTATTTAAAAAATTAGTCAATGATATATTTGAAAAATTACCAAATAATTCCAAGAATATAAAAATTGAACCAAATACATGATTGTAACATATATGAGAATCTTGTAAGATATTCTCGGGAATGTGAAAGATTAACCAAACAGCTTTTTTTATATTCTTGAGAATTTTAATCTTGAAAATCACATTCTTAAGACTAGGATTCCCATAAATAAAAAAATCAATCCAATAGTAAAGCCACCCTTAATTTTAGATTAACAACATCTTTTGTTCAACTACAATAAAATAAAATACAAAAAATAAAACTTGATGGCCTTCTACTCTTCTTAATTAGAGAATGTTCGATATTATATTGGTAAATTCTAATTAAGTAATGAAAATTACATAAAGTACTCTTAAGGGCTCCCTCTATACTTTATTTTATATTTATATGGCTGTGTACTTTTTGGTATTACAAAATCAAAGTGTGACACTAAAAAAATAACTTCTCAACTAAAAAAAAACACCCAATAAATAACTTCTCATAAAAATTGAGGAGAGCATTGGAGATACACATAAGAGAATAAAATATTATTATAAAAGTAGTAAAAAAATAATTTCTCATAATTTAATATATTATTTTAAATATAATTATTATTGTTTATATTTATTTTAAAAGTTATAAACTATCTGTAACTACAGAATATTCCACCTAAGGACACGTGGCATTAGGCTTCCAGAAGCTCCACGGCAGCTTACACCAGTGACACGTAGCACCACTCATCTACCCCATACGTGCCCAGTATCCACGTCCCTTCTCCTGAGCTCCTGTCCACGGGACGTGGAAAGCCTCTAGGCATCGTGGGACGACCCATGTCCCGCAAGAACGTGGGTCGACCACTTTCTCTCCCCGCCTTCGCCCGGGGAACTCCACACATAAGAACATCAGGAGAACTCCACATATCAAGAACATCAGAGACAAGGAACACATGCTCTGATTACGTTGAAGCTAGACTTAGCTTCTCATTACTCTATACGCATCCCATCATCAACTCTAAAGCTTACCCCACGACATGAGCAAGCTTCGGCCATCAATCGGCTTCTCTCTGTCCCCGAGACAACCATCAACAGAGCTTCCAGCAGCTCTAAGAGACCCTTGCTCTCTCATAATCTAAGGCAACCTCCTACGAGTGGCTCGCTCGCCCAGAGTACCTTACACACGTCTTAGCCGCACAGTAATTGCCTTACCTAACGGCTCCTATAGACGTCATCATGACGAACTACGTGAACTTTGATCCCTTCATAAGGGTAAGTAGGCACCTAGGTTTTCACCTAAGGGCAAGTCGCCCAAGATTATGACCCTTTGCGGTCCTAATTTACAAATTACAATTGTCTGAACAAAAAACGACAGTTACACTATCAAAATATTTAATAATAATAATTATTTTAAATAATAATTTTATATTATATATATTTTTTAAAATAAATTACATACACAAGCTTCTAGTTTACTATATGTGTCAATTGTCCTTCTTAATGCACCTCCCAAAATGCTCTGCTATACTTGTAGAATATTATTATAAATTAATAATATATATATATATATATATATATATATAAATTATAAAAATGATGAGGACAAAAGTACGAGTAATTAAATTTGTCCATTTTGGTTTTATTCATTATATATGGACGTTGCTACTGTTTTTATGAGGTATTTATATGGCTGTAACGTTTTGTTTTAATGTATTTAATTGAGTTATAAAAAGATCTACTTCTATTCACCTATATATATGCGTTGAGAAAAGAAGGTAGAGGGACCAAAAACAGAAAGTAGCATACGTGAAAATAGTGTGTGAAAAATACTAAAAAAACATACAAACTATATGTGTTATTTGGGTAGAGAAAGGTGTGGGAGACAGAGTCTTGTCTGCCTCATATGTGAAGAGGTTGTAGACAAACAGGCGAGTACTGATTGTTGTATCCTGGAGGTAACGCGTCTGAGTGTTGGGCCTAGCATAAAAATATAAAGAAAAGAGAAAGAAAAACACACAAAAATTTTAATGTGGTTCGGTGCCTCAAGACCTACTACCACAACCCTCACTGGGACAAATTTATTACTTGTAATTTTTGAACGGAAAAATTACAAACCCTCCTCAATACATAAAAATACCCAAGACCCAATACACCCAATTAATGGTTATAGGCTAGTATTCTTATGTGTGTTGAAACCTATATAACTCACAGCTATTTATATAAGCTCCTCACCCACTCCTCACACAACCTAAGCAATGTGGGACTTTGAATTACACACACAACAAATCCTCCCTTAATCCAAAGTCCTACATTATTTCTCTCTATAAAAAAAACTAAACTCTCCTATTAATTTTCTGACTTCTTCTGCTTCTGCAACGATCCTCCCTTGCTACAGAATCCTCTAACAACCTCATATTAACTCATCTTCATAAGAAACCACATTAGCAGAAAAAGCTCCCTTCGATCTGCCACTTTTCTCCTTCATGCTCTGCAAGTCCTCCCTGAAGTCTGGATATCTCATCTGCATGTGACCCAATTGTCCACAGTAATGGCACTCAACAGTGCTCATGTCTCTCGATCGAGAATTTCTTCCAAGTTGATCACCCTTCTTCTTCCTGTCACTATCCACTGCTAGTATATCACTGTCCCTGAAAGACTCTTCACCACCCATCATCCTCTGACTCTCCTTCAAGGTACTCACCACTTCATCTAGATTCAGTGTGCTCTTTCCTGCTAGCATTGACTGGACTAGAGGCTTGAAGGATTTTGGTAGTGAAGTCAAGAGAAGCAGCGCTTGCTCTTCATCCTTAATAGTCTCCCCTGCATTCAACAATCTAGATACCATCTCATTAAATTTGTTAATGTGATCAGTCACATTACCTCCCTCTTCCATCTTCAATGAGTACAAATCCATCTTCATCATCAATCGATTGGTCAATGTCTTCGACGCAAACTTGTTCTCCAACGTGTCCCACAACTTCGGTAATGTCTCCTTCAGCACAGTCACTTTTATCTGTGGGGCTAGTGCCAACCGAATTGTACTAACAGCCCTTTTCTGAATTGTACTACAATCTGACTCTTTCATTTCACTTGGTTTCTCATCCTGCAATGCTAAGTCAAGACCCTGCTGGACCAAATAATCTTGAATTGTGCATTGCCACAGTGTAAAATCCGTTCTCCCATCAAACAATGAAACTTCAAACTTCAGGGTGTTCATTGTATTTAACCCAACTTTTGGCTAAATACTTCCACTCACACAGCCAACCAACCAGCACCACAAACAACCCAAATTCAAAAGAAAATCTGACTTGAAAAAAAAAGAGAAAATAAGCCAGAACCAACCTCTCTCCAAATTGCTGACGTGGCGCTGACTGGATGATGACGACTCCTTCCTCTTGCTCTTTCTCCCTTCTTCCTCCTTAGGCCAAAACCAAAGCTCTGATACCACTTGTTGGGCCTAGCACAAAAATATAAAGAAAAGAGAAAGAAGAACACACAAAAATTTTAACGTGGTTCGGTGCCTCAAGACCTACTACCACGAACCTCACTGGGACAAACTTTATTACTTGTAATTTTTGAACGAAAAAATTACAAACCCTCCTCAATACATAAAAATACCCAAAACCCAATACACCTAATTAATGGTTATAGGCTAGTATTCTTATGTGTGTTGAAACTTATATAACTCACACCTATTTATATAAGCTCCTCACCCACTCCTCACACAACCTAAGCAATGTGGGACTTTGAATTACACACACAACAAGAGTACCCCTGCACCGGGTGATATAGCAAAATCAACCTGTGGGAGACGTGAATTACCTTAAAGATAACGAGATACTCGTACCTCAATTCGGTACTACGAGATTTATTATTTCTCTAACAAATTTACATTTCTTTATTTTTTATGTTAATTCTTATTTTCAGGTTGTTGCTCCAAGAATACTGGGTCACAAGAGTGTGAATACTGGGGCACAAGAGTGTGAACTTTTCCTTACTTTGAAATACAGTGTAATTTTGGGAACCGTAAAACAAGGCACCAAAGGAAAAGGTGCCTAACTCAAATAATGTTGAACATAGTGGGCAAAGGAAAGGCAATTAAGCCCAAAAAGATGATGAGGCCCAATCAAAGATGTGAACACCGTTTTTCTGCAAGCATGCAATTATTAGCCTCTTGAAATTTTTGAAGTTTTTATCAATATTGAAGTTTTTGATATATATATATATATATATATATATATATATGACATCATGAATATTGTAATTTTTGAAATTTTTATTAATATTTATGAATATTTTGTATCCTCTTGAAATTAATATATATATATATATATATACCGTGTCGTATCCTGTAATTTTAAGAATCGGCATATCGAGGTGTTCGTGTCCATGTCGTGTCCTTTGTTCGTGTCAGTGCCTGTGCTTCATAGATAAGATCTTTCATTTACCATATCTAAGACTCGTTTAGCATCACTCTCCACCATTTCGAATTTCAGTTGTCACCTAAGAAGCACAGACGCGCCAGTTCTATGACGTGTCGGCGTGTCCGACACGTGTCCATGTGTCCGACACGCTGACACACGTGCGACACTCTGTCTCTACTTTTCTCTTCAAGGTATATATATATATATATATATATATATGTCGTGTCATGTCTTGTAATTTTAAGAATCAGCGTGTTGAGGTGTCATTTTTGGAGAATTGTAGGAAATTGCACTATGAAGAATTGCACAAGATCCGTTCTCATAATTGCATAAGCTTGAACTTGAAGATATCTTCTTGATAAATTAACTTTTCCATTGTTACCCATATTAAAAAAAATCTTTATTTTATATTTATATGAACTTTCAGTAACATATACTTGCAGAGAATAATTGATCCACAAAGACTAAAATTGGTATAGTAATTTGCAGAAAATAGACTACTAACCTCTTCATTTTTCTTTGATATGTACTACCCTATGAGGATTCAGTAATATATTGGGTAAATTATATTTGGCTAAAATGTACTGAGACCCCCTGAGTTTTGAGTTAGGAGCACATACACCCCCTAAGTTTTAAAACCTTACACATAGACCCCCTAAGTTTTCACTATCGGGCAGAGAGAACCTTTCTGTTAGCCATCCGTTAAATTTCAGGGTTAAGAGCCACGTCATCAACTTTTTTTTAGGGTATTTATGTCATTTCACTTATACCTGAAAATCCACCCAGATTCTCATCCCCACCCGTTTCATACCCACCCAAAATTCTTAAATCTGAGAACCGAAAATAATCATAAACCATAGACACCCAAAAGTTTCGAAAACCATGAGTTATCGTCGATGCCCGTAAACCACCATTGAAGCCACCGTCTCTTATCACCGTCGACCTCTTATCATCGTCGAACCCTATTTCCATCCTCGCACTCCATTGAAGCATCGAACTTGCAAACAAGCTTGAAGCATTGAATTCGTGAACCACCGCCGTCGAAGTCATGAACCACCGTGAAGCTGAATTCGAATTCGACTGTTTTACAGTGTGTGTAGTCCCTTCATCTTTAATCTTCCTTCAATTCAAGAGATGAAGTGGTTGGTGAATTTAGAAAGGTGATAGATATAAAACAAAAGAAAAGGAAACTAACGCTGCAACATACGTTTAACAGAATAGAATATTTTGTAGAGGAAAAAATACTGAATATCTTTATTGATGCTGAATATATGAATCTATTTCAAGATTACATCTCATCCTATTTATAATAATATTTCTCTAAATAAGATCCCACAAATCTCTCTACCCATATTCCACATATCTCACTAATAAAAATAAGATCCCACAAATCTCTCTAATAACAGTTATTTAAATAAAATAAAATAAACAAACCAAGTCCCACTTTCTCTACGTGAACAAGCCTCACACAATAACTATGACTTGGTCAAATTAATTTGAAACAATTCAAATAAATAAATAAACTCAAATTAAATAACATACTTAACCTCTTGCACTAATTTTTAACACTCCCCCTTAGTGCAAGCTCACGATCTATTACTCCCAAAGCATCTCGGAAGGATTGAAACTTAGGCTTCACCAAAGCCTTAGTGAATATGTAAGCCACTTGAGCATTACTGCAAACACCTGTGAGTTCAATTTCTTCATTTAAAACTTTCTCACGAACAAAGTGATGTCGCACCTCAATGTGCTTTGTTCTTGCATGAAACACCGGATTTGATGCAAGTTTGATGGCACTTTCATTATCACACTTGATTTGCACAGCATAGTTAACTTCACCCAAGATATCTCTTATCAACCGCTTCAGCTAAACACACTCTTGTGCAGCCATGGTTGCTGCAACATATTCAGCTTCGGTGCTAGACAAGGCAACAACATCTTGTTTCTTGCTGCACCAAGAAACCATAGCTGAACCAGTGTTAAAACAATAACCTGAAGTTGAGTGACGGTCATTTGTATCTCCTGCCCAATCCGCATCAGTAAATCCACTCAATATAAAACAATTATATCTCTTATACAAAAGCCCATAACTAAGAGATCCTTTCACATAACGCAGAATTCTTTTTGCAGCATCCAAATGAGGAAGTCTAGGATCCTGAATAAATTGAGAAATGACATTAACAGAATATGAAATTTCAGGCCTTGTAATAGTTAAATAAATTAGACTTCCAACAAGTTGTCGGAACTTCCTTGCATCCTTCAATGACTTCCCTTCATTTTTCTTCAACTTCATATTTCTTCAACTTCATATTTGGTTCCATTGGAGTGGCCTTTTCTTTTGACTCCCCCATGTCAAAACGCTCCAAAAGACTTTTTGCATAGCCTTTTTGAGAAACAAAATAACCTTGATCTGACTTCTCCACTTCTAGACCAAGAAAACACCCAATTTCTCCCAAAATTTTCATCTCAAAACGAATAGACAAGTCATTCCTCAAATTAGAAATTTCTGATTCATTATTTCCAGTTATTATCATATCATCAACATATAATAATACCAGTAAACGCATATTTAATTCTAATTTTATAAATAAACTAGAATCTGAATCAGAAACTCTAAAACCACAAAAAATGAGATATTGAGCAACTTTACCATACCAAGCTCGTGGTGCTTGTTTTAGGCCATAGAGAGCTTTCTTCAAACGGCAAACATGATTCGGAAATTGCTTGGAAACAAAGCCATGAGGTTGTTCCATGAATACTTCTCGATCCAGCTCTCCATAAAGAAATGCATTCTTTACATCAAGTTGCCACAACATCCAGCCTTTAAAAGCAGCAAGAGAAACAATTAACCTTACCATCACCATCTTTGCTACCGGGCTAAAAGTTTCCTCATAGTCCAACCCATAGTTTTGAGAAAACTCACGAGTAACTAGACGAGCTTTAAATCTATCAATGGTACCATCTGAATTTTTCTTCAAGCAAAAAACCCATTTGCAAGTGACCGGCACACACTTTTCTGGTTTAGGCACCAACTCCCATGTCTCATTTTTGGTTAAAGCCTCAATCTCTTCTTGCATGGCTTTTTCCCAATTTGGACAGCCCTTTGCTTCTTCATAAGTTGTTGGTACTTCTGCAGTTAATGCTCCTGTAAAGAAACATGAAGTCACAGAACAATTGTTAATATCTACCTCATAATCTTTGAGGTAATCAGGTTGCTTTTTCTCCCTTGTTGACCTTCTAACTGCTTGGTGATCATCATCTTCCTCTCTTGTGATATGTTGAGCTAAAGGTTCTGTTTCAGCCTCTTCATTACAAGGAGTTTGCACACTACCTTCAGGAAATAACAATTCTAAATTGTCTTGATCATCACCAAGAGTAACAACCTTTTGAGCAGAAAATAGAGATGACACCTCATCAAACACCACATCTCTAGAAGTAGTGTACTGCTTTGTTTCTGGATCCATGCATCTCCAACCCTTTCTACATGGGTCATAACCAACAAAAATACATTTTCTTGCTTTTGGGTCAAGTTTGGTTCTATTAGATTTAGAAATATGAACATAACAAATAGAACCAAACACTCGAAAATAATTTACATTTGGTTTCTCACCATATGCAATTTCAAAAGGAGACTTTTGTGTACCTGGCCAAGGGGGAAGCCTATTTACCACATAGCATGCACATTGAACAGCTTCTGCCCAAAGCTCCCTAGGAAGGTTCTTGTCATGCAACCATGAAAGACAAATTGAAGTAAGATAAGCAAGCTTCCTTTCTGCAACTCCATTTTGTTGAGGAGTATTTGGGCAAGTCATTTGACGAAGTATACCGTTGTCCTCACAATATTTGAAGAAATCATCTGACATATATTCTCGACCATTGTCACTTCGAAGACATTTTATCTTCTTCCCAAACTCTTTTTCAACAGCATCTTTGAACTCCATAAACTTGGATAATGCTTCTCTCTTCTCTTTCAAAAACTTCACCCAGGTGAACCTTGAGTGATCATCCACCAACACCATAACATATTGTTGCCCACTATAGCTAGGTGTGCTTATTGGTCCCATCAAATCTGTATGAACCAATTCGAACATTGTGGATCTTTGATTCGATGACCTTTTGAAAGGAAGACGATGAGACTTGCCATATTGACAACCTTGACAAATTACACATTCACGTACATTCTGCAAAGTTGGCATTCCATCTAATAATTTATTAGAAGAAATTTGTTGCAGCATTTGGTAACCAACATGACCCAACCGAGCATGCCAAATTGCAACACTATCTGTTTGGCTAGTTTTCTTCACATAGGCTTCCCCTGCTGACATAACAAACAAGGAACCTTTTTTCCTCCCAGTTAGAACAACATCAGCAGATATATTATTCACATTATCAAGCACCTTCACATCATTTGGACCAAACAAGACATATTTTCCAGAATCAGTAATTTGAGGAACTGAAACTAGATTTTTGGTCAAACCTGGAACATGATAAACATCATTCAACTTGATACCTCTAGTTGTATCAGCTACATCAATCGTCACAACACCTTCTTTCACTACTGGATATGTTGAGTTATCTGCAGTGATAATGACTCGATCTCCATGATGCTCACGCATCTCTGAGAATAAAGTATCATCTCCGGTTACATGGTGAGAACACCCCGAATCAACAATCCACTCCTCCTTTGTGTTGGTGTTAGCATAATTGACAAATGCTTGGGCTGTCTTTTGTTCAACATCCTCAATGGAAAAACACTGCTCCCATTTAAGTTGATCATCTCCTTCATTTGTGCATGCAAAATTCGCTTTGGCAAGCTTCACTCTACAATTTTTCTTAATATGCCCAACTTTACCGCACCTGAAACATGTAACAGATTTCTTACTTTGTGAGCAGCCACCTTTTTCTGCACCATCTTCTTCTCTGTTCTTGGTCCAAGATGTATTCTTCTTGTTTGACTTCCCCTTTGAGAAGAGAACAGCTTCAGAGTCAACAACTTTCACCATCTGTTTCGCCAAAGCTTCTTGATTAGAGAGTAAATTCTCTAACTCTTCAACGGAAGGTTGCGTCGACCACCCTTGTATAGAGGTTACCAAAGGCCCATACTCCTTGTTCAAACCACGGATGATATAGCGACGTTGACGAGCCTCGCTAACTTTCTCTTCCGGATCTATCTCTGAAATTTCAGCACAAACATTTTAACTCGTAAAAAATATTCAGAAATTGACATACCTCGTTGTGTAAGCATTGCCAATTCATTCTCCAAAAGTTGCAGCCTTGCTGTATTCTTCTTGGTAAACAACTTTTCAAGTGTCTCCCAAACCTCCTTTGGAGAGCTAACATCACGAACATGATCAATAAACTCTTTGCTAATAGATGTCCTCAAAGCAAAAAGAGCCTTGCCACACTTGATCTTCCATTTCCTTCGTGATTCAGCATTCTCAGGAATATCTATAGGAATTTTTGCATCTCCCGTGACTAATTCCCATAAATCCTGACCTTGAAGATATGCCTCCATACACATTCTCCAGTACTTGTAGTTGTTACCTACAAGTTTATCCATTCGATTCTGAGTATTTCCTCCATTAAAGGCCTCCATTATAGAAAACAGAGTTTCCCTTTCACACTTTCAAACTTCTCCAACAAACTAAATTTGATAGTCAAGAAGAATGAACAATCTAGCAACCTGGCTCTGATACCATAAAACAAAAGAAAAGGAAACTAACGCTGCAACATACATTTAACAGAATAGAATATTTTGTAGAGGAAAAAATACTGAATATCTTTATTGATGCTGAATATATGGATCTATTCCAAGATTACATCTCATCCTATTTATAATAATATTTCTCTAAATAAGATCCCACAAATCTCTCTACCCATATTCCACATATCTCACTAATAAAAATAAGATCCCACAAATCTCTCTAATAACAGTTATTTAAATAAAATAAAATAAACAAACCAAGTCTTACTTTCTCTGCGTGAACAAGCCTCACACAATAACTATGACTTGGTCAAATTAATTTGAAACAATTCAAATAAATAAATAAACTCAAATTAAATAACATACTTAACCTCTTGCACTAATTTTTAACACTCCCCCTTAGTGCAAGCTCACGATCTATTACTCCCAAAGCATCTTGGAAGGATTGAAACTTAGGCTTCACCAAAGCCTTAGTGAGTATGTCAGCCACTTGAGCATTACTGCAAACACCTGTGAGTTCAATTTCTTCATTTAAAACTTTCTCACGAACAAAGTGATGTCGCACCTCAATGTGCTTTGTTCTTGCATGAAACACCGGATTTGATGCAAGTTTGATGGCACTTTCATTATCACACTTGATTTGCACAGCATAGTTAACTTCACCCAAGATATCTCTTATCAACCGCTTCAGCCAACACACTCTTGTGCAGCCATGGTTGCTGCAACATATTCAGCTTCGGTGCTAGACAAGGCAACAACATCTTGTTTCTTGCTGCACCAAGAAACCATAGTTGAACCAGTGTTAAAACAATAACGTGAAGTTGAGTGACGGTCATTTGTATCTCCTGCCCAATCCGCATCAGTAAATCCACACAATATAAAACAATTATATCTCTTATACAAAAGCCCATAACTAAGAGATCCTTTCACATAACGCAGAATTCTTTTTGCAGCATCCAAATGAGGAAGTCTAGGATCCTGCATAAATTGAGAAATGACATTAACAGAATATGAAATTTCAGGCCTTGTAATAGTTAAATAAATTAGACTTCTAACAAGTTGTCGGAACTTCCTTGCATCCTTCAATGACTTCCCTTCATTTTTCTTCAACTTCATATTTGGTTCCATTGGAGTGGCCTTTTCTTTTGACTCCCCCATGTCAAAACGCTCCAAAAGACTTTTTGCATAGCCTTTTTGAGAAACAAAATAACCTTGATCTGACTTCTCCACTTCTAGACCAAGAAAACACCCAATTTCTCCCAAAATTTTCATCTCAAAACGAATAGACAAGTCATTCCTCAAATTAGAAATTTCTAATTCATTATTTCCAGTTATTATCATATCATCAACATATAATAATACCAGTAAACGCATATTTAATTCTAATTTTATAAATAAACTAGAATCTGAATCAGAAACTCTAAAACCACAAAAAATGAGATATTGAGCAACTTTACCATACCAAGCTCGTGGTGCTTGTTTTAGGCCATAGAGAGCTTTCTTCAAACGGCAAACATGATTCGGAAATTGCTTGGAAACAAAGCCATGAGATTGTTCCATGAATACTTCTCGATCCAGCTCTCCATAAAGAAATGCATTCTTTACATCAAGTTGCCACAACATCCAGCCTTTAAAAGCAGCAAGAGAAACAATTGACCTTACCGTCACCATCTTTGCTACCGGGCTAAATGTTTCCTCATAGTCCAACCCATAGTTTTGAGAAAACCCACGAGCAACTATACGAGCTTTAAATCTATCAATGGTACCATCTGATTTTTTCTTCAAGCAAAAATCCCATTTGCAAGTGACCGGCACACACTTTTCTGGTTTAGGCACCAACTCCCATGTCTCATTTTTTGTTAAAGCCTCAATCTCTTCTTGCATGGCTTTTTTCCCAATTTGGACAGCCCTTTGCTTCTTCATAAGTTGTTGGTACTTCTGCAGTTAATGCTCCTGTAAAGAAACATGAAGTCACAGAACAATTGTTAATATCTACCTCATAATCTTTGAGGTAATCAGGTTGCTTTTTCTCCCTTGTTGACCTTCTAACTGCTTGGTGATCATCATCTTCCTCTCTTGTGATATGTTGAGCTAAAGGTTCTGTTTCAGCCTCTTCATTACAAGGAGTTTGCACACTACCTTCAAGAAATAACAATTCTAAATTGTCTTGATCATCACCAAGAGTAACAACCTTTTGAGCAGAAAATAGAGATGACACCTCATCAAACACCACATCTCTAGAAGTAGTGTACTGCTTTGTTTTTGGATCCATGCATCTCCAACCCTTTCTACATGGGTCATAACCAACAAAAATACATTTTCTTGCTTTTGGGTCAAGTTTGGTTCTATTAGATTTAGAAATATGAACATAACAAATAGAACCAAACACTCAAAAATAATTTACATTTGGTTTCTCACCATATGCAATTTCAAAAGGAGACTTTTGTGTACCTGGCCAAGGGGGAAGCCTATTTACCACATAGCATGCACATTGAACAGCTTCTGCCCAAAGCTCCCTAGGAAGGTTCTTGTCATGCAACCATGAAAGACAAATTGAAGTAAGATAAGCAAGCTTCCTTTCTGCAACTCCATTTTGTTGAGGAGTATTTGGGCAAGTCATTTGATGAAGTATACCGTTGTCCTCACAATATTTGAAGAAATCATCTGACATATATTCTCCACCATTGTCACTTCGAAGACATTTTATCTTTTTCGGAAACTCTTTTTCAACAGCATCTTTGAACTCCATAAACTTGGATAATGCTTCTCTCTTCTCTTTCAAAAACTTCACCCAGGTGAACCTTGAGTGATCATCCACCAACACCATAACATATCGTTGCCCACTATAGCTAGGTGTGCTTATTGGTCCCATCAAATCTGTATGAACCAATTCGAACATTGTTGATCTTTGATTCGATGACCTTTTGAAAGGAAGACGATGAGACTTGCCATATTGACAACCTTGACAAATTACACATTCACGTACATTCTGCAAAGTTGGCATTCCATCTAATAATTTCTTAGAAGAAATTTGTTGCAGCATTTGGTAACCAACATGACCCAACCGAGCATGCCAAATTGCAACACTATCTGTTTGGCTAGTCTTCTTCACATATGCTTCCCCTGCTGACATAACAAACAAGGAACCTTTTTTCCTCCCAGTTAGAACAACATCAGCAGATATATTATTCACATTATCAAGCACCTTCACATCATTTGGACCAAACAAGACATATTTTCCAGAATCAGTAATTTGAGGAACTGAAACTAGATTTTTGGTCAAACCTGGAACATGATAAACATCATTCAACTTGATACCTCTAGTTGTATCAGCTACATCAATCGTCACAACACCTTCTTTCACTACTGGATATGTTGAGTTATCTGCAGTGATAATGACTCGATCTCCATGATGCTCACGCATCTCTGAGAATAAAGTATCATCTCCGGTTACATGGTGAGAACACCCCGAATCAACAATCCACTCCTCCTTTGTGTTGGTGTTAGCATAATTGACAAATGCTTGGGCTGTCTTTTGTTCAACATCCTCAATGGAAAAACACTGCTCCCGTTTAAGTTGATCATCTCCTTCATTTGTGCATGCAACATTCGCTTTGGCAAGCTTCACTCGGCAATTTTTCTTAATATGCCCAACTTTACCGCACCTGAAACATGTAACAGATTTCTTACTTTGTGAGCAGCCACCTTTTTCTGAACCATCTTCTTCTCTGTTCTTGTTCCAAGATGTATTCTTCTTGTTTGACTTCCCCTTTGAGAAGAGAACAGCTTCAGAGTCAACAGCTTTCACCATCTGTTTCGCCAAAGCTTCTTGATTAGAGAGCAAATTCTCTAACTCTTCAACGGAAGGTTGCGTCGACCACCCTTGTATAGAGGTTACCAAAGGCCCATACTCTTTGTTCAAACCACGGATGATATAGCGACGTTGACGAGCCTCGCTAACTTTCTCTTCCGGATCTATCTCTGAAATTTCAGCACAAACATTTTTAACTCGTAAAAAATATTCAGAAATTGACATACCTCGTTGTGTAAGCATTGCCAATTCATTCTCCAAAAGTTGCAGCCTTGCTGTATTCTTCTTGGTAAACAACTTTTCAAGTGTCTCCCAAACCTCCTTTGGAGAGCTAACATCACGAACATGATCAATAAACTCTTTGCTAATAGATGTCCTCAAAGCAAAAAGAGCCTTGCCACACTTGATCTTCCATTTCCTTCGTGATTCAGCATTCTCAGGAATATCTATAGGAATTTTTGCATCTACCGTGACTAATTCCCATAAATCCTGACCTTGAAGATATGCCTCCATACACATTCTCCAGTACTTGTAGTTGTTACCTACAAGTTTTCCATTCCATTCTGAGTATTTCCTCCATTAAAGGCCTCCATTACAGAAAACAGAGTTTCCCTTTCACACTTTCAAACTTCTCCAACAAACTAAATTTGATAGTCAAGAAGAATGAACAATCTAGCAACCTGGCTCTGATACCATAAAACAAAAGAAAAGGAAACTAACGCTGCAACATACGTTTAACAGAATAGAATATCTTGTAGAGGAAAAAATACTGAATATCTTTATTGATGCTGAATATATGGATCTATTCCAAGATTACATCTCATCTTATTTATAATAATATTTCTCTAAATAAGATCCCACAAATCTCTCTACCCATATTCCACATATCTCACTAATAAAAATAAGATCCCACAAATCTCTCTAATAACAGTTATTTAAATAAAATAAAATAAACAAACCAAGTCCCACTTTCTCTTCGTGAACAAGCCTCACACAATAACTATGACTTGGTCAAATTAATTTGAAACAATTCAAATAAATAAATAAACTCAAATTAAATAACATACTTAACCTCTTGCACTAATTCTTAACAAGATAATGCTTGGAAGGATATAAATGAGGAGTGCCTGAAGCCCACAAAAGTAGCAAAGCCTTTTCTAATCAGAATTCTTAATCTTGCTCGTTGTATGGATGCGAAAGTAGCTACACCCATTTAGGTGGGATTATGAAGCAGTATACTGAGGCTCTGCTTATGGATCCCATCCCAATTTAATTAACTGGAGTACAACTATATATGATATATTACATATATCTCATGATTTTGGCCTTCAAAGGATATGGAATATAAATTAAAATTGACATTCAGTTTCACAAAAGCAATTTACTCTTTTCTTATTTCTGTTATTTTTTTCACATTAAAGAAAAAATACACTGCTGTGTTGTGCTCTGGACTGTGGTCGTTGGAAAACAGTCGAAGAAGAAATTTAAGAAAAAGTGGAAAAAACGCGTTTATTGCGGCATTCAAATGCCAATCAGAACTCAACAACCTGCTTTAAACCCAAAACAAACGCCATTCGCACACACTGTAAAACAGTCGAATTCGGCTTCACGGTGGTATCTGTGGTTTAGGATTATTTTCAGTTCTCATATTCATATTTAGGGATTTTGGGTATCTATGTTGATTTGGGTGAGTATGAAACGGGTGGGCATGAGAATATGGGTATTGTTAGAAAAATCAGTGTAGGCTTTGATAGTGTATTCACTGTCCTTAAGGAAATTAAGCCCCCACTATTTGTATGCTGCTGGGTTTGTATGGCAGATTTCCTCCAGGATTTACAAAGCTTGATATTATAGCCAGCAAAACTATAATACTTTCTGAACACAATTTTAGAAGGATGAGTTGAAGATTTGAGAGGTTTTTTTTTTTATATATGTTTATTTTTTTTTTGTGAGAAGAAGTGCTACTTATATAGAACACATTGAACAAGGAAAGCTTGGTTCATATTCTTTCATGCTCAAAATATTGAACATTCATGCACCTTTAAGAGCACTCATGTGCTTTAAGTACATTCATACATCTTTCAGAGCACTCATGTGCTTTAAGAACATTCATGTCCTTTTAAGGACATTCATTTTCCTTTAATTTTATCAATAAACTATTGTAACCTTTTGTACATGAATAGTCATGCTTTAACAAGGTATAAGCACTCTTCACAACCCTTCAACTCACCCATCTAAGATTGTTAGAAAAATCAGTGTAGGCTTTGATAGTGTATTCACTGTCCTTAAGGAAATTAAGCCCCCACTATTTGTATGCTGCTGGGTTTGTATGGCAGATTTCCTCCAGGATTTACAAAGCTTGATATTATAGCCAGCAAAAACTATAATACCTTCTGAACACAATTTTAGAAGGATGAGTTGAAGATTTGAGAGGAGGTTTTTTTGATATATATATATATTTTTTTTTTGTGAGAAGAAGTGTTACTTATATAGAACACATTGAACAAGGAAAGCTTGGTTCATATTCTTTCATACTCAAAATATTGAACATTCATGCACCTTTAAGAGCACTCATGTGCTTTAAGTACATTCATACATCTTTAAGAGCACTCATGTGCTTTAAGAACATTCATGTCCTTTTAAGGACATTCATTTTCCTTTAATTTTATCAATAAACTATTGTAACCTTTTGTACATGAATAGTCATGCTTTAACAAGGTATAAGCACTCTTCACAACCCTTCAACTCACCCAAATGTGGGACCTTTAATTACTAACTATCCCCCACTTAGTTAGTAATTTATTTAGTTCAAGAATTTATGCATATAGGAGGTATCTTTCGATTTAAACCTACTACTTGTATAAATACATCAAGCTTTGCCAGAATTGATAGTTAGAATTATTCTATTAAACTTCAATTCAGTAAATGACAAAACGGATGTAAAAATACACATAAGTCCTCAAATTAAATACAATTGTGTTCAATGTAAAAACTTAGCACTATATATGGCCTTGTGCTTCTTCCAGTTTCATAAACACTTAAAAAGCTTTATTCTCAAACTTTGACTGAAGCGGCACCACTTCATGTGTTTAGATAGGTGAAGTTTTAACCAAGTCCATTGTTTGGACTAACCTTAGTTCTTATTCCGAACTCTGTTACTTCATTAAGAGTATTATAATACTCACCCTCTGATTCATAAGTACTTTCAAAACTCAAGTACTTGATAACCATCACTAACTTAACTTGTTGTTACCTCTTGAACTTTTAGAATTGCATAGCAATAAGAAAAGTAAGGTTCCCATTATGAGTGATTTTTTTTTAAATATTCTTCAAACCCATAACTTTACTAGTACTATTAATTAAATCTCTCGAGAGTCCTTTAGTTAATGGGTCTGCAAGATTGTCTTTAGACCTTACATAGACAACTGTGATGATCCCATCTGAAAGCAGTTGCCTTATGTATTCATGTCTTAAAGCAATGTGTCTAGATTTTCCATTATAAATCTTACTCAGTGCTCTAGACATTGTTGCCTGACTATCACAGTGCAAAAGGACAGCTGGCATAGGTTGTGGCCACAACTCAATATCTAATAACAAATTTCTCAGCCATTCTGCCTCTTTTCCTGCAGCTGCTAAAGCCAGAAACTCAGATTCCATTGTAGAATGAGTGATACACGTCTGTTTTTTAGAAGCCCATGAAACAGCTCCTCCACCCAAGGTAAAAATCCAACCAGACGTTGATTTATTATCACTCACACTAGTTATCCAACTAGCATCACAGTATCCTTCTAAAACTGAAGGAAACTTACTATAACTTAATGCATAGGACTTTGTTCTTTTGAGATAACCAAAAACTCGTCCTATTGCTTTCCAATGATCACTACTAGGATTATGTGTATATCTGGAAAGTTTCCCAACAGCAAAAGCAATATCAGGCCTAGTGCAATGCATTGCATACATTAAGCAACCAATTGCACAAGCATAGTTTAATTGACTAACAGATCTACCTAAGTTTTCAACCAATTTGTCAGAAACATCATATGGAGTATTATATTCTTTAATACCCAAATGATTAAACTTGGATAGCATCTTGTCAATCTAATGAGATTGGCTCAAAGCAAATCCTCCATTATATTTTTTAACTTTAATGCCTAAGATAATATCAACTTCTCCCAAATCTTTCATTTTAAATTGAGAAGATAGATACTTCTTAGTATCTTTAATGCCTTGCATGTTGGTTCCTATGATTAACATGTCATCGACATATAGACATACTATCACACCATAATCCTTTGTGAACTTAGAGTAAACGCACCTATCTGCTCCATTATACTTGAAAAATTTGATAATTAATTAATAGTACTAGTAAAGTTATGGGTTTGAAGAATATTTAAAAAAAAATATCACTCATAATGGGAACCTTACTTTTCTTATTGCTATGCAATTCTAAAAGTTCAAGAGGTAACAACAAGTTAAGTTAGTGATGGTTATCAAGTACTTGAGTTTTGAAAGTACTTATGAATCAGAGGGTGAGTATTATAATACTCTTAATGAAGTAACAGAGTTCGGAATAAGAACTAAGGTTAGTCCAAAAATGGACTTGGTTAAAACTTCACCTATCTAAACACATGAAGTGGTGCCGCTTCAGTCAAAGTTTGGGAATAAAGCTTTTTAAGTGTTTATGAAACAGGAAGAAGCACAAGGCCATATATAGTGCTAAGTTTTTACATTGAACACAATTGTATTTAATTTGAGGACTTATGTGTATTTTTACATCCGTTTTGTTATTTACTGAATTGAAGTTTAATAGAATAATTCTAACTATCAATTCTGGCAAAGCTTGATGTATTTATACAAGTAGTAGGTTTAAATCGAAAGATACCTCCTATATGCATAAATTCTTGAACTAAATAAATTACTAACTAAGTGGGGGATTGTTAGTATAGTTAGTAATTAAAGGTCCCACATTTGGGTGAGTTGAAGGGTTGTGAAGAGTTCTTATACCTTGTTAAAGCATGACTATTCATGTACAAAAGGTTACAATAGTTTATTGATAAAATTAAAGGAAAATGAATGTCCTTAAAAGGACATGAATGTTCTTAAAGCACATGAGTGCTCTTAAAGGTGCATGAATGTTCAATATTTTGAGCATGAAAGAATATGAACCAAGCTTTCCTTGTTCAATGTGTCTCTCGAGAGATTTAATTAATAGTACTAGTAAAGTTATGGGTTTGAAGAATATTTTTAAAAAAAATATCACTCATAATGGGAACCTTACTTTTCTTATTGCTATGCAATTCTAAAAGTTCAAGAGGTAACAACAAGTTAAGCTAGTGATGGTTATCAAGTACTTGAGTTTTGAAAGTACTTATGAATCAGAGGGTGAGTATTATAATACTCATAATGAAGTAACAGAGTTCGGAATAAGAACTAAGGTTAGTCCAAACAATGGACTTGGTTAAAACTTCACCTATCTAAACACATGAAGTGGTGCCGCTTCAGTCAAAGTTTGGGAATAAAGCTTTTTAAGTGTTTATGAAACAGGAAGAAGCACAAGGCCATATATAGTGCTAAGTTTTTACATTGAACACAATTGTATTTAATTTGAGGACTTATGTGTATTTTTACATCCGTTTTGTCATTTACTGAATTGAAGTTTAATAGAATAATTCTAACTATCAATTCTGGCAAAGCTTGATGTATTTATACAAGTAGTAGGTTTAAATCGAAAGATACCTCCTATATGCATAAATTCTTGAACTAAATAAATTACTAACTAAGTGGGGGATTGTTAGTAATTAAAGGTCTCACATTTGGGTGAGTTGAAGGGTTGTGAAGAGTGCTTATACCTTGTTAAAGTATGAATATTCATGTACAAAAGGTTACAATAGTTTATTGATAAAATTAAAGGAAAATGAATGTCCTTAAAAGGACATGAATGTTCTTAAAGCACATGAGTGCTCTTAAAGATGTATGAATGTACTTAAAGCACATGAGTGCTCTTAAAGGTGCATGAATGTTCAATATTTTGAGCATGAAAGAATATGAACCAAGCTTTCCTTGTTCAATGTGTTCTATATAAGTAGCACTTCTTCTCACAAAAAAATATATATATATATAAAAAAAACCTCCTCTCAAATCTTCAACTCATCCTTCTAAAATTGTGTTCAGAAGGTATTATAATTTTTGCTGGCTATAATATCAAGCTTTGTAAATCCTGGAGGAAATCTGCCATACAAACCCAGCAGCATACAAATAGTGGGGGCTTAATTTCCTTAAGGACAGACGGATGGCTAATGGAAGGGTACTCTCTGCTCGAAAATGAAAACTCGGGGAGTTTATGTGTAAGATTTTAAAACTCAAGGGGTGTATGTACTCTTGACCCAAAACTCAGGGGTCTGAGTGCATTTTAGCCATTATATTTTAATGATCTATGGTTTAACCTGATTTTAATTAGGTATTTTGTGGTTTCATTTTGTCAATCAGATGTCCTGAGGTCTGCACTGTTAACAACTTAGTGCCCCGTAGTTAGACCGTTAATTTTTTTAATGAAAATGCCCAATGTGCCACGCACATAACTCCTAAAAAACCATCAAATTCTTCTCTCTCTCCTCCATCATTTGGTCTAAAATCTTAATTCTCAGAATCTTTCTCAAAATTTAACCTAACCTAATCTAAGAGAAACTTCTAAAATTCACAAATTCATCAACTATTAAACATAAAACTAAGAATGAAGCATCAAAATAAATTAAGAACAATAAAAAAAAATTTGTTCACTTTTTATTGTTCCGAAACAAATTTATTAGTTCGTCTAACTAATTAAAAAAATTCTCTTAATGGTTTCCAATAATATTAAAGTATTAAATATTCTATTTAGGAATGCAAAAGAAAATAGAGTTAGCAGCATAACAAATACAACTGAATTACCAGAAAATAGGGTGTGTAATTTTGGTGGAAAAAAAAAGGGAATGAGAATAGAAATGGGAATGGACTAATGGGAATGAAAAAAAAAAAGAGGAAATAAAAATGTCATTTCAATATGATGTGAATGAAATAAAAGTGGGTAAAATGATCATTTTGCCCTTACATTAAAAGTAGGAATGGAATAAAAGTGGGTAAAAAAATAAGGACAAAAACATAATTTCATCACATTACAAAAAATAAAATTTATTTAATAAAAAGAAAAGAAGAAAAAAAAGGCTTATCCCTCTCTTTTTTCTCTCTTACGTTCTTATAAAAGACCCTTCATCGGTTCATCCATTCCTTGGATCGAAGTGCCTATCATGAAAGAACCCATTCTCATCGTCATCATCGCACCACCACTTGGGCTCACTCACGTGGTTATCCAGCAGAACCTTAACGTTCTGATCCCCAAGTTCGGCAACAAAAGCTTCAAATGCTTGAACAAATTTTGTCTTTTATCGTTGTTAATTTATTTTAATGCTTCGTTCTTAGTTTTATTTTCAATAGTTGATGAACTTGTAAGTCTACGAGTTTCTTATTAGGTTAGGTTTTGAAAAAGATTTTAAAAATTTAAATTTTAAATCTAAAAGATGGAACAAAAAGAAGAATTTAAAGATTTTTTTAAGATCATGTGCGCGGCACATGAAGTATTTCTATTAAAAAAATTACGATCTAAATCACGGGACATTAAATTGCTAACGGTGCAAACATCAAGGCACTTAATTGACAAAAATAAAATCACATGAAACCTAATTGAAATCAGGCCAAATTACATATCACTAAAGTATAATTTACCCATAATCAAATTACAATTTACCAACCCTATCCAGTTCAACGAAGAAAAAAGGTTATATTAAATTTCAAATATATCATATATGTATGTAACATGAAACCTAATTGAAATCAGGCCAAATTACATATCACTAAAGTATAATTTACCCATAATCAAATTATAATTTACCAACCCTATCCAGTTCAACGAAGAAAAAAAGTTATATTAAATTTCAAATATATCATATATGTATGTAGTAATCTTTTACCCAAAAAAATATCTGACTATTAGTACTAAAATAAAAATGCTTGCAATATTCATTGTGATCACTATAATAAATATAATAGTGATTCTAAAATAATATGAATAGAGTGATGCATGATTAATAAATTGTTAATGAAAAGAGTAATAATGAAAGATAAAATAACTTTTTGACCATAGCAAGAGTCTTTTATTTAATAGGAAAAATTATTAGTAATTATCATATTACTGGCATTTTATAATTTTTTTTCTTGTCTATTTTACCATTGTTACTTGCAACAATGGCCAAGGAGAGAATCAAACTAATCTAGCTATGAGGGCCAGCAATAAGGGGCAAGAGCCACATTTAGGTCTTGTTCTTTAACAAGAAATAACAATGGAAATGAAGATGGAATAGGTGGGGCCCACTGGATCCCACCTATTTTTTACTTTTTCATTTCCATCAACTTTTTTAAAAAAAGAAAAAAGAAAATATAAAATATCTATTATACCCTTTGATTTGACACAATCATAACTTTCTTTTTTTTTTTATTTTAATATAAGGGGTAAAGTAGTAATTTTAATACATTCTCATTCCATTTCCATTCCCAAACTTTTACTAACAAACACAGGAAACGCATTCTATTTCCGTTTCTATTTCCATTTCTGTGTAAAGAACGTGCCCTTAATGTATAAAAGAATGTAAAATGGAGGAAGGAAAAGAAAAAGAGAAAGAAGGAAGTAGTGTGGGTCTCCCCATGCAATACTACCACATAGGAGTGAGAGGATTCGTGTGATACTTCAAGGTACTGCACCATGAGAAAAAAAAAATAGGGTAGTGGGTCCACATGGGACCTTTTCTCAAAAATAGGAGATATAGAGAAAGAAACAAAAATGAGAGAATGAAAAAGGGAGAAAATATGAATAAATGTGTGGAAGAAAGAGAAAGATAAAACAATAAAATTTAATCGATGATTTAAGATTTGAGTGAAGTGAATTGGAATAATTTAATTATTTTTAATATTTATTGGATGTTTTGAAAACTTAAAATTATTTTAAAATCTTTTTAGATGATAAAAATTAACTAGAATGCAAATTAAATTAAAATGACATGTTTTATTGACTATTCAAAGTTGAAATATGAAAACAATAATTAAATTTTGCATATGTGTACTCATCTTCAGCTATAATATAGGGATGTGGAATTTTTCATTTGGAAGGTTCGCTTTGTCCTGGTAAATAGGATTTAATTAAATATGTTTAAATTGCAATAGTAGTGCTTGATTATTTTTGAAGTCTTATAAAAGAGAGTATCTTGGGCATTGAGTTTTCACGCATCATACTAGTACTTGCTCTATTTACGCATTACCCAGTAATAATTTTCAACAGGTAGATTAATTAGTTCTTAGTACTAATAAATTGATATGATTTGCATTGATGTAATAGAGTAATAATACATTGATGTTTAAAATTGGTGCAGGTAGCTAGATTAAAAATGGTAGGGAGCATTAATGGGTACAATGGGGAGGCAAGTCATAAAGTGGAGGCTGGTTCTAATACTGTGACGGCTCAGACCATTGATGAACTTCACTCCATGCAAAAGAAGAGGTCCGCTCCCAACACTCCCACCACCAAAAAGGCCGACCCCACCTTTTCCAACCTCTCTGAAGACCAACGTGAGCAGCAACAACTCCAATCCATAAGGTTTTATTTTATTTATTTAATTATATATTTTATCATATTTATGAATTATTTATTAAATTAATTATAATATAATAATAATAATAATAATTAACAGTGCATCATTGGCATCATTGACGAGGGAGAGTGGACCCAAGGTGGTGAGGGGAGACCCATCCAATGCAAGCAAGAAGTCTGGATACAACGTATTCCCACCCACAATCCACGTTAGTGACAGTTCCTTGAAATTTACTCATGTCCTCTATAATCTTTCCCCACCAGGTACCTAACCTTACCTTAAGCATATTATTATTCTATACATATCTATCTTTTCATTGTTGTAATTTAATTTCTTTGTGTGTATAACTATAAATATTGATTTTATATGCGTATGGCATGCAGAGCTATATGAGCAAGCCATTAGGTATGAGAAAGGATCCTTTATTACATCAACCGGCGCCTTGGCCACACTCTCAGGTGCCAAGACGGGCCGTGCTCCTAGAGATAAGCGCGTCGTCAAGGATGACATTACTAAGGATGAGCTATGGTGGGGAAAGTAAGTATGATCATCACTATGTTAGCATGTCATCAATATATATATATATATATATATATATATATATATATATATATATATATATATCAAATTGATTTAAATTCACTAATTATATATGTATGTATTGTGAAGGGGTTCGCCTAACATTGAGATGGACGAGCATAGTTTCCTAGTGAACAGAGAAAGGGCGGTGGATTACTTGAACTCATTGGACAAGGTGTTTGTGAATGACCAATTCCTAAACTGGGACTCTGAAAATAGAATCAAGGTTCGGATTGTGTCAGCGCGGGCTTACCATTCCTTGTTCATGCACAACATGTGCATCAGACCTACTCCCGAGGAGCTTGAGAATTTTGGCACCCCCGACTTCACCATATACAACGCTGGAATGTTCCCCTGCAATCGTTACACCACTTATATGACTTCCTCCACCAGTGTGAATCTTAATCTTAAACGAAAGGAAATGGTGATCCTGGGTACTCAATATGCAGGAGAGATGAAGAAAGGGCTTTTCACTTTGATGCATTATTTAATGCCTAAGCGCCAAATCCTTACCCTCCACTCTGGTTGCAATATGGGCAAAAACGGAGATGTGGCTCTCTTCTTTGGCCTCTCCGGTACTGGAAAGACTACTCTTTCTACTGACCATAATAGGTTTTTAATTGGAGATGATGAGCACTGCTGGAGCGACAAGGGTGTCTCTAACATCGAAGGAGGTTGCTATGCTAAATGTATCGATCTCTCCGGGGACAAAGAACCCGATATCTGGAATGCTATTAAGTTTGGTACAGGTATAATTCATTCACTAACAATATATAAATATAATCAAATTTTAATTTTACATCAATTAATTAGTTAATAATTTACTATTCAGTTTTGGAGAACGTGGTGTTTGATGAGTATACACGAGAAGTTGATTATTATGACAAATCAGTCACAGGTATATACACATACAATATATATTTCTTAATTAAACTAAACTAAATCCAAATCTATTTCTTCTTCTTAATCTATATATGGGTTAATTATATGTAGAGAACACAAGGGCATCTTATCCAATTGAGTACATTACAAATGCCAAGATACCATGTGTCGGCCCTCATCCCAAGAATGTTATTCTTCTGGCCTGTGACGCATTTGGTGTGCTCCCACCTGTTAGCAAATTAACTTTGGCTCAAACCATGTATCATTTCATTAGCGGATATACTGCTTTGGTACGTAATTTATTTAATTTCTCATTCAATATCAAACTAAAATTTCACTTGTGTATATATATACACTCAAAAGTTTCATTTTTTTCAATGATGAAAGGTTGCTGGCACAGAGGAGGGCGTAAAGGAGCCTAGAGCGACATTTTCAGCTTGTTTTGGTGCAGCATTTATCATGCTTCACCCTACAAAATACGCAGCCATGCTTGCTGAGAAAATGCAAAAACATGGCGCCACTGGATGGCTTGTTAACACTGGATGGTCTGGTGGAAGGTATTCTTATGAAGTTTAAAGTTTGATTCCTCTTAGGAAGTAAAATAGATCCTATTCCAAATTTAAAATTGATGATGCTTAATTATGCCTCTACAGCTATGGTTCTGGTAGTCGCATTAAGTTATCTTACACGAGGAAAATCATCGACGCCATTCACTCTGGGAGCCTCTTAAAGGAAACTTACACAAAGACCAACATTTTTGGTCTTGCGATCCCAACCAAATTGGAGGGAGTCCCAACTGAAATTTTGGACCCTGTTAACACAGTTAGTACTTTCTTGTCCTTTAATTAGTTCCTTTTTTCCTCGATCAAGTTCTAGGTGTCTGTTTTATATTAACACATGGTTTGTGTTTGTTGGAATGTACTTGTAGTGGAAGGACAAGACGATGTATGAGGAGACACTATTGAAGCTGGCTGGGTTGTTCAAGAATAACTTTGAGACATTCACCAACTACAAAATTGGGACAAACGATGATCTGACAAAGGAAATTCTCGCTGCTGGTCCAAACTTGTAATGAGGAAAGTAGTTAGGAGTATTAACATTGTTGCTATGGTAGAATAAAGGTGTTGTTTTGGTATTTATTATGTACTCGAATAAAAATTAGTTGCTTAGGTATAATATTAGATTTGGAGCGTTGGCAGATTGGACTAAATAAGTACTTTTTATATAAAATTTGGGCTCAAATATCTCTTTAATTATTGTTAAATTTTGTATCATTTATCAAATTTGTTTTCAAACTTTTTTGTCATTGATTGTGTTATATTTTTAAAATTTTGAATTGTAATCAATTTTGTCATCAACTTTAACAAACTTCATCATTGATAGGAATAAATAACATGTCAAATATATATGTTTTTCAAAGTTTGTGGTGAGATTTGACCTCATGGGATGTTTGATCCCTCGTGTGTTTGTCGTGTAACTCTTTTGAGTCTTCCTTCTATAAAAAAAAAAAAAAAAAAAATTTGAGCGCACTCTTAAAATATCTTTCTTGGTTGGATCAATGAATTGTGACTCAATGCCTTGATCGGTTCAATTATCGATCCAATTTTTAAAACTATGAAATCTAGGAATGATCATTGGTAAGATTTAGGTAGGGTATTATATTCCCCATCCCCAGACTCAAAATTAGCAGGTATTAAATTAATCTCCATCTCTGAATTCTATTAATAGTCAAATCCCCATAAACGAACCCATACCCATAGAGATTTTGAAATAAATTATTATTTTATTAATATATAACTTGTTTTCATCAACTTTATAACCACAAAAAAAAATCATAAATATAAAAACGCTGATAAATTACTTTTATATGTATATGTATAAAATATTTAATATTTTTTTATTATCATTATATACTTTCTCAACACAAAAAGTTCAAAAATATTATTTTTTATATATAAAAATAAATAATTACTATTGTGAGTAAGATATGTGTAAGGTACGTCTTTACCCATCCCCGATCCCATTGGCTTTGTATTCGGAGCCATACCCAGGCTCTAGGGGTGAGCAAACTGCGGATTGGTTCGGTTTTGACGATTTAGATAACCGAACCAATCCAATCCGATGACTAAAAAAGTCATCCAATCCAATCCGCTCTTTGGACATGTCGGTTTGGTTCGGTTCGGTTTGATCGGTTTTTTTGACAATATTAAAAAAAAAATTTACTATTTTTTTCTCTTCAATTTAAACCCTAAAAAATAAAAATAGCTATTCCTAACCATGAAAACCAACAAATTAAAGTTATTAGTACAATATTTCAACATTAAAAACATAAAATTACAATCCAACATCATAAAACAATAAAAATCAACATTATAAAATATTTTTAATATTTTAAAAAAATTATAATCGGTTGATTTGGTTTGGTTCGGTTGGGATTGGACCTCATTCATCAACCGAACCGAACCAAATCGGTTGTCAAAAAAATAAACTAATCAATCCGATTATGTAATCGGTTTTGATCGGTTTGGTTTGGATCGGATCGGTTGGTTCGGTTTGGATCGATTTTGCACACCCCTACCAGGCTCATAGAGTCACAAGATAAAATTTTAAAATACCTATTATGTATGAGTATTTTGATCATCCCTACCTATATGGCTATATATCAAATTTCAGGACACCTAATTGACAAAAATAAAATCACAGGACACCTAAATGAAATCAAGCCATATTGCAAGTCACTAAAGTGTAATTTACCCATAATCAAATTACAATTTACCAACCCTATCCAGTTCAACTAACAAAAATATATATATTAAATTTCAAATATATCATTTATCATATATGTATGTACGAATCTTAAAAAATATCTGACTATTAGTACTAAAATATAAATGCTTGCAATATTCATTGTGATCACTATAATAAATATAATAATAGTGATTATAATATAATATGAATAGAGTGATGCATGAGTAATAAATTGTTAATGAAAAGAGTAATAATGAAGATAAAATAACTTTTTGACCATAGCAAGAGTCTTTTATTTAATAGGAAAAATGATTAGTAATTATCATATTACTGGCATTTTATAATTTTTTTTATTGTCTATTTTACCATTGTTACTTGCAACCAATGTTGCAAGAACTGAACCGAACAAAGCCTCGGACAAGTGTTCGGTTCATGGTCTGATCGGTTTAACCGGTCGAATCGTCGATCGAATCGGATGACGCAATAAATAATAAATAATAATTATTATTAATATATAAAATAACATTACTCAAATTTTAGGTTTCAATATACATAATTTTGAAGTTTTAAATTACATGAATTCTCAAAGTTTTAATTTTCAAGGCTTGTCAAACTCTGAAAGAACTTAATCAAACAAAATATGAAATTCTTGATAATCATGACTTTTAAAATTTAATTTTCACGACTTTTCTAATTTTAATTTTTAAGATTTCTCTAATTTCTTTTTTATGTTATTTTTTATTTTTATATTTTCAATTTTTTATTTTTTTTTAAAATAAAATTGGACCGGTTGAACTACCGGTTGGACGGTCCAACCCAGTTGACCGGTTGGACCCCGGTTAAATCCGGTCCAACTAGAAAAACAGTTCTTTTGGTCCAATCGACTCGCCTTTGTATTCGGTTGGCGGTTGAACCGGTCGGACCGTCCGGTCCGATCCGATTCTTACAGCATTGCTTGCAACAATGGCCAAGGAGAGAATCAAACTAATCTAACTATGAGGGCCAGCAACAAAGGGCAAGAGCCACATTTAGGCTGCGTTTGGTTCAAAAAAATTGTGGAATTGGAATTGGAATTGGATTATAATTGGAATTGGAATTGGTGAGATGGAATTGGAATTGAATTATTTGAATTGAAAAATGTGTTTGGTATGAAAAGATGGAATTGAAAGTTTGTAAAAGAATGTGAGGTAAGAAGACTTATTTGCCCCTCAAAAAATATTAAATAATTATTTTTCTTTTAGTTTTATTTTTTTAGTATATAATTATTTTTTATATTTATTATAAAAAATTTTAATTATTTATATTCATTAAAAGTAATTATAAAAAATATTAATAAATAATTATAATAAAAACAGTAATAAAAAAAACAATGAGAGTGAGAGACGTGAGGGAGAGAGAGAAGAAAAAGTAGGGGCAAATTTGTCATTTCATCCCAATTCTACAAAATTTATCCCAATTCCATCTAAAAAATAAAGAATTCAATTCCACATTTTTTACACATTCACCAATTCCACATAATCCAATTCCAATTCTACATTTACCCAACCAAACTAAATAATTCATTGAAATATGTGCAATTCCACATATAATTCAATTCTACACCCAACCAAACATAGCCTTAATGTATAAAAGAATGTAAAATGGAGGAAGGAAAAGAAAAGGAGGAAGAAGGTAGTGTGGGCCTCCCCATGCGATACTACCACATAGGAGTGAGAGGATTCGTGTGATACCTTGAGGTACTGCATCATGAGAGAAAAGAAATAGGGTAGTGGGTCCACATGGGACCTTTTCTGAAAAATAGGTGATATAGAGAAAGAAAGAAAAATGAGAGAATGAAAAAGTGAGAAAATATGAATAAATGTGTGGAAGAAAGAGAAAGATAAAACAATAAAATTTAATTGATGATTTAAGAGTTGAGTGAAGTGAATTGAAATAATTTAATTATTTTTACTATTTATTGGATGTTTTGAAAAATCATAAAGTGAGATGATTTTTTAGTTAAAATTATTTGAAAATCTTTTTAGACTATTAAAATTAATTAGGATGCAAATAAAATTTAAATGACATGTTTTGTTGACTACTCAAAGTTGAAACATGAAAACAATAATTAAAATTTACATATGTGTACTCATTTTCGGCTATAATATAGGGATGTGGAATTTTTCATTTGGAAGATTCGCTTTGTCCTGGTAAATAGGATTTAATTAAATATATTAAAATTGCAATAGTAGTGTTTGAGTATTTTTGAAGCCTTATAAAAGAGAGTATCTTGGGCATTGAGTTTTCACGCATCACACTAGTACTTGCTCTATTTACGCATTACCCAGTAATAATCTTCAACAGGTAGATTAATTAGTTCTTAGTACTAATAAATTGATTTGATTTGCATTGATGTAATAGAGTAATAATACATTGATGTTTAAAATTGGTGCAGGTAGCTAGATTAAAAATGGTAGGGAGCATTAATGGGTACAATGGGGAGGCAAGTCATAAAGTGGAGGCTGGTTCTAACACTGTGAAGGCTCAAACCATTGATGAACTTCACTCCATGCAAAAGAAGAGGTCCGCTCCCAACACTCCCACCACCAAAAAGGCCGACCCCACCTTTTCCAACCTCTCTGAAGACCAACGTGAGCAGCAACAACTCCAATCCATAAGGTTTTATTTTATTTATTTAATTATATATTTTATCATATTTATGAATTATTTATTAAATTAATTATAATATAATAATAATAATTAACAGTGCATCATTGGCATCATTGACGAGGGAGAGTGGACCCAAGGTGGTGAGGGGAGACCCATCCAATGCAAGCAAGAAGTCTGGATACAACGTATTCCCACCCACAATCCACGTTAGTGACAGTTCCTTGAAATTTACTCATGTCCTCTATAATCTTTCCCCACCAGGTACTTAACCTTACCTTGAGCATATTATTATTCTATACATATCTATCTTTTCATTGTTGTAATTTAATTTCTTTGTGTGTATAACTATAAATATTGATTTTATATGCGGATGGCATGCAGAGCTATATGAGCAAGCCATTAAGTATGAGAAAGGATCCTTTATTACATCCACCGGCGCCTTGGCCACACTCTCAGGTGCCAAGACTGGTCGTGCTCCTAGAGATAAGCGCGTCGTCAAGGATGACATTACTAAGGATGAGCTATGGTGGGGAAAGTAAGTATGATCATCACTATGTTAGCATGTCATCAATATATATATATATATATATATCAAATTGATTTAAATTCACTAATTATATATGTATGTATTGTGAAGGGGTTCGCCTAACATTGAGATGGACGAGCATAGTTTCCTAGTGAACAGAGAAAGGGCGGTGGATTACTTGAACTCATTGGACAAGGTGTTTGTGAATGACCAATTCCTAAACTGGGACTCTGAAAATAGAATCAAGGTTCGGATTGTGTCAGCGCGGGCTTACCATTCCTTGTTCATGCACAACATGTGCATCAGACCTACTCCCGAGGAGCTTGAGAATTTTGGCACCCCCGACTTCACCATATACAACGCTGGAATGTTCCCCTGCAATCGTTACACCACTTATATGACTTCCTCCACCAGTGTGAATCTTAATCTTAAACGAAAGGAAATGGTGATCCTGGGTACTCAATATGCAGGAGAGATGAAGAAAGGGCTTTTCACTTTGATGCATTATTTAATGCCTAAGCGCCAAATCCTTACCCTCCACTCTGGTTGCAATATGGGCAAAAACGGAGATGTGGCTCTCTTCTTTGGCCTCTCCGGTACTGGAAAGACTACTCTTTCTACTGACCATAATAGGTTTTTAATTGGAGATGATGAGCACTGCTGGAGCGACAAGGGTGTCTCTAACATCGAAGGAGGTTGCTATGCTAAATGTATCGATCTCTCCGGGGACAAAGAACCCGATATCTGGAATGCTATTAAGTTTGGTACAGGTATAATTCATTCATTAACAATATATAAATATAATCAAATTTTAATTTTACATCAATTAATTAGTTAATAATTTACTATTCAGTTTTGGAGAACGTGGTGTTTGATGAGTATACACGAGAAGTTGATTATTATGACAAATCAGTCACAGGTATATACACATACAATATATATTTCTTAATTAAACTAAACTAAATCCAAATCTATTTCTTCTTCTTAATCTATATATGGGTTAATTATATGTAGAGAACACAAGGGCATCTTATCCAATTGAGTACATTACAAATGCCAAGATACCATGTGTCGGCCCTCATCCCAAGAATGTTATTCTTCTGGCCTGTGACGCATTTGGTGTGCTCCCACCTGTTAGCAAATTAACTTTGGCTCAAACCATGTATCATTTCATTAGCGGATATACTGCTTTGGTACGTAATTTATTTAATTTCTCATTCAATATCAAACTAAAATTTCACTTGTGTATATATATACACTCAAAAGTTTCATTTTTTTCAATGATGAAAGGTTGCTGGCACAGAGGAGGGCGTAAAGGAGCCTAGAGCGACATTTTCAGCTTGTTTTGGTGCAGCATTTATCATGCTTCACCCTACAAAATACGCAGCCATGCTTGCTGAGAAAATGCAAAAACATGGCGCCACTGGATGGCTTGTTAACACTGGATGGTCTGGTGGAAGGTATTCTTATGAAGTTTAAAGTTTGATTCCTCTTAGGAAGTAAAATAGATCCTATTCCAAATTTAAAATTGATGATGCTTAATTATGCCTCTACAGCTATGGTTCTGGTAGTCGCATTAAGCTATCTTACACAAGGAAAATCATCGACGCCATTCACTCTGGGAGCCTCTTAGAGGAAACTTACACAAAGACCAACATTTTTGGTCTTGCAATCCCAACCAAATTGGAGGGAGTTCCAACTGAAATTTTGGACCCTGTTAACACAGTTAGTACTTTCTTGTCCTTTTTCCTTGATCAAGTTCTAGGTGTCTGTTTAATATTAACACATGGTTTGTGTTTGTTGGAATGTACTTGTAGTGGAAGGACAAGACGATGTACAAGGAGACACTATTGAAGCTGGCTGGGTTGTTCAAGAATAACTTTGAGACATTCACGAACTACAAAATTGGAACAAACGATGATTTGACAAAGGAGATTCTCGCTGCTGGTCCAAACTTCTAAGGAGGAGAGTAGTTAGGAGTATTGCCATTGTTGCTATGGTAGAATAAAAGTGTTGTTTTGGTATTTATTATGTACTCAAATAAAAATTAGTTGCTTAGGTATTATTAGATTTGGAGTGTTGGCAGATTGGACTAAATAAGTAGTTTTTATATAAAATTTGGGCTCAAATATCTCTTTAATTATTGTTAAATTTTGTATCATTTATCAAATTTGTTTTCAAATTTTTTTGTCATTAATTGTGTTATGTTTTAAAAATTTTGAATTGTCATCAACTTTAACAAACTTCATCATTTATAGGAATAAATAACATGTCAAATATAAATGTTTTCAAAGTTTGTGGTGAGATTTGACCTCATGGGATGCTCATCCCTCGTTTGTGGTGTGGCTCCTTTGAGTCTTCCTTCTATATAAAAAGAAAAAAAGAAAAGAAAAAGTTTGAGCATACTCTTAAAATATCTCTCTTGATTGGATCAGTGAACTGTGAATCAGCGCTTCGATTGGTTCAATTATCGATCATGTTTTAAAACCATGATATGTAGGAATGATCATTGGTAGGATTTGGATAGGGTACTATATTTCCCATTCCCAGACTCGAAATTAACGGGTATCAAATTAATCCTATCCCTGAACTCTATGAATAGTCAAATCCCCATATCCGGACTCATACTCGTAGAGATTTTGAAGTAAATTATTATTTTATTAATATAGAACTTATTTTCATCAACTTTATAACCACAAAAAATTAAAAAAAAATTAAATCATAAATATAAAAACACTATTAAATTACTTTTATATATATAAAATATTTAACATTTTTTTATTATCATTGTGAAGACCGAAGCCTTCGACGGAGTCGCCACCAAATTTTCAATCAAAATTTGGAAAAAGAAAAATAAGTTCAAAAGTGGGTAAAATGAATTTTCACAAAATGTTGGGTTCGGGAGTCTGATTGAGATGAAGGGAAGGTATTAGGCACCCTTCTTCCCATGTTCGAAGACGGTTACCCTAAAAATTAATATTGAAATTTGGCCTTAAAAATATGTAGAATCAAGGAAGAAAATGAGAGAGGTCTTGACCT
The DNA here is from genome assembly GCA_014851425.1 of Senna tora. Classification (NCBI taxonomy): domain Eukaryota; kingdom Viridiplantae; phylum Streptophyta; class Magnoliopsida; order Fabales; family Fabaceae; genus Senna; species Senna tora. Next base: position 24,060,678 of record CM026272.1, read on the forward strand.
AGGATAAAAGTCTAGGGCCTACGTACCCTCAAAGAGGGATCAAAGCCCACGTAGTTCCTGTGACATACAAGTGTGTGAGTGAGGGGAGCCTCATCAAGCGAAAGCTCAGATGGCCTCCCAGTGCAATGTACCTAAAGAGGCCAATGCCTTTTGGTACCTATCTACCATACAATACATCAAATCAATAGCAAAAGAATAGTGCATGTGTGAAGGCTCATCAGGCGTAACGCCCAGATGACGTGAAGGCTAGCACTCCTATAAAGACAAAAGTCTCTTGGTGGCACTAAATTACATAACAAAAGGTTCATTTCCCAAGCAAATAATAATAATTAAATATTTTTGTCCCCCATGAGACAGGGGGTCGCGACGAGTATCCTTTACTGTCGCGACCCATACTTGTGAAACAATGGCAGTCACGACGTATATGAGGATGCGTCGCGACTGCACTGTAAACTGGGAGGGGGTCGCTATGGTTGTGCTAACCCGTCGCGACCCCTTTTCTTTTTCAAAAAAAAATGTAGAAAAGAAGACGAGAATCCTTTTGGGGTGTGTGAATCAGATGTTGGATTGAATACCAGCATTGAAGGATCACAACCCGAAGAAAAGAAGTCTATACAAAAAGAACAAGCAAAGACACCCAGTGGTCAAGTGAATATGAGTAGAATAAAAGAAAGAATAGAATACAATTATAGTGTTTTCTCTACCTTCTTGCTTCTCGCTTTTTGCTTGTAGCCTTTCAGTTCACTAATTTTCCGTCCATTCAATTGAGAAACGAAATCCAATTTATAGTGGGTTGGAGGGAGCTATTCCGAGAAAGAAATCCGGTCATTTATGGCACAATACGTCGCGACGGGTAACTTTTACCGTCGCAACGGGTATCAAACAGATACGATTTTGATTTGTCATAAATGACAGGGGCGTCGCGACGTATGGTCCTATACGTCGTGACGGGCCCCTGATTGATGGTCTGATTGATTCTCCATAAATGCGCGAGGGGGTCGCGACGCATACCTTGGTCCATCGCGATGGTTCTCACAAGGGCAAAAAGGTCGCGACGGGTGGTACTACCCGTCGCAATGCCTCATTTATTATTATTATTATTTTATTATTTATATTATTTATTTTATTATTATTTTTTATTTCTTATCTTTTCTATTTTCTCATTTTTCATTATATTTTATTTTCTTTTTCCTGTTTTTTGCTTATTTATTATTTTTGCTTGCTTGGGCAGACAAAATGAGGTGCTCGCAATCATTATATATTTTCTCAAAACAAAAAGTTCAAAAATATTATTTTTTATATATAAAAATAAATAATTACTATTGTGGGTAAGATATGTGTAGGTACCTATTTACCCGTTCCTGAGCCCATTGGCTTTGGACTTTGAGCCATACCCAGACTCATAGAGTCACAAGGTAAAATTTTAAGGTACCCATTATGTATGAGTATTTTGACCATCCTTATCTATATGGCTATATATATGTCAAAGTAATTTTATTGACGTACTATAATTTCTATTTAAAAAATTATTATAATACATAATTTATTGAAATATCATATATATATATATATATATATATATATATATATAAATTGCAATTGTCATTTTTTGTTCAGAAAATTCTAAATCAGTAATTTGGACCGTAAGGGGTCGTAACCTTGAGGGACTTGTCCTTAGGTGATGACCTAGGTGCCTATGTACCCTTGTGTAGGGATTAAAGTCCACGTAGTTCGAGGAGTATACGTCCATAAGAACCGTTAGGCAGGAGCGTTACCTGTAAGAGCCGTGTGCGGCTAGGACGCGTGAGGAGAGCTCCAAGCGGGCGGGCCATCAGTTGGAGGTTTCCTTAGAGTAAGGAGAGGACAATGGTCTCCCTGAACTGCTTGGAGCTTGTGAACGGAGATATCCAGAGGGGTAGATGGGCTCTGACTGATTAACCGTGAGAGGTGATTGATCAGGTTTGGATGTGGAAGTGATAGTGTCTTGTACTTCGAGTATTCTGTCTTACTTGCTGTATATGGCCCATCGAGTCCCCCGGGTGAGGGTATTTATACTAAGTACAGGGAGAACGTGGTCAACCCACGTTCTTGTTCGTAGTGGGTCGACCCACGATGGTTGGGCACGTCTCATGTCTCTAGTATGAGAACGTGTGTGGGAAGACGTGGGTACAGGCCATGTACGAGGCCGGAGAGTGGTGCTAGATGTCATTGACTTGCATACCTTCCAATATTTTAGAAGACTAGTGCCACGTGTCCCAATGTGTAATATTATGTAGTTATATATATATATATATATATATATATATATATATATATATATATATATATATATAATAAAATATAAATTAAGTGTGAAAAAGTTAGATACAATTTTACTTTCTACAGTTAATTATTTTACAAAATTTTATAGTACACAAAAATACATATAGTATAAATTTTATATGAGTGAAATCTATAATTTTTTTTTGCAAAGATATAATATGAATTTTTATAAAAAAAGTGATTATATATATATAAATTTTTCTTTAAAAAAAATAATTTTTATAAAAATGTTTTTTATACTTAATTGAAATAAAATAATAATTTTAAAATATTTTTACCTAAAAATATTAATGCTGCAGCTAATGATATTTTAAACTAAAAAATGGTACGCTTTTTTTAATTTGTTGGAAAGAAAATTATTATTTATACAATTAAAACTTCCATCATGCCACCAAAAAAAAATATTAAAGTTAAAGTTACTAAAGTTGTACTATTTTTGTATGTCAAAAGTATAATTTATTTAATTAGAAAAATATATGCATTAAAATTTAAAAATAAAAGTCTTTGGTAGGAACATTTTGTTGCCACCAAAGATTGTTTGGTGGTTGGTGGCGACATAGAGCCCCTAAAAACTTTTTGATGGTGACTTTATCCGTTGCTAAATAAAACAAGACCCTTTGATGACAACATATGGTAAGTTGCCACCAAAGAGTTGGTCTTTGGTGGCAACTTTATCCGCCGCTGCAGAAAATAGGACCTTCCAATGGTGACTAAAGGTTTGGTCTTTGGTGGCAACTTTATCCGCCGCTGCAGAAAATAGGACCTTCCAATGGTGACTAAAGGTTTGTTTGGGAATTAAGAGGGGAAGGGAAGGGAAGAGATTAGAGGAGAAGGGAGGGGAGGGGAAGGGAGTGTTAACCTTTCATATGTCCTCCACTTGTTTGGGTGTTGATACCTCCTCCAAAATATCCCAATTTGGGGTATCTTGAATTTGTGAAGGAGAAAGATAATGGAGGATTAATGCTTGATCTTTCATTATCTTCCCCTCCAATTTTCATCTTCCCAAACAAGGGGAAGATATCTTGAAAGTCTCCCCTTCCCTTCCCTTCTCCTCCTTAATCTTCAATCCAAACATACCCTAAGTGTCGCCACAAAAGAGGACTCTTCAATGACGACTTTATTTGTCGCTGCAAAAGAGAGATCTTCTGTGGCGACTTTAGGATATGTTTGGATTAATTAGGAATTATATAAGAAGGAGAAGGGAAGGGAAAGGTGAGGGAGAATTTTAAGATATCTTCCCCTTGTTTGAGAAGATGAAATTGGAAAAGAAGATAATGGAAGATAATCCTCCACCATTATCCCTCCTCTCATTCACAAGTTCAAAATACCCCAATTTGGGGTATTTTGAAGGAGATATCAATACTCAAACAAAGGTATGACAAATGGAAGGTTAATGTTTCCTTCCCCTTCCCTCCATGCTCCTCTAATCACTCCCTTTCTCTTCCCCTCTTAATTCCCAAACAAGCTCTTAAGGATATGTTTGAATTGGAGATTAAGGGTTTATTTGAGAATTAAGAGGGGAAGGGAAGGGGAGTGATTAAAGGAGAAGGGAGGGGAGAGAAAGGGAAGGTTAACCTTCCATATGTCCTTCCCTTGTTTGGGTGTTGATACCTCCTCCAAAATACTCCAATTTGAGGTATCTTAAATTTGTGAAGGAGAAGGATAATGGTGGATTAATAATTGATCTTCCATTATCTTCCTCTCCAATTTTCATCTTCCCAAACAAGGGGAAGATATCTTGATTATCTCCCCTTCCCTTCTCTTCTCCCCCTTAATCCCCAATCTAAACATACGGTATGTTTGGATTGGGGATTAAGGGGGAGAAGGGAAATCAAGATATCTTCCCCTTGTTTGGGAAGATTAAAATTATATTGGAGGAGAAGATAATGGAGGATCAAGCCTTAATCCTCCATTATCCTTCTCTTTCACAAATTCAAGATACCCCAAATTGGGGTATTTTGGAGGAGGTATCAACACCCAAACAAGGGGAGGACATATGGAAGGTTAACCTTCCCTTCCCCTCCCCTCCCTTCTCTTCTAATCTCTCCCATTCCCTTCCCCTCTTAATTCCCAAACAAACCCTAAGGTGGAGAAGGGAAAATAATGGGAGACTTTCAAGATATCTTCTCCATGTTTAGATGTTGGTAACTCCTCCAAAATGTCCCAATTTGAAGTATCTTGAATTTGTAAAGGGGAAGGATGATGGAGAATTAAGGATTGATCTTTTATTATCTTTCCTTCCAATTTTCATCTTTCCAAACAACAAAAAAAATCTTAAAAATCTTTCCTTCCCTTCCCTTCACTTCTCCTCCTTAATCCGAAATCCAAACATACCTTATTGTCCTACTATTCTACTCTTTCTAAGTATCGTTATATTGTAAGTTGTTTGATTTTTGTCATCTACTATATTGTGATTATTGTCGAAGAATTTTCAAGGTATATGTATAATATTTTTGTTTACTTGATCTCCCTATTTCGGGTGTGATTTTTTTTTTTATGTTATTTTGATAACAAATTTAAGATTATCTTAATTAAAAACAAAATATTTGTGTTGGAGGAGATGATGTTTATTAATATGGTAGTACTGAATTTTAGTACATCTTTTTTATCACTTGGGTCTCTATTAATATTATGGCACAAAATATTAGATGATATTAGGGGTGGCAAAATGGGTGTAGGTTGGGTGGGTTTTGGTTGGATCAAATTTGGGTTGGATCACAAATGGGTTGAGTCATAAATGGATCAAAGTTTAAATGGGTTATAATGGGTCATGACCCATTAATTATGGGTCAAACCCACCAACCCATTAATTTTTTTTTGTTATTTTATTTGATTTATTTTAATTTATTTAGTTAGTTTACCAGAGAAAAAGTATAAAGTTCAACACTGATACAATCTCCACAAGACATAGGAAACAATAAAAATCAAATCCTACAACTACTTGTTAATAATGACTGATTTTTCTTAGAAATCTAACTCCAACATAGTTGGTATGAAAACATATTTTCAAAAAACTAAACAAATCAGAAACATAATCAAACACTCGAACACTTAACAAATAAAACAGAATGAAATATTGTAAGAGAAGAGGAAAATCCAAAATGTTTGTATTGGTTAATAAAACTCTAAATAGAAATAAAGTATATTTTTTTAAATAACATTAAATTAAATTACATTTTTTTATTTTAAAAATCTGTATTACTCTTCTTCTAGAGAGAAAAAAATGTATTATGCATGTATATAATTAAATATGTATTTAATTAATATAAAATTTAAAATAAAAGATTGTGTAATTTTAACATTTCTCGTAAAACTTAAATGTAATTTATCAAAACAATGAATACTCTTTTCTAAGACATGAGAGTATTTCTTTTACCTTTATTTCTCGGTGTCATCTACATTTTTATGGAAAAAATTGATCATAAAGTGTGACTCAAATGATAATGATTTAGAGATTTTTACAAGATGAATAGTCTCGTAGGAATGAGCAAATTAGGAGTGAGACATATGTGCGCAATGCAATATTGTAAGAGAAGAGTAAAACCAAAAATGAAATACTTACCGGATAGTCGAATACTAAGTGAAGAATGCAGAAGCGGTAAATACAATAGAGGGAAGATGATATAGCTTGAAGACAAAGCAAAGAAGTCGAACGATTTGAGTTTTGGAGATGAGAAATAATGTGTTTTCTATTCAAATAATATATACTAATATGGAATATGTTTATATATATATATATATATATATATATATATATATATATATATATATATAGGGTAAATTACAGTTTGCCCCCTGTGGTTTGGCTTAAATCCAGTTTGCCCCCTGTGGTTTGGCTTAAATCCAGTTTGCCCCTTGTGGTTTAAAATGCGACACTTAACTACCCTGTGGTTTGGCTTAAAATTAATGTGCCCTCTGTGGTTTAGAGTGTGACACTTGACCCTCCTGTGGTTTGTTATGTTATCACTTAACTACCCTATATTATTTTTTCTCAAAATTTAATATTTAATATAACTTATAAAAGAAATTACATAAAAATAATTGAATTAATTAATTATTTTATTAAATATTTATTTTATCTATAAAATAATAATAATAAACTCTAATCTTCTACTTTCAACTCTTTTTAGCGTTTCCTTCAAACTCTTTCTTTCCTCTAATCTCTCCACTATATTCAAGAGTACCGTTATGCTCCTAGTCTAAGGATACTTTTCTAAGAAAATTATTGTTTAATGTTAGAGTTTCTAAGCTCAATAATGTTAACATTCAATCCAGGTATGTATGTTCTGAACTTGAACAATAAAAAAACTTAAATTTAGTTATATATTTGTATTATATTATTCTTTTACAATTTTATTTTGATTGATTTAATAATTCTAAAATATTAAAGATAAAAATTACCAATAAAATGAATAAATAACTAAATATAAATAATCAATGGAGTAAACAATAAATATTAAATTATTTTATTGATTTTTTAAAATTATAATTTTTTTTGAATAATTTTATAATTCTAGAGTGTTAATGACAAATTTTAAACATTAAAAGTATTGAATGATGATTAATTTGATTAAAATTTGGATAGAAGATAGGTGAAGGTAGTTAAGTGATAACATAACAAACCACAGGGGGTCAAGTGTCACACTCTAAACTACAGGGGGTACATTAATTTTAAGCCAAACCACAGGGTGGTTAAGTGTCAAATTTTAAACCACAGGAGGGCAAACTGAATTTAGGCCAAACCAAGGGCAAACTGTAGTTTACCCATATATATATATATATATATAAGAGGAAAACTGACTTGCATTCTGATTGAGGTTAATCTTAACTATGTTATTACATGATCTCACAAAGAGAGAAAGGAAGTAAATATTATTACAGAAAAGCAACTAAGAAATTAGACATGATCATCCTCTATATGCTTCTTCTAGCAGTAACACCCTTGGATTTTTCACTATAGCCCTCGCTATTGCTATTCTTTGCTTTTCGCCCCCTGATAGTTGTACTCCTCTGTCCCCACACCATGTGTCATACCCATCCCTTAGCCTCGTTATGAATTCATGGGCATTTGCCGCTCTAGCTGCCTCTATGATCTCTGCTTCATCAACCTTTTGCGACGCTCCATATGCTATGTTGTCTATTATGGTCCCTGCAAATAGCGACGGTTCTTGACTCACCAATGCGATGTGTTCACGATATGACCTTAGTTGGTACGACTTTATGTCCTTTCCGTCGATATTCACTGTACCTTTTTGTGGGTCGTAGAATGTTTGTATTAATCCTATGATGGTTGATTTTCCGGACCCACTATGGCCTACTAATGCCGTTGATTTCCCTGCTTCGATTCTCATTGAGAATCCCTGGAAGATCAGTACTCTAGGTCGGGCTGGGTACAAGAAATAGACGTCATTGAGTTCTATTAGGCCTGTTAATGACTTATCGGGCTTGTACCCATTTGGGTCATTGGGCTCTATTTTGGTGTGCCGATCTAGAATTGCGAAAACAGAGCCCACGGAGTCTGCTCCTTTGGCGAGGTCTGACGTCATGCTTCCTGCATCTGTAATGACACGACCCGTGCTCACCAGAATCATGAAGGTTTCGAACAAGGCTTTGGTTGTGACTTGTGATGTAGCCGTGGGACACGAGTAGGCCACCGTACCAGAAGTCTAGGGCCCACGTGCAAGAGGTGAGGCTCTGAGAGCAGGCAAGCCCGAAGCCCGCGAACCATGACTGCCGAAGGCTCTCGTGGTGTAATACCCCGAAAAATTTTGAAGATTAAAAAATGATTTATATAAAATTTTGAGGATTTAAAAATAATTTATTCTGGGGCTAGGAATTAAAACCTTAAAAAAAAGAATATAGAAAAAGTATGAAAGTTAAAAAGAAACCAGAAAGAAATTTTTATTTTTAAAGATTGTAATAACCGAGAAAATTTTTCGAGGTTTAAAATAAAATAAAAAGGGAAGGAAAAAGAAGTAGAAAATAATTTTTTAGGATTTAATTCGAGACCTAAGAAATTGGAAACCTGAATTTAATAGGGAAAGGAAATAAATTAAAAACACATATTAATTATTATTCTTTTAATTATTAATTTATTTATTTTTAATTGCATTTTATTTATTTATTATTTATATATTTAATTATTATAATTATTTTAATTATAATTATTTATTATTTTTTTATGGATATAATTATTTATTATTATTATTATTATTTAAAAATAGAGTTGGAATGCCGTGGGGTTTAGGTAGATAAAAACAAAAGTAAAAGAAATAAGAAGAGAGAAAGAGAGAGAGAGCCACGCTAGAGAGAAGAAGAAAGTGGAAGAAGAGAGAGAGAGAGGGGGTGCGTGAAGGAAGAAGGGGGAAGGAGGTGGGATTCCGTCGGAAACTCGTCGGAGAAGAGCTAGCCGATGCCGAGAAAAGTCACCGGAGCTCGGTTACAACATCTTACACACCTCCCACCAATCGAATCAAGGTTGGTAACCCCAATTTTATTCTAAACCCTCATTTTTTCCATTTTTAGGATTTATTCGATTGACCTTCGATTGAGTTATTTCGAGGGTAGATTGAGACCTAGAAAGTGTTCTTGAACACTTAGTTGGGGTAAGAATCAAGATTATATTCACGAATTTGCCCAAATTCGAATTTGGAAGGATTTGGGGTTGAAATTATAATTATTTTCAAATTGGGGAAAATTGTTGATAATTAGAATTGAGCTTGGATTTGAGTAAATAGGCTTGGATTGGTCCTATTGAAATTATATTGTGGAAATATTAGCTGAACAAGACCCGTGAAGAGCTGGCCCCCGAGGTTATTAAGGTTGAACTTGGACGTTAACGTGTCGGGTTCCTGATCGATTTGCCTAAATACACTTAAGGGTGACGTTGAGAGTTTTAAACCTTCTCTCTTCGATCTTAAACACTCGAGGATAATTATGAATATTTATTAAAAATTATTTTAGGTACCTTCTTGTTTCGCAAGGATGGAAACTTGCGGAACAATGAAGTCCAAATTCTAAATTCATAATTATTAGGAAGCCTTAAGTAGGGTGAATTAGAGGTATATTGAGGTTTAGAAACTAGATTTCTTAGAACCCAAGTAGGAACACAAGTTGAATGAAAGTGCTTAGACCTTCCTAAAATTTGGATCCCTTCCAACCAAGCTAGATAAGCTTCCTTAGATGCAAATACAAGTTAGATAGAGGTCTAATACTCAAATCCAAGTATGTGAAACACTCAAGTAGAGTGTTATATTCGAGTAAGTCAAGTGTCCGAAGAAGGATACACATAAGTTGGGATAAAGAAGTCCAATAAGACCAAGAGCTTGACTATGTGGCAGCCATGGACTACATGTGAGAGCACTACAAGAAAAAATAGGATTAGCTAGGGAAAAATCCGTAGCTAATCCGATTAGCTACGGATTAGCTACGGATTTTTCCCTAGCTGATATTTGGACGCTAATTGCTAGGGATTTTTTTCGTAGCTAATCCCTAGCCAATCCTTAGCTAATCCCTAGCTAAATTCCCTAGCTAATCCGTAGCTAAATTCCCTAGCTAAGCCGTAGCTGATCCCTAGCTAAATTCCCTAGCTAATCCGTAGCTAACTCACCCCTCCAAAAATTGTCGCCGGCGACCTCCTCTACCGGCCTCCGGTGGCCCCTCCGGCGACCCCCTCCGACAACAGCCACCGGTGACCTCCTCCACCGCCGGCCGACGACCACCTCCGGCAACCACTTTATATTTTTGAAAAATAGTCCTAGGAGGCCTCGAAGACGGGACATCATGGATGGTAACATTTAGACCAACCACTAGGCCATTTATCACTTTTTAATTTATTAATGTAAAACATTTTATATATACACATATAATAAATTAGCTAGGGATTTTTTTCCCTAGCTAATTAGCTAGGGATTAGCTAGGGAAATTCGTAGCAAATTAGCTAGGGATTAGCTAGGGATTTTTTCCCTAGCTAATTAGCTAGGGATTAGCTACGCTTTTTTTCCCTAGCTAATTAGCTAGGGATTAGCTACGGTTTTTTTTCCCTAGCTAATCCGTAGCAAATCCCTAGCTAAATTTTCCCGTCTTTTCGCGCCAAATTTTTTTACCAAATTAGCTAGGGATAAAATCCCTAGCTAATCCGTAGCTAATTAGCTAGGGATTTTTTTCCCTAGCTAATTTCCGTAGCTAAATCAGTTTTTTCTTGTAGTGGAGTAATGAAGAGATAAATAACGAGTTAAGTTAAGTAATAACCTTAATGAAGTAAATGTTGTTCTTATAGGAACAACGGCACGCAATAGAGGGCAACAGGAACTCCGAGGACACTAAAGTTACAGGAGAGGATTGCATGGAAGGCTGGCCAAGGTGAGGGTTCTTCTATCTCTGCTCCTAGGGTTGTATGCTTATGTGGATTACATGAGTACGTATATTTTCTGCTTGTCTGGTATGTGTTAGCTAGAGATATAGAATGCTAAAAGAATGAAAGAACTAGAAAATAGGTTGTGGAAAGTAGCTTGGATAGGAAGACATAGGTGTAAAGTATAATTGTTTGTTATGATTGGTGTATTACAAATCCAACTCATACACTCCGGAGGCATGATGAGTATTTTATTAAATCTTTTCCATGACGGTGGCAAGAGTCCTTGTACGGAAGGACTAAACTGTTATTTTGAAAACTCGTCACGACGGTGACTTAAATTATAATCATACAAAGGGAGTTATTGGTGGGTTTCGGATTTGATTATGCTAGCGATGTGAGACATCGACTAGAACAACATCAGATGGCACTTGAGACCTCAGTTTTATAATCACCATGACGATGGTCATTGCCCTATCCTGGCAATAGGGTCAGAAAGGATTTATATTGCTATGACGATAGCTTGGGGTTCAGAGAGTGCATATGGACGGATATTTGAGTTATATCCTGTTGAGGATACTTGTCTATATTAACAAGGAGATGAATTGTTGATCCTTCAGGAAAGATACAAAGAATCCTAGTAATATGTGAGACTAAGGTAAGGAGACACGGGAGAAACCTACGGGTGAACCGTGAGCCTAACCTAGAAAAGAGAAATCATCCTGTGGAGTTGGTCCAGGGTGTATCAGCAGCCATGCTTCGAGACGTCGTGCCGTGCCCTCCATTGTGGCATGGTTGGGTAATAGACGAGTGGACTCAAGCTATTGCCCCGTAGTGAGGGGTCAAAACGTGCCACTTAGTGGCTATGGATCAGTTGCTTGATAGATAGAGGTTGACTGTATTTGATTAACAGTATTGTCACGAGTTGACTAGTACCTAAGTGAATGAGGTTGACTGTATTGTCACGAGGTGACTAGTACCCAAGTGAATGGGTTAAGTATTGTTTGATTAACAGAATTGTCACGAGGTGACCAGTACCCAAGTGAATGGGTTAAGTATGCTTTACCATGTGGTGGCCAGTAACTCGAGTGCACGGGTTCAAAGTGGGAAAGCCACGTAGTGGCTAGTAGATACTCCAGAGTTGGGGAGATTAAGTTGATTTATGTTTAGCATCTGTGTGTATGTATAAATTATTTGTGTTTGCATATAATTGCTGATTGTGTAACGTAGTGGTAACGTACAGGATTACGTCACCACACGTCTTGTTTGATTCGAACATGCTGAACGTGAGAAGACCGGTAAGTAAAAGCCGGCACTATATGTTATGTGATTACTTGATGATTGATGATGTGGAACAAACTGCTGCATGCTTATATCTGTTAAATGCATGTGAGTGTTTGGGTGAAATTTTTGTTGTTGTGTGATCACCAAGAATGTATGCTAACTAACAGTAACTATTTGTTTTTGCATGTGAATGTGTATGACTCCAAAACCAAGCGCTATGGTACCCGCCTTGCGCCGAGAATGTGAGAGTTCTCACTGAGTCGCGTGGTTAAGACTCACACCTCATTTTTACTACACAGAGACAGGTTAAGTACATGTGGAAGAATTCTCGGTGGAACGAGGGTTGAGCAACACTTTCCAAGACCCACAACTTGTTCATGTGGGTAAATAAATTATAATTGTAATTTCATTTACTTTATTATTGTATCATAGAGTAAAGGGTAGACGTACCCAATTAGGTTGTATCAATAAATCTAGAAATGTCAGCTTCACACACCTTAAAGATCAGGATTTATTTTACTGTGATACAGGGAAAATTTGTTTTCAAAATATATATATATACATATATCTGTTGCATGTGAATAGGATATGCAGCATCTTCGGATGTGTAGCCAGTACACAGGTTATATATATTATGTGCGTTTCCTTTATATATATATATATCCTGAAGCGGCATTGGGCGTGGATTTGTTTGCCTAGGATAGGCCACCATTTTGGTGTAGCCATTGTATTATACTGCATGTGGATGTATTTTCAATAATAAATATTCCGTCACTTAGGTAATAAGGCTTACAGGCATGGAGATATTCCCTGTGTCTGTGCCGGTCACGGTCATCTAAACGAGAGTCGTAACACGTGGGCTGGGCCTTGCTGGGCTTTTTGGAGCATTTCGAGTATTCGTTCTTGGGAAGAGAAGGCAGTGATGGTACGAAGGTTGGAAACTGCTTCGGCTGCTAGCTTGCTACACTCTAGTTGGGCCTTATTGGCCTTTTTGGACACGCTCTTGAGTATGACACGCCTTGTGTAAAAGCATATAATTACAATGGGTTGAACGGCTATCATAACTATGGCGAGCCTCCATGCAATTACTAGGGCCATTGTGCAAGCTATTATTACTGTTGAGCAAGTTTGTAGCCAAAGATCTCACCTGGAAAAATGGTGTCATATATATATTTATATATATCAATGTTTCAAAAAGCATTTACATGAGATGAATGACAATCGTAGGGAAAGTCGAGTAATAAATTATTATTTGAGTAAATTACACTGCCCTCCCCTGAGAGATGCTGAAATTACACTGTCCTTCCCTCTAGTTTGCAAAATTACACTGCCCTCCCTTAAGAGATCAAAAGTCATTATACTCTGATCCAAAATACCATTCTCCAATAAAAAAAAAAGTCTAAAAGGTCAAAATTTTTCAACTTCCAATACAATAAATATTCATGACTAAATTATCCCTCACAAAAGAATGAAACTCTATAAAATGTGACTTATAAATATTTTCATCCTCTTATAATAACATTGTTTCATTTTTTTTATTGTCTTTTATTATTTTATTAGTATTTAGAGTAATAACAAAATAAAATTCTAAAAAAAAGTGTGTAAGTTAAAATAGTTTACAGTTTTTTATATTAATAAATGTAATGTAATATAAAATATCTATTATTTTACTTAATTTTCGACAATTAAGTTTAATATATATATATATATATATTAATATATAATAATAAAATATATCAAAAAATGTTGTTAGGTGTCCTAGAATTCAATTTTATAAATTTTTTGGTAAAGATTTAGTTTTATAAATTTTGATAAAGCATAACGTTAAATATATTTTTATCTTTTTGTGAGGGTCAATTTAGTCATGAATATTTATTATATTGACTTTTTAGACCTTTTTTTAATGGGAGAATGGTGTTTTGGATCAAAGTGTAATGACTTTTGATCTCTCGAGGAAGGGCAGTGTAATTTTAGTATCTCTCAAGGGAGGGCAGTGTAATTTACTCTTATTATTTTGATCTTTTAAAAAAATTATTTGTATAATTTAATATCTGAATTATAAAAATATTAGTTCTCATAAGATTTCACTTATCTCAATTTAATCATTGAATCATACAATTTTCATATTTAATTCTTGAAAGATACTTTGTGTCGTGATTTTGTTCATGTGTTTCATATTTTTGTTTTTTATACACAAATTTTTTTCAAAAATTAAATTTGATATTTTCTTGATTCATTGACTAAATTGAAATAATTAGAATCTTTTAAGGAATAAATGTGATATTTTCATACTTCAATGACAAAATTGAAACAAATAAATTTTTTTAGGATCAAAACAATAATTTACTCTAGGTCAAAAGCCTATTTTTGTCCCTTATGCAGTACCCAAATTTCATATTGGTCTTTTATGTTTTAAAAGTTTTATCTTTCCTAGGAGTTCTAAATTAGTCTTTCCGTCTAAGTCCATCCATTTCTTCTGTTAAGTGCTGACGTGGCTTGCTCAGATGAACATATCATCTCTCATACGTGTCCATTTAAGTTGACGTGTCACTCCGCGTCATCTTCTATTTCATTATTATTTGTTATGACGTGACATGACACGTCAGCTTAAACGGACACGTCAGCATACCATGTCAGTAGTTAACTTAAGAAATTGATGGGCTTTGACGGAATGACCAATTTAAAACTTCTAAAATAGATAAATAATCAATATAAAACTTGAGTACAACATAAAAAACCAAAATAAACTTTTCACTTTTAATTTAAAAAGTCACTCGGCAAACAAAAGTATGCATTGGACATAGCCAAAACCTCAAGAGATTGCACTTTCCGCATGTCCTATATATATATAAAGACTTTTCCCCTTTTGCTAAAGCAATTATTAAAAGTTGATCACTACTTCTAAAAAAAAAAGAACAATGAAACTAAATACTTACGTACGTACGTACCACATTGGCATCTTTGGCGAGTCTAGAGCAAACCGCACCACTTGAACTTTCGTCCTCATCGAACCACCCAACCTCAAACGTGAGTATCTTCGAAAGCATTCTCTCCCTAACCCTTTTGGTCAAGTACTCTCCCATGTAAGCGAAACAATAATGCTGGCTCACATTAATAACCAGCGACATCACCGACAACTCCACGAAACTCGCCGCATAAACCTTCGTCTTCTCCTTAATCTCCTCGTGATCCGTCACAAAGAACACCCACACCAGTGATCCCATAGCGAACGCGTACAACGGCTGAACCGCACGGAAGCGATAATTTTACTTTAAATTCATGTTGTAAAATTTTAAATTCTAAAATTTCTTATTTCTAAAAAGTATTATCTCAAGTCTCAACACCATATTTTTATCTTTTAGCTACACATATATTATTATTTTTTTGGTTTTGCCCAAATCCGTCTCACAATGAGACGGATTTGTGCAATGCAATATATATGTATATATATATATATATATATATATATATATGGGTTGTGTGTGCGTGAGTGTATAAAATATATATATATATATATAAAATTATTTTATTTATAATAAAATATATAATAAAAAAGTAATAATATATGTAATTATTTAGTTTTATAATATTTAAAATTTAAAATTATGATAAAGATAAGTTAGAGTTAAAAAAATTAATTACTACTCACTTAATTTAAATTGGAGGAATTTAGGTTTATTTATCATCTGTCAGTTGTTGGATCTGTCTGGAAATCTGTGCCAAAATACTTTTTTTTTTAAAATATAAGATAACACAGATCTCAAGACAGATTCAACGGCTTGTAATATACTCACCCAAATATATATATATATATATATATATATATATATATATATATATATATAAATTTATCCATAACCAATCACAATAAAAAGATAATATAAAGGATCACTTCTTATTTAACTTGTCATAAAATAATTAAAGAAAATATAAATTAAATTTGTATTTAAATAATCTTATAACAAAGATATAAAAAACTTGACTTATCACAACTGTCTTTTCATTACTTATATAGACCAATTCTTTCATCTAATTAATTGACATACAAGCAAACTCAAAAAGGCTCAAAGCTCCATTGTGCAATTCTTTCGTTCATCTCTCCTTCGACCATCTTTTCTTTTGCGTCAAATCATTAGCCATCTCGTCTAGCTTCCAAATTAAAGGTAAGAAAAATGATTATTCTCTGAAGAACTACTACTGTATCATACATGCATGCTTAATCCTATTTAGTATTGTTGGAACTTGGAAGAATGTGGTATGTCGGTGGTACGAAAACAGCTTGCCCAATCTTTCTTCTCTTTTTTTCTTTCAGTAAATTAATATTTTGTTATTCGTTGTTGTGGGTGTTCTTTGAAAAGATTGGGTTAATCTTAGTTCATATATATATATATATATATATATATAAAACCATTCCAAGGAAATATTACTTATCCCAATATACATTATTTGCAAATATATATGGCTTCTATCACGAGTGAAAGACCTCTTCATGACGTTCATAAAGTTAAACTAACTAAACCGATACGTTAGTTAAATGGAAAGCACCAGCTCCAAGAACATTCAAGATCAATGTTGATGGTAGTTCGAGAGGCAATTCTGGTAAATCTGGAGTAGGAGGACTTATACGGGATTCAAATGGTACAATGATGGTTGGATTCTCAGTTTCCATTGGATTCAGTGATATTTTATATGCTGACCTCTTCGCTATAAAATATGGTCTCGAACTTGCATGGAAAAAAGGATGTAAAAAGGTTATATGTGAATCAGATTCCATGGATGCCCTTCAATCAGTGGAATGGGCCACTGATGTTCATATATATAGACCTTTGATAAAAAAAATCCGTGAGTTACTTAGAAGAGAATAGGAACTAAAATTGGTTCACACATTGAGAGAAGGAAACCAATGCGCGGATTATCTTGCAAAAATGGGATCTAAACGCAAAGATAGTGGTTACGTTTGGCATTGTCCAGTACCTGCACTCTCTGAACAACTATCAAAAGATGCTGCAGGTGTTACTTAAATTAGAAATTAAAATAGAATTTTGTATAGGAAATTAGGATCTTAGAAACTAGGATCTTGTACTTTACATGTTGTAACAAAAACAGTTATTCTTAGCCTAAACCGTAAAACGTATGCGCGGGGAATACCAATAGTTCTTGTAATTATTTTTTGTCTAAATTGTAAAACGGATAGACGAGGAATACCCTGAAAGAGATGGTTGGGGTATCATAATTCTTACAAAGTGTAATTATTCTTTTATATATATATATATATAAGTGTTTCCACCATCTAAAATCTCAACAAGTGACATTCTAAAATTATGTCAAATGGCACTCTAGAGATTTGAAGAGTGATACCATGTATAATAATTTGACAAGTGGTGCTTTTAAATTTTCTATCATAAATTTCAAAATATAAATTTTTGACAAGTGGAACTTTATATTTTTTAACCTAATTTAATGAATCATTAAAATTGATTTTCTTAAATTAAAGTAAAATAAATAAATAAATCCAATCTTAAAAAATTGAAAGTTATAGTATATTCTTCTCCTAATCTCATCTAAAATTTTTTTTTGGTAATCAAATATAAAAAGCCAAAAGCGACAACAACCTACCTAAGGCCGAGACCAGCCTTAGATCTATCTTCCCTTAAAGCTAACATACAAGCCGTGGGAGGCACCTTAAAAATTCTAGCTCCTAGAGGTAAATTATGGCCTAACTTAGCTAAAGTGTTAACCACAACATTGTTGTCTCTGCACACATGAAGCAAGGTAATATCCCAATCCCTGGACAAGAGCCCTCTAATATCACGTAACACTGATTAGACACATCACAGTTGGCTTTGATAAACTCAATGGCTTGCATCGAATCTGACTCCAACACCACCCTACGCAGGTTCTTGTCCCAAGCAAGGTGCAGGCCAAGTATAATTCTCCATAGTTCAGCTTGAAAAATTGTTCCTCTCCCTAAATTCTTGGTAAAGCCCGAGACTCAATCACCATCACTATTCCTAATGCTACCTCCACAACTTATGCTGTCATCATGATGCCCATAAGACCCATCAATGTGTATCTTGACATAACCCATGTTAGGAGCCTTCTAAGTGGAGCTGTTGCTTTCCACGTGGTCTTGGACCAAATTCACAGTATTGCTTACCTTATTGGTGTCAAGGAAGTAATTCACATGGCTTAGAATGGAGTTAAGCACTGAATTGACATTTGGGGTTCTATCATTAAAGACATGCTCATTTCTTTGTTTCCAGCAGTGCCAACTAGCGGTTGCAAACAAGGAACTCCAAGGTAAACTATTGTTTTTCCCCATCTTTATAAGGTAAGGATATCATGGATCCATTCATGAATCGAGGAGTTGAAGAACTTGCTGTGAAAATTCTGATGAACAAGTCTTTCCCATATCTGCTTCACCCACTTGCAATCCCTAACCGCATGGATAGCATCTTTAGGGTTTTTACCACATCTTTGACACAAGTCAGAGGTAGTAAAACCCCTTCTAACTCTATGAACTTCAGTCATGATACTATCTTGATTAAGTCTCCAAAGAAAAAATCTAGTTCTCTCATTGCACTTACACTTCCAAATTTCTTTCCAGCATTGGTTATTCACAGGCTAATCCGAACAAGTGAGGCAAGCATAAGCAGACTTGACAGTAAAGCACCCATCGTTGGTGAGGTCCCAAGCAAAAGAATCATTTGGATAATTTCTAGAGGGAGGCTTGATATTCTCAATAGAGGCAACACAAAAATTAGGGAGGAAGTGGGCAAAAGTGCCCCAGTTCCACTCCCCCGAAGCGATAACGTAACTGATAGTATTCTTCTGCAGTTCGTTTTGAGGTATAGTCGAAACAACAAGAGGGGAGAGACAAGCAATTCTCGGAATCCAGTAATCCAGCCAAAATTTGGTGTCTTCACCATTTCTCACGACCTTCATAGTATGATCAGAAAAGGAGTTCCAAATTTTACAAAGGCCTCCCCATAGATTGGAGCAGGAGGTTTTATGCTTAGGAATTTCTCTCAAAGGGTCAAACTTATACTTTTCCTTCAAAATCTTCACCCAAATTGCTTTTTCTTTTGTGAGCAATTGCCAAGCTATTTTCATGAAGAAAGCTCTATTCAGAGCTCTTAAATTCTTTATGCCAAGCCCTCCACAGTTCTTTTCTCCGCATAAAGTCTCCCAATTGATCGGATGGAACTTGCGTTTAGCCTAATTATTATCCCATATAAAGCATCTTTCCGTCTTGTCCACACTATCAAGCACTCCTGTAGGCAGCCAAGTTGTTTGCATTGAATAAGTGGGGATGGCTGTGGTCACTGATTTAACAAGAGTGGTTCTTCTTGCCATCGATATGTTGGAGCAGCAACTTGAAAATAAGAATAAACACAAAAAATAGGAAAAATGTAAATTTGTTAGAGAAATAATTAAAATGCGTAGTACCGGACTAAGGCACGGGTATCTCATTATCTTTAAGGTAATTCACGCCTTCCACGGGTTGATTTTGCTATATCACCCGGTGCAGGGGTACTCTGACGCGTTACCTCCAGGATACAACAGCCCAGTAGTCGCCTGTATGTCTACAACCTCTACACGTAGGAGGTAGACAGGACTCTGTCTCCCACACCTTTCTCTATCCAAATAATACACACAAGATATATTTCACACAAAATTTTCTTGTGTTTTCTTCCCATACCCGTAGGATTTTTCTCTCGGTTAATTCTCTCTCTAAACCTTAACCAAAGCTCATATTTATAAGTGATATTTTGAGAGAGACGTTGCCAAGGTTTTAATGGTTTTAATGAAATATTATTATATATCCATTGATAACTCTCTAATCCAGCGTAAATGTATATTAATTTCATTAAAAACCATTCAAGTATATGGATGCAACGTATCCTATAATTAATATTTTTATATTTTAATTGATTTAATTTTGTTTAATTTTATAATAATATTCCAACAATCCCCCACTTATTATTATAAATTAACACACATTTAGACTTTAATTTTTATATTTGGGTAGAGACAGACTATTATGCATAATATAAATAGCTAAATTGTCTTGAATCTATATTTAGCAAAAATATATATCTTGATCCAGAGCCATGGTGGTATTCGCCTTGAACTATAACTGCTTAAGGGAGACATGACATATATCATACACATAATAATTCAGGTACAATATATGAGCCCTAGCTCGCACATTATGCGGCCGTGTGAGCATCCTGTTTCATGAATGTGTTTCATGAATATATATGCCCTTTTATATTCTCATTGGAGCGGCCCCACTCCGTCACATTCAAATAGGTGAATTATGTCAAGGGTATTCCTGCAATTAAGATACCCACTCTTATAGAGCTACAGATTTCATTAAGAGTTTTTAAAAAACTCAACCTCACATATCATTGCAGGAAAATGCACTTACATCATAGGGATAAATTAAGAGTTGAAACTCTTTTAAACGTGCATTTCAACAGCCACTCTATGATTCGTTCGTCCCTTTGAACCAAGTTCTTAGGATCTCTAATCACAGGGTAGGGTATCTTCATAGGTTGCTTTTAATCCATACGAGCTTTAAATATTTATCCCCCTCGATGTACACACACCAGATTCTTTGACTATAGCTATAGTTTTAAAAAAACACACAATTCAAAAAATCTAGTAATGACGGTATTCATCACAATTTATTGGCTTAAAAAAACTTATAATTATTATTGGCGGGTATCCCAAAATTCATAAAATATATTTCAAATATATTCTTCCACCATATAATAATACTAGCCAATAAAATAAAATATTAATCCATTTAAGGAATTTTTCAAATTCAATAATGAGACCACAAATTAATTATTATTGTACCTCTTTATACAATAAAAAATATTTAATTAGCACCAAGTGCTTATTAAATTAAATTAAGCACATCATCATCTCTAATTTAAGATGGTATCTTCAATTTAAGAAATTGATCACAAATAAATATATGCTTAATTTCGCAATATCATTTGAGTCACATATTCATAATAAACTTGGTTCCAAAAAATGAATTATGTAATTCCCATTATAAATTGCATAGCAATTTTTTTTAAAAAAATAATATACCGTCAAAAACTTTGGTGAACTCATTTTTAGATATCCACAAAATAATATAACCCCCACTATTGATGGGTATTGTGCCTCTCACAAGAATAACACAAATCTTTGTTCACCCAAAAAATAATATTCTTGTGGCACTTATAAAATATCACATATGAATTTTGAAAATTCATTTTTGTGAAGAAATCATAAAATCCACAATTATGCATGCATACATATCCTCAAATATTTTCCAAAATAAATATTGAGGTATTACCAAATCTCATGACAAATTTGCTTTGTCATATATATATGGCTTAAAAACCTACAAGAGATATTAAAATCTCACAAGCATTTTCATGCTTATCACATAAAAGTTTTAATAACTTTTTACATGTCATTATCATTTTAATGAAAATTTATGAAATTTATCACACCTCTTAAATTCCATAAAATATTCATTAACTCACAATTGGATTTATAATATAATGGCTTAAAACCATTTCCATAAAATGAAAAATCAGAAAATTCTCATTTCATTGTTCATAAAAAATTTAATTTTTATGAAAGTATATCCCAACAAAGAATAGAGTCATTTTCTAATCTCACATGTCATTACCTCAAAATTTTGCTTAGTGCTTATATATATTTCCTACAAACTTGTAAGAAAATAAATAAATTAGGGTGTCTATAAGATTATAAATTACACTCCAACACATTGAAGCTTTTTACACAATTATATAAATAAGCTTCTTTTTTTTTCCACCCTCAATATTAACAAAATTCTTACAAAAATAACACATACCTTCATTTGGAATGAGAACCAACCACTTTTCTAGGATGCTCTTTAAGAGTAGTAATTTACTCAAATTCACTATAAATGTAAATGGCTCACAATAATATAAATATTAGTAGGATATAAAATCACATAAAATAATTATGCAATTTATTTGCATATAGACAAAATTCCAAAATATACCACTACTAATATAAAAGAGCCTTTCTAATTTTATAATGCAATTAACTATCATCTTATCATTTAAAGAACATTTAAATCTCGTATGCCAAGATCACCTTGAAAATATATAGGTGGGGTATATGTATTATTCATCAAATTACATAACATTTTATATCAAATATATATTATGTAATTTTATAATACTTTTGGTTTGGGCAAGAAACTCGGTCAAATATATTGGTATCTATGTGAAAATATTTCACAACAAATCTCAAATTTTGTGAGCAATTAAAAAAAATATAAAAATATTATAAGCTCACAAAAATAAATCAAGATACCAAAAATATATAAAATATATATTTGAGTTAGTTCACCAACTAGAACTCAAATACTTATTTTCAATTACTCTTATTTTTCTCTTGCTGCATTATGGGATTAGCCATGAATTACCTTAAACTTGTTGGAGCAGCAACCTGAAAATAAGAATAAACACAAAAAATAGGGAAAATGTAAATTTGTTAGAGAAATAATTAAAATGCGTGGTACCGGACTGAGGCACGGGTATCTCGTTATCTTTAAGGTAATTCACGCCTCCCACGGGTTGATTTTGCTATATCACCCGGTGCAGGGGTACTCAGACACGTTACCTCCAGGATACAACAGCTCAGTACTCGCCTGTATGTCTACAACCTCTGCACGTAGGAGGTAGACATGACTCTGTCTCCCACACCTTTCTCTACCCAAATAACACACACAAGATATATTTCACACAAAATTTTCTTGTGTTTTCTTCCCATACCCGTAGGATTTTTCTCTCAGTTAATTCTCTCTCTAAACCTTAACCAAAGCTCATATTTATAAGTGATATTTTGAGAGAGACGTTGCCAAGGTTTTAATGGTTTTAATGAAATATTATTATATATCCATTGATAACTCTCCAATCCAACGTATATGTATATTAATTTCATTAAAAACCATTCAAGTATATGGATGCAACGTATCCTATAATATTTTTATATTTTAATTGATTTAATTTTGTTTAATTTTATAATAATATTCCAACACGATATGGTCTTCTTTTTCCAGGCCGAGAGCTTGGAAGCAACTTTATCAGTTATGTGAGAGTACATAGCTTTGTTTATTCTTTTGTTGTGGAGAGGCATGCCAAGATACTTCCCTGGGTCACAAGAGAGAGAAAAACCCAAAACACTACACAATTGATTAGTTTTATTATGATTAACATTTCTAGAAAAATAGACATTGGTTTTTGGCAATTTTACCTTAAACCCATGTTGTAAAATTTTAAACCCCAAAATTCTCCATCTCTAAAAAGTATTCTTTCAACACGACATTTTTGTCTTTTAGCTACACAAAATATTACAACAAAAATGTGGTGTTGAGGGAATACTTTTTAGAGATGGAGAATTTTGGGGTTTAAAATTTTACAACATGAGTTTAAGGTAAAATTGTTGGAAAATTATCTTATATTGGGCTTAATTAATTGGTATTTTGTTTTATTTAAAATACTGGTTGGATGTATAGCCCAATTATGACCATGATACTTGTAAATTAATGTGATTAATTTGGTTTTGGTCTCACCTTGTAGATGGGGCTTTAAGCCCAATAATGATGTAATGTGATAAGTGTAGGGCTATTGGGCTGACTACCTATGATGGGTGGGTAATTGTAAACCCTCTATAAATACAAGGGCTGAGTCCCCTCTCCAATCTAATTTTTGACCTAGCCTCCCCATTAGGGCAGTCACATGAAAAAGATAAGGAGAGGAAGACCGGCCTCCACGTGAACACTTGATCACGTCCGATCAAACTATGGCATCAAGAGGTACGTATATTGATTAAAATATTGTATGAGTGTTTTAGATTCAGCCTTTGATCCTGATGAGAATAATCTTTATTATTCTAACATGTGGTATCAGAGCCAGGTTAGGCATTTAAATCTAAAATCTATATGATTTATTTTAAATTTATTTTTCAATATTATTTTGAATCTGTTGATTCGAATTGTTTCTTGCGATATACTGTTGTTGAATATCTGTTGAGTTTTCCGCCATTAATAAGCAAGAAGAGTTTGAATGAATTTTCACTCAAACATGATTCTTGGTCCGTTTTCGAAATTCTTTTTAAGGAATCCAAATATTTGGACCAAAATGATGCTGTTATTTTTCTTTAAAGTGTTAAATCTATGAAAGAAGTCCCAATAAAAAAAAAGAAGAAGAGAGAAGCAACATTGCTGTGTTTTTCTTTAAGAAAAATAAAAGAAAATGCAAAAGATAAAATTATTTTAGTTCTTCATTAGGTTGCTTACCTTAATATATATATATATATATATATATATATATATATATATATATATATATATATATATATATATATATATGAGATTGTGGTCTTATGTGATAAAAAGGATTGGGTGGTTATTCTGATTACAAAGCATAAGAAATTTATTTTATGTTAAAATATGATTTTCTATGCATGTCACTCTTTGGGAGTTTAATACTTCTTATCTCTCACATAAATAATTTGTAATTAAAATAATTATTTAAAGAGAGATTCAATGTAAGTTGAAAAAATTAAATTGGGCAATACAATTTACATGTTTTGAAAGCTTATGTATAATCACAGGGTTGATTGTCATTACTAGAATGAATTATCTAGTGAATTATTTGCTTTTGTTAGATTAAATTGGAATGTTATTTTTGGTACCCAAATTGTTTTATATACAATGGGATAATTGTCTTTATCACTTTTGGACACCATGGAGCATTTAATTTGTTCTATGGATTAAAGTTCTTTTGCCTATTTACTTTAACTTATTGTTTTCTTTCCCTAAATAATTAAAGTACCATGATTGAAACAAATGACATTAGAAAAGTGGTTTCGTTTTGTCTTTCAAGGAAAGTTTCTTTTTGTGTCATCTATGAGTTCAAATTCAAATTTATCATCTAAACTAGATGATTGTGGATGGATTTTAAAATGAATTATTTTATGATTATTGCGTACAGTTGTTGGCAATGTAAATAGTTAAATGTGATGGTTTGTATAAATTGAGATTGATTCTAATTAATTCACCACCTTGCATGTGCAAAACGTGGGAGTTAAAATAGAATTGACAAAAGAAGACAATTATCTTTTATGGCACATATTTTTGGGTTCAAAATTAAATAAATAATCAATATAGATAAAATGCTTTTGGCTGACTTATTAAAGAATTAGTCATGTTTACCTAATTAGTATGTCTCAATCATTAGAAAGATGAAATTCATTTTGAAATACTAACTGGTGATTGGTGACTAAGCTGAAAGTTAATTTGGATTTTGTCTAAAAGTTTTTTCCCTTTTTAATTTAATTATTAAAATGGATGAAAACCAAGTAGGTCAGTATATATACCTTAAAATCAGTGGGAGCACCATTGTTCTTGCTAATAATGATATGGACTTGCCATATGGAATTAAAGTCTTGCTATCATCATATCACCTTGATATGAAGTATCTTGGGGAATCATCTTTTGTCAGAATTATAATTCATATGGATATATCTATAAGTTTGTTAGGACTACAACAAATAGAAAATGGTTAGTCAAGTTTATTGTCCCAAATGAATTTGTGGAAGAAAAAAAAATGTTACATATGCCAAGGGTTTTTGGATTGAGGACGAAATCAAGATTAAAATAGTCCTCTTCAAAATGGTCCTCCTAAGTTGTATAAAATGAAGTTTGGTATGTGAATACCATGATATTTTGTTTGTGCTCAAGAAAAACACACGAAACACAAGATTAATAGATAGCAATGTAATCTCCTTGAAGAATTTATTAATGAGATGGTTAGTTTGTCACCTCAGTGGCCTACCTATTGAAATTAATAATTTCTTTGTTAAATTAAATATTCATTGGAGATAATTATCTTGACATCAAAATTATTTTGGGAACTATACTCACCTACAGGGGGTAATTTTCTAAATTAATTTTTGATATCATGGAGCAATTAATTTGTTATTTGGATTAAAGTTCTTCTGTCCGCAGACATTGAATTTTGGAATCCATTTTGAATTAATTTGCTTGTTATTAGAAATCTAAATAGTATATGTTATATTCTCCACCTACAGGGGCGTTTATAATTATACTTTTGGGATATCTAATGTTACTTTTTTATTGCTCATCTTATTAATTAATTTGTCTCGTATTTTTAATTCTTAAAATATGTTTTCTTTCATTCTATTTATTTATTTATTTATTTTAACGCACGATAAATTTATGATTAAATTTTATTGTGAAGACTTTATTGAAATTATCATAATTTCATAATGCATTGTTAGAAATAGTTAATACTGTTTCTGTGAATAGCCACATGGGAGGAACATGTGTTTTGGGCATGTGGCAAAATATTGTGAGTTTAAAAATTCTTGTGCAATAGCATGTATATATATCTATATAAACATTGTGAATGTTGTTTTTGTGAATTATCACATGGGAGGAACATATATTGTAAGCATGTCGCAAAAGTATAGTAAGTTAAAATAATTAATAATAATAATAATATCATTGACTAAATGATATTGCATGGGAATTGTAGAAGCAAATCGTGTTTATTTGTTAATACCTTATGATATAAAATTGTGTACGATTCCCTAATGTAAATTTAATTAGCATAAGGTGCTACATGAATTATTTCTCTTATTGTCATTTATTTTTGTGAGTCACTTAAATGATGAATTTTCTTGTGTATAAAGGTTTATTACAAATAATAAAATTTCAATTTTGAATTAAGTATGACACAGAGAAAATAAATTCTTGGACAAAATTTTATCTCGGAGATCTTTATTAGTAAATAAATGATTGTCACCGCAGTGACTCATTTATTGAACTAGTAGAATTTCTTGTATGAGATGTATCTTGTTATCTAGATTGATTTATTCATTACCTACCCGCAGGGGGTACTGTATGAGTTATTTCTAGGTAGCATGGAGCAATTAGGTGATATTCAGATTAAATCTTTCTGCCTACAGGTGTTAGATTTGTTTTGTAATGAATCTGTTTATCATTTTAATTGGCTTGTCGGATTGATGTACTATATTTCTTATTCTCTACCCACAGGGGAGTCTATCTAATATAGTATTGATTTCTGTTTTGGTGATTATTATCACTGGTATTTGTCAAAATCTACAAATTGTACTGATTGTACTTTTCAAATATTTAGCATACAAATAAATACTAAATAGACGTGATTATTCCCTGAATTGTTGGTCAAACTACTATTTAGTCCCCAAATTTATTAAAAATACTATTTAATCCCCAAAATTTTTAACTTGTCAATTATTTAGTCGCCGAATTTGTAACTATGTCAACTATTTAGCCCTCAAACTTGGCAAAAATACTATTTAATCACCGAATTTGCAATTCTGTCAACTATAACGGGTAACAGTAAGGAGACTAAATAGTTAGCAGAGTTGCAAATTCGATGATTAAATAGTATTTCTTGTCAAGTTTGGGGACTAAATAGTTGACATAGTTACAAATTCGGGGACTAAATAGTATTTTGTCAATTTTGGGGACTACTAAATAGTTGACATAGTTAAAAATTTTGGGGACTAAATAGTATTTTTGATAAATTTGGGGACTAAATAGTAGTTTGACCAACAATTTAGGAACTAAATAGTATTTTGCCTCTTTAGTTTTTATGTTAAATTATTTATTTAATTAATTATAATAAAAATTTTAATATATAAAAATAAGTAGGTACAATAAATATTGTAGCATTTGCTTATACATAAGTGAATTTGAATCTTGGAAAAGAGAGGAAAGGGGCTTTATTTAAGATTGTGGACGGCCAAAAATTATTAGCTGATATAAGTGACATGAATTGATATTATTAAAGCAAAGAATCTTTCATACCACTTATAATTACTCCATCCACAATATTGTTGTCCATGAATATTCTACAGTCTAGGCACCATCTTTGCAAAAAATGGACAACAATATTTACACATAATATTTTTCATTATTTTCATAGCCTTTAGATAAAAGTAAGCTCAAGGTCTAGGTCAATTTTGTTATTAAATTTTATTTATTGTTAATTGTATCTCTAAATTTTTAATTTGAAAGTAATTTTGATCTTTACCCTAACTTCGTCTAAATAATTAACACATATATAAATGTGTCTATCCATGTGGTCTATAATATTTACTGTGATACTAACTTGCTAAGTCATAAATTTAACTATATTATTTCATCAATTTCTCCACCGTTATCATCACTATGACACTAAGAAAATGGTATTACTAACAAAATACTGTAACTAAATTTATAATTTGACGTTACATTCAACATTAAAAGTCACATAAACAGTTATGCTTTCATTTACCATTAATTATTTAGACCAAATTATAGTAAAAGAAAAATTTGCTTGGAAATTAAAAAAACTTAAAGGGACACAATTGACATCAAATTCACATGGATGCTATAGGCTATAGACTATAGTTGAGACTTGAGATACACACTACAACAAACCAGCGAATTAATTAGCCACAAAAATAAAAGCCACAGACTACTCCAATGAGTGGCAAATCCGTGCGCACATATTTCGTGATTAAATTAGTTTAGCCGCAATTTTTTCACGTTTTAGCCACGGATTTTATCGTGGCTAATCCGTTATTTTGTTGTATAATAACGATAAAGATATTTTAACCCTAACCTTTATGTTATATAAAATATAATTGATAAGTAAGGAGAAAGGTGACACAAAGATGAGTCTCACGTCAAATAGAATACATGCTTAGAGTTTATCCTATGTCTATCTCTGTCCTTTATTTTTCTGTTTCGTCTAGAAGGGGTAGCTATGGAAAAAATGCACAGTCCAATGCACAATGTAATGTTGCTATAAACTTGAGAGTAAACTTGTAATATTGTACATATCATGTGTGCGCGGATTCTCTGTTGTTCAAAGTTGTGCTATCGAATTTAGCCACGTTACTTATAACCGTGGCTAACCGGTCAAAAAACCATGACTAAAAATTTGGCCACGGTTATTAATCGGTTAGCCACGGTTATATAACCGTGGCTAAATACGACAGCAAAACTTTAGACAGCAGAGGATCCGAATTCCATATCAAGTGTATGCATGTACTATTATATTTGATGTATGACATGCATATGACTAACCTGAGTATCGTATCCCATGGGCAAGTGTGAAACAAAATCATGAGCATTGGAAGCCAAAGCAGCCTCCAGAACTTCTTCCTCTGTAGCATCCTCTTTCCCGAACAAAATATTCTCCTTAACCGTCGTCCCAAACAGAACCGGTTCTTGGCTCACCAACCCCATCTGTGACCGGAGCCACCGAGCCGCAACCTCCGAACCGGAACCCCATCCACCCGTATCTCCCCACCATCCGGCTCGTAGAATCTCTGCAATAGCGTTATCACCGTGGATTTTCCCGACCCACTCGCCCCCACCAGCGCAATTGTTCTCCCCGCTGGTACTTTCAGGGAAAAATCCCGCAGAACGGTGCTTTCTGGTCTTGACGGGTAAGAGAAGTGTATGTGATGGAATTCCACTTCTCCGTGGATTGTCTCTGGAGTTTCTCCTTCCGTGTTCTCTGAATCTATCGTGGGGACTCTCTTTATCATCTCCTTTATGCGTTCCCCTGCTGTGCTGGCCTCTGAGAGGTACTTCACGTTGGACAACCCGGCGCCTAGTGCTCTCTTTCAGCGTAAAAAAAATAGAACTAAATTATTATTTTAATCCTGCGAAAATATAATTTATTTCAATTTAATTCTTAAATAAATTGAAGATAAAAATCTTAATGAAAATATTACATTTAATCTTTGGAAAGCATAATTTGTTTCAATTTAATCATTTAGAATTTTGTAGAAAAGTTTTCAAGACTAAATTGATACAAATTGTTTCTTCTAAGGGTAAATTCGACATTCCAATCTTTCAGGAAATAAATTGAAATAAATTATATATTTTGAACATTCAATTAAATATTTTTATTTTTTACACATTAAATTAAGATAAATTATATCTTTAATAGACAAAATAATAATCTACTCATTACGAGTAATCATGAAATAATCTTAGATTGGTAAAAGCCCTTTTTTGTTCCCAAAAGTTAAAATATAGGCCTCCTTTGATTTCGTGAATATTGGAAGGAATAGAAATGAGAATGAGAATATTAGAGAGAATGAGAATGTGATGTGATGTGATGTGATGTGAATTAGAATAAAAATGGGTAAAATAATCATATTATTCTTATATTAAAAGTGAAAATGGAATAAAATTAGGTAAAAAGTAAGGATAAAAGCACAATTTTATCATATTGCAAAAAGTCATATTTATTTAGTATGAAAAATGTTAAAAAAAAAATGTTAGATTACAGCTAAAATTGCGCCTCACATTCGTACAACCAAACAGGGCCATAGTGTTTGTATATGTCAATTCTACCCCAAGCATTGAAATGGATCCTAAACTTTTAACTTGTAAGCGTTTTCACATTTCATCCTAACGATGTTAAATTATATATTTAATTACGGTGTTTTGTTAATATAAGTATAATTATTACTGTAACACTTCAAAATAAGTGATGATGTTACTCTAATTAAATTAACAAAACATTGTAATTGATCAATATATGAATCTAATTAAGATCACATTCAACGTTAAGGTCACGTGGACAATTAAATTTACATTTGCTGATATATCATGATTTAGACATGTTTAGAATGTAATGTAAAATTACTTACTAATTTAAAGTCAACGTGAAATGCAAAATTACTTGATGACAAAAACTACTTTTGCCCATTGCCATAAGAAATCAACAAGAAATTCAAAGATATATATAGAGGTATCAAAACGGGTCGGCCCTGTTTTGGGCCCTAATTATTTAGGGCCGGGCCGGGCCGTTTTAAATATGGGCCTCACTTTCTTTAGCCCGGCCCTATTTTAATTTTTTTTTAAAAAAAGTCTTTTAATAATAATTATTATAATGATGTGTTATAATTTATTTTTATTATTAACTAAAATCCAATAAGTTATTTAAGAACTAGTTCAACATCTATATTTTTTTTGTGGAAGAAGGAGAGAAATTAAACTAACTAGACACCCCTATTTTTAAGAAAATCAGGACAATGAGCAAAAGTTTACGCTTATAATTGTTGCTATATTTATAAATTTATTGTAATAGACGTAATTATAGAAGGACAATAAATGACATTTTTGTAAATTAATTAATAAGAAAATTAAATGTTAGATATTATATAAAAGTTATACTACTACTAGTATAGTTTCTCAAATTAAATTAATTAAATTTTTTTTTTTTGAAAAAAGCGAGCTAGCCCGGCCCTAGTCCCGGGCCGGGCCGGGCCGTTTTTAAAACGGGCCCAAAATATGTTGGCCCCGCCTTATATTTTTTAGGGCCGGGTCGGCCCATAGGACTAGGCCCTTATTGAAACCTCTAGATATATATATATATATATATATATATAGAGAGAGAGAGAGAGAGAGAGAGAGAGAGAGAGAGAGAGAGAGAGAGAGTGTTATCTATGTTATGAATTATTACTCACAATCCACCAACGGCTATGGCTGCTCCCACGGCGAAAACGGTCCCTCCCTGAGCCCGGTGATACATAACGAGTCTGCTTCCGTAGTAGCACATGAAGGACCATATGGCAAACACTATGCCATTACTTCCGATGGCTAGGCCTTGCTTTAGCCCCAATTTCACCGACGCTTGTAAGGCAGAGGAGAAATCAGAAACGGTGTCGGTTTCGCCGACGAAAGAATACACAATTCTTATGGAAGAGATTGCTTGCTCTGCTATTGTACCCGCACGGTCGTAATCGTCCCTGATCTTACCGGCCAGACCCATCAATGTTCGACAGTAGATTAAATTAAACCGGGGATTACCAGGAAAACCACGAAAGGGAAGCCCACGATGGCTAGCCTCCATAGCATTGCAAATGCTGCGATGTAGCTCCCCACGAACATTGAGAAATTCATTAGCAGATTTGGGACCTAGCAATTATACATTGGTGGAAAATGGCGTGTTTGATAAGAAGAAAAAAAGGAGCAACTTGAAAAATGATGAAATAAAAGTGGATAAAAATGGTAATTTAATCCTTATATTAAAAGTGAGGATAAAAATATAATTTTATCACATTACAAAAAATGAGATTTGTTTGGTTGAAAAAAAAAAATAAGAGAGATGGCTTCTGCCTCCCTTTTTTTTTCATCATTGTTTATTGCTTTCAAACATAGCATGAAAATTTTAAAATAATTTATGGTTACATGTTAATTAATTTGTCGATTTAGTCTCTAAATAATATATTTAAATACATTATTTAATTTAAGAAAGATGTAATTTGTGTATATAAAAATTTTATTAAAATAAGGTTAAAATGTATAGAATACCTTCGACTTTTAAGTCATAAACACTGAATTTTCAAACATTGCATTTAACTCCCTGACCTTTTAACTTTGGATTTAGAAGTCATTCCAATAAGAAATTTGTCCATTATTTAATAGATTTTCGCCACGTCAACAAACACCTGGCCACATCAGTATTTCTTTACCTAATTAAAAGTCATTTCAAAGCTAATTTAATGAACCTGAAAGTGATCATGATAGGAGTGTTTTTTTTTTTGCAGAATGAATGAAATACCTTTCAATCATTTAAAAAATAATGACGTGACATAATATTTGTTGATGTGATGAAATTTTGTTAAAAAATAGACGAACTTCTGTTAAAAATAAACGGAGTTCTTTACGAAAGATATTATATGCCTAAAATTGAAAGTTCAAAGGGGTTGAATGCAGTTTAAAAACTTAAGAGGTAAAATACTATTTAGTCCCTGAATTGTTAGTCAAACTACTATTTAGTCCCTGAATTTATCAAAAATACTATTTAGTCCCCGAAATGTTTAACTATGTCAACTATTTAGTCCCTGAATTTGACAAAATACTATTTAGTCCCCGAAATGTTTAACTATATCAACTATTTAATTCCCAAACTTTACAAAAAATACTATTTAATTATCGAATTCGCAACTCTGTCAACTATAATGAGTAAAATTCAT
Organism: Senna tora; assembly: GCA_014851425.1. NCBI lineage: Eukaryota > Viridiplantae > Streptophyta > Magnoliopsida > Fabales > Fabaceae > Senna > Senna tora. Next base: position 24,093,763 of record CM026272.1, read on the forward strand.
GGATGTTGTGTACATTTTAACCTTAACATAACTAACATAACTTTTTTTAAGAATTAAATCGAGAGAAAATGCATATCTAAAATAGAAATGAGTCTAATTTGTATTGTGTATGGTTGTGAACCTTTTCGCTGAGAACATCCTGTTCCTGAATTAAGATGGTGTCATTGGAAACGCTGGTGATGATGACCTCGGACGTGCTTGTCACGTGCAAATCGAAGTATGCCACTTCTTGCCTAAGTACTGCTTTCAAATACCTTGCTCGCATTCTCGCCGCTTGCCTCTCACCTGTTCTCGTCCAGCAATAACCCTTTGCAACAACGTCAAAATTAAACAGGAAATTACTCCATCTGATTCATAATATCTGTTTTGTTAAAAAAAATTTTGTGTTTAAAAAATCTACTGTTCTAAAAAATAAAAAAAGCATTAATTATTTTTTTTACAATTTTATCAATACCGAATATCTATTCCTAAGAGAAGATTAATGGAAAAACAATAAGTAGGAGTAATTAATTAGTATGAGTAATTTAGTCTTTTTATCTTACATTTATTTAAGTTTAAGATAAACTAATGATTTTTTTGGTTTGTGCGCATACCTACCCAACGAAACAAATATTGTGAACCAGACGGAGTAACATTTTTTTTCGTGTAAATTTATAATTGGTCTCAATTTAATTCTTAAAAGTTGAAATTCATTTCAATTTAATCTCTATGAAATTTTTTCATAGTTAATGAAAATTTGTATAAACTAAATTAAGATAAATTGTATCTTTTAAGCATAGTATTGAAACCCGGAACGACTCGGACGGTCGGACTGGTGGACCGCTGACCCGGAGCCAAAACCGGTTCGGGTCACTTTAAAGGACCAGAATTACATTGACCCGGTAGTGACCCGGGTTGACTTGGGCGGGTCATTGAGACTCGGTGACCCGGTACAACCCGGGACCCGGTGTAATTTTTTTTATTAAAAAAAGCATTTTTGTGCCTCAAATACAGCCGTTTAAGTTTAGGGTCAGTTCATGTATTATATGGTAAACACAAAGGGATTTATAGGAGCCTTATTAACAGGGATTTGGACAGAGAAAGTAGTGTTATTAGGGATGCTGATACTCATAAACTGATCAATGTGCCGCTTAAGCAAATTGCGAATTTGTTGGAGACCCAAGTATATTGGGATACTGAGATATTTGTATCAACTGCATTATTGCAATGTGAATGTAATACCTATTTTATGATCCTTTTAATTAATAATAAATTTTCCAAGTTAGAATTCTTAATTTAAAATATACAACAATATGTATTTAGCGTAATCCTAATATTATTTATTTATTACATAACTAAATATGGATAAGCTTGTTGATAATGAGGAGGAGGAAGAAGAGTAGAATGACATTGAAGCCGATAGACCACTAGTTGAAGACCATAGATCATTAGTTAATACTTTTGGTATCCCTTTTAATCAACTAAAGACAAAAAATTATTTATAAATTATGATAATTGTCTGGTTTAATTTTTATGTGTTAGTGTGAAGTGTGGCTATTTAGTTTTGTTACAATCTCAAGTATGAATGTATTTGGTTGCTTGAATGGATTCGACTAATCATAAAATACGATGGTTGTTTTTCTTAAAAATTTCAAGTATAAACTTATGCATTAATATATTTCAATATATATATATATATACACATTTTACCGGGCCAACCGGTTGGACCAGTGACCCGGCGGTTGGACCAGTGACCCAGTGATCCGAGCCTTTCACCGGGTTAATGACCGGTCCGGGTCCAATAACTATGCTTTTAAGGATTATATTTGAAATTTTATATTTTAAAAAATAAATTGAAATAAATTATATCTTTTAAAAATTAAATTTAAAATTTTTATCTTTTAAGAATTAAAATAAAGTAAATTATATTTGTAAGGATCAGAATATTAATTTACATTACACCACATTAAAAAGAGATTTAATTTAATTTAACTCACCCAGGAAACAAGCAAATGGCCCACTGGCTAAGTATAATAGTGCCACTGCATTCTGTATATAAGACAAATAAATGTGAGAACAGAGTATAGAGAGAGAGAGAAACAGAGAGAATAATCCAAGCTTTAAATTTCTTTTGAAACTCAAATGATTTGGTAAAAAATCTTATGGCCTTTGAGGTTCTAAGAGAGTTGTACAAGGTCAAATATTGTGATAAGAATATATTTAAGTGTATTTGTATATTTAAATTGTAAAGTAGTTAAGATTGAGATAAGATAAAGTAGTTAAGATTTAAGATATAGTAGATAACTATATCACGTCATTTACGTACTCCACCATGTATATATATATGGACCGAAAGACTTAATAAAGTGTGGGAATTATTCATGATCATTGGCTTCCTCTGCAACTTTAATATGGTATCACAGCCACGGCAGTAATTCTGCAATTTCCGATCATGAGTACTAATAGTGACTCTGCTAAAGATACTCTTCCACAACGGAAGACTATCTCACCTTATGACCTCACTTCTCTTGACAACCCAGGATTGGCGATTACCCAAGTTCAATTAAGAGGAGAGAACTATGACGAATGGGCTCAAGCAGTTAAGACTGCTTTGAGGGCTCGGAAGAAGTTTGGCTTCGTTGATGGAAAAATCGCTCAACCCGCTGAGGATTCATCTGATTTTGAAGACTGGTGGACCATCAATTTCTTGTTGGTTTCATGGATCCGGAACAGCATAGAACCCTCATTGCGTTCGACTATTTCCAACAAGGACGTAGCGAAGGATTTGTGGAACGAAATCAGAGATAGATTCTCTGTAACAGATGGAACACGAATTCAGCAATTGCGTTCTGCTCTTACAGAATGCAAGCAAAGGGGACTCACCATAGTTGACTACTTTGGAAGGCTAACGAAGCTGTGGGATGAGTTATCGAATTATGATCCCATATCGACGTGCAAGTGCGGCAAGTGCACTTGTGATCTCTCGACCATGTTGGACAAGAAGCGCGAAGATGAACGGGTTCATACATTTCTTTTGGGGTTAGACGACACCCTGTACGGCACGGTACGATCATCAATTCTGACCCAAGACCCGCTTCCTAACTTGCATAAAGCGTATTCCATTCTAGTTCAGGAGGAGCGAGTCAAGACTATAGCTCGAGCTAAGGAGGAACGTGTTGAAGTAATGGCTCTTGCAACAAGGACCAGATCAGACGGTCGAGATAAAACACTGGTATGCTCACACTATAACAAGAATGGGCATGAGGCAGAGAATTGCTTTGCTTTGATCGGCTATCCTGAATGGTGGGGAGACAGAGCTCGAAACGATGGGAAAGGTGCTGGACGTGGTTGAGGCCAATCGAACAATAAAGGAAGAGGTGGTCGAGGGATGATGCGTGCAAATGCAACTCAGGCACCTGTCGCACCAACTTCGACTACGATGACGAACGAAGCAGAAGCAGTACCATTCCCTGGACTGAATGCTGCACAATGGAAGGCTCTATTGCGGATGTTAGAAGGTTCAAAAGGCACACCGACCGAAAAGATGACAGGTAAACTTTTAACGTGGATCATCGACACCGGCGCAACAAATCATATGACAGGGGAGTTAGAAACTCTACGTAATCCGGAGGAAATTACTCGATGTCCTTTTGGGTTACCCGATGGGAACGATACTTTTGCAACCCCAAAGGGGACAGTTGTTCTCAATCAACATTTTTTTTTAAAGGATGTGCTTTATGTGCCTGGCTTAAATTGCAAGTTGATTTCAATAACCCAATTAACTGAACAATATAACTATATTGTTCAATTCTCTCACAATTTATGTGTCATACAGGACCGCAATTTGAAGACGTTGATTGGTGCGGGTGAGAGGCAAGATGGACTATATTATTTTTTGCAATTTGACACAAGTTCATGCATTCAAGACTGAAACTACTACGTCCCTGGAGTTATGGCACAAGCGACTTGGGCATCCTTCTCTGAAAATCACCAAACTTGTTCCTCCAGTCCGTGGTGTATGCATCAATGAGCAATTACATCAACATTGTGAGGTGTGTCAAAGGGCCAAACAAAGTAGAGACAAATTTCCTGTTAGTGAACGAAAAGTTTGTAGTATTTTTGATTTAGTACATTGTGATTTGTGGGGACCTTATAGAACTCCTTCTTCTTGCGGAGCTTCGTATTTTTTGACCATTGTTGATGATTTTTCTCGTGCGGTTTGGATTTATTTAATTACTGATAAATCGGAAACTTCTCATGTTAAGATGTTTCTTTCTATGATTGAGCGACAATTTGATAAGAAATTCAAAATTATTCGAAGTGATAATGGGACCGAATTTACTTCTATGAAACAATTCTTTCTTGGAAGTGGAATTGTTTTTCAATCTTCTTGTGTAGGAACACCTCAACAGAATGGTCGTGTTGAGCGAAAACATCAGCATATTTTGAATGTGGCTAGAGCATTGCGATTCCAAGCCTCTCTTCCCATTGAGTTTTGGGGAGAATGTGTGTTGGCGGCTGGTTATTTAATTAACAGGACTCCTTCCTCAATTTTGAATGGAAAAACGCCATTTCATGTCTTATATGGAACGGAACCTTCTTACAATCACTTGCGAATCTTTGGTTGTTTGTGTTATGCTCATATGAAATCAGGTGATAAGTTTGCTAGCCGAAGCCGAAAATGTGTCTTTGTTGGGTACCCTTATGGGAAGAAGGGTTGGCACCTCTTTGATTTAGAGAAGCGTATTTACTTTGTGTCACGTGATGTGGTATTTTCAGAAAATATTTTTCCTTTTGCTGCTTTCACTACTTCTAAAAATACTACTCAAAATCATCTTCACTCTATTGATGATACTATTGTTGATCTTTCTGAGTTGGAAGTAAAGGGGGTTGTTCTCCCATAGCCGAGACACAATCTCCAGACACGCCCGCATCACTCGAACCCAATATCATTCATGATGCATCCGACATGACTGAAGATGCATCCACCATAATGGGTCGTGGATGCCGTCGGAAAGAGACCTCGGTATGACTTCGTGATTTTGTCACTCATACCATCAAGACAACGAGTCCATCTTTGCCATTACCACTTGCACCGCAACGTTCTTCAGGTACCCCTTATCCTCTTTCTAATTATGTTGCTTATAACAAATTTTCTGCACACCATAGACACTTTCTTGCAGCTTTGAGTACTGAAAAAAAAACCTATGCATTACTCTCAAGCTGTGAAGAACCCTCGTTGGCGGGACGCTATGCGTCATGAGATTAACGCACTCGAGAATAACAACACATGGGACTTGGCAGATTTACCTTCAGGAAAGAAGGCTTTGGGATGCAAGTGGGTGTACAAAATTAAATATAATGCTGATGGTTCCGTTGAACGATTCAAAGCTCGACTCGTCTTCCTTGGCAATCATCAGGTTGAAGGCATCGATTACACTGACACTTTTGCTCCTGTGGCAAAAATGGTCACGGTACGAGTTTTCTTAGCTGTGGCAGCAGCTTCAAAATGGGAAGTGCATCAAATGGATGTTCACAATGCTTTTCTTCACGGTGATTTGCATGAAGAGGTGTACATGAAGTTACCTCTCAGGTTCAAACCATCAGACTCAACGAAGGTGTGTCGTTTAAAGAAATCATTATACAGATTACGTCAAGCTCCTCGATGTTAGTTTGCAAAGTTGTCCGCTGCATTGAAGCAGTATGGTTTTCTTCAATCTTATTCTGATTACTCTTTATTTACCTTCAAGCGTGGAGCAGTTCAGCTGAATGCCCTTGTTTACATTGATGATCTTATCATTTCTGGCAACAATCCCGAGATCATTCAGAAATTCAAGACTTATCTCAGTTCTTGTTTTCATATGAAGGATTTAGGCCTTCTGAAATACTTTCTTGGGATCGAAGTTGCTCGTGGACTTAGTGGTTTCTATTTATTCCAACGCAAGTATGCTCTTGACATTATCTCAGAGGTAGGCTTGCTCGGAGCTAGGCCAGCTTCTACTCCTCTGGAACAAAACCATTAACTTGCTTTATCCACTAGCCCTATTTTTGAAGACTCCGAACGATATCGAAGGCTTGTGGGACGACTAATCTATCTTTGCTTTATGCGTCCAGATTTGTCTTATAGTGTTCACGTGTTGTCACAGTTTATGACATCTCCACGAACAGACCACTGGGAAGCTGCTCTGCGTGTCGTTCGTTACTTGAAAGGAAACCCAGGACAAGGCATCTTGTTGAGTAGCACAAGTGACCTACGCTTACATGGTTGGTGCGACGCAGATTGGGCTGGATGTCCATTGACACGACGTTCTCTCACAGGTTGGATTGTTTTCCTTGGCAATTCACCCATCTCCTGGAAGACCAAGAAGCAACACAGTGTATCTCGTTCGTCCGCCGAAGCTGAGTACAGATCTATGGCCATGACGACATGTGAGCTAAAATGATTGAAGGCGGTTCTCTTGTTCCTTGGCGTGCCTCATTCGATGCCCATAATGCTTCACTGTGATAGTCAGGCGGCGTTACATATCTCTCAAAACCCCGTCTTCCATGAACGTACGAAGCATATTGAGATCGATTGCCATTTTCTTCGTGATGAAATCACTTCGAAAGCCATGACCCTTATGTTTGTTCCTACACATGCGCAATTAGCTGACATCTTCACAAAGGCTCTTGGACGACGACAGTTTGAAGTCCTACGTGGCAAGTTGGGCATTCGTGATCTCCATGCATCCAACTTGAGGGGGGGGGGGTATTGTGATAAGAATATATTTTGAATATATTTAAGTGTATTTGTATATTGAAATTGTAAAGTAGTTAAGATTGAGATAAGATAATGTAGTTAAGATTTAAGATATAATAGATAACTATATCACGTCATTTACGTACTCCACCATGTATATATATATGGACCGAAAGACTTAATAAAGTGTGGGAATTATTCATGATCATTGGCTTCCTCTGCAACTTTAATACCAAACAAAAAAAAATTGGAGGTCTTTGACTTTGAGAATTAAAAAAATACAAGCTAAAGATAATGAAGGAAAAAGAGATCAGTCACAATTGACTAAGACTACCTAGTTAGATTGGGGAAGTATATACTGAAGATATAGGGTATGTTTGGTTAGTGAAATGTTTGAGGGAATAAGAATGGTAATGGGAAAGGGAATATTGGAGGAAATGGGAATATCATGTCAATGTGATGTAAATGGAATAAAAGTGAGTAAAATGAGCATTTTACTCTTATATTAAAAGTAGGAATGAAATAAAAGTAGGTAAAAATAAAGGCAAAAACATAATTTCATCACATTGCAAAAAAAAAAATGCATGTTTAATAAGAAGAATGTTGGAGAAAATGTTAAATTACATCACAGATTACGGCGTTTTTTTTTTCAGTAACCAAACGGCCCCCATAAAGTCTTTTATTTGATAGTATGAAATACTCAACAAAGTATGTACCAAAATAGCTTTGTTCTTTCTCATTAACAATTAACTTTTAAGGAAGTTTCTTCAAATCACTTGAGTTTCAACATGTTTTCGAACAAGATTATCTCTGCCACGAGATACTCGAAAAAAAGTTAAAAAAAAAAAAAAGAAAAAGAAGAGAAAGGAAAAAACCTTATTGATGTCATGGAGGAAAGCAGATACATCCATCAAGCTAGAGGATGCTTTCCCAATATTGTTCATCGAGTGGCTACTGATAAACAAAACCAGAGGAGTGGTGAAGCCATCACCAACCGACCCAAACACACCTAGCACCATCAAGAACCAATCTTGGGAATCAGCGTGCATGAAAATGGATCCAACACACCCATATTTCTTCTTCTTCTTCTTCTTCTTAAACATTTTACCCAAACTGCTAATTTTCCAACCCCAAATCATTTTCCCAGCAGAACTTTCTTGGGAAACAAACAACAGCAACTATTAAGTATTTCTCTGCCTAGCTAGGTAATTAATCGTCTTCGATCTTTCCAATATTGCGACATTGTTTGTATATTTATAGGAATCATTCGGGAAAATGGTGGTGGGGGCAATATTAACTGGGAATCCATATTTGATGGAAATGAAGATACCTATAGCATGTGGAGAGGACTATTTATCTTTTTTTTTTCTTTGGTCAAAACCCCAAATTGGTTTCTTATGTTTGCACGAAGTTTCATACTGGTCCTTTATGTTTCAAAAAGTTTAAATTGGTCCTTTATGTTTGGAAGAAGTTCCAAATTGGTCTTTCCGTCCACTTCCGTCAATTTCTTAAGTTAAGTGCTGACGTGTCCATATAAGCTGACATGTCATGACACGTCATCGCCACATCAACGGACGCCATCACATATGATAGTAGATGATGGTGTGGCGATGACATGTCAATGATATGGGATGACACGTCAGGTTAAATGGACACGTATGAGAGATGATATGTCCACGTCAGCACGCCACGTCAGCACTTAACGGAAGAAATAAATGGACTTGGATGGACGGACCAATTTGGAACTTGTTGCAAATATAAAGGACCAATTTAAACTTTTTGAAACATAAAGGATCAATATAAAACTTCATGCAAACATAAGGGACCAATTTGAGGTTTTAACCTTTTTCTTTTCATCACTTTGGATGGAATTAAAATTTCCACCTTTTAATTAAGTTTAATTACGAAATTAGTACAGTGATATAAAGCATAACAAAATATCTCTCAACTTTAGAATATAAGAAAACACTATTTAATTAAGAGATATTTTATTGCACTTTTTAAATTGAACAAAATTAACTTTTGGTCTCTTTATCTTTATATAATTAAAGTTTTAATTTGTTCTTTTTTTTGGGTTCAATTTTCTCCCTCATTTTTACCAGGTAAATACAATTTTTCTTCTATCCTTGTTACTAATTATTTAAAAAGCAAGAATCAATTAAATGAGAGGTAAATTATTTGTTGGTTCCTAAATTGTTAGTCAAACTATTATTTAATTCCTAAATTTTAAAAATAAACTATTTGGTCCCTAAATTTACACTCCCATCAATTATTTAGTCCCTCAGATGTTATTCTTTAAGTCATCGTGTGACGTAGTCATTATGTGACAAATTAAATAGGGACTACATAGTATTACTTTTAACAAATATAGAGACTATTTAATATTACTTTTAATAAATACAAGGGCTATTTAGTATTATTTTTAAATATTTAGATGATATGACAAGGTGAGGTGAAACCATGATTGCAAATCAACGGCGCCACATCAGCACATAACGGCCACGTCACACATTGATTTAACGGCTAACGTCCTGAGGATTAAAAAGTTGACGGGAGTGTAAATTCAAGGACTAAATAGTCTATTTCCAAAATTCACGAACTGAATAGTACCAACAATTCATGGATCAAAGAGTATTTTAACTAACCAAGCTTGGTTGGTCTAGTGGTTAGCTCACTAGGTCGCTTAAGCAAGTGTTGGGAGTTCGAATCCCACCTTGTGTATGCAGCAACCAATTGGCCAGCGGCAAACCCTTAAATGGAGCTCAGATCCGCGGAGGATTAGTCCTTAGCCTGTCGTGCTGGGGAATACCTTGGGAAACCAAAAAAATAGTATTTTAACTCATTAAATGGTGACTTGGGAACGTTAAGTGCTTTGCTGGATATACATTAATTAAAAGTACTTTTTTACATAATTTTGTAAAAATAGAGCTTTAATAAAAAAAGCTATTCTACGTTTAGATTTCATAATTAAAAAGTGCTTTGAGAAATAATTAGTGTTTAGATGTAAAATTTAAAAAGTACTTTTTAATAATAAAAATTGCCAAAATAATGTCACCACATAAGCATATAATGGCCATGTCACTGGATGACTTAACATGGTGGCAAATTAATGTCACCACATAAGCATATAATGGCAAGGTGAGAGAGCAACATGGTGGCAAATTAATGTCACCACATAAGCATATAATGGCCATGTCACTGGATGACTTAACATGTTAACGTTTTAAGGGACTAAATAATTGACGGGAGTATAAATTCAATGACCAAATAATTTATTTTTAAAATCTAGGGATTAAATAATAATTTAATTAATAATTTAAAAATAAAAAATAATTTATCTCTAAAATTCTAATAATATCTTCCAATGAAATAATTTTCAATGCATTAAGATATATTCAATTCACATGCCCAATATAAATATATAAAAATGAACTTATAAATATTAAGTGAAGCAACGTAGAACAATAGTCTTTAAAGATGTTAAACAATTTTTTTTGTGAAGAAATGTAAATTAAAACCAAATAAGAGTCACATATACAACGTTACTGTTGAACCAAAAACATTTATGGATTTATTAAGTTATTATTTTAATATGTCAACTATTTTTGTTTGATCATAATGTTGGGTATAAAATTTGGTATGATGTATGTATGGTAAGTGGGATTGATAATGTTGGGTAATTAAATTTGATGTGATGCATGTATAGTCTTGGTCCAAATATATGATAAGGCCCAAATTAAAAAAAGATAAAGAATTGGCTCATGAAATTTAAACAGTCTCCTGATGCCTTATGAGAAAAAGGGTCACGTGGATAAGTGAAAAGTAAGTATACTTTTTCCTTAATTTATGCATGTCAAATCTGACAAAAAAGGTGGGGTAGGTAGATGTCTCTTTTGCAAGCCTTGAGAAGACAAAAGCAAAGTAGACTTTTGTTCCATCAAGCATTAAGGCATAAAGGAAAGAGAAGGAGATGTGCAAAATGTACCTATCCCATCCATAAGCTCATTTTTCTCTCCTCTCTAAAACTCCAGCGCCAAAAAGCATGAAGAACATTTAATGAGAGAGCCGTTGCATTTAATGAAGAAGTTTAAATGCTTGGCTCCAACGGATAGATCCCTGCTCTACCTATTTAAAGCTGTGAAGGAGGAAGCTGAAGTCTTTAACTAATTGTTCCAAGCATTCTGAAGAGCCATAAATTTTTTGAGTGAAGAAGAGTCTGAGTGACTCCTTCTGGCTGTTTTTCTATGTGAATCCTTGTGTGTAATCTGTGGTAGTCATTAGTTGACTGTTTTTATTTTTCTTCTTCTCTTGCTCATAATAAGAATTTATGATTGAAGTATCTTGGGTGTAAAAGCCTAGGTAAGGGCTGATCCTTGTTGGGTGAACAAGGTTGCAAAAAGATATTCAACCATTAAGTTCTTGTGTGAATCCTGTTGAGGATTGAGGATGTTAGAAGAAGTTATATACTGAGTCTCCTGTGATAAAAGCTTGAGGTGGCTGATCCTTGCAAGGTGAAGCAAGGTTGCAAAGAGGAAACTCTTTATATTAAATTCTTTGTGGGTTGAGAGTCAGAGTCTTGGTGAGGATTCTGGTTGAAAAAAGAATTAATACTTGGAGTGTCCTAGTGGTAAAAGCCTTAAGGAGGCTAATCCTTGTGGTGAAACAAGGTTGCAAGAAGAACTTCAAATATTACGTTCTTGTAACTGAACCCTGGGATTGGATTTTGGAGGATTTAATATACTAATTTTCTTAGAGGTAAAAGCCAAGTAAGGAGGCTGATCCTTGAGGAAGGTTCCTAGAGAAACTTATTATATTAAGTTATAAGTTAGTTGCTGGGTTGAGTCCTATATTGTTGTAAGGAAAGTGTAAAAGCAAGTGTGCTTTCCCAAAGGGGATTTGTGTTATTTGGTTGTAAGAATTGAGTTGAGATAATATAGTCCTTCTAACTATTTGGTTAGAAGGGGAGAAGACGTAGCTATTCAAGTAAACTTGGGTAGTGAACCTCTCCAGCAAAATTGTGTGTGCAACCCTTCCCTTATCCTGACTCCTTCACTCAAAGAAAATGATTTTCATAAGAGTCCTAAATTAACTAAGAGTCCTAATCAGAAGGAAGTTTTTCAAAGAGTTAAAAATTGAATAAACCAATTCACCCCTTTTTAGTTTATTTTCTGACTAACAGTTACAGCAATAATACAAAAGCAGGCACCACCGCCAAAGAAAAGAAGATGTTAAACAATTAGTTTAATAAAGAGAGGAAGAAGAATGGACGTTTGAGCTCGAACCCGTATGGTTTAGGAAAGGAAAAGGCTAAGTACCGGTTTTATATATCTCTACCGCATGCACTATTATGAGAAGCTAGAATATTGGGCTTCCACCAAAAGCAGTTTTTCTACCCTTTTTTTAATGCTCTTGCTTTTTTAAAAAAAGTCCATCTAAACATGTTATTTTATGATACAAGTACTTACATTTAAAATAAAAGTACTTCTTAAAAAAAATTTTATCCAAACAGACTCTTTGTGAAAATTTCCATAGGATGAGTATTTGGAGCTATCAATAGCTCAAGCTCACCAGTTGCAAGCCGTTGGATCTGTCTTGAAATCTGTGTCATCTTATATTTTTTTAAAAAAAGTATTTTGGCACAGATTTCCAAATAGATCCAACGACTAATAGATAGTAAACTTAAGCTATTGATCGATAGCTTTATAGCACTACCCTTCCCAATTTCATGTTTGGTACCAGGCTTCACGATACCTGGGTTTAAAGATGTCACTCATTTGAGGGTTTGTAGCAACCCCACAAATGGACATGGGAATAGAGAATTCTTTAGCATTCCATGGTTTGTAAATTTTTGGACCACTTTTCTCCCATTTAAATGTCTCATCCTCATGATACATAATCCCATCAATCATGAAATGACCAAAACTAAATTTTTTTTTATTTTTACGATTTTTTAATTTAAAGGATAAAATTGTCACTTTATCCAAATCCCATTCATTTCTCAATATATTATTTTTCTGTTAACCAATTAAACATAGCAAATGTAATATCTTTTTTTTCCTTTTTATAGCTAACCAAATGTAATATAATATTTCCATTCCCATTTCCCTTTCTACTCTCATCCTTATTTCATTAAAATTCCTTTTAGCAACCAAGCAATTCATAGAGGAGATAAAATGTTGTATATGACTATCATTTACCTTTCCCCATATAAGGCAGGGTGAAGAATTTTTTGTTTTGATATCAATTACAAAGATCATTTTACTTGCCTATTAATGAATACATGCATGTCATATTTCTTGATGATGAAAGAATCAATAACCATGATTGAATGATAGGGACTAATTCATCTTAGCAATGTCAAGGTCGGGTTTGATAATTAGCTTTGAGTATGTAGTAACTTTTAATATTAATGAATACATGCATGTTATATTTCTTGATGATGAAAGAATCAATAACCATGATTGAATGATAGGGGACTAATTCATCCTAACAATGTCAAGGTCGGGTTTAATATTTAGCTTTGAGTATGTAGTAACTTTTAATCTTCGGGTCAATTGTCCCACTCCTTTGACGTACTTGCAAACTAGAGTAGAGATTAATCAACATGCTCGATTGTGAATATTCTAGTTTCATAAAAAAATCAACAAAGACTCCCTCAAGAGTACCAGCTCTATTAATGTTTAGTGCTTGGTTCAAAGCAAATGAAAAGATGAAGATATCAAAACTTTGTGCTATGTAGATTTCCCATCTAAATTTGTCTATATAAACCTAACCTTAGAGAGTGGTTACTAAGAAAATCTAGTCAACCTATTGAATGTTTGTATTACACTCATCCTCTTGCAAGTGGAGAACTCCACTACCTTCGTACTTTAATTTGCTGAATGTAATTATAAGAGGCCCCTCCATGTTATGAAGACATAACAACTATTAATGGATTTGTTTATGATTCTTTCACAAAAGCTTGCTATATATGCAATGGGCTAGGTTCGGTCCTCCTCATGTATTGATCACTGAAAATGGTCGCCAGTTTATTATCAAAAAGTTAAAAGACTTTTGCAAAGAATGGCACATTAACCATCGGACGACCTCATTCGAATACTCGGCGACCTACGGTTAGACTGAGCGGGCAAACAGAATCATACTCGAGGGATTACGAAAATGCTTGGGAGAAGCAAAGGAAGATTGGGAAGACGAACTCCCCTTAGTCTTATGGTCTTATCGGGCAACTATTCACTCTGCGACAGGGGAAACACCGTTCGCTCTCACTTACGGACAAGAAGCTATAGTCACAGTCGATATCGGAGTAACCTCAGATGGAGTCCTAAATTATTCTGACACAAATCTAGAAAACTTACTCATCAATCTAGATGCGGTTGAAGAACGAAAGGAAGCTGTAGCACTCAAAACTGTCGCATACAAACAGCTTCTCGCCCGAAAATACAACCAAAAGGTACACCCCCCCCCCCAAATTTGAAAAAGGCGACCTAGTCATGCGAATGGCAATTAACAATAGGCAAGATCGCCTCCATGGGAAGATTGCACCAAACTTGGAAGGCCCATATAGAATTATCGGGATTGCCTCTCACGGTGCTTACAAATTAGCCCACTTGTCGGGCGAGCATATACCAAATACTTGGAATGCTAGTAGTCTTAAAAACTACTTCACTTTGTCTTAGTCTATTGACAAATTTGCTATCTCATGTTAGGGAATTTTATGTACTCATTACGTTTAATAAAAACCTCGTACACAATACGATTGATCAACTCTCGTATTCAAGTCAAATTCCTTGTTCATTTACTTAAAAAAAGAGGGTTCAACTACTCCATATATACAAAAAGGAGGTCTACCGCCCCCAGATACAAAAATAAAATTACTTAGTGTCTTCACCTTCGAGTGAATCTTGGGGAGTCGACTGCTCTTCGACCCGATCGCCTAATTGCAAGGCAATCGCCGGCACTGGCTGAGCATCCCTACGAAGATTTAGGGTGATAGTATAATCTTCAATCATCAAAGGGGGATCAACACGATGGCAAGACCAAAATTCATCCCTAATTCTCTCCCACGACGAATGAAGTCTTGCCCTTATTTCTAGAGTGACCGTAGTTGGAAGAACGCAAGAAATCCAAATGGTGATCCCTCGTGATCTATACTTTCTTCCTCGCAAGCTCGGCCTCTAACTCCTTTATTCTGTCATCCAACCGATTGTTCTCGTCGAGCAAATTCTTTACCACTCCCCGCAAAAATTTTTCAAATTAAGCCACTAGCCGAGAACAAAGCAAAACTCAAAATACAATGCCTACCCCCTCCATTTCTCATTGGTAAGCGAAGTCCGTTAGGAGACTGAGCAACATCATGGCTTCCTTGATCATATACTCTAATGCATAATCATTCCCATAGTCCACCGGATAATTCTGTCGGGCCAATATGACCCGCTTAGTATTGAAAGGTATCAACTTTCCTTTGAAAGAGACGCCCTCACCCATAAACCTAATGGGCATCTCTTAGGGGGGGTATAGGAGTATAAGGAATTTTCTTGCGAGCACAGAGATTTAGATTATCACCATCACCAACCTGCTCATCGGCGCCCCCGGCTGCCTGTGCTCCAGTGGAAAGATCCTGGCGAGTCACGGATCGGGCCTGCACTAGGGTCGCCCACCCTCGCTTCTGACTTTGTCTCTAACATGCCAGAGAATCTTCGATTGCCTTCCTTCGACGCTTTCTTGCTAAGGTATCCAATCTCCCCTGAATTTCGCTCAGGGTGAACCCTAGAGCAAGAAATTGGTCAAGAGAAGCAAAAGTGTAGTAAGTTACTGAACAATGCATTGCTGAAATTAAAAGATTTACCATAAGATGCGACAACAACCAATGTCCCCCTCAAACACCCAAAAAAATCTCCTCATACTCCTCTCGATTAAACGCCACTCGGAGGATCAAGTTTAACCACTTAAGAGGGAAACGAGGGCGCTAATCTTCAAGACGTATCCAAGGCGGGCATACACCTTTTTTAGGAACAACCTTGAAGAAGTACGACCTCCACTCATGGTTATTGTTCAGAAAGCAAGAAATAGTAAACTCTTTAGCATACGAATGGAAGTGGACCAAACCACGGGTTTCACGCACATCATAAAGAGAAAGGAAGACATTAGGAAAAGCTTCAAACCTAATTGCCCGACACACCTTGTTGAAGATGCTGAGCTGGAACCAAGCATATTAGCCGTCAATTGGGCAGGGCAAACATTCAGGAGGTTAAGCATTACCTCCACAAAACTAGAGAAGGGCAGAACAATGGAGGCATTGTAAGGGACACAAAGGGGGAGAAAAAAACTTACGCCGTCGCTTCAAGTAATAGCCTCCCCTCATTCATAGTTCTAATCTCAAAACCTTCGGGCAGGGAATGAACAAATCGCTCCTCCCAAATCTTTTCAATACCTGGGCCCAGCAGCACCAACGATTCCCTGCCCTAATCAGAAGATATGACCCCATTAAGGGACTCAAGCTCGGGTTCAGGTGTATACCACTCCTCCGAAACCAGAGAATGGACCACCACCAACGTAGGATCCTCACCCTCTACGGCTAAGACTCTCCGAAGGACCACATAATCCCGCAACATGATACAAGTATATAACTTTGTTCTGATCTCATCCATAGCAACCGTGAGAAGAGCTTGTTCGAAATCCGGCTCCATTACCTGGGGCTGAGCGATGGCGCTAGAAGAAGCCATTGGAGTAACTAGCAAGAAGAAGAAATATGACCAAGAGAAAATTAAGCTCAAGACAAGAAGGCAGAGAAAGGCAATTGTAGAAGTGGGGAGAAATGAGCAACGCTTCGAATAAAAAGCCTACGATGACAAACTGAAAAGCGCAAAGTTTGAAAGGCCAAGACATGCGAGGAAAAAGTCCAGAAAGCTCCTGACTTTTCAATTCCCTTCAGTAATCCTTAAGGGAATCCCTGGAAATTTGCCTCCTCTGCAATGATGATACCTCCTTGGAAAAACGCGAGCGTCTCTACAGAGATGGCTCGAAAACTTGCTAGGAAAGTCAAGCGGACAACCAATAAGCCGTCAACACGTGGCGTCTCCAATTCTCTCTCTAAAACAATGCTAGAGGGTTCGATGAAGCTCCTCTTGAACACCCGGTTGGTTGATCTCACTCCACGAACAACTCATGGCAGGCAACCTTGCCCCCCGATACTCTGCGAAAATAACATAAGTCCACGGGCGCGCATTACTCATAGACTTGGGAGACTTATGTAATTCCATAATATTCCGTCCTATGGACATGCGGCACTAGTCTTCTAAACGCATAACCATGCCTCGGATTAGTTTTCTTCCCCACACTTAGTATAAATACCCCACTTGGGGGACTCAAAAAGGAATCTGATGAACATCACGAAGAATTCACTGACTCTCTTGCTCTAAGCACCATTCAGGGACCCCCGTTCTCTCACCCATCACTTACAGTATACTTCCAACAGGTGGCTCGCCCGCCTGGAGAAACACACACGTCCTAGCCCCACACGGCGACCACAGGTAACATTCCAGCTTAATGGCTGCTATGGACATGTCCTGTTCAAACTACATGGACTTTGATCCCTTAACAAGGATATGTAGGCACCTAGGTCGTCATCTAAGGACAAGTTCTCCAAGGTTACGACCCCTTGCAGTCCTTATTTTCAATTATGAATTGTCTGAGCAAAAAATGACAGTTACACTAACTATTTAAATTATTTTATTAGAACAATTTTTTTTATTTGAGGCAATTATGTTCGAGATTTTATCATAACAATTTAATTTATATAATAATTACTTAATCTTGATTAACTATTTAAATATTAAAAACGCAATGTGTGTTTTAACATAAAATTAACTAGAAGTTTCGCATGCACGTACCATGCATTTAATTTATTTTTTTAATTTAAAAAATATATAATATAAAATTATTATTATTTAAAATAATAAAAAATTAAATATTTTATAGTTTTCAAATTTTTAAAATAAAATAATTATTATTATATTTTAAAATAATAAATTAAATTATGGGAAGTTATTTATTTTTTTACTTTTAAAGTAACTACCCACCATAACTAGGTTCTCTCTCTCACATTCTCTCATCATATATTTTAATTTTATTTTTTTTAATTATAAAATGGCTATTTTGTAAATCCAATAACCAGAAGGACTCAAAGCCATATATATATACTAGAGGCTTTGCATGCACTTACTTGTATATATTTAATTTATTCTTAAATTTTTTAAAAATATAATATAAAATAGTTATTATATATATATATAAGAAAAGTTATTATATTTAAAATCATTAAAAATTAAATATTTTATAATTTTATTAAATACGTATTATTAAATATGTTTTTCATATGGAATAGGTAAGCATATTTCCTATTTATTTAAAATAAAAAATATCATTTATAATACTTATTAAAAAAACGTACAGACTAGCAGCTAAAAATAATAGTTGGGTAAAATTAATTAGTTGTTAAAAAAATACGTACAGACTTGCAGCTAAAAAAAATAGTTGGGTAAAATTAATTAGTTGTTAAAAAAATACGTACAGACTTGCAGCTAAAAAAATAGTATAGACTTGCAGCTAATAAACGTAAAGTACATACATTGAGCTAAAAAATTAAGAGGATAATAGTCATTTTGATAGAAGTTCCTCCGATCTCTTTCAAATTTAATTGCGATAATTAGAATTAATGAAGGAGGATGGTCAGCACAAAATCCTCTATCAAATTGGGATAATCAGAATTAATGAAGGAGGAGGATTAGCACAAAATCCTCCAATCCTTTTCCCTCTAATTTTTTAACTACCAAATAAGGGGAAGATTAGTAGATAACCTTCCTTTTCCTTCCCTTCCTCTCTATTTTTACACTCCCAAACACACCGTAAGAGCACGTTTGGTATGCCTTCACCACAAGGAAGGTGAGGTGAAGGTCAACTGCTGAACGTTTGTATGCTTTCAGCACAGGGAAAAAACTTAAGTAAAGTTGTTTAGGTGTTTACTATAAAGTTTACTAATCATAAATAATTAAATATGATATATATTCTCTCTCTTATTAATTTGATTGGTTATGTAATTTATTATTTTTTATTTTTTCTCTCTACCATGATTGGTTATACAAAAAAATTTTTGCCACGTGTTTTAATTATATTAGTGAACTTTATAGCAAGCACCCAATTAACTTTACCTTAGTTTAGTTCTTTAAACATGCCTGAGTTTTTTTTTAATCTTTATCTACGTCTTACTGCAGAAGAATTAATGCAAAATATCCAAAATTGTAAAAAAAATTATGCTTACAATCACAATGCAAAGCGATATGATGCTAATTGAGAACACCATTACTTCTATTCAATGTGACTAGGCAACCATATACTTGTATGTGACAAAACATGCACAATGGACACTTATTTAAAGTGAGATTTAAAACCACTAAACTAGTTTACTTTTATTTTTAGGTCAAAACTCCAAATTGGTCCCTTAGGTTTGCACGAAGTTTCATATTGATCCTTTATGTTTCAAAAAGTTTAAATTGGTCCTTTATGTTTGCAAGAAGTTTCAAATTGGCCCTTCCATCCAAGTCCATTTATTTCTTCCGTTAAGTGCTGACGTGGCGTACTCAAGTGGACATATCATCTCTCATACGTGTCCATTTAAGCTGACGTGTCATGCCACGTCATTGCCATATCATCGCCACGTCATCATCTACTATCATATGTGATGACATGGCGCTGATATGACAATGATGTGACATGACATGTTACCTTAGATAGACACTTTAGCACTTAACTTAAAAAATTAATGGAAGTGGACGGAAGGACCAATTTGGAACTTCTTGCAAACATAAAGGACCAATTTAAATTTTTTGAAACATAAAGAACCAATATGAAACTTCGTGCAAATATAAAGGACCAATTTAAAGTTTTGACCTATTTTTTATGTACACATGTTTTTAACCGGAAGCATAATCATTGCTTGTTGAAAGGAAATAAAACAACTTTGATTTTTTTGTTTCTTTTTTTGTGTGCCAATTGTGAGAGTCTTAATAGATCCCATTAATAGATTCCATTATAAATAGTTTTTCCACCCACTTTCCTTTCAGATTTGCTTGGTACGTTCTAAATAATAAAGGGTAACTATTTGAAGATATGAAAAGCTCAAGTTTACTCGTTAGTTGTTGGATTTATTTCGAGATTTGTGTCATCTTAAATTTTTTTTAAAAAAATTTTAGTACAAATCTCCAAACAAATCTAACAATTGACAGAAAATTAGTTTTGTTGCATTACCCAATAATTAAAAAAAATAGTCGTATTAGACGAATGTTGCCCTTTATTCTTCTAGAGTTCATTTTAATGGATTATTGATATATATGAGAGACAAAATACTTTCTAATCCTCAAGTAGATGGTTAAACTACTATTTAGTTCTCGAATTTTAGAAAAGTACTATTTAGTCCTCAAATTTGCAACTCTATCAACTGTTTAGTCCCTTAGACGTTACTCATGAGATAACTAAGTGACATGGTCGTTAACTCCTGACGTGGTCGAATTCTTCTCCTCGCTCCCCCTCTCGCGTTGTCGAAATTGAGTCGATGACCCCCTTCACCCTGTTCCCGAAGCCAAACTTTGCTTGATGTACAGCTATAACGGTCACTTCATGCCTCGTCCTCACAAAAATTTCCTCTCCTATGTTGGCGGTGACACCCGCATCGTCGTTGTAAATAGCGACACGTCAACAGTTAACGGGCACATCACTTGGTTATCTAACAGGTAATGTCCAAGGGACTAAATAGTAGTTTGACCAACAATTCAGGGATTAAAATGTAGTTTGTCTCTATATATAATTCATAATAACATAGGATAAGTATGTTATTAATTCTTCTACCCGAATAAATTTTAAAACTTTTACGAAGTTATTACAAAATGGTTCAATCGATTCGAGTTGTCACTATCAAGCCTAATTAGTAGCAGAAATAAAATCTAAAAATCAAGAAAAAATGTAAAACATTCACATGTGTATATATATATATATATTAGTAGTGTCAAAACGGGCCGGGCCGGCCCGCGACGGGCCGGCATTAAACGGGACGGGGCGGGGCGGCCCGTTTACTTGGCGGGCTTGGGAAGTGATGCCCAAGCCCACCCGTATTGGCCCGCGGGCTAAACGGGCTAGCCGCGGGCCACTTTTTATTTTTTTTAAATATATATTTTTTAAAAAATAATTATAAAATTATATATTTATTTAAAAATGAGCATTTTTATTATTTTAAATTAATATTTTATTAATTTTAATTATTATTTAAATTATTTATACACATTATTAGAATAAAATTATTATTTAACACATAAAATTACATAAAACATATATATTTATACATATTTTAAACAAATAATTATTATTTTTCATTTTCTTTTTTTTTTAAAATTTTTTAACGGGCCGGCCCGCGGGCTAGCCCGTTTAGCCCGCGGGCTTATACAGGCCAACCCGTTTAGGCCCGTTTTTAAACGAGCCTATTTTTCAAAGTCCAAGCCCGCCCATTTAGCGGGCGGGCCGGGCTAGCCCACAGGCTCGGGCCCATTTTGACAGTGCTAATATATATACATACATGATATAAATTAGTCATTTATGAAAAATCAGAAGCAAAAATCTTGCAGGTTCTTTCAAGAGAATCATACCAATGATTATTAGTCAATCAATCATATAATCCAAAAAATCTCTATATGCCAAAATTTCTAATGTGCGCATCAAGCCATGACTAAAACATATGTGTTGCATTTGTCAATGTTATACAAATAAGAGGAATAGAGTAAATATAGTCATAAAGTCAAAACATTTCATTAAACAGTCATGTAACATAATCAAACCTTAAACACGTATGGAATTAAGAGAAATACATAATAACATAAAAATGCCAAGCATAAAAAAAAAAAACAAGAGTCATAAGGAGCGCCGCCCAACAAACACTCCACGTACCCTTACAACATATCATGAATGAAATGCCCTCACTCAGTCTTAGCTAACCACACGTTAACGTACTATTTGAGCTGTTTTTCAACCGAATCCGAATACAATAGTCATAATCATCACATACCGATGATCCTTACCCAATTCAAAATGTTTGATTCACATCCTTCATTGGTTCTTCTCATGGGATACTACCTTGATTATGGTAGGTCATATCCGTCCTGACACGTCGGGCTTATAGGATTCAACGCACCCTATGGTCACAGTCATGCCCATCACCTCCTTTTGGTCGAGTCATGAGACTATGGAATCACCACTCTCTTTGGAGGATCATTTCTCTGGTATGCTAATCACTAATACAATTACTATAGTGATGAAGCCTAAACTATAATTATACCTAATTATAAGTAGTTGACCCTTCAATTAGCCGTGAGAGTTCATTAACTTAAAATTCAGAACCTTTGCAAACAAATTAATTCTAAATTCCATCGTGGAATGTCCAAAGAAAATTAAATAACATTTTCCAAAACTCAACGCGCCACATGTTCACAAACTCATCATTGAAAAAACAAAAAGAAATTGAAATAACATTTTAATTAATTAAGCAAAGGAGTGAAACCATAGAATATTGTACCGTTGGGGTTGAAAGCTTCAACTTCTTCTACTTCCCAAGCACCGATGACTTATGATTAAATATATATTTTCTTTTCACCACAAAAATATATATATATATATATATATATATATATATATATATATATATATATATATATATATATATATATATATTTTCTTGGTCAAAACCCTAAATTGGTCCTTTATGTTTGCACGAAGTTTCATATTGGTCCTTTCTGTTTCAAAAAGTCTAAATAATTGGTCCTTTATGTTTGCAAAGCTGACGTGGCATGCCATGTCATCACATATGATATTGGATGATGATGTGGCATGCCACGTCAGCTTCAATTGACACGTAGGAGAGATGGTGTGTCTACGTTAGCATACCACGTCAGCACTTAACGTAAAAAATAAACGGACTTGGACGGAAAGACCAATTTGGAACTTCTTGCAAACATAAAGGACCAATTTAGATTTTTTGAAACATAAAGGACTAATATGAAACTTCGTGCAAACATAAAGGACCAATTTGAAATTTTGACCTATTTTCTTTATATATATATATATATATATAATTTAAAGTGTGAAATTAATTATATTATGCTTTAATTATTTTTATTTAATAGTGCTTATATTTGTTTTAAAAAAATAGTACTTATATTTAGTTTTAAAATGATTAAAAGAACTTTATGATTTGAAATTTTCAATTTTTGTGTAATATTTGTATTTATTTATTTCACTTGTTTAACCAATCATCAATATTTTAGTGACCTAACGATTTAGTGATGCATTAATCTGATCAGCTTCTCACCAAATCATCAATATTTATGTTTTCCACCGTGGTTAGCGATTTAAAAAAGAGAGATTAGGGATTCGATTTCCTTCTCATGCTTCCTTGGGTTTTGGTAAGTTAGATGAATCTAGCGCCAAGTGAAAAGAACATTTCTTTTTAAACTTTTTTTTAAATTTTTTTTCTTTGAACCTAACTACGGTTCAAACCGTCGTCACTTAACTGTTGTTAAGTCATCATCCTGTTTTTTATCTAACGACAGTTTATGTAACCCTCGCTAAAAATAAGTTTTTGTGTAGTGTGTCTCTCTCCCTCACAAGTTTAAATTTAAGACTTTCAAAAATAATTTTTTTTTTAAAAAAAATTGGTTTCTCTTCTAACAGAAGTGGAGGTGTCAAATTAAAACAATTTCACTCACATGGATGGCTGATTATTACGGGTTGTGAGTTAAATGGATTGGCTTATGCAGGTTATAATAAAGAAAATAAAGTAAGGAAATAAAGCAGAGCAACAGCTTATAATATGATGTATTATTGAATTGTATATTGGATACAAGAGCTACCTACTCTATATATAGAAGGCTACATAGAGAGGTTCAGAGATCTAGTCACAAGACTCTAGATGGATTTATAGAGACTAACACGTGATTTACACAATTCAGATCTAACAAACTTTGCTGAGTCACACGTCTAGAAGCAAGTCACACATATTACACATAGCAACGTGGCACTCACACTCTTCACACTCCTTATACTCTATCATCCCCCCTTAAACTCAATGGGGTCTAAGGTGAGCACAATGAGTTTACGCCTCAGAATGGGAAACCTTTCACCCGAGAGAGGCTTGGTAAGAACATATGCCACTTGATCAACAGCAGGAATATGCACAACACGAAGAGCATTTTGAAGCACCTTTTCTCTGACAAAGTGAATATCAAGTTCAACATGCTTGGTCTTGTGATGCAACACTGGATTATGAGAAATAAGGATAGCACTTTGATTATCACAAAAAACAGTAGGAGGCTGAGAAGGAGAAAAACACAGCTCAGTAAGTAAGGACTGAACCCAAGAAATCTCAGCAACCACATGAGCAAGACTTCTATACTCAGCCTTAGTGCTGGATCTGGCCACAACTTGCTGCTTTTTAGACGCCTAAGAAACAAGATTAGGTCATTAATATCACTAGCCCAATTTGCATCAGAGAAGGCGTGAATATTTAAAGCTGAAGCCTTTTGCAAAGAAATGCCATAAGAGGAAGTAACCTTAAGATATCTCAATATTCTCTTAACTGCAATCCAATGTTCCTCCAAAGGTTTTGACATAAATTGACATACTATGTTGACCACAAAAGACAAACCATGCCTGGTTATAGTAACATATTGTAAGGCCCCAACAGTAGACCTATACAACTGAACATCTTGCATCAAGTTGTCACCATCCTTGCTTAGCTTAGTACCGGCCACCATAGGAGTAGAAATAGGTTTTGCCTCAGCCATTTTAGTCTTTTGAAGCAGATCTTGTATGTACTTTCCTTGAGACAAGTGTAAAGCACCATTAGGCAACTTCTTAACTTCAACACCAAGAAAATAATGAAGCTGGCCGAGATCTTTAATTAAGAGAAAATTATGAGTTAAGCTGAGTCTTTAACTTGTTTATGACAGAAACAGAAGAGCCAGTAATAATAATGTCATCAACATACACTAAGACATAAACAACTACTCCAGAATTTGAATAAACAAACAATGAAGGATCACACTTGCTAGAAACAAAACCAAGCTTAAGAAGAGCAGAACCAAGACGTTGAAACCAAGCTCTTGGAGCTTGCTTTAGGCCATAGAGAGCCTTGTTGATTTTACACACCAAACTCTTATCTGCACATTCAAACCCCTGAGGTTGAGTCATATATACTTCTTCACTAAGTTGACCATGAAGAAACGCATTGTTGACATCAAGTTGAAACATACACCAACCCATACTTAATGCTAAAGAAAGAATGACTCTAATAGTTACTGGTTTAACAAAAGGAGAAAAAGTTTCATAATAATCAAAACCATATTCTTGATCAAAGCCTTTAGCCACAAGTCTAGCTTTGTACCTATTGATGGAAACATCTGGATGTTCTTTAACTTTAAAAATCCACTTACATCCTATGGCTTTTCTGTGAGAAGGTAGAGGCACCAAGGATCAGGTCTCATTTTTCAGCAAGGCATCATATTCTGTTGCATTGCCAAGCTCCAATCATCATCATCTAAAGCAGCTTTAACTGACTTAGGAAGAGTATAAGCAAGCAAAACTTTGGGTTTAAAAATCCCAGCCTTAGCTCTTGTAATCATGGGATGAGTAAATGCCTGATGAGCAGGAACTAAAGTTGACACAGCGATGGATTGATTCTGCTGAACTGAAGACTGAACATCATTCTGACCTGCACTGTTAGATGAACTAGATGCACCAGAACCAGAAGCAACAATAGTATCATTATTAGGAGCAACATCAGTAATGGGAATTAAAGTATCATTAGCAATGGATTCAGTAACAGGACCAGTTGGTTGAACATTGGACAAAGTGGACAGAATAGGAGGAGTAGCAGAAGACAAAGGACTATGAACTTTAACAAAAGAAGAAGAAGAGAAGTGTTTATAAGGAAAGAAAGACTCATCAAACTTGACATCTCTAGAAATATATACTCTACCACATGGAGCAAGACACTTGTACCCTTTATGACTTAAGCTATAGCCAATGAAAGTGCATCTCTGAGTCCTATATTCCAACTTATGTTTATTGAAGGGTCTCAACAAGGGATAATAAGCACAACCAAAAACTCTCAAAAAATGATAATCAGGAACTTGATGAAAGAGAGTAGAGAAGGGAGATTGACCAGAAGAAGACTTAGAAGGAAGTCTATTTATAAGATAAGCTGCAGAAGCAAATGCATCTTCCCAAAAGGACAAGGGCAAAGAGGTATAAGCTAACATAGCAAGGCCTAACTCAGTAATATGCCGATGCTTTCTCTCTACAGATCCATTCTGTTGATGTGCATAAGGACAAGAAACTCTATGTATGATACCATGAGTTTTGAGAAATGAGGTGAAAGAACGAAACTCACCTCCCCAATCTGATTGTATGAACTTGATAGGAAGACCAACCTGAAGTTCTACCATATATTTGAAATCAATGAAAGTTTGAAGTGCTTGACTCTTATTCTTTAGAGGATAAATCCAAGTATACCTAGAAAAAGCATCAACAAAGGAAATTTAATAAAGAGATCCATATCTAGAATGAACAGAAGCTGTTCCCCACAAATCACTGTAAATCAACTCAAAAGGTGTGTTATAAACATAATTAGACAGTGGAGAGGGCAACTTATGATGTTTAGAATAACAACAAGCTTCACACAATTCAAAAGTTCTTTTATTAGATACTGGCACATTACATGGTTTGAGTACATCAAGAACCACAGAGGCATTTGAATGGCCTAACCTAGCATGCCAGATTGAATAAGAACTAGAAACAGAAGATTGAGTACTATCATTAAGATTTGAGACAGAATAGGAGACCATTGGTGTTTGAGAGAGACTGGCTTGAAGAGAAACTGGACGATGTTGAAGCTGAAAATCATTGAAAACATATAATCCATCTGGTCTAATTGAACCTCTGAGAAGAATTTCCTTTGAATCCTGAGATTTGACAAAACAACATCATGAAACTCAAAAAAGACTCTATTATCTCTGGCAAAATTTGAGACACTAACTAGATTCTTTGTAAGTTCAGGAACATGAAGAAGCTGATTTAAAGACAAAGAAAATTTAGGATTAAATGGAGATTTAACAACAGAATGTCCAACATTAGATATAACTAATCCATTACCATTGCCCATATGTAACTGTTCAAAACCATTGTACTCAGAAGCATTCATCAGATTACCATATTCAGGAGTGGCATGATTCGTTGCTCCAGAGTCAGGAAACTAAGCTGAATCACTGAGCAGATTTGGAGTTGCAAGCATGGCAGACATATTCCCTGAAGATCTTTGTCTAAACTGCTGATTATACTGTTGCTCAGACATTTGATAGTTAGAATCAAATCTAAACACAAGCTGAAGCTATGTGATTAGTTCTACCACACACTTGACACATAACATAAGGTCTAGAGGATTTGAAATTGTTACTATTGAAACTCTGTGGAGATCTTCCTCGGCTCTACCTCTTCCAAAATTAAAACCAGATCTGCCTCTTCCTCTATTATTGTTGTTGTTGAAAAATGGCCTATTGTTGAGCTGATTCTGACCTCCCGACTTAGCATTTGAATTCGACTTATCCTTGGAATCTGTTGCTGCAACATTAGCCGAAGCCTGTGTGGTGGTGATAGCTTTAAGACTCTTCTCAACTCTTACTTCTTGAGCTATGAGTGAAGCTTCCAACGCCCAAATGCTCACTGGTTCCGACTTCAAATAAAAAGAAGTCACAAATGACTCATATTCTCCAGGTAAACCTTCAAGAATACATTGGATGAGATCATGCTCTGAGATCTCACTTCCTATAGCAGCAAGAGAATCCAAGATGGACTTCATCTTGAGGATGTTATCTGCCATAGTTTTCTCTCCTTTTTTAGTATTCCTTAATTCAGTTCTAAATTGATGAGCTCTGGCCCTTGTATTTATGCCAAAAATTTGAATCACACGATCCATGACTTGATAAGAGTGGATGCAATCGAGAACCTTAGTTCCCATAGATTCTGACATTGTTGAGATCAGCCAAGAAGCAATGAGCTGATCTTACTTTATCCATGTAAGATATTCTTCACTCACTTTTCCTGCTTCACGATCTTTTGCAGATTTGAATCTATCTGGTATCTTCCTTTTTCCTTCAATAAATGTCTCCAACCCGTGACCAAGCAACGCTGCCATAACGCTTCCATAGGAGCAAATTTTTGTCATCTAAGTTCACGGAAATGTTATGACTAAAGGACACCATGGTGCCTTTAGACGTGAGAGCTGGAGCACCATTAATGCTTGTACCCGAGGATGATGAATTGACCGTTTGA
Organism: Senna tora; assembly: GCA_014851425.1. Lineage (NCBI taxonomy): Eukaryota > Viridiplantae > Streptophyta > Magnoliopsida > Fabales > Fabaceae > Senna > Senna tora. The sequence continues at coordinate 24,121,904 of CM026272.1, forward strand.
TCATCCATCATTACACCAAGGCTCTTGATACCATAATAAAGAAAATAAAGTAAGGAAATAAAGCAGAGCAGCAGAATATAATATGATGTATTATTGAATTGTATATTGGATACAAGAGCTAACTACTCTATATATAGAAGGCTACATAGAGAGGTTCAGAGATCTAGTCACAAGACTCTAGATGGATCTATAGAGACTAACACGTGATTTGCACAATTCAGATCTAACAAACTTTGCTGAGTCACACGTCTAGAAGCAAGTCACACATATTACACATAGCAACGTGGCACTCACATTCTTCACACTCCTTATACTCTATCAGGTTAAAAGTTTAAGTGAGTCAGAAAATACTTACATGGCTCACTATTTTAGTGAGCTGAGTTGGCTCACTTACTACATAATATTTTTTAATTATTAATTTTAAATTTATTTTTTTTAACTTTGATAATTAATGCTCTCACATGATACATTATATTAGTTAATCATTAGAAGTACATAAACAATGTATCATAAAACAAAACCAACAATCAAAACAACTAAATAATAATATATGTCTCAAATTAAAAAACAAACGAGAGGAATTGCATTTATTCAAATTCAAGTGGAGGTTGTATGTGTACTAAATTTATAAATGATATATTTAAAACTATAGTCGAAGAAATTATAGATTTTTTAAAAATAATTAAATGATTAAAAAATAAAATTAAAAATATTAAAATGGGTCAACTCACCGAACTCAAAAATTGGTTCACATAATTGCATTTGGCTTATTTATAAATGAGTCTAAATATCTCAACCTTTCAGCTCATAGAAATCTTTGTTCGACAAATTTTATATGAGTGTGCAATATATTAACAAATTGAATCAATAAAATATTAATTTAATTTAATTTTCTTATAACATTCTATTTTAATTATATGTAATTTTTCCTCTATTAAATTGTGACAGTTCCATATATATGATTTAGGAAACAAACTAAGGTAAAGTTCATTAGATGCTTGCTATGAAATTCTTCAATAAAAAATTGTATTCTGCCAAAAAAAATCAAAAATTATATTTTTACTATCTCTTCTTTGATTGGTTATGCAATTTTTTGTCTTTTATGTTTTCTCTCTATCATTATTGGTTATACAAAAAAAATTTTGCCACGTGCCTAATTTTTATTGGAGAACTTCATAGCAAACCCCTAATGAACTTTACCTTAGTTTAGTCCTATGATTTATACGTATTTGAGTTCATAAAATTAGCATTTCTTACTGTTTGGGGCCATAAGGCGCTATCCATTAAAATGGGCTCTTTTCTCGGGCTTTCGAGACTATATTGTTGGCCTTGATTGCTATTTTATTTGGATCTAGGCCTGGCCTGTGAGTACAAAGTGGGCCTACTTATGTGTGAAAAAGTCCAATATCCAAATTGGACTACCCCCTCAAGAATGGCCGAAGATGAGGCTTATAAAAGGAATTCAATTGAATACCAAATAAATAAGCAAGAACTCAGAATAAAGAAGCCATAGAGGGAAACGAAACAGCTATGGCGGGAACAGGAAGTGATTCACAGAGACAACTCTTGAGCCTAATCCGCAATTTCGCCACCGAGAAATCGCAGGGAGGTACTCTGCATTATTATGCTTTCCTTTAACTGTATGTTCACCAAGAAAATTCTTGAAACGAAGAACAAATAAAACTCACACCATTAGTTAACGAAGTTAAGCAAAGCATATATGATCTATACAATGAGTGTATATGTAATGTATGTATGTATGTATGTATCTGTGTGTATCCGGCCAAACAATATGAGTTATCTCAGCGATTACGTGAATCGAAATGCGCAGAGCGAAGAATAACTGTTCTGAAAAATCAAATTGAGGATCTTAAATCCAAATTGAGCTCGGTCAATGCCGAGCTCGAATATGCCAAAGGAAGCAAAGAACTCGTTGAACAGGAGCTTAAAGGCTATGAAGTTCAACTATTCCTCAGTGAAGCTTCGGTTCAAACGCTAGAGGTTAATTACTTCTCGTTTTGTGTCAATTATTTTGAAATCTGTTTGCGACATAGGCGTATATAGTTTTGCGATGGAGAATGTTCTAAACGACTAAGCGCTGATGATAGGCACGGGCATCTCTTATTCAAGATGAGATTTCTACTGTTGGATCTGATTTAGAAACTCTCAAGGTATTCATTCACAATCCTTTGGTGGTTTTAATTGTTTGCGGATTAAATCTGGCTTTTGGCTTCGTATGATTTATGCTGTTTAAAACTTCACAATGAATCGCTAACTTGTGGAAATTGTGTCTGCCTTCCGGATTTCCAAAGAATGAAGAAGCAGCATTACGGTAATAACTTGTCCCTTTCCAGTGTTCATTCAATTGGTTTTGGAAATAAACTATTCTTTAAATAAATTTTCAACTCTTGCATGCGATTTTTCTAACTTTCTTGCAGTGAGGAGTTCATAAATCGTATGCTTGTGCTGAATGCTAAGATAAGGTTGATCTCATTTTTAAACATGTTATAAATATTAATTATTCACTTGTATTTCTATAATCTATTTGGAGCTCTTCCTAATAAAATTAGGGCATGTCGTTATAATCTGCATTGATCAATTTTGATAAGCAAATACTGCTGAAGTATACATATCTGTTTCAAATCTTCCTATTGCAGGTCCTGTCTCAATCCTGTTTGATGGAACAACTCTATACCAGCTGAACCCTTATTGCTTATTCTCAGTGGACATCGAACACATCATTTAGGCATAAACTGTTATTATTTGCATGTCTACCCAAATTTGGTTGGTATTTCGGGGGTGGCCTACCTAATATATAGTTCTTCTGTCATCAACATTAAGATTAAATTGGTGTTTTCAATTTCAAAATCAGCTCATATTGTGAAACAGACTTGTGTCTCTTTGACCCAGTACTAGCTGTCCAACTTGTTTGCAAGCAACTATTTGTGCTTCTTTACTGCTTAGTTTGAGACCTTTGATAGCAATTCAACCTCAACCTCAACCTCCTAAAACCAGTAAAAGAAACTTAACAACTCACTGACAAGAACCCCTCAAATATATATATATATATATATATATAATAATATATATAGTCAAGATATGTTTTAAAAAGGTCATGGCTACACGAGTGCTCACTTACAATATATTGTATTTGACAAGGGATTTCGCTTATGTCTCTTTAGTTTAAAATGTACCACAACGGAATTAACTTCTGCAACATTACAAGTTGCATAGTAGTTACTAATCCCTAAATAAATGCAGGAAATTCCAAGACAGCATTACTTGCAAAATTGATCCAGTGGATTGTGCAACTCCTACTGGTTCTGTAACTCTTTCAATGCTTTTGACTTTGACTCTGGACCTGTTATGATAAAATGTTTCTTTCCATTTCAAATTATTTTTGGTATTTGATCTTTTGATTCATCACATGATATTTGTATGAATGATGGTGTATACAGTATAATCTTTATCCTGTGCTTTCTGGAAATAAAATTGGTAGTTGTAGGAAGGGAAAGACAGTTAAAAGTACGATAGGGAAGTAGATTTTTTGTTACTGTTTTCCTTCCTCTAATTAATAACGTTAATTTAGAAGTGTCCCTTTCCGTTGTGGTTGCATACTAATTTCTGTTACTGATCATTTGAAACTGGAATAACTTATTCAGATTTCATGCTTTAGTTTTCATACTGTCCTTCTATGACTAATCCAAGGATGAAGATATTGATATAGTAAAGATCAAATAAGGATTTAATCTCGAATTTAATATGTTTATTCTATATAATTATTGATAATTCTTCTCAGAGGTAAAAAACAAGCGGTATTTAGTTGAATTAATTGCCTAAATACTAAAGAGGAACTCCAACTACGCTTCTAATGCTCATCTTCTTCCTTTTTGATTTTTTACTTCTAAAAATTCCATATCTCTTCAGGAACTGAGATACATTTGGACTTTCTTTCAGATGCATCACAAGGAATCATGAAAGATAGTGACACCAAACGTGCTTTAAGCACTCTTGAAAAAATGCTTGCAGAGATAAGATCTCAAACTGCTAAAGAGGAAGATGAATACAAAGCAGAGCAGAACAATCATGAGAATGTAACTACATTAGAAAACTCGGGTTTTTTTCTGTCATATCTTCTTTTATTGCTCACTATTTCTCAAGGTGATTGACTGGTAAAACCTGCAGATCCAGCAGGAGTTGAATCATTCTAAAAGAAAGTTGTCTCTAATGGACGCTCTAGTCGAAGAAGCAAAAGCATTGCAGGATTTGACCATATATCCTTTTTAAAACTATATCCACTGACTTACTGATAAAACATTCTGAATGATTATATAATATCCCTGAAGTGAAGAGAAAAATAGATCCCTTCCCATCTGGACGTAGTCAATATTATGAGTGCTATAGACAGGTCATCCTTATTCATTTAAGAACATTTTTTGACAACAAATATGATATCTTTTAAATTAATTTTTCATGTGAACTTGAATCAAGTGGATGGTATGGTTTTATTTCTATAAGTTGAATGCTTAGAAACTGGAGGAAGTAAAACTATAAGATTGGATCACCAAAATGCCGTAGTTCAATATCTTGACACCGTGTAAATTTCAAAAGAAAAAATTTTAAATGGTATATCTTTAATAAATGTTGGAGCTCATAACTAGGCGGCTCTTGTTTTCCTTTTCAATTCTTTTGGATGCAAATTAAGGTAGTTCTTTAGATTTCATTATTATCAATGGAGATATCGATTTCAATAGATTTGCATTATCGAAATAGCTGACGTATGTCTTTAACTGAAAACAAGCAGACTTCTGAATTAGAAGCGACATACAGTTCTCTTGGAGAGGAATTTCAAGCAAGATGTATTTGTCCGAGCTGTCATCTGGACAATTCGGAGGTTGTCAGTGAGCTTTTTCAGCCAAATGAGAACTGTCTTCTGTAAGTAGTCTAATGCATTTGGAATTTTGAGATAATCATACTGGAATGACACTGAACTAAATTCACGTCGTATGGTATAATTTCATAAAATAGAAAAGAGGTGTGTAGGAAGACAGTACACTAATTGTACTCTTATATTTCCTCAATATATTGCTTTAGCCATTGATTGATAGTGCCTGTCAAATTTCCAAAATTCTATATTATACTTCACTTCCCTTCCTTGGTAAGATCTTTCCACAATAGAGGGTAGAGTATGATACATCTTGATTCTCAGCAGCAACGATATATCTATACTTTTTACCATCTAGTCTTAACCTGTCTGACATCCCAAAAATTTTGGGTTTGGAGATATTAGGAAAGGAAATGAGTCATTTTTCTGATAAATGTAGCTTGAGTGACTTCTGGTTATTATCAGTTTAACCTACAATTTTGCTTGTATTAGAGGCCTTCTATGTCCTTTGCTAACAATGACAGCAACGTAGATTTTTTCTCTTCATCTCCTCTGTTCATCTCCTGCAACAATTAATGGGAATTATGGTTTAGAAGTAGTCTTCATACTTAGATGAAGCCATGATTTTTGAATTCATAACAGTCAAGCTAGCACACAGAACTTACTTCGTTTGGGGGCAACAAGGATTTATGGATATTCTGAAATGCTACAAGTCCTGTGCTAGATGACTTGATTTCAATTTGAGTAGAGAATAGTGCTGAAACAGGGCGATGGTCAGAGAACTTGCTTTCAGTGCGAAAATATTGGAGTTGCTTCACCCCTTTCCCGTACCACAGAATTCGGTCACACCTGTAACCGTAATTAAGTACCCTTATTTACCCTGTTTTCTTCGGCAGAGGAGACATGAATAGATCCTCTGAATTGCAATTTTGGTAAAGTGTGCTATTTTACATGTTAAATTGTATGCGGGTTAATATATAAAATAAATGACTGTTTGACACATTAACCCTAGGTTGATATATAAAATAAGCGCACTTCATTACTTTACAAAATCTGCATTTCAGATCGAGGATCCGTTCTCCGGTAGAGACACAACTATAAATGGTTACTTTACCATGCTGGAGTTCTTTTCTTCTCGCCAGATCTGCTTGGAAAGTTGCCAGAGTATCTATTGCAATTTGACCAGGAGTATTTATATGTAGGGGGAAATTCAATGTTACCCTCTTTCCAGCCCTCAAACACCCCAGCTTCTCGTTCCATTCGGAGCTGATCAAACTGCTGTAACGCCTTCCAGTCTTGCCTTACTATAAGCCTCCTTGCAAGACTTCCTTGCAAGTATAGCCTATAGTTCAGATCCCCAAACCAGAATATCTGACTGTTCCACAGTTAATATCACCAGGTAAGAGTAAGACGCTTTTGTTGCTCCATTTGCTAGAAAAATCCAATAATAAAGGGACAGAGACAACTTACTCGTGGCCTAAGATGGTAGAAGGATGAGGATAGTGATCTTTAGGTGTTTTAGGGAAACAAGTTCGCTTAAAAATCTCTGAAACCTGGTGATTTCTTCTTCCTTCATCTCCCTTCTTCTCTCCAGATGCCAAGTGTGCCACAACAAAACAAAAACTTGTGCTTTCAATTAACATGCTAACTGCTACCGACCCTTTGTTACCCAAATACCCCATAATGCCACACGCGACCGAGCAGACTTTCACATTTGACACACGGCACTTGCTCTGCAATTCTTGCTTCACCCAGACACTAATGAATATCCCCACCATCTGCTTGCTTGCCACCAGCGAGTACTTCCGTCTGTAGTTGCTGTGGCTCATTCTTTCTTCAGACTGAGGATTCTCCAAATAGTCATAGTTCTCAGCTGAAACTGAAGTTTGAATTGGTGTCAACCATGGGCATCCCCACTTTTCGTTTAGTGTTCTTCCTATGAGCTGGTTCCAACTTGTTGCCACCGGTGGGTCTTCCACTCCTATTACTGTCGTAGTCTTCAATGGTACAATCTCTTGAAACCTGAAATTTTAGAAGCCCTTTTAGTCTCTACTCTCTAGGAAGCTTTTTATAGAACATGTTGGATTTTATTGAGGAATAGTCATATATACATACCCTATAACATATATATCTGCAGCATTCTTGAGATTCAGCCACTCTTCCAAATCAGCAGTTAAGCTTCCTACAGGAGTTTTACCGGCAACGTTCCAAGTACCCACAAGGATCCTGAAATAGTCAAAGAATAATGTGAAGAAGAAGAGCTTTTCAATCCAATATTTCAATGTGAAGAATTTGAAAATCACCTTAACTCATTGGTTGCTATGCATGGGTCGAATTCCAACGACCGAAGTGAAAGATCGACCCTGGAATAATCACTCCCATCTACAATATACATACATATATCTAGAAATCAGAAGAGTGTATATAAAAAAATCTGACCTGTGATCTCTTTTTTTGTTTAAATCAAATATAATTATGGAAAACCTTCTATTCCATTAAAACTGTAGGATGGCTTGTCTTCCTCCTCGTGCTTCCTTGTAAACAATTTGCTGAACTTCCGATAACTCGGCATCTGGTTCTTAACTTCCATGGTTGATCAGAAGGAAAGCTCAGCCCATGCAAGCCACAGGGATGAAAGAAGAAGCAAGCAGGTAAGCTCTTCTTTTACATCAGTATATATAGGTTATACTTTACAGTAATATTGTGTTAATCGCCCGTACATAGGGAGGATAGCTAATTGGAACAGTCTCTCATTGTTATGCACGAGAGAGAAACAAGAATATATCAATTCAATTTAAAGACAAAGTAGAAAATTGGGGAAGAAACTTCTTCCTCCAAGACTTGCGGTTGAGATGGTATTTAATTAAATGACTAGATCCAAAGGCAAGCAGGAAAAAGGATACAGGCCTCACAAGGTCCTATCATTTGTTTGATTATTTTAGAGCTGTTAGGTGGTGCTGGTCACGTATGTCTCATGGGATATCTACGTGACGTATATGGTTGTTTTCATAATTGCATTCTAAGTCAATTAGTTTTATATACGGTAAGGTACCTCTCCTTAAGACCTTAACGACCATTACTCATTCAATCACAATATGATTGTAAATTAAATTCAATTAATTTGGTAGATCATAACTCATAAGATCATATAGGGCTAGCTGTCCAGATTACACATGCATTAATAGTGGGCGAGTCTATACGGTGATTTCGACCTAAAAAAAATATTAATTTATACTTTAAATTTGAGAAAAATGAAAATACTCACTAATTATCACTCACTTGCAAATACCCCCCAATTATGATTTGTGACAAATACTCTCCTTGTACTTTAACATGCTTAAAAATAATTCCATTTAATTTACCAAAAAAAAAAATTCAACACTTTTCAACAACTGTTAAATTACATGAAAAATATAATGTTGTATTTACTACATTCTATAGTTTAGGAGTACTTGCAAGATTTTATAATTTGAGAGGTATTTGCAAGATCTTATAGTTGAAGGAAGTATACTAATTTTTTCAAAAAAAAAAACTTAACGGTGTTAATAAAAAAAAATATTAAATTAAGTTAATTTTAAAGATGTCAAAATACAAGGAATATTTGCTACAAATCATAGTTGAATGAGATATTTGTAAGTGGGTGATAGTTGAAGGAGGTATTTGCATTATTTTTTTTCCTCTAAATTTTAAGTGACCTATTTGTTAAAATAATTCATGGCAGTAATATTAATTTTTTGAATATTATTGAAACACTCTATCGAAATATATCCGTCAATATTGGGACTTTGATAGCGTTTATGTCTGATCAATAATGCATTTTGGAGAGGCGGATGGAGAGATTTTTAAGTTTTGTTAGTTTAAGAAATTGAAATTTAATTCAGTCTCTCCCACTCATCTCTTCTCCCATATCCATATTTGTATCCTAACACTAACACCCCCACCCTTCCTCAATTATTCTTTTTCTAGCTCTCAACACCCATCTTCTATTGTCATGCGTCGCCATCATCATGAGAAACTGGAATCGACCTCCTAATTAATGAAATCAGCATCATCTATATTTCTCTTTTCGCAAATTCTTAATTCTCTCCAATTTCCTCAATTTGTTATATCAACTGAGCCTCCTTTATATATATGTTTTTCTTTTTGTTGTGCGCCCGATGTCCAAGGCACTGCCTTGATTAATTTGAACTTAACTCGTGTTCATGTCGCACACCTGGTTATAGTGATAGAGTCTTTTAGCAGAAATAACTGCATTCACAAGGTCTTAAATTTAAAGTATTGTTTAAACGATATCAAATTATTAATCACTTGAACTAATCCTACGATAGTTCCTTATATATATATGTTTTTACTCGTATATAGATATTGATTAGCTTTTTTATTATTGTTCTTATTTTCTTGGTTTATGGATAATCATATGTAGGGAGATACTTTTGAGCAATTATGGTTTACGTCTGAACAGACTGAAAAAATGTAGATTATCTCCCCAAGTTTTCAAACATATACTTGCGTCTTCTCTTATTTTAATCTCCCAAACTTGTACGCTTGTCCTATGCGTCTTTTTCTTTAAAAAAAATCATGAACACTTGGAGTGTGCTTGGTATAAATGCACGGATATAAAGTACTATAGAGAAAAGTGAGAAGAGAAATAGAGAGAAAAATTAGGAGAGAAAAAAAGTATGATAAAAAGTTTGTTTGATATGTGTAACTACGAAATATTCCACCTAGAGACACGTGGCACTGACGTTCTAGAAGCCCGGCCTCAGCACCTGCTAGAGACACGTGGCACCACTTCTCAACCAGTTATGTGGCCCTTGCCCATGTCATCTCACGGAGCATCCCCTCAACTAGACGTGGGAACTCTACAAGCCTCGTGGAACGACTTACGTCCCACGAGGTCGTGGGTTGAGCATGATCTCCCCACACTCGTGTATAAATAAACCCTCACTCGGGGGACTAAGCAGGAAATCGATCCCAGCAGAACAAAACGCAACCCGAAGGATTACTACACCTCCCCTATGATATTCCACATACTCTCTTGATAACTTGAGTAACCTCGGGTACCTTACGCAATCTCTACACACTGCGAGCTCCGCCGCAGGCCCCATTCCGGCCAACCTCCAGCAGGTTCACCTCCCTCTCGAAGCACACCGTTAACGGGGCTTCCAGCAGCCCCCAGAGACCCTAGCTCTGTTCCACTAAGGCAACCTCCTAAGAGCGGCTCGCCCGCTCGGAGTATCTTAGGCACGTCTTAGCCTCACACGGCCCAATACAGGTAACAACTACTATAGACGTCAGCATGACGAACTACGTGAAATTTGATCCCTCCCGAAGGGTACGTAGAACCTAGGTGCATCACCTAAGGACAAGTCCCCCAAGGTTAAGACCCCTTGCAGTCCTAATTACAAATTACAATTGTCTAAGCCAAAAATGACAGTTACCGTATGTATAAAATATGATGTAAAATTTTTTTTAAGAATCATAAAATACCATAATTTTACTGTTTGGTATATTTACCAAATATACCCATAATAGCCTAGTTAGTAGAAATTATCAAATGCCAACGTAATGCTTATTAAAACTTTTAAAAAGCACTAAATTAAATTTTTTTTTCTGTGTGATTTTTATATTTTTGTCAACATGTTCTTTAATAAAAATACATACTTTTTTTTTTAGAAAAAACAAATCTTAGAATATTGTTTAGCTGTGAAAAAATTAATTTAAAATATGTAGAAAGTTAGGGCATGTTCGGATGGATGGAAAATTAGAAGGAGAAGTGGATGAAAAAAAAAACATGTGGGTCTCACATGTTACCTATTTTTTTTTCTATTTTGAAAAATGTGTATAATTAAAAAAGAAAAAAGAAAAAAGAAAATACCTATTATACTCTTTGATTTGACACAATTATAACCATCTTTTCTTTTTATTATTTTAATATAAGGGGTAAAGTAGTCATTTTAATACATTCCCATTACATTTTCATTCTAAATTTTTACTACCAAACACATCTAATCCATTCCCTTTCCCTCTCCTTCTCTCCCTCTCCCTTTTCCTTTCCCTTTCTAGCTACCAAACGTGCCCTTAGTGTAGTTTTTTATTATAAAATAAAATTAGAGAGGGTGTAAAGGAAGCAAGATATGTACTCTATAATGTAATTACGTAGACATATAGGTTGTCTCGGTTACCAATAGAACCTATTTATTTGTCTTATAACTTTTTTAATTCTCGCCAAAAAAAAAGTTAGACTTATTTATAAAATTAGTCAAATAAGAGTTAGATGGCTTTATACGTGATTAAACTCACTAACTACTCTCTAATCATTGAAAACATGTCGTTCAGCTAATGTTGAACTATATTGATGGTTATTATTATTATGAGAAGTTAATAGATTGAGTACTTTCGTACTTGATGTTTATATTTGTCTAAACATTATTAATTATCAAATAGTAATCTAAGTTTGAGTTTATGAGAGTGGAACCTCTAAAGTAATTTTTTATATTTCTTGGTGGAGTTATGAGAGAGATAGAGAGGAGAAAAACTGGGAGAGAAAAAAATCAAGAAAGAAAATATTTTTCTTATCTCTATCTCTCTCATAACTTCACTAATAAATATAGAGAATTACTTTAGAGGATCCTATCTCTGAGTTTCTTTAACAGTACTGTATTTTATTTAAGAATTCTTAAATCCACATATATATTCCTCTTTAACTATGGGTGAACACCGGTTCAGGCTGGCCCGCCAAACCTAATCTAATCCGCTATGTTGGGTTGGTTTGGTTCGGGCTGGCGGGTTGGTTGATTTGGGTTGAAATTGTTTAGCCCGAACCATGGCGGTTCGGGTTGCAATTTTATTAATATTGAATCCACCGGAATCGAACCAAACCGCCAATCCGCCAAAAATTATTTGTTAATTTTTTTATATACATTTATAATTAAAAAATTATTTGATAGGTTGATTTCAAAATATTCTTCTATGATTTTTTTTTATCATTCCATTATCCGACGCACAAATCTCTCCAATCATGAAATTAATTAAATAACTACATAGTTGAATTATAAATATATTATGTGCATAATGCACCGAAACTTCAAATAACAAGATTACAACTAGTTAGATTAATCATAATTCAAATAAATTTGAAAAAAATGAATGAAACGTGATATTAAAAAGTTTATGAAATATAATTTATTAGACTATATTTTATTTTATATTAAGCATTTTTAAAATTTTGGCTAGTGCTGTTCAATGAATCAAGGAAGAAAAAAAAAGTTGGCCCACCAACCCAAACTGCCACTGAATAGTTGAAGTGCCATCTAAAGTGAGGAGAGAGATAGAAAGAAAAAATTATGGGCCCTACATTATCACAATTTCTCTCTCTTAGTTATTCTCTCTATTTTTTTCCTCACTTTAGAGAGCACTCCATCTCACAATGTAGAGGATCCACTCTCCTGAATATTTTGGGTTGATTGATGCATTTTTAGTAAGTCTGAATCAATCTAATCTACTGATATTTTACTCCAGTCTAAGCCAACCCACCATAGCTCGAACCAATCCATACCGTGCAACCTTATCTTCAACCGCTGAATTGACATTTCATAAAGCCATGAAATATTTTAATGAACTTTATTATGCCTCTAAGTAATTATAACCTAATTACCAGTGATATTACCCTTTCCCTTGTATATGTATTAAGCTTGTACGGCCGCACCTAATTTGCGGCACTGATTGGTGCAAGTGTATTTCCAAGTTTTAATCAGACGTGTGTGTGGTGGGGGGTTTTCCATGCCTATTTTGTCCACTGAACTGTACTGTTCGTGGCCCTCCATCAACCAGTGATCTGTGTGTCAATAACTCGATGGTGTTGTTTTCAAATTATTTATCTATTTATAATTTTTATTTTGTTACCCGGCTTGGTCTCCGAGAAAATGAGATCTAATGTAATTAGTTTTCGTGTAATTATGATGCAATTATTTTAAAATACATATTTTTACATAATTTGTGAAGTAATTTTAGGAACTCACACTAATAAGACCTACTATAAATGGATTAAGGACCAAATTTTTATTAATTGACAAATATCATCACTAAATAACTTTGTGAGACTGTTTATCAATATTAATAACAATTTGGTCCCTAATTCATTTAAGACGATGATATTTGTCAATATTGATAAAAATTTAGTCCCTAATCCATTCATTGTAGGTCCTTATTAGTGTGAGTTCCTATTAGTACTTTACATATGATGTAAAATTGTACATTTTGAAGTAATTGCACGAAAGCTAATTGCACCGAATCTAATTTCGTCTCGGAGATATTGTCTTTATTAATTTAGACTTGATTCGTGTCGCATACCTGGTTATGGTAGGAGAATCTTTCAACTTGAATAGTTATATTCACAAGATCTCAAACCTGAAACCTTACTTAAAAGTTTAAGCGGTGCCAAATCGCTTACCACTTGGATAAACCTATCCATTTATCATTTGTGTCAATAAGAATAGGCTAAAGTGGGGATTTGTGGAGTGTACCATTTGAATTGTTGGATCAAAGTGCTATTGTGTGGATATGGATTTTGATTCTTGTCAGACGATTCAAATGATACGTTTTATGCTCTTTATTTTATTTGATGTTTAGTAGTACGGTAGAATTGAATTTCAGTACATTTCTTCAATGAGTTGGTTTCTAAATTATTTAAGTTGAGTCTTTATTAATATAAATTTATATTAATATAATAAATAGTTTTACATGATTGGAGAGATGTACTGAACTTCAATAATACGGTAGTACTGAAATTTTATCCCTACATAAATAGCATACATACTATGGCAAAATTATTATTATTTTTTGAATTATACTTCATTATTGTTCTATAATTGTTGGACCATTTAGCCCACCAGTTGGGAGGACATAGACTTCTGAAATTGGATTCATTTAAAAGACATGCCAAATATATAGTCTAAAGAGTTAAACGGGTTAGACACAAGTAAGCCAACCTTATTTTGAAAAATAAGTGATGTTTGGTATCTGGTGAATATTTTAGTGGGAAGTGAAAATGAAAGTAAGTGATAAAAAATATGTTTGGTATGCAGGGAAAATGGAAGTGGAATGTAAAAGTAATCTTGTTTGGTACGGTGGGAGAAGATAGGGAAATAGAAGATAAAAGTATAAAATACCTTTATTGCCCTTAATTTTTTAAAAGTCACAAATTTTTTAAGGGTATTTTGATCTTTAAGCATCACCTCACTTCGCCTCACCACAACTTCCCTCCTCACACACAAGCAATCTTACTCACATCTCATGAAGGAAGTTTCTTTCCTTTCCCACTAACCTCACCACATACTAAACATATTAAAACCTCACCTCACTATACTCACTCCCTACCAAACATGGCATAAATGCGGGTGGCTTATGGGATGGTAAACACGTAGATGTACGAGTCTCATACTAGTGATGTTTTCTTTAACCAAAAGTTTTATAAGGTTTTCCAATAATAATAAAAAGTTTTATAAGATTTTGGATTCTCTAACTCTAACAATTTACCTTTTAGGATGTAGTTTTTCTAATAATGTGTTCTTGTATCAATTGATGCTTTTGCTAAGAGTTGGTTGATGGGAGAAGGCTATATGTTGGGGGTTCAGACTTGTGGAGGGGGACTAATCGTGATCAAGAGAAGCATTGTTGAGTGAAGTGTTGCAGTGTATAACCATTGGGACACTAACTTACAAAGGGGCTGATAATGTTGAGTCATGGAGGTTATTTTTAAGAAATGGCCTGATAAAGCCTTATACTCTCCCAACTACAACAACTATCTTTTCGGATGTGGTTCTTTAATTTTAAGGACTTATGTTCGTACTATTTGATGCTTTTGTTGAAAGCCGAATGACCAAAAAGGGTTACTTGCGGAGGATTTTGACTAGTGGAAGAATTGATTGAACATGATTGAATAAAGTGTTGTCAAGTAATGTGATGCAGTGTGAGTCACCGAGACATTGGCTTTTCCAAAGGGATAGAAATATTACGAGTTTTACATCAAAAAAATTTTTACCTTACTTTTATTATCATTTTCACTCCCAATCACTTCCCACTAAATTACTTTTCTCGTACGAAACATTACGTAGGAGGGCTTGATGACATCTTAAAAGAAGTTCTTATATGCATGTATTATCTTATGTCATTTGTAAATAAAATAGTTTATATAATAAATAAAATAAAAATAATTAAGGTTATTGCTAAAACAATATCAACCTAAATAATTTTCTTTGAACTTATTGGTAGCCACATGAGCGCATAGCAAATGAATTGTATGGAAGAATTGCAAAAGTTTTATTATAAAATCCAAGTAACAAAATAAAATAACGTAGAGACTAAATTATAAATTTGGTAAAACTCTAAGGATACAAAATTCAATTTAGTCAATTTAACTCTTTTAAAAAAAGTTCTATTTGACCATTATACTTTAAAGTTTAAAGACTAAGGGCATGTTTAGTTAGATAAAAAAATCAATATAATTATCTATGTAATCTAATATTTCCTCTAATATTTTTCCTACCAAACATATCTTACTTTTTGCGATGTGATGAAATTATATTTTTGCCCTTATTTTTTTTATCTACTTTTATTCCATTCCTTCTTTTAATATAAGGATAAAATGGTCATTTTACCCACTTTTATTTCATTCACATCACTTTCACATTATTATTCTCATTCCCTCCAACATTCACATTCTCATTTTCATTACCATTTCCATTATATCTAATATTCTCATAACCAAACATACCCTAAAATTAAAATATATACTTCCACCGTTAGTTAACAATCTACCCATAGCCACATGATGATGTTTGTTGAGGACATACAAATTTAATGTAGCTCACAAGTCCTATCGGCCAGTTGGAGGCTACAATTATCCACATATTAACCCAAACAAACAATTTGAGTTTCTCTCTCACTCACTATATGATAAATTAATGTTAGATTTGAAATTTTGCTAAGGGAGATGTTTGCATTTAATATTTAAAAAACACATGATTGTTTTTAGGGTTTATTTAAAGGAAAAAACTTAGGTCCATTTCATCAAGTTCCATCAATAATGTATTGTATTTATACTCTCTTTCTTCTATGATTGGTCATATAAAATGTGGTCTTCTATATTCTCTCTCTACTGTGATTGGTCATTTAAACACTTTTTGATGTATTGTATTTATACTCTCTTTCTTCTATGATTGGTCATATAAAATGTGGTCTTCTATATTCTCTCTCTACTGTGATTGGTCATTTAAACACTTTTTGCCACATGTCATATTTATATTGGAGAACTTGATGAAATGGACATAAGGAAATGGACCTAAGTTTTTTCCTTATTTAAAATGTTTCTTTAGGACACATGTTAAGATTTCACCTGATTGATCAATAAAATTTTCAGACATTAAAAATTATGTATTTAATTAAATTTTCACAGATTTTAAGTTATTAAATACTTTATTAACCAATTAAGAGAAATTTTAACATGTGTCCAAAAGACACATATTAGATACTCCTTCCGGTTCACAATATCTACTTTGTTGGGTAGATGCACATAGATCAAGGAAATCATTAGTTCACCTTAAACTTAGAAAAATATGAGATAAAAAGACTAAATTATCCTTATTAAATTACTCATACTTATTCTTTTTCATTAATCTTATCTTGGGAATAGGTAAGGATAAAATTATAAAAATAATTAATGTTCTCTTAATTTTGTAAAACAATAAATATTTTGAAATAAATAAAAACCTTCAATGAAGCAGATGTTATGAACCAGAGGGAATAAATCATTATTTTTAATAGGAGAATACCTTAAAAAAAACTAAGGGATTGTTTAGTTGCATGAATCGTCGACGTTATCCAACATTTCCTCAAATATTCTTCCTACCAAATAAACTTTACTTTTTGCAATATGATGAAATTACATTTTTGTCCTTACTTTCTTACTCTGTTTTATTCCATTTTCACTTTTAATATAAGGGTAAAATAATCATTTTACCAACTTTTATTCTATTCATATCACATCACATTAACATGACTTTTTTATTCCATCCAACATTCTCATTTTTATTTCCTCAAATATTCCATTAACCAAACATACCGTAAAAATTTGAGTTCAATAAGGCTCACCTCCACAGGTCATAGGCAATGATAGCAACCGCACACGTACACCCCAAGCCTACCATATAAAGTGTAGCTTTCTTTGCTTTCTAGTGACATACACACTACTACAAGCGATTTTTAAAAAAAATAAAAATTTTGAAAATTTCTGGCGATTAATGAAGGAGTTGGGAAGAGTGACATATTATTTTGAGAATGAGAAGTAGTAGAGTTTTGAGTTTTGGTGCAATAATTGGTGGAGTTGCTTTCATTGGTTGCGACATTCCGACTGTAATTAAATGAGACTTCCAACATTTCTATATGAATGATAGCCCAATGTGGCCCAATGTTTACGCACCCTCTTCTCTATGAAATTAAATTCTGTGAGCTCCTATAGCTCAAGACAAATTTTTGCACCAAATATTTGAAATCCATTTTGTCATGAGAGATTATTGATTAGAGTTCATTTATTCTGTTTATTTTTATTAAGTCTCTTTTATAATTAAAAAAGAGTAAGTAACTTGGGGTATGGTTGAGTAAAAATGACTCATCTACCGTGTATAAAGTATGGAATTACTTTAAATTCGTATATTAGTTATTTTATCCTTTGAAGTGTTTATTAGTCACCGATAATGAGATTAATCATCGTGCTCAGCAAAAAAAAAATTATTTACAATTTTTTTCTTAAAATATCCTTTAAACATGTCATTTAAGATGTGTTAGTATTGAATATGTCCATCATATATGATACGCACGTGTCACACTAATTCCCTCTAGAAGATTACTATGTGAAGAGGGGCTCATGGCCCATTTGACCCACTAAAAGACTATATAAGACTCTTACATGGAACCTTAGAGACACACCAATCATTCTAACTCTCTTACCCAAGAGTTGACCTCCCACTCTCTTAACTCCCATCGAGATACTGTCTCATAATCACTCACGATCCTCATCATCTCTCTGACCAGCAACTCATGTAAACCTCCGTGAGCCAACATTTTAGGGATCACAGTCCTTACTCTGTGAGCGTTCCTCCTGCCCAGCTCCTCCACATGACCTCTACGGTCCCACATTCGGTGATTCTGTTCACCCATGAACGTCCTAGCTACCCTTAGTTCACACAGGTAAACCCTATGCTTAAAGGTCACCATGGACGTCTCCTTTCTTATCGAACTACGTAGACATTCATGCCTTATCAAGGTACGTAGGCACTTAGGTCTTCATTTAGGACAAATTCTCAAGATTTAGACCCCTTGCAGTCTCTTTATATTAACGATAGATTCCACCCGTTAAAAATGAATTTAACAAGATGTAAGTTCTTTTTCCATTAAAAAAAATGCAAATTCTTTATTTCAATAGTTATCTTATCTCAATGTAATAAGAGTACAACTTTTCTTTTATATATATATCATTTTTTTCCTTTTGACCTTGATATTATAAATGGGTTTATTAAAGTTATTTTTTAAACTGTGAAGTCAATTATAAAAATAATTTTATGGACTCTCTAAATCATTTCACGGTCATCATAACATCTTAGGCCTTGTTTGATAGGTAAAAAAAAAGGAAAAAGGCAATTTTTTGTACATTCTTTCTACCAAACAAATTTTATCTTTTATAATGTGATGAAATTATATTTTTGTCCTTACTTTTTTATCCACTTTTATTTCATTCTCACTTTTAATGTAAAGGTAAAATTGTCATTTTATCAACTTTTATTCTATTTACATCACATCACATCACATTTGACATCACATTTGACATAACATTTTCATACCCTCTGACATTTCAATTCTCATTCCCTTACTCAATCTACCTTATAGTGTTATTAGTTTTCAAGTCTTTACGCCGACAGTGAAGTTGCTATCAGAATCAAGTGGACATTCCATAACACAAGTATTTTCATTTTTAAGTTGTTTTCATTATCTTTTTGTATATGCACACGCACATTCACACTCACACATGTAAAATTGTAATTGTACATGTATGCAGAGTTAAGATGTAACCTCTTCTTTTTTTTTTCAAAAAATAATCATTCATTCATAAAGAAATAGCATGATAGCCATAGATTATAGGATTATTAGCAAGTTCATACATCATAAACAAAAAATAGAGGCTCTCAACATAATAGAATTTTAGGAAAATAGGTCAGTTTACCTTTAGTAGATTGAACCAAGTTCATTTGAGTTTGGATTTTTCTATAAATACTATAAACGTGTAATTTATGGAGCGTAGTATTTGTCATTTATTTAAATTAAAAAAGGTGAAACAGTTATTCGCAATTTAAGCGTATATATCAAAGTGGAGTGGTGGTTTTCAATAGTGAGAATAACTGATTCAATTAGTTCATTCTATGAAAACCAACAAAAAAAAAACTTTCTCTCTTCTCTTTTCTCCCAAAAAAGCGTGTATTTGTTTTGAACAATTTATCTGTGTTCATTATTATTGTAATCGGATCGACGCGTGGCTACTTGAATTCGGCTATCAGGTATGCCTGAATCTCTATAGTGGCATCAGAGCCTAGTTATAATTTCTGCTATGAATTTTATGGTTGTTTATTTTTTTTTAAAACGCTTGATGAATTCATGATAAATATATGTTTTATTTCCTCTGTAAATTTTGTTTTCTGAATCATATATGTGTTAAATGTATTTGGAAATACATATATATTTTTTTATTTGAATTAATTCCGGTAGTCTAAAATATGCTGAATGCAAAAAATAGTAGTTTCGAAAAAATGGGTTTCCTAAAACTATGTTTTTAGGTAATAAAGTCAATACCATTATGTAGAGGATGACAAAAATGAAGAAAAATACGGTATCCAACACTACAACAAAATATGGATTTACCCACGGAATATATTTCGTAGGGAATCCGTGGGAAAATGAGAAAAAAATAAATTTTTTTTTTCAAAATTACCCACGGATTGGATTCCATGGGTAATTTCATAAAATTAGCCACGGATTTACAATTCATGGCTAATTTCCGTGGGTAATTTTTCAATTAGCCATGGATTTAGCCACGGATTAATTTTCGTGGGCAATTTCTTGGAATTAGCCACAGATTTACAATCCGTGGGTAATATCTATGACTAATCCATAGGTAAATGTTTATTATTTAAATTTTAGATGTATATATATAAAATGTTTTATATTAATAAAACAATAAGTGATAAATGGTCTAGTGGTAATTCTAAATATTATCATGCATGATGTCCACTTTTTAAATCCTCTACAAACCATTTTTTGAAAATATAATGTGACCGGAGGGGTCGTAGGAGGCAGGCGACCGGTGATCGTAGAGGTTACCGGCAGTGGCCGGCGGCCGGTTGCCGTGACGGCGACCGATCGAACCTATGAAATTCCCCACGGAATAACACAAATTTACCCACGATTTATCCGTGGGTAAATCTGTGTTTTGTTGTAGTGAAATTAACGGAAAGTAGACACCGGACGACCAAGATATAGAGGATAGAAGTTTCATGTCAGTTTTAAAGTCGGGTCAACTGAAAGTTGAAGATGACCTCCAATACCAAAACGGCGTCGTTTTGGGCTATATAATTTTTTTAAAAAATACTTTTTTTAAGGAACCATTTCGACCTATTAAAAAAATTCTAGGCCCAAACAAAAACAATTTTTTTGGAACCGGTTGGGCCAAATGTTGAACCAGTCCCATCCGGTCCAAAATCCAACAAAAACATGTTAAAAAAAAATTAAAAAAAACAAAAATGCCATGTGGCCCATCGCCAAACAGCCATCGGCACGACGCGTGTTGTTGGCGCTCACGTATCACCACCTTCAGTGGGCTTCATATTTTTAAAATTTTTTGTATTTTTAATTTCTTGAGGATCATGTGGACACATGGAAACTTCGATTGATGTGTCGTTTGTCTTTAAAAATTCATATAATCAATATCTTCAATTTAATATGTAATTTTTCTATTTTTCGAGGTCACTCAAGATCAATTTATGTGTATTTTATTGTTTTTTTTTTTGTATTTAGTGTTTAAAAAAATTTTAGAAAATTTAAAATAACGATAATTATTGTTTTTAGGTGGAAATGAGACAAGAGACTTCTAGTAGCACTAAAAATACCGAAAGTGGTACATTATTGGAATACATACTCATACCTAGATGAGAAAGTTTTAGAATATGTACCCGAGGATTAGGATACTAAAGATGACCCTGAAGAAGATCATGAGGAGGACCCTGAAGAGGATCTTCAAGAAGACCCGAAGGAGTTAATGGAATTTGAACCTACGTCGATAACATTATTCCCAATTAAACTGCTTCGCGTAGAACCTAACTTAGTCTTTGAAGATTCACTGGATCTTTCTAATGAAATCGAGGTAGAGGAAGGCGAAGAAGTAAATCAACCTCTAACCCTTGCATTAGCTATGAATATAGCTGAAAGAGATGCAACAAAATTAACTAATATAAAATACATTAATGGTGTGCTCGCCAATTACATCCGAAATATGACCGATAAGAAGAACTAAAATTTTACCTTAAAGTCATATTGGAATATATATATTGGAGCAATAAGAGTTAGATGCCAAACTAAAAGCAGACTAAGCAAGACTCACATTGAACTTTGATAATAGAATTGGTAATTTTCATTGTGACCAAATCATGCAAATATATGAAATTAAGGAAAACAATGTTTGATTACTCACTACAGCAAAACATTTACCCATGAAAATTTACCCACTAAATTAATCTGTGGGTATTCCGTAGGAAAATGAATAGAAAAAATTATGTTTTTTTTTTCAGAAATTACCCACCGATTATTATCCGTGGATAAGTCGTCAAAAAACTTTTTTTGGTCCAAAAATTCCTTTTTGTTCTTTGTGCCAAAAAAAATTAAAAAGTGGTGCTAAATTTGTGGCTATAAACGTCATTCCTCTTGCAAAGCATTGGTATTAGGGGGGGGTTTTTTCATTTGTGGCTAAGGCACGCCATTTCTCTCACAAAGCTTCATTTAGGCAACCTAACAAGGTCCGAGAGAGAGAAGCCGAGAGAGAAGTTGAGTGAAAAGCACCATTTTTGGAATCTTCCTAATTGTCATCGTTTCGCTTTGAAATTTGACGAATTGACGCATCTTCAACAACGAAAAAAGTTTCTCTCTAACTCACAACTGTTATATATTTTAAAAATGCTAGTGAAATGGGAAAGATTGCTCGAAAAATCAAATGTTGGGGCATAATTAACTACAATAAAACGTTATGGGCATATTTAATTGAAGGCTCGAACGTTGGGAGTACCAACGGTACTTTAGCTTAGTTATAAATAATAAGAAAAGTAATTGGGAGACAGAGTGGTAGATCAATCAACTAATGGATCCAAAGGTAGTGATGGTAGTGAAGGACGTCGAATCCCATAACTAGCCAGAAGTTTCTCTTTTTGTGTTTTCAAGTTTTGCATTTCCTTTTGCATCGATCTCTTGTCGTACGTCTTCACGTATTCTCTTTTCCATATCTTCCAAGTTATCTTGAGTAGTTGAAGACATATATGGTGTAAATGGAGAGGGTTGAACACGAACTATTATTGAACCATAAATTGTAAAATGAACTCACGTATATCTTAAACATACAGTATAGCTAGAGTTAATCTACTGTTAGTAAGAAAATAAACCAAGAGGGGGTGAATTGGTTTATTCAAATTTTAGTCTTCTTAAAAATTCTTCCCGTTAGGACTCTTAGTGATTTAGGATTCTTGTTTGAAAACCTTTTAGTGTGTAGGAGACAGAGAGAGAAAAGTGGACACGCTCACTTTGCTAGAGAAATTCACTACTCAAGTTTTCTTAGATAGCTACATCCTCTCTTATTCTAACCGAATAGAAAGAAGATCTATAAAAATTCAAATTAACCATACAACCAAGTAACCCAACCTTTGGGAAAGCACACTTGCTTTTATACTTTATTCACAATCACCAAGACTCAACCACATATTAAACCTAGAACATAATATAAGTAGTTTCTCCAGGAACCTTCCACAAGAATCAACCACCTATCTTGGCTTTTACCATTAAGAAACTCAGTGTATTAAATTCCTCTTCCAAATCCAACCCAGGTCTCAGACTCACAATCAACCAAGAACTTAATATAAAGAGATCCCTTTGCAACCTTGTCTCCACACAAGGATCAGCTTAACTAGCTATTACCACTGGGATACTCAGTGTACTAAATTCTTTCAACCAACCAAATTCACTTCTAGGACTTAGACTTCCAATCCACAAAGAATTTAATATAAAGTGTTCCCCCCTTTACAACCTTGTTTCACCTTGCAAGAATCATCCTCCTCGAGGCTTTTATCACAGGAAACTCAGTATATTAACTTCCTCTGACAATCTCAATCCTTAACAGGATTCACACAAGAACTTAATGGTTGAATATCTTTTTGCAACCTTATTCACCCAACAAGGATAAGCTCTTACCTAGGCTTTTACACCCAATATACTTTAATGCATTAGATTCTTACAACTACTTTTGTCTTCAACAAGACTCACACAAGACCTTAATGGTTGAATATCTTTTGGTAACCTTGTTCTTTCAACAAGGATTAGCCACTACCTTGGCTTTTACACCTAAGATACTTCAATTGTTAAGTTCTTGTTACAATCAAGAGAAGAATAAAAATAAATGCAGTCACCTAATGACCACTACAAGTTACAGCACAAAGATTTACATAAAAATAGTACACAAGAGTCACACATACAGTGGTTTCACTCAGAAACTTTATGGCTCACTTGAATGCTTGAACATTTAGTTAAGAACTTCAGCTTCATTGACTAAGGCATTAAATAGAGCATAAACTAGCCGTTGGACTTCAATCACTTTGAATCTCCTTCTTCTCCTTCTTTCTTCATTAAATGTAAGAGGCTCCTTGCTTTAAATTTTGCTCAGAAACTCAAAGATGAACTCAGAGGAAGGAGAGAAGAGCTAATGGGAGAAGAGAAGTATTTTTGGGCATCACCGTCTCTTTTCTTTATGCTTCTTAGGCTTGATGGGAGATAGAGTCTATACTCCTTTTTGCCTTTCATGGCCTGCACAATAAACATCTACCTACTCTACATTTTGGTTAGACAAGATATCCATAAAATGAGGACATAGTGGGTAGCCTTTTTCTACACGCCCACGTGATACTCATACCAGGAAGCAGAAGTGTTTTATTTCAGGAAACTAATTCAAAAAATAAATATATGGGCTAATCCATTTTTTTCCATATTTGGGCCTGATCATCTATCTTGGCCAAGAAGTAGTTATGCAACACAACAATTTTAATGTCCAAAACTATCAACCCCACTTGATAAAACAAAATTAATTGACATAGTAAAATATTCAAATTATAATTGTTTTTGGTTCAACATCTACTTTGTGCTAAATTTTATATTAAGCATGAAAAATGAAAGATTAAAAGAGGCAAGAATCTAATTACCCTTAATCAATAAGGTTTTAGGTTCAAAGTTCCAGAGAAGAAAAGCTTAGACTATTATAATCCTAATCACTAACATAAATTATGCTACAAAAATGAGTTAGCTAGTAGAACAGAGGAGCAATGGTCAATGATCAATGGTCATGGACTGGAATTATATGAGACATGTTTAATTTTACATTCATATTTTACTGACCTAACATCAAACAAGCTAATTTCTCACTTGCTCAAATTGTATAAAAAATGACATGACATAATTTTTTAAATGACTTGAGATGACTGCACATACTCTCACATCTTGCATTTAAAAACATTTGTAAATCCCCATTAAAAAAAAACCTTCACAAAGATAGTAGTAGCCAAAAGTGATGAGGAAATAATAATAATAATAATAATAATAATAATAATAATAATAATAATAATAGTAGTAAATAATACAACTAAACAAAATTCAAGAAACTATCTACAGAATTATAAGTCATGATCAACTAATATAATACACCTTGTGAAAAACTAAAAAGAAAAGTATTTAGAATTTCTCATATGTACTTAGAATTTTGGTGATGTAGATTTTTAATAATTGTGAATATTTAATATAATTAATACTTAGTCTAGTATAAAAAGGGGCTCTTATGATTGACATAACTAGGCTATTTGGATTATTTTAATAAAAGTTAGTTGTAACTCTGGATTGAGTTCTCTGTCTCTTGACTTAGTGTATCTTAATAAATTTTAAAATATATTTAGTTCCTATCTAATTGTGTTTGGGGCTTAAATCTCTCTTATTGCCTTTTGTTAAATAAGGCACACACTAACACACATACCCATTTTAAAATAAAATGAGAGTAGTGATTTTTTTTTTGGCCAATAAATGAGAGTAGTGAATCACTAGACATAATACTCCAATTAGGGTCTCAAT
Source organism: Senna tora (assembly GCA_014851425.1). Lineage (NCBI taxonomy): Eukaryota > Viridiplantae > Streptophyta > Magnoliopsida > Fabales > Fabaceae > Senna > Senna tora. Next base: position 24,147,258 of record CM026272.1, read on the forward strand.
CAACTCCACAATCCTTGGTAAATAGATAGTTCAATCTCTTTAGATAGCACAATAGAACAACTGAATGAGAAGATGTTTAGTGGTGTTCAAGTATGGAGTCAGATCTGAATAATACTCGATGATACTTGAATTACCATCACCAACAGTATATATACATCAGATGGCAGAGCAAAAATAAAAGAGAAAGCTAACAGAACCTAATAGCTAACCTAACTACCTAACAGAAACCCAAAACGGAAAGGTTGATCCTAACTCACTAAGAAAGCACGTGACCACCCATGTGCTCTATCTAATAAGCTAAAATACATCAGAAGAATACACTAGAAAATAATAGTAATAAATACAAGCAAAACATTAAAACTGATACATTAATTTCTTCATCCTCCCTTCAAGTTGGCAATGTCATGAGAATGCATTCCCAACTTGTTCCTGAAGTTGTCAAATTGCAAATGAGATAGTGATTTAGTGAAAAAATCAGCAAGTTGTACACCTGTAGGAATATGCTTAAGCTGGATGAAATCCTCCTTATATCTTTGTCTCACAATGTGGCAATCAATCTCAATATGCTTTGTGCGCTCATGAAACATAGGATTGGAGGTAATGTGTATGGCTGATTTGTTATCACACCATAATGTAATAGGCGTGACAACCTTAACCTGAAAATCCTTCAGAACATAAGTGTCCCATAGAAGCTCACACACAGTTGAACCTAGGCTTCTATATTCTGCTTCACATGAGCTTCTCGATACTGTGACTTGTTTCTTGGTTTTCCAGGAAATGAGAGAACTTCCCAGGAAAATACAAAATCCAGTTAATGATTTTCTAGTGATGGGACAGGCTGCCCAATCACTATCACTATAAGCTTGCAAAATATTAACGTCTGTATCTCTCTTATACTTGATCCCAAAATTTCTTGTTCCTTTCAAATACTTCACAAGGTGCAAGGCTGCATTAAAATGATTCTCACATGGCATCCCTACATATTGACTGAGCTGCTGCACAGCATAAGTCAAATCGGGACGTGTCATATTCAAGTAGAGGAGGCGCCCCACAATTCTTCTATATTTCTCAGGGTCTTGAAGTGCTGGAAACACCTCCTTAAACTTCTGTCCTTTTATCATTGGAGTAGGAACCTCCTTAGCCTCTTCTAAACCCATATCCTTCACAATCTCACTTGCATACTTACTTTGTGAGAGAAAAATCCCATCATTTGTGTGGGTGATCTCAATTCCCATAAAGTATCTTGCTATTCCCAGGTCCTTAATTGTGAAAGCCTTATTGAGATACTCTTTTACTTTTATAATGTCTTGTTCACAATCACCACCTATCAACACATCATCAACGTACACGACCAAGACCATGAAGGATCCTCCCTTTGAAACCTTGGTAAACAAGCAATGGTCATTATTGGACTGCTCAAAACCATAATCTTGCAATTTTTGAGTGAACTCATTGTTCCATTGCCGTGAGGCTTGTTTCAGGCCGTATAGAGATCTTCTTAGACGACAAACTTGTCCTTCTTTAACTACGTCATACCCTTCTGGAGGATGCATGTAGACTTCTTCATCCAAGTACCCATGTAAGAATGCATTATTAATGTCCAGTTGATGTATGAACCAGTTCTTGAGCAATAGCAAAGAAAATCCTCACTGTTACCAGTTTTACAACAGGAGAGAAACTTTCATAGTAGTCCACCCCTAGGGTTTGGCTATACCCTTTTGCCACAAGTCTTGCCTTGAACCTATCCACACTACCATCTGCCTTGTGTTTGACTTTATAAACCCATTTTGATCCAATGGGCTTCTTCCCTTTTGGCAAATCTACAATGTCCCATGTATGATTCAATTCAAGTGCCTCCAGTTCTGCCCTCATTGCCTCCCTCCATTCACTGTTCTGTGCAGCTTCCTTGAAGGAGTGAGGTTCTGCTACTTCATTTATTTTGGCTAAGAAAACCTGTTGTGCATCTGTTTGGCAAACATAGTCTTTGAGCCATTGTGGTTGTTTTCGTTCTCTCTGGCTGCCCCTTATGGGTTGAATTTCGGGTTGTTCTTGCATTAGTAATTCTCCTTCTTCTTCTATTTCTGAATCGCTTGTTTCGTGAAGCACATCCACTTCTGTTTCCAATCCTTGATGTTCAGTATCATTCTGAGCTTGTGAAGTTTCGAATGGGTCAACATCATTGCTTTCAGGCACGGTTTTTTGAGGCACCAGATCTGGAGATTTTGTCTTCTCCTGAAAAGGAAAGATTTCCTCATAAAAGACAATATCTCTTGATACATAAAGTTTCCTATTTTCTATGTCATATACTTTATATGCCTTAAAACCGGATGCATAGCCTAAGAAAACACACTTGTAGGCCCTACTATCAAATTTATCCTTATGAGGCACAGTATTAGAGATATAACACAAGCATCCAAAAGTTCTGAACCTTTCATAGTCTGGCACCCTACCCATCAAAACTTCATAAGGTGTTTTTCCTTTCAATACACTAGAAGGCAATCTATTTATTATGTATACTGCTGTCATTATTGATTCTCCCCAAAAATGTTTTGGTAAGTTTGATTGGAACATCAAAGCCCTTGCTACTTGGAGTATATGCTTATGCTTTCGCTCTACTATCTCGTTTTGTTGTGGGGTGTAGCTACATGTTTTCTGATGTTCTATTCCTTTTTCCTTAAGAAGCGAATCACATTGGGCATTTACAAATTCAGTTCCCCTATCTGTTCTAATTGCCTTCACAGTTTTATTGTATTGTGTTTTCACCATGGTAAAAAAATTGTCAAGCAATTGTGGGACCATGTATTTATGTTGTAGTAAAAAAACCCAAGTGGTCCTACTATGATCATCCACAATGGTAAGAAAGTATGTAGCATTAGTAAAAATACACTTTTCTTTGTAAGGGCCCCACACATCTATATGAAGCAGATCAAAAATGCATTCTGTTCTGGTCAGACTTTTGTTAAAAGGCATTCTCTGCTGTTTAGAGTAATGACAAACATCACAAGTAGAAGGGAAGTCATCTTTATTTAGTTTTATAGTTTCAATCTGTTTGAGTACAAGATTGAAACTATAAAACTAAATGGGCTATGCCCCAATCTGTTATGCCAAGTACAAGTTCTAGGTAATGTGACAGAATTACAGTGATGATTCAATCCCCTTTCATCCCTAAGTTCTACAGATTCCAAAAAATACAGGTTCCCATCTACTTCCCCCTTTGCTAAAATCTCCTTAGTCTTCAGGGCCTGTATGAAACAAGATCGTGAGTTAAAAGTCACAAATACATTTGTTTCTTTTGTTAACTTACTCACAGAGACAAGATTGTATTTAAAACTAGGAATGAAGAAAACATTGGTCAAATTGATTCCTGGTCTTAGCGTCACAGAACCTGTTTCTTTAACATCAATGGATTGCCCAGTAGTTAAATGAACCTTTAAAGGTTTTGACAAGAGTTTTAAATCATGCATCATGGATTTTTCAAAGCATATGAGATGATGCGCCTGTGTCAATTATCCATGCATTTTTATGTATGTCACTAGAATGATGCATATTACCTGCAAAGTTGCCAAACTGAGCAAAATTCACACACTCATTCGTGCCTCCCTTCATTGCCTTTGATAGTTCTTTCACGAGCATGGAAAGAATTGAGGCCTGGTTGCCTTGTTCTCCCGTATCTCCATCTGTTTCTTCCAACGGTGTATCTGCCACGTTTGCCGTAACGTTAATTCCTTTCTTGTTGTTGGAGGTCTTTCTTTTGAGATCTTTGTACCATTCAGGGTACCCTTGAAGCTTGAAACACGTCTCTTTGACATGTCCATTCATGTGACAGTGGTCACAGTATTTCGCATATTTCTCTTCTTTGGTCTCCCTTCTCTTAGTTCCTTCATTTCTGCCACTCTTTGCCACCATAGTCATCTCTGTTGCGTCTCCCGAAACCCCTCCTCCATAATTGTGGTTAACTTCGCGTTGTCGTTCCAGTTGGATTGCCATATTATATGCCCTGTTCACAGCAGGCATAGGGTCCAAGTTCAGAATCTGTCCGCGAGAAATTGCATGAGCCTGCTAGATGATTCTTTGTCATCCAATCTCTTGTTAACCTCACAAGTGCATTGTCCACAGTGGCATCGTGGACTTGGTGAGATTCGTGTCCATTCATCCCACCACTTATGGAGGCGATTCCAGTATTTTGTAATGGAGTCGGATCCTTGCTCAGTGGTGACCATTTCCCTCTGTACATGGTAAAGCTGAGGCCCACAACTAGTCCCAAACCTCTCCTCAAGTTCCTTCCAACGAGCCAGTGCATTGTCACAGTGAATGAGTGACTCAGAAATTTCTTTAGAAATGGAACTAGTGAGCCATGACTTGATCATAGAATCTATGGGTTTCCATCGTAAAAACTCAGCCGCATCTGATGGTTTCTTGATGCTTCCATCAATGAAAGCAATCTTCTGTTTGGGCTCAAAAGCAATGCGAAAAGCGATGCTCCATGAGATGTAGTTCGATCCAATCAACGGAGAGGTAACCAACGGGACTCCAGGTTGATCGGCGTTTGTCAACGTCCAAGTGGGATTCCTCCCTTGCGAGGTTGAGTTATCGTTCTTCTCCTTCACCGGCGGATCTACCGAAGATGAAGTTGTCATCTGTGTCTGTCAATCGAGATGTTCTGCTACCAAGAATCAAATCAAGACTCTAGTGCCGCTCAGGATCTTTGGAACCAAGATTTAGACCGGATCTTGATTCACTGCTCTGATACCATGTTCAAGTATGGAGTCAGATCTGAATAATACTCGATGATACTTGAATTACCATCACCAACAGTATATATACATTAGATTGCAAAGCAAAAATAAAAGAGAAAGCTAACAGAACCTAATAGCTAACCTAACTACCTAACAGAAACCCAAAACGGAAAGGTTGATCCTAACTCACTAAGAAAGCACGTGACCACCCATGTGCTCTATCTAATAAGCTAAAATACATCAGAAGAATACACCAGAAAATAATAGTAATAAATACAAGCAAAACATTAAAACTGATACATTAATTTCTTCAAGTGGTACAGTAGTATTAAAGTTTAGTATATCATTTCAATAAGTTGATACCTAAATCATTCTAGGTGGGTCCTTATTAATGTGAATTTATATTAATATTAACAAATGATTTTATATAATTAGAAGGATATACTGAACTTCAATAATACGATACCACTAAACTTTTATTCCAACAAAACAAGATATGCTCAGTGGCACAGTGCCAAAATGAGAGCAATGATTTATATGAGGCACTTAAATGTTAGGAAACATGTGCCTTCTGCATCAACAAGCAAATCATCACAACAAATAGTACTACTCTGCATAACACAGTCATAAAATTAGAAGCAGATAGAAAGAAAAGAATGTCATTTTTTTTATTATTAACTAATCCTTTATGGCATGTTTGGTAGACTGACTAGACTTGATCATGGGCCGGACTTGTAGGCTTTTTAATTAAAAATTCAAGCCCGGGCCCGTTTTTTAAACTAAAAACCGGGCTGGGCTCGGCCCGTATAAAATGAAAAATGAGCCGGGCCGCCATATTTTGTACCCTTTTTTTATAGTTTGTTTCATGTTTCATTTAAGATACAAAAAGATACTTTTTTTCTTAAAAATAGATAGTTAAAAGATTTTAATGTATTATATATATAAACATTTTATAGGATTGTATATAAAGATATACATATTTTGTATCCAAATATATTATATATTCTGGAATCTGGATACAAAATATGTATAACAAATTACCCACTCTAAGAGAGCTTGAATTTGCTCCTAATGGATTGTGTGAAGAAAATGATACACGCACTCCAAGAAAATTAGTGTAACGCTAGTTAATTGGAAGTTGGAAGCTAGTCTCCCCTGTAAGATTGAATTTTTGAAATGTTCAAATATGTGAGATTAAATAAATCAATTACAAGACCTTGAACATCAAACATTAAAATAAGTTATCAATTAGGTTGATATTTATTCTATACTAGATTGAGTTATTTATTTATTTTAATGTATTATATATATATATATATATATATATATATATATATATATATATATATATATAAGTATATATAATACGGGCCGGGCTTTAAAAAAACCCGAGCCTGGCCCGTTTTTGTGGGTTTTTTTAAAAAACGAGATTTCGGGCTCGTGCTTATATTTGCATTTTAGCGGGCCGAGCGGGCTTTAAGGCCCATGATCAGGTCTAAGAGTGAGTATAGGTGAGATGAGGTGAGGTTCTGGTATGTTTGGTAGATGGTGAGGTGAGTGGAAAAGGGAAGAAACTTCCTTTATGAGAGGTGAGTAAGGTTGCTTGTACATGATGAGGGAAGTTATGGTGAGGTGAGGTTTAAAGACCAAAATACCCTTAAAAAATTTGTGATTTTTAAAAAAGTAAGGGCAAAAAAGGTATTTCATACTTTTATCATATATTTCCCTATCTTCTTCCCATCATACCAAACAATATTACTTTTATATTCCACCTCCATTTCTCTACATACCAAACACGCTTTTTATCACTTACTTCCATTTCCACGTTCACTTCCCATCAAATTACTCCCCTGTACCAAATGTGACCTTAAGCTTTCCTAAGATCATTGTACACTGAACATGTTAAAGTTGGACAAATGTTCAATACTCCAATAGTATTGAACTATATCCATCCAATTAAATACTATCATTTATTAATATTAACAGAAATTTATATTAATAAGAATTCATCTTAAATAAATTAGATATTAATTAATTAAAAAAATATACTGAAATTCAGTACTATTATACTATTCAACAACATAGAACCTAAGAGAAAAATAAGGGGATGCTTTTAATTATGAGCCATATAATTAAACTAAGGACAGTAAAAGTAACAATATAGAAAGAACTAATCAAATTTTAAAACTTGGAAAACATCAGCTAAAAATACCAATAGACAGAACAACTCCGCTTTCAATCCTTACGTTCTATCTTTTAATTCCTATCTTTCTAATCAAATTTTAAAACTTCATCAATACTTAATTGATATTGCTCACATATATATATACATCTCATCTTGAGAAAAAGATTGCTTTGATTCTTCATCTAGAACCCAAGAGAAGGTTTGGAAATTCTACTCTTAATTTTACTGAGTCATTAATATTTAAACAAATATCTTATTTTTATTAGAGAATTTTATAGCAAATATCTGAATAATTTCAGTTAAATTTAGTCCAAAAATTTATTGTGTCTTTGGTTCATGAAAATATTTATATATTTTATTTTTAAATTTTTAATATTTTTAAAATATGTCAAAGTACTAAAGTTAACCTTTTTTTATAGTTGTTATAAATCAAATAAATTTAATAATTATAAGATTTTTTTTTTTTAGTTTGATTATAATCAACTGAAAATATTTATATAATAAAATAATTTAATTTTTTAAAAAATTACATAAGTAACATTAATTATTATTTAAAAGCACTGAAAAGACATTTTTTATTTTTAGTCTATTTTTTTAAAAAAAAATTGTTAAAGTGTACTAAATGCCTTTTTTGTCACATTTTTTTAAAAAAAAAATTTCAACCATGATATATTTGTGATGGTCTGACAGACATTTTTTTTTTTCAAAATTAAATATATTTTTGATGGGTTAGGATTAGCTATGAACATATATATTAGTACAGACATACCCCTCAGTAAAGTTAAAAGCTTTATATGAGTTTAATGACAGATATTTATGCATGTCATAAATCTGTTTTCTTTGATAATTTTACGTCACTAATTATAATTTGTTTAGTAATTTTTAAATTATAATATTTTTCGGAATAACATATTAAATATTAATGTAGAATCACATGTTCCTTTCAACCTCAAGTTTTATCGAGTTGTTGTATTTCTCTGGACGACATTGTTCATGAATTTATCCAAAAGCGACTAAGTACCTCACTCGAAATCGAGATAAGAGGTCTGAAAATGTGATATTACCTCACGTAAAATACTATTTAATCTTTAAATTGTTAATCAAATTATTATTTAGTTTTCGGTAAAAATATTATTTAGTCCCAGAATTTAAAACTCTGTTAATTATTTAGTTTTTGAATTCGGCAAAAATATTATTTAATTCTCAAATTTGTAACTCTATCAACTATTTAGTCCCTGAACTTGGCAAAAATACTATTTAGCCTCGAATTTGTAACTCTGTCAACTATTTAGTCCCCTGACCGTTATCCATTAAATAACCGGTTGACGTGGCCGTTAAATGCTGCTGTAGCACTGTTAAGTGCCCAATCACATGTGGTCTACCACATCAACTGGTTATCTAACGAGTAACGGTCAAGAGACTAAATAGTTGACAAAGATGCAAATTCAGGGACTAAATAGTATTTTTTTCAAGTTCGGAAACTAAATTGTATTTTGCGTTATCTTTATACTATAAAAGTATATACTACCTTATTAAAATAAAGTGTTTTTAATAAATAAACATTTTAATTAGAGGTCAACAAATATTTTTTAGGTCAAATGTTCATTTTGGTCCTCTATGTTTCACTCAAGTTTTAAATTAGTCTTTTATCTTTTCCAGAAGTTCTAAATTGGTCTTTTCATCCAAGTCCGTTAATTTCTTAAGTTAACTGCTGATGTGGCGTGTTGAAGTGGATACATAATTTCTCCTACATGTATCAGATAGCTGACGTGGCCTTAGACACACCAAAAACACTCAAATGACGTCGTTTAAGCCAAAAATAAAACTATGCCGAGAGGACCAATATGAAACTTTAATGCAACATAAAGGACCAATATAAAACTTTAATGAAACATAAAGGACCAACATAGAACTCCAATGAAACATAAAGGACCAACATTGAACTCTAATGAAACATAAAGGACCAACATATAACTTTAATGAAACCTGAAGGACAAATATAAAACTTTTGAAACACATAAAGGAACAATATAAAACTTTTGAAAGATAAAGGACCAATATAGAACTTGAGTGAAACATAGAGGACCAAAATGGGCATTTGACCTATTTTTTATTAGGCTTGACAAACTTTTGCCTTCTAACCAAGGTAATCAAGATCGCGATCTAGATCGTAAGATCGTTTAAGATCGCGATCTTGTATCTTAATTTCGATCTGGATCGTGCTTAGGATCGAAAAATTCCAGGATCGAGATCTTGATCGTAAGATCGTAAAAAAATATCATAAGATCGTATAAGTTAATTTAAAAAAACAGAGGCCCAAAACGCACCTTTAGTCCTAGATATTTATGACTATGAAGTTTGATATTTTGTTTGTTGAATTGATGTATATACCTTCACTTTGGTGACTTATGAACTAATTTATGAAAATATCATAAAATTTTGATAATTTTATATATTTATTTAAAATATATATATTATTAAATATATAGATTAATTATTTTTTAAAATTGATAGGATCTTACGATCCTCGATCCGATCTTACGATTCGATCTATCTTATGCCTCTGCCGATCCTACTTAAAATCTCGATCTTGATTACCTTGCTTCTAACATATTTGTTTATTATTTATTAAACAAATTATTTTTTGTCAAGAGCGCCATTAAACATTTAAATTGTTAGAGGTACAATTGACAAAATGTCTACAATTTATTAAATAAATTTTATTTTTTTTGTCTTAAACTTTTAATTTGCATGCAATTTAAGAGCCCAATTAACAAAAGTCCTATAATTTAAAAGTACTATAACTACTTTTTTATTAAAATATTATAAATTTATATTATACAATATTTTATATACATTAGAATATTAAAATAATATAGTGTTAAAAATTTATTATTTTAAATTATATTTTATTATTGTTTATATTTATTACTTATTTAATATTATATAGGTCAAATGTCTATTTTGATCCTCTATATTTCACCCAAGTTTTAAATTGGTCCTTTATAAATTATCTTTCAAAAGTTCTGATCCTTTATGTTTTCCAAAAGTTTTATATTTGTCCTTCAGGTTTCATTAAAGTTCTATATTGGTCCTTTATGTTTCATTGGAGTTCTATATTGGTCCTTTATGTTTCATTAGAGTTTCATATTGGTCCTCTCAGCATGGTTTTATTTTTGGTTTAAACGACGTCGTTTGGGTGTTTTTAGTGTGTCTAAAGCCACGTCAACTATCTGATACATGTAGGAGAGATTATGTGTCTGTCTCGGCACGCCACATCAACGGTTAACTTAAGAAATTGATGGATTTTGATAGAAGGACCAATTTAGAACTTCTGGGAAACATAAAGGACTAATTTAAAACTTTTGAAACATAAAGGACTAATTTAAAACTTGAGTGAAACATAGAGGACCAAAATGAACATTTGACCTTTTATATAACATATATTTTTTATATTATTTATATAATATATATATATATATATATATATATATATATATATATATATATTATTGTTAAAATAAAAAATCTAATTTAAAATATCATTATTTATATATATAATGTAATATAATATACTATTTTAAAAATTAACAAAAATAAAAAGTTTTGTCAGTGGCACTGATAAAAAGTTCGTCTCATTCAAGTTTTTTTAAAAATATGTTCTAATTTGTTTGGGTCTCATATAAATTACAATCGTCTGGACTTTGACAAAGTTTTAGTATTAAAAGACAAAAAAAAAAATTATTAAAAAAAATACTTTTTTAAGAAAAGAAATTTTAGGATTTTAATTTTTTAAAAACGGATTGCAAGTAAAATTGCCGTGTAATTTACCTCAATTTTGTTTTTCATTCTTTTTCAAATTAAAATAAAGAGTCAAAGACGTTCTTCTTTACCTAATAAACAATTCCAGTCAAAGCTGTTATTATCATCAATACACTCATATACATCATTATTGTGTGATATTTTTCTATGATGTAACTTATTGCATGCATATAATGTAATTTTGATTGATAAGATTATAATATGTGAATAGAATAATTTGAAATACAATACAATTTTTTCCTTGTCATAATCCTATATGCATGCAACAAGTTACATCACTTACCCATCTTTTACATTCTGTAAAATTTAAATTCATCACTTTTAAATTAGTTTCTCAAATTCCACTATTACCCCCATTGCCATTTTGCCATCCACATTCTCTCCTATTTTCTCACCTCCCAAACAAGCCCAACACTCGATGGCATCTCAATATCACTCGCCATCTTCTCTGGTTCGATTCTCGCATTATTCAATCTAACAAAAACTTCGCAGTAAAAACCAAAGCTTCTAATTTAGCACCAGATAAGATTTTTCTTGTTCAGGATGGCAAAAAATTCCCTGGATCTCAGAAATCGCTTACTTCTACTTATACTACTACTCTGTAACAACTTGGCGAGTTTATGGAGTTTCGCTGCTTCCTTGCAGTCTGAAGACGACGTGAAATGCCTCAAAGGCATCAAAGAATCTCTCATTGATCCTCAGGGGAAGCTCGCCTCGTGGCGTTTCGATAACACCACCGCCGGTTTCATTTGCGGCTTCGTCGGCGTCGTGTGCTGGAACGCGCAGGAGAATCGGATCCTCAATCTGGAGCTCCGTGACATGAAGCTCTCGGGTGGCGTCCCGGAGTCGTTGAAGTACTGTGGTAATAGTCTTCAAAAGCTGGATCTCGGGTCGAACGACATTTCCGGTACGATTCCTTCTCAAATTTGCGGCTGGTTGCCATTTTTAGTGACATTGGATTTGTCCGATAATCATCTGTCCGGGACTATACCTCCTACTCTTGTGAATTGCACGTACTTGAATACGTTAATCCTTTCCAATAATCAGCTCTCGGGTTCAATCCCTTATGAATTTGGGAGTTTGAGTAGGCTTAAGACGTTTTCTGTTGCTAATAATCGTCTTACTGGTACGATTCCTTCGTTTCTAAGTGGTTTTGAGAAGGAAGACTTTGGTGGGAATAGTGGGCTCTGTGGGGGTCCTCTTGGATCCAAGTGTGGTGGGTTGAGTAAGAAGAATCTTGCTGTTATTGTTGCTGCTGGGGTTTTTGGTGCTGCTGGTTCTTTGATACTGGCTTTTGGGTTGTGGTGGTGGTATCATCACTTGAGGATGGATGGAAAAAAGAAAGGAGGATATGGGGTTGGAATGGAAGATGATGATTGGGCTGTGAGGTTGAGGGGTTACAAACTTGTTCAAGTCACATTGTTTCAGAAACCCATTGTGAAGGTTAAATTAGGCGATTTAATGGCTGCCACCAATAATTTCAGTGCAAAACACATCCTGATGTCCACAAGAACAGGGACCACTTATAAAGCAGATCTTCCTGATGGCTCAACACTGGCAGTTAAGAGGCTTAGCAACTGTAACAACATTGGAGAGAAGCAGTTTCGCGCGGAGATGAACCGACTCGGTCAAGTCCGGCACCCGAATTTGGCGCCCCTTTTAGGTTTCTGTGTGGTGCAAGAGGAGAAACTCTTGGTTTATAAGCATATGTCAAATGGAACTCTGTCTTCCTTGTTGCATCATAAAAACAATGGTGGTGCATTATTGGAATTGGATTGGCCAATGAGGTTCAGGATAGGCTTTGGTGCAGCTAGGGCTCTTGCTTATCTGCATCATGGGTTCCATCCTCCAATTTTGCACCAAAACATGTGTTCCAATGTGATAGCTGTGGATGAAGATTTTGATGCTAGATTAATGGACTTTGGACTAGCTAGGCTTATGACTTCTAATTCTAATGAGAATAGCTTTGTGAGTGGGGAACTTGGGTATGTAGCTCCAGAATATCCAAGTACCCTTTTTGCTTCACTAAAAGGGGATGTGTATGGATTTGGTGTTGTGCTTTTGGAGTTAGTAACTGGACGCAAGCCAGATATTGAAGTTGTTGACAATGGAATTGGAGAGGAAGAGTTTAAGGGTAAGTTAGTGGATTGGGTAAATATGTTTTCTGGTTCTGGTCGAATAAAGGATTGTGTTGATAAGTCCATAAGTGGAAGAGGCCACGATGATGAGATTTCACAGCTTCTGAAGATTGCAAGTAATTGTGTGGTTTCTAGTCCCAAGGACAGGTGGTCTATGTACCAGGTTTATCATTCATTGAAGAGTTTGTCCAAAGACTACAGTTTCTCTGAACATGATGATGAATTTCCAATGGTTTTTGGTAAACCAGATAATGAAATCTCGTAGTTCTTGTGCCAAAATATATATATACTTTGAATGACTGTATGATACAATGAACTTCATTGTGGTAGCTTAGGTTCTTGTGTTTCATATATATATATATATGTGTGTGACTTGAAAAGATGAAACATGGAGATATACTTGGTGTACTGTATAGTTATCTCATTCAGATGATTCATTCTTCTTAATATGAAGTAATTGCTTTCTGTATGAAGAAAAGAAACCTTATTTTGTAAAAGCAGCAAGATCTATACAGGGTTTGATCATAATGATTTGATGTGTTGGACAAGTTCCCTTTCTAATCATCAGACTCCCCCAAAATCAAATTTACTATCAACACTCGTGAATTTGGAGAGAGAGTAAGCCTTGGAACAACGGTAGAAATATTGTCATGTGACTTGAAGGTTACTGATTTAAATTCTAGAAATAGCGTAAGGCATCATTCATCTAACCCTTCTAATGGGATGTTGGTGCACTTGGTTTCCTTAAAACTCTTGAATTTGGAGAACGAATCCTTGTACACATTCTTTAAAGTGCTGAAGGGGGTCTATTTGGCACATATGTGCAAAAATAGTGTACAAAACTCACAATTCCAATTTGACATATTCAGAAGAATGACTGTTAAGAGAAATTCAATTGATTATGGAAAGGAAAATTCTTTATGGAATATATATATTCAGTAAGAAATAAGAAAGCCATATTAGTTATAGAAAGAAAAAAAAAGAAGAAGAAGAAAGAAAGCCATATTAGTTGAATCCAGCAATTAATTAGTGCTCCAAATAATTGATAAATCATTGGGTAATTAGCGATGAGAATAGATTCAGTGTTTGGCTCTTCTATGCATTAGTATGCTAAGCTAATTTTTTTTCATAGTTTTCTTCAATTTTTTTATTTAAATTCGAGAAATTATAAACTTTTTCTAAAGAATATTTAAATTATGAAAGATATAGATACAAAAAAATTAAAAACTCCACAAAAATCGAGATTTATTATGAGTGGATTAGGGAATAACTTTTTAGTCCCTAATAAAGGTGGTCCCTAAACCATTCACGGTAGGTCCTTATTTGTGTGAAATTTTTTATTTTTGTGTTTATAACTCTTATTCTTTAGAAAAAGTTTATAATTTGTCAAGTTTAAATAAAAAAAAGTGAAGAAAACTATGAAAAAAAGTCGGCCTAGCATACTAATGCATAGAAGAGCCAAGCACTGGATCCATTCTCAGCGATGCCATTGAGACGTGCAGCAAAATTGTAGCATCCCGAGGAGAAAAAGAAAGAAAGATTGAAAAATAAGAGCACGTTCTTTACGCAAAAATAGAAAGGAAAAGAGAAAGAGAATAAGAATGCATTTGTTGTGTTTTGTTGTAAAAATTGGGAATGGAAATGAAATGAAAATATATTAAAATTACCACTTTGTCCATTATATTAAAATAATAAAAAGAAAAAAGTTATGATTGTGTCAAATCAAAGGGTATAATAGATATTTTTTTTCTTTAAAGTTGACGGAAATGAAAAAGTGAAAAAGTAGGTGGTACCCAGTGGGCCCCACCCATTCCTTCCTTGATTCTTTGAATATGTGCATATTCTGAAAATGCATGAATAATTAGAGGGTGGATCCTCTAAATTAAGTAAGTTGGTAACTTGCTAAAGTGAGAAGAGAGAAAGAGAAAAAAAAGGAGAAAAAAAATTAATGGAATAGAATCTACATTTTTTTCTCTCCTTACTTTAGCAATTTACCAACTTGCTTAATTTAAAGGATCCACTCTCGAATAATTATAATTGAATTGCTATTCTCACAGTCACAACCTCAAAGGCAAGAAAAAAAAAGGTCTGGTTTGTTTGGAAATTAAGAGGCGAAGAGAAGTGATTAGAGGAGAAGGGAAGGAAGGGGAAGGGAAAGGGAGGTTAACCTTCCATAGGTCCTCCTCTTGTTTGGTTGTTGATACCCTCCTCCAAAATGCTCAACGTCATCGTCACTTCATCGACATGTCATCACAAACAATGAAATGGAAGATGACGTGGCGTCAGCTTAAATGGACACGTACGAGAGATGATGTGTCCACCTCAGCACGTTACGTCAACAATTAACTTAAGAAATGGACGGAATGACTAATTTGGAACTTCTGTTAAAGATAAAAGACCAATTTAAAATTTTTAAAAGATAAAAGATAAATATGAAACTTGGGTGAAAGATAAAGAACCAAAATGAGTATTTGACTTATAAACTATACATATATCTATATTTATTAAAAAATATGATACTGAAGTTATAAAAATTGCACCAATTTTTTTCGGCAAAAACACTATTTTGCTCCTCAATATTTTAAAATGTCATTATAAGTCTTTTATATTTTAAATTTTGTCAAAATTAATCCTTTTATTCTTCTATTAAATATTGACAAGAACAGCTTACATAAGAAAGAAAGCATCGTGAAAATAGCCCCATCCCTCAAACGAAATAAGTGATTTTGGGCAATAATGGAAAAAAAACAGAGCGAGCTCAAAGCACCATATGAATACATGCTTGCGCTCAAACTGCCTTTACTAAATCTAAACACTTCACTTTGCCCTTCTCATCCTTGGGTAGGTATTGATAAAAAAACTCATGCTCAATGGGTATCTGAAATCTTATTTTGTGGGTTTAGGTATGGATTTAGATACAAAAATAACGGGTCGGGAATGGGTAAAGAAATATCCCATTTATACTCTGTCCATAATAATAATTATTTATTTTAATATATAAAAATATTATTTTTAAATTTTTTGTATTGAGAAAATATATGATGATAATAAAAAATATTTAATATTTTATACATATAAAAGTAATTCATGTACTTATAAAATAGTGTTTTTGCCAATTTTTTTTCCTTACTTTTATCAGTTTTGATCGTGTTTTTGTCACGTCAGTTTAAATAGACACGTAGAAGAGAGACTCGAATCATGTAAGCGGTCCATGTCAGCATTTAACGGAAGAAGCTGACGGTGTGAGGCAAAATGACCAATTTTGACAATTCGAAACATAGAGGACTTATATTGACATTTTAAAACATAGAGGATCAAAAATGGTCATTTTGCCTCACACGAGTAATTCTGTACCACGGGTTTTGCGTTAAATAAGCAGAGTTAAACATGTTTAAATGGGTTGGTAAAATGTTACCTATGTTTCGAATTTTGTCAAAATTGATCATTTTGCCTCACACTGTCAGCTTTCTCTATTAAATACTGACATAGACAGCTTACGTGACTCGAGTCTTTCTCCTACGTGTCTATTTAAGCTGACGTGGCAAAAATTGAACTTCAATGAAAAATAAAGGACTAAAATAGTGTTTTTGACAATTTTTTACTTTTATCAATATAAGAATTTTTATATTTTCTCTCTTTCATGATTGGTTATACAAAAATATTTTGTCATATGTACTATGGTTACAATGCAGTGTACATCTCAACAATTATTTTTTATATTAATTTTATTTAAAATAAATAAATAAATAGATTAATAGTTAAGATGTGCCGTAATTTAATTGATCCAAATTGGAGATTGAGATGTGGAGTCTCCATAGTCATTGTAACTGTCGTTTTTTGTTCAGACAATTATAATTGGAAATTAGGACCGCAAGGGGTCTTAACCTTAGGGGACTTGTCCTTAGGTGATGCACCTAGGTGCTTACGTACCCTTCCTGAGGGATCAAAGTCCACGTAGTTCGTCATGGTGACGTCTATTGGAGCCGTTAGGCAAGGTAGTTACCTGTATTGGGCCGTGTGCGGCTAAGACGTGCTTAAGGTACTCCGGGCGGGCGAGCCTCTCTTAGGAGGTTGCCTTAGAGGGAGAGAGCTATGATCTCTAAGGACTGCTGGAAACCCTGTTGATGGTGTGCTCCGAGGAGGAGATGAGCTGACCGGAGGTTGGCCGGAATGGGGGTCGGTGACGGAGCTCGAAGTGCGGAAAGGACCTGCCTGAAGTATCTGAGGATGCTCAAGTACCGAGAGAGTATGGAATATCAGAGATGATGTAAGATAACCTTTCAGGCTGTGTATAGTTCTGTGTAAGCTGGATTGCCTTTGTAGTCCCCGAGTGAGGGTATATACTTGTGTGTTGGGAGATCGTGCTCGACCCACGACCTCGTGGAATGTGGGTCGTCCCACGAGGCTTATGGAGATCCAACATATGGTTGAGGGGAAGCTCCGTGTGGTGATGTGGGTCATGGCCACGTAACAGATAGGCGAGTGGTGCCACGTGTCTCTAACAGATGCTGGGGTCGTACTTCTAGAACGTTTGGTGCCACGTGTCCCTAGGTGAAATATTCTGTAATTACAGTCATCAATTCATCATCATCCTACAGCTTTGGATAATTGTAGGAAGAAATATATTTTTTTCCGAAAATAAATATGCATTCACTAATTCACGTAAATCTCTGAATTTTGTTCTTTATATTATACACTTCGAAAAAAAAAAAGGCATTTATTAGTTTGTCCCTCTTTTAGTTAAAAATAAAGTAAACATGCTCCAAAAGCTAAAAAGTAGCCTAATATTTTTTTTTAATCAAAACATCATTTTGATTCTCTATATTTTACTCAAGTTTCGTTTTAGCTCTCTATGTTTTAAAAATTCAAAATCAGTCCTCTATGTTTTCAAATTGGGCTAAAATGGTCCTTTTGCCTCACATCGTTAGTCTATTTTGTTAAATGCTGACTTAGAATGCTGACGTGGACTTGGAATTTTGATGAGAGTTTTGGTCCATGTTAACATTCCAAGTCAATATTTAACGGAAGAGGCTAATGATGTGAGGCAAAATGATCATTTTTCGACCAACTTGAAAATATAAAAGATCAAAACAAAACTTAAGTGAAACATAAAGGAACAAAATTGTGTTTTGACCAATTTTTTAGAGATTAAACCGAATTAAAATAAAAAAATTGAATTATATATATTTTTTCAAAATCACTAATATTCAAAACTTTATTGAAATCTATTTAATCTAACTTGAATTAATTGGAGATCTATAACAAAATAATAGTTTTTAAAGTAAGGATTTTTCTATAAATCCAAACTTTGTTAATGAGAATAGAATACTTACTATTTTAATTAACTACCTATTAATAAATCATATTATAGATATGTCAAAATATGTTAGCTTGCTCTATACTAATTAGCCTACCACGGGTTATGCATTAAATAAGTAGAGTTAAACATGTTTAAATGGGTTGGTAAACACCCAATCTGACTTGCCTTAATATTTAGACGAGTTAAGCCAGGAGTCCACTTTTTTTTTTCAATATAAATGACTAGTGAAATAAACAAAAATACTAATTCTAACCCATTAAATAAATAAATAACATGATAAACTTACGATCACAAATTTAAAATACAACACAAAATTTCAATTAGATAAGTTCTTTTTAGAATTAAATTTTTTTTTTCTAAAAATACATAGGTGGATTATACAGACTGGCTCGTGAATTAGACAAACTAACTCGTATAATAGATAAGTTAAATAAACTAGTGTCAATAGCTCATATCAGAAGGGATGGCCCATAAATTTAACCCATTTAAGGCACTAATCTGGTGTATGTATATATATTAGAGGTTTCACATGTACGTACATGCATGTAATCTATTCTTTAATTTTAAAAAATATAATATAAAATTATACTAATTATATTTTAAAATAAAAGTAAATTAGATATTTGATAATTTGTTAATTTTTAAAAATAAAACAATTATTATTATATTTTAAAATAATAAACTAAATAACAATAAGTTATTTACTTTCACACATTTTTAAATAACTACTCGTCATATATACTTTATCTCTTTTATATCGATCCTCACATTGTATCTTATATCAAACACAATCATATTATTCTCATTTTTATTTTCACTTTCATTTCTATTTTCGTTCTCATTTCTTAAACATAAATTTACTAACCAAAACGAGCTAAATTATAAGGATAAAAAAGATGGATAAAGAGGTGGGAGAAGTAGACAATTATGGAGAATGGAAGGGTAACTTTGAGCAGAGTGGTTGGTTTTGCATGTTTGAATATATTCAAAAAAGAGGAACAGAAACTGCACGAGCTGAGAATCTGTCTCCCATCTAACAAAAAAGGAAAAAAAGAAAGAAAGAAAGAAAGAAAGGTTCGTGAATTTGAATCTCAGTTTACTTTGGACCGAGTCACCTCATTCTTCAATCTATAGAAAGAAAGAAAAAAAAAATCAGATCACAGAGAAAAAGCAAAGAAAGAAAAAGAAAAAGCACCACACACACATTGCTCCTCTCTGCCTCTCTCCTAGTTTTGCTTTAGTGGGATAAGGATAAGCTTAATGCTATACAGAAATGGTGAGTCAGTCAGCCGTTCGATATATTTGAAGATTTGTATTAAAATATTATTTTTAAAAAAATTAAGATGACTCCGATCTCAAGATCGATTCAATATCTTATAACCAGTGAGTTTGAATTTTCTATAACTTCAAATACTTACCCTAAGTTAAATTTTGACATCTCCCTTAATTAATTTAGACTAAAATGTTGTATTAGTCCTTGAAAAAACTTTATTAACTTCAATTTAGTCCTTAAACTATAAATTTATTATATTTACTCATTGAAAGATTCTCTTACCTCAAATTAATTTATAAATTATGAAAATATCAAATTCACTTATCTATAGAATATAGCTTCCGTCACATTTTCGTGCTTGCATTTCATACTTTCGCCTTTTCTGGTAAGGACAACATTGTAACGTAAAGTTTTTTTTTAATTTATTTAATATTTTTATGATTTAAGAACTAATTAAATTGAGATAATTAAGAGTTAAATTTGATAATTTTATAATTTGGGAGACTAAATTGAAGTAAATAGAACCTTTTAAAGATTAAATATATTATTTTTATGATTTAAAAATTAAATTAAAATAAATATAATCTTTTAAGAATTAAAATAATATTTTACTCTAAAGTTTATATTTAATTATTTCTTTAAGATTTGTAACAGAAGCGGATTAAGACAGAAGAAGAATCTAATGCAGCTTTAGGTCCCCTCAATCAAAATAAATAAAGTAAGAGAAATCAGTTATATATGTGGGATTATTCCGACAAATATAAAGCAGAAACTTAAGTACTAATATTGGGCAAATTGTTATGCAGTATTATTATTGTTATTTTCTGCTTATAATTAATAGATAGGTAGGTCCACATGTAACATCAAATAAATGTTATTTGATGCAGTTATCAAGGCAGAAAAAAACAAACAGATCGAAAAAGAAAAAGAAAAGAAAATTTGTTTCAAAAGGGTGACTTTAAAATTAAGGAAAAACTGCTTTGGTTGAACACGAGGCACTTCAAGAGGGGTGCCACCAAAGTGATGATCAATTAAGGCTAATTATATCATATCATGGACCACTAGGGCTTTTTTTTTTTTGGATAAAAGTTCAATAATGGTATCGTATTACTGAATTTCAGTGCATCCCTTCAATTATGTAGTGTCATTTGTTAATATTAATAAAAACTCACATTAATTAGGGTCCACCTTGAATGGTTTAGGAACCAACTAATTGGAGGGATGTACTGAAGTTCAGTACTACCGTACCACTGAACATCTACTCTTTTCTTGGATAGTGTTCCAAATAGGGATGGAAATCTTACTCGGACCCAATGAATATTTGGAAATTTTATTCGTTGGGTCTGGGTCTGAGTATTAAAAAAATGAGTCTGAATCTGGATCTGAGAATTTTAACGGGTAAAAGTTTGGGTCCAGGTCCGGAGACGGTAAGGTGTATTCACCCCGACCTCGGACCTGGCGATATAATATATATAAAAATATTTTATATAAAAATATATTATATATCCTATCAAATTAAAAAAAAAAGTTACACTCATCTCATCATCACGTGATACCCACTCACACAAATTTAATCAGACTCTCATCTCCCTCACCCACCTCATTCACGAATCACGATTCACACATTTCACATTTCACATCATATTTTATGTCTGTATTCGTTTATTTAAACATAAATTTAGACTTTTTATGTTTATTTTATTTTTATTTTTCTTAAATTTGGAAATAATTAAATTTATGAGTGTGTATTCAATACTTATAATGAAAGTAGCAAATTTTGTAAAAGATATAGTAAATTTTATGGGTCCGAGGATGGGTATCAAATATTATACCCAGGCAAGGACGGCTAAGGGGATAGAAAAAATATTAATTACCGGGGCCGGGTATGGGGAATGCACTATCCTCCTAGGACCCTATCCATTGCCATCCCTAATTCCAAAGAAGGCTACTTATGAAGGGTTTTGAATTTTGATCGATGAAGGGGCTGATTGGAGTAGAGTGAAGTAACGCCAAATAGAATCTTACAGAGTGCAGTTGTCAGGACATCAGTTCTTTAGAGGCAGTACTATAACGGGTATGGAATGTCCCTAAAGTATTATGGAGTACCCCAATCCTACATTGGACAATGTCATATGCTCTATTAAGTACTTAAGTGGCTTGATTCTTTTTCCTTAATAGTTAATTTTCGAGAAAAAGTTTCCTAAATCACTTAGATTGCATCAATTCGTAAACAGATTAACGTACCACATTTCAGATGTTCTATTTTCTGATAAATCATAATCCATACACTGAGCTTTTAATTAGTTTTTCTAAAGGATTCAAAGGCGTTTATTCTTTTTTTCCATGAATCCTTATCTCTTTTTCTCTAGATTTGAGTGGGGGGAAAAGCATATACTGCATTTGCCTTCAAAAGAGCAATCTTTCCCTAGGTTCTCTCACGTGTGATTTGCAGCATAATCATAAGGATATATATATATATATATGCAATGCATTCTTTTTATTTTGTCCACTAATTAATATCTATTTCATTCCTGTTAGGACATATTTCATAAAGAAAAAAAAAGGGGGTTAGGACATAAATTACATTCAAAATTTTGTTCAGTTCATCATTACACAAGGCCTTGATTTAATTTACATCACAATCAAAGATAGAAATTTATATATATTTTTTTGAAAAAAAAAAGAAAGAAAGAAAGAAAGGAAGATTTGGAGCACACTAGGAATCCTCAAGCACAATCACTACTTTTGGAATAACAATATCTTATATATATATATATATATATATATATATATATATATATCTTAAAGAAATACATTGGTGAAGCCAAAATTCAGAATTTCTTGCGTATCATCTTAATTTTCTCGTACTGTTTGAGGAGTTTTAATTAGGATCTTCAAGTTCGTGTAGGAGGCTGTCTAGAATTCACTGCTCTCCTGAAGTCATACAATAAACACAAAGATATTCAGAAAATTGTTAATAAGAGACTGAATTGATTTTTTTGTACTCTATAAACCTATGTCTCGTTTTAATTTGGTTCATTCGCTAAAGTTTAAGCATATTTCGACGTTTATATTCTTTTGACCATCGTTTTTCAAGTTCGATTCTTGGGGATGAGAATGGACCAAGATCTTTTCATGCGAGAAAATAATATGACGGTGTCATGTGAGAAGAAAGATAGACAAACAGTGGAATATACTATTCATCCATTATCTCCATTATATAAATGTCACCCACAACTCAATCAATTTTGTGACTGGCATCATCATGTTATTTTCTCACACGAGAGAATCCAAATCCCAATAGTGGATCCCGCAATACTCAGTATACTAGTAAAAAAAAGGCTAGTCTTCGAGAATCAAATTGGATACATAATGTATACGGGAATGATTAAAAAGATAATAAATCCAGTGTTGTACAATACTGAAAAGTAAGAAGAGAGATAAATACAAGGACGAGCCCCACATGTGGATTCCGCTTGATGTGACGCCCACTCACGTATCTATCTCTCATTTATTTTCCAGTATTGTACAACACTGGATTTTTTCCTATCAGAAAGAGGGGTGGCCTAGAACAATGTGAGTAAAAAACGTCATAGGTTTGGAAGGTAGAGCAATAATACAAGGTGTACAATGTTGTTGTGTTTGGTATAATGCAATAATGGGGATCATCATCATCATGGGACCATGTATAGATGATGAATGATACCAACAGTCACAGGTAGAAAATCCCACTTAGGACAGAGAGACTTTTGTTGTTGTGTAGTGTATTCCCATTTTTTCATTTAATGGTGTTGAATTCAAATGGGGCTAAAAGTAGTTTCAAGATCCTTCAATAAATTAATCAAGCTTTCCATAGAAAGTAAAAGGAGTAGGAGCCACACACACAAAAACACAAACACACACACACATCATGTTTGTTCCCTCCCTCCCTCCAATAACTAAAGTGACACAGTTTCTTCCCCCAATGTCTTTTCCTGGTTTTCTCATGAAAATAAGAGAAAGATTGTTAGTTAAAGAAGCTTTTGATAAAGAGTGAGAACAAAAACTATGACTCCCTTTCAGTCTTGTTACCAGTATTGGTCCCTATCCTCCTCCTCCCTTTTGTTACCTGACATTAAAAAGGACGGTCTAGTGCACCAGAGAATCCCATCAGACTCTCACCAGACGGGGTTTGAAGATGCATTTCCTAACATTAACCAAAAACAAAAGTACTGTGCAAGCCTAGCCAAAAGCTACATAATTGAATGAAATAAAAAACATTGTCGATTCAGAAAACACCCGTTTCCGGAATCTCACTAATCCCATTAAGTTCCGACTAATCTGGATCGACCCGCTCATGCCTTAGGCCACATTTGGTACGCGGAATTCGCGAGGTGATGTTGGAGGTAATCCAACATTCCCTCCAACGTTCTGCGTACCAAACAAATCTTACTTTTTGTAATATGATGAAATTATTATGTTTTTGTCCTTACTTTTTTATCCACTTTTAATTTAATCCATTCACGTCAAACTCTCATTCTTAATTCTCATTCCCTCCAACATTCTTCACACCAAACATGATCTTAGTCACAAATGACAAAACTAAAAACAAATGAAACAGAGGAGTATATATAGCATCAAATTAACACAATAAAACATCAAATTAGAAGAAGAAGAAGAAGAAGAAGAACCTGTTGTGAATAGGATCAGGTCCATTGGGGACTCTTCTCTTGCTGACATAATTAATCATCCCAGAATTGGGACGACGATGATGCCTTCTTCCCATGCCAATCAACTCCAAATGCTTGGAGATGACACTGAAAGGAACCCCATTAACGACCGTACCACTCCTCCTCTTTGATGTTTGGTGATCATCATGACGATGACGATGATTGGAGATTGCAAGAAGAAACATGAACCAGAAGATGACACACACACAAACCAAGGCCCCCAAAACAAACCTTCTAATCCTCCTAACCCCACCACCCATATGGATTATCTCTTTCAGTTCAACTCTCCTTTTCTGGCAATTGGATCGGAGGAGGAGGAGATTCCAGAGTGTTCCAACATTACCATTTTGGCATTGACGAGATCAGGACAATGTGAGAAAGAAAGTGAGAGAGATGGCTACTTGTTCATAACTTGGCGGGCACAGAGTGATCATGTGGGTCTATTTAAAGGTAGATTTTTTTTTTCTCTCTATGAGATGTGTGTGTGTGTTTGTGAGAGGAGAGGATGTTTGGTAATATAAGAGTAGTGAAAAATTAGGTAGTGAGATACTCCTCTTGATTTATTATTATTTTTTTATTTTTTAATATTAATAAAAATGATAAAATTATCTTTTTAGCCTCTGTAGGGTTTCTATCAATTTTTCTCAAAACTTTCAGTTTACAAGAAAATTTGTTCTTCACACAAATTTCGATTGAATAATTAACTTCAGATGCAAATGTGATAGTCTATGTGGCCTCCAATACTGGTGGTAATGCCATAACATATATATAGCTATAATTGTTTTTGTTATTTTTTTATGATTTTTTTTGGTTAATTTAGCTACTATAATACTCTTTATTTTGCAGTGTCACATTGGTAATTGTGCTAAATTGACGAAACGTCATTGCTAAATATATGATTTGGCATCACAATCAACATTGGAGGTCACGAGGATAGTTACATTTGCATTTGTCATTAATTATTTAGAAAAAAATTGAATGAAGGACATAATTGCTTACAAATTGAAAGTTAATTGATACAATTGATAACAAATAAAATTTAAGAGCGAAATTGACAAAATAGGGATCAAAATGATACTTTTTTTTAATAAAAATTTGATACTTAATCCATTTCCAATGAATCTATATCAATTTTCACAAATGATAATGAATAAATAAAGAGAGTATAAAAAAAATTTAATACTCATAGTACTAAATTTTTATTCTTGTGTGTGCCTGAGTGAGAGAGAAAGAGTGGATGAACATATATAAAAGGGGGAAGGAATGAGAAAAGTTAGTTAGTTGAGGGTCTTTAGGTGTTGAAATGGGCCCATTAGAGGGTCTCTTTTTTTTTTTTTTATGTGTGTTTTTGAGCATTTTCATGCAAATAAGAAAGGGAAGCTCACTTTGATATCTCCCTATAGCTAGTAGCAACTTTATCTCTTATTGTGTTTGGTGCTTTTGTAGATATATATATATATATATATATATATATATATATTGGAAACTTTGTTAAAATTAGGAGAAAGTAATAATAGTGATAAATGTAATGATATTTTTCAACATTGAGAGACACACTTGAAAATAGTGCAAATTATTAATGCACACTCCTTCCCCTTTCACTAAAAAGTAGAACACATCTAAAATGAAACACAACAAAAATTCCCAATGAATCCGGCTAATTCTACTAAAAGTATGAGGGACTTTAATTGAGACATGTGGGAGGGGAGAGGTTTGAATGTATAAAGTCTTAGTAAGTACTTAAATTCTTCTGAATTAAACCGATATGGTGTTTTAATTTTGTGTGATTTCGATCTTATAGGCTTATAATTAAATATTAGAATATACGAGACTGATCTTTCACAGATACTTTGACACTCAATCGCTTTCTTCTACCATCTTCTTGTTGCTTTCTCTCTCTTTTCCCTGAGCTCGAACACTCCAACCCTCTCAGACCACCACCCTATCTCCTGTTCTCTCTGTTGTATTTCGGTTATCAAGCCTGGATACCCCTCCAACTCACGGAATTATATGGACTTTGATTTTCTTGTAAGTTTGTACGCATCGAAACCTTCTCCGACTCGAGTCCTTCTTCCGCACACCTCCATTTTCTCTCTTATCCTAGAGTGTTTTCCGATCATTGAAATATCGTTAATTGATTTTCACATATGTTTCATAAATATCTTATTTTTTAATAAATTCATAATTAATAAATTAGAGTTTTTTTTTTATAAAATCAGAGTTTATTTTTATTTATGATAGCTAATGTAACATTGTATAAACATAAATAATAGCTCACGTCAGGGCATGCAACTATTCCTGTTGAGAGACTCACCCATTATAGTCAGGTGTGCGACCCAGGTCTAGTCCAAATTAGTTGAGACAAAGCCTCAGAAACCGGCCGGGCAACAAAAAAAATTTATATTTTTATAAAATAATTACTGGTTTTTTTTTTTTTTAAAAAAATATTATCTATCATAATTTATTATTCCGACCCCCACATATAAAATTTCTGGATCGCTCCCGACTAGGAGCACTATAATGGATGTATTATGGAATGATGTATAAATGTTTAATTTGCATGCCTTTGACAAGTATTTATTTAATTATTTTTTACAAGATTTAAGTTCCTAAACTTTGAACTTATAAGTAATTTTCTCTTCCACCGTAATTGCGTTTAAATTATTAACAACAAATATAAGTTTGACTATTTACGTGATCTCTATTATTGAATTCAATATTCATATATTTAGTTATAGTATTTTATTAATTTAGGTATAATTATAATCGTGACTAAACGTCTTTTAATTATTTATAGTACCAAACTAAATCATAAGTTTCCCATGACATTTGTAGACAAAATTAGAGGTAACGTCAACACCTACATTTATATTTATTGTTAATAATTTACACAAAATAATAATGAGATCGAAAGATAAGTAGATAACATTATTTTTAAATTAAAAATTTAGAGATGTAATCAACAATAAACAAACTTGAGAAAAAAATTAATAAAAATCTTATAATTTAGGAACTAATTTTTCTTTTTTACTTTTCTTTTCAATAATACAATGGGCCAAAGCCCAAAAAATTCATTGATTTTTATTGAAGAAAAATAAACATCATTCCTAACCGTACCATCACGTTCTAGACTCTTACGAGGTTTTGCCTTTGAAACAAAAGACGTAAACTCGTTGAACCAGTTTGGTTATTTATCAAATTATATTTTTGTAAATGTAATTTTTTTATATTTTTTTAATTAAAATACTTTATTTTTGTAATATAATGAAATTATATTATTTTTTTTATTCACTTTATTTCATTATCACTTTTAATATAAGGGTTGAGGCAAAAAAAAAACTTTTAATATAAGAATAAAATAACTATTTTACTTATTTTTATTCCATTCACTTTACAATCAAATTACATTCTCATTCCCTTCAACATTCTCTTTCTCATTCCCATTCCCATTACTATTTCCATTATTGGCCAGTATATAGCAATTGAGATTAAAGTTATTCCCAATTCAATTTTCAGCAAATTAAAAATGTACCATCTTTTACACTTTTGATTTCGTCATCCAACTTCTTAGGGTGTGTTTGGTTAGTGGTGATAAAATTATATTTTTGTCTTTATTTTTTTATCTATTTTTATTCCATTCACATTACATTAACATGACATATCAATTCCTTTCAACATTTCTATTCCTATTTTCATTCTCATTAACTCGTTCATTCAACCTACCGAACACACCATTAATTTACTGAGATTCTCCACTGGGAATTCAGCCTTAATATGTTTTTCTGCATCAGTAGAATAGAGCACACACTGAGCTCTTTTTTGTTTTTTTTTTCTTTGGCCAATGGATAATACAAAAGACAGAGGACACACTGAGCTTGCCCCCACGTCTTAACCTTCCTATTTCAGAAGCTATACACAATGAGCTTGAGAAGCTTTACTTAGATAAGGTTAATTTTCTGTTATTATTATTATTATTATTAGGCCAAATTACTCTTTTGGTCCTCAACGTTTGCACGAAGTTTAATATTGGTCCTCAACATTTCAAAAGGTTATTTTAGGTCCTCAACATTTTTTTTTGATCGAAATTGGTCCTCTAGCGTAACATCCTTATGGTTTTGCCATTAAATGCTGACGTGGAAGGCTTATGTGATACATCCTCTCTCCTACGTATCATATTTAAATGACATGGCATCCTCTCTTACTCCAACTCAACAAAACGACGCCGTTATCATAACACGTATAGGAGAGAGAGGGTGCCGTGTCATTTAAATATGGCATCCTCTCTTATGTACCACATAAGCCTTCCACGTCAGCATTTAGTGACAAAACCAGAAGGATGTTACGCTAGAGGACTAATTTTGACAAGAAAAACATTGAGGACCTAAAATAACCTTTTGAACGTTGAGGACCTAAAATAAACTTTTGAAACGTTAAGGACCAATATTAAACTTCGTGCAAACGTTGAGGACCAAAAGAGTAATTTGGCCTTATTATTATTATTTTGTTTCATTGATAACACAAAACGGATCATCTTACAAGTTTTTGTGTTTGTTTTATACATTAACCTGTTATTTTTTTGGTCAATCATTAACCTGTTAATTAATAATTAGTTCATGTGTAAGACATTGACGGTTTATTTTTTGTATTAGTGGTTAATGTACAAATTAACATATCAATACTAATGCTATGTTTGATATATTATTAGGAGGTATATAAAAAAAAGTCAAGGTTGATTTTGGTCCTTTATATTTCACTCAGTTTTAAATTGGTCCTTTATGTTTTAAAAATTTTAAATTAGTCCTTTATCTTTTTCAGAAGTTCTAAATTGGTCCTTCCGTCCAAGTCCGTCAATTTCTTATGTTAACTGATGACGTGGCGTGCCGAGGTGGACACATAATCTCTCTTACGTGTATCAGATAGCTGACGTGGCCTTAGACACACCAAAAACACCACAAATGACGTCGTTTAAGCCAAAAATAAAATCATGTTGAGATGACCAATTATGAAACTTTAATAAAACATAAAGAACTAATATAAAACTTTAATGAAACATAAAGGACCAATATAGAACTTCAATGAAACATAAATGATCAATATAGAATTTTAATGAAACATAAATGATCAATATAGAACTTCAATGAAACCTGAAGGTCAAATATAAAACTTTTGAGAAACATAAATGACTAATATAGAGCTTTTAAAAGATAAAAGACCAATTTAAAACTTGGGTGAAACATAGAGGACTAAAATAGACATTTGACCTAAAATATAATAATGTAGAGTAATAATAAAGATAAAATAGATATTTCGTATATAATAATAAAATTATTCTATGCTGCAATCACCTTTTTTGAATCACCTATACCCTCAAGTAGGGGTGTTCGTCGGTTCGGTTTGGGCGGTTTGAGAGGATTTTCAAACCAAACCAAACACTTTTTATTTGAGCGGTTTGGTTCGGTCGGTTTCATTTTATAGTGTCAAATCAAACCAAACCAAACCATAAATAATCGGTTTTGAGCGGTTTGGTTTGGCGGTTTTGACGGTTTTAAAGGTTTAATTTGACAAATAACAAATGAATTATAAACATAGAACAAGATGACAAAAAATCCTATAACTTATAATCAAACCAAACACTTTAACATTAAAATTTTACGTTACAAACCAAACCAAACACTTTAACAAATATAATTTAACATTACAAACCAAACCAAAGACTTTAACATCCAATTATAGATAACATTATCATCAAATAACAAGAAAATGACAAAACATTCCATTCATTAATAAGATAAAATCATAGATAACCATAACTAAGTGGTAATCAAACAACATCGCAATCTTCAAGTTTAGTCCAAAGATAATCAAACTAGTTCTAAAGTTAAACTTCAAATAGAAACATAGAACTAAAAATCGAAAAGCCCGAAAAAAAAAGTTACCTATCCGGTTCGGTTCGGTTTCACAGATCTTAAAACCGAAAACCGAACCGAACCGCCAAAAACCGAAATTTTCAAACCGAACAAAACCGCAAATTTGTCAGTTTTAAATTGGTTCGATTTGGTTTGGTTTCGGAGTATCGGTTTTGTTCGGTTTTAAACACCCCTACCCTCAAGTGTCAAGAGTATAGAATGAGTGGTTCACATTGTGTCATGTGTCACTTGTGATTTTTTATTTACACTTTAGTTCTTTTGAGATTTTTATTTTTCGCTTCTCCAAATATTTTGTCATTACCCTCTAGTCCTTGAATAAATTTTTTATTATTTAGAAAAAAAAATTTGTTATATATTAATATTTTGTTATTATATTTTTAGAGTTTAAGATTTAAAATATAAAGTTTTGAATTTAGAATTTGAGATTAAGAATTCCAGATTTGGATTTAGGGTTTAAAGTTTTGAGTTTGAGATTTGGATTTAAAATTACAAACCCTAGATTCTAAATCTCAAACTCTAAACATCAAACTCCAAATCACAAATTCCAAATCCTAAATCTTAAACTCTAAAAAATAATAATGAAATATTAATAAAATAATATATTTTTTTTGGTTTTGAATAAAAAATTATTTTATCCGAGGACTAAAGTGTAAAGACAAAATATTTGGAGAACAAAATATAAAAATTTTAAAAGAACTAAAGTGTAAATAATAAAATTATAAAAGTGTCATGTGACACAATGTGAACCACCCATTTTTGAGGGTATGTCCTCAACAAGGAGTCAAGGATGGCAATATAGGAAAAAATAATTGTGAAGTAAAAATCTATTAAACGATAAAAATGCCCTTAATATTATAAATAAAAATCTTACATTAAAAAAAGAAAGTGGTGATAGTTGAGTGGTGTTGGCTCAAAACTTTCAAAAATTGGAGGGATATTCTCGTCTTTTTGTGTAACATTGTTGAGGGAAAACTATTTTACATATCATTTAAGGGCGTAATCCGAATGCATCCATTTGTTGAAAAGTTTTTGATTACAATGTAATCTTATTATGGGCCTTTAAAAACATACCAAACATTTATTTATTTATTTATTTTTTTGGAAAATAGGCCTTTTACATTGCAAGGAAAACTTTACCTTGGGAAAAAAAAAAGAGGGCTAAAGATTTGTTTGGATTATATATTAAAGAGGGGAAGGGGAAGGGGAGAAGATTTTTAGGGTATGTTTGGATTGGGGATTAAGGGGGAGAAGGGAAGGGAAGGAGAGATAATCAAGTATCTTCCTTTTGTTTGGGAAGATGAAAATTGGAGGGGAAGATAATGGAAGATCAATTATTAATCCTTCATTATTCTTTCCCTTCACAACTTCAAGATACCTCAAATTGGAGTATTTTGAGGAGGTATCAACACCCAAACAAGGACAGGATATATGGAAGGTTAACCTTCTCTTCCCCTCCCCTCCCTTCTCTAATTACTCCCCTTCCCTTCCCCTCTTAATTCCCAAACAAACCCTTAGTGACATTCTCCTTATATAGTTTTAAAATTTTGGACAGAAAATAATTAAAAGATTTTATGTTAACCCTCATTAGCATTTCTTTTTTCTTAATTTGAATATATCCTTTCTTTTCTTTTTTTTTGTCCTTATTAATTTGAACTAATCCAACTGAAGGGATTTTATAGAGAATCTAAACAAAAGAAGACAATTCATCATTTATTCTACCCTTCCCTTCCCTCTGAATCTCTCTCCTTCTCTTCTTAATTGCCAAACATAATCTAAGAGAATATTTGATAATTAAGAGGGGGAATGAGGTAGAGAGATTGGGAGGGGAAGGGAGACTAATCTCTTCTCAAATTTTCCCTCATTTGGATACTTCAAATTGGAGCATTTAAAATTGCAAAGGATAGAAAAAATAGAGGATTAAAAATATTTATTTATCTCCCATTCCCTCTCTTTTCATTTCTTAGGATATGTTTGGATTGAGGATTAAAGAGGAGAAGGGAAGGGGACACTTTCAAGATATCTTCCCCTTGTTTGGAAAGATGGAAATTGGAGGAGAAGATAATGGAAGATCAAGCCTTAATCCTCCATTATCCTTCTCCTTCACAAATTCAAGATACCCCAAAATGGGATATTTTGGAGGAGGTATCAACACCCAAACAAGGGGAGGACATATGGAAGGTTAACCTTCCCTTCCTCTCCCTTCCCTTCTCCTCTAATCACTCCCCTTCCCTTCCCCTCCCAAAATCCAAACAAACCCTTAGATTTTTTGTTTGAATTGAGTATAAAGGTTAATACAAACTTGGGACTTTGTGTTTGTGTGTATAATATGGGTACGTTCTTTATGCAAAAACGGAAAAAAGAAAGGGAAAGGGAATGCATTTATACTGTGTGCATTAGTAAAGTTTGGGAATGGAAATGTATTAAAATTATCATTTTATCCCGTATATTAAAATAATAAAAAAGAAAAAAAGTTAATGATGTCAAATCGAAAGGTATAATAGATATTATTTATATATATATATATATATATGGATGGAAACCAAAATCTCCTTTCCCTTTCCAACAGAGCAACCGAACATAACCTATCAGATCCATTGATGGTGTTGATGGTGGCTACATCTGCCCCAGTGATGGTGCTGCAACCTATACGGCATGTCCTCATCAACTTTAATTGTCAAATGTTACTATATCACTGTTGTTTATATATACTGAATTCTTTTCAAATTCGAGTTTACTAAAGTGTAGATCTACATGAAGTAAACGATATAAGTTGTTGGATAGTACGAACATAGGGGTGGAGCCAAGAATTTTGGGTTAGAGGGTCGTAGTTTATAATATATAATATTCTTTAAAAATTATTAATTAATTTATATTAAATTAAGATTAAATAAATTAATAGAGCACTATGGCGCGTGTCACTATCTTTATTTATATAAAGTTACATTTATTTTCATACATAAAAATAAACGTAAATTTATTATAATTATTATTCTATGTCGTGCATTTTATCACATCTTTTTAGATAAATTATAATTTTTTTAAAATATATATATATATATATATATATATATATATGTAACAGTTATTTTTGGTTCAGACAATTGTAATTTGCAATTAAGGATCACAAGGGTCTTAACCTTGGGGGACTTGTCCTTAGGTGAGGAACCTAGGTGCCTACGTACCCTTGGGAAGGGATCAAAGTCCACGTAGTTCGTCATGGTGACGTCTATAGGAGCTGTTAGGCTAGGCGGTTACTTGTATCGGGTCATGTGCGGCTAAGATGTGTGTAAGGTACTCCGGGCGAGCGAGCCGCTCGTGGGAGGTTGCCTTAGTGTGAGAGAGCTTGAGTCTCTGAAAGCTATCGGGAGCTTTGTTGGTGGAATACTCCGAGACGAAGATGTGTTTGCCAATGACCAGACTTGACGGTGTGATAGGTAGAGCTCGGGATGCGTGATGAGTATTGGGCAAGAGGACGTCTGAGGCTGCTCAGAATGTTTGCCTGAATAGTTATGGGTGATGTCCTCAAAAGGGTACTTCGGATGTCTTGGGTCTTGTGTCCTTAGTCCCTCGGGTGAGGGCTTTTTATAGTAAGTGTGTGGAGGACGTGCTCGACCCACGTTCTTGATGGACGTGGGCGTCGTCCCACGACTCCCAGGGGGTTTCCCAGGTTTCTCGGGCGGGAGCCCTTAAGAGGAGACATGTACAATGACCACGTGACAGGTAGGTGAGTTGTGCCACGTGTTGCTAGCGTGTGCTGCTGCTAGGTTTCTGGAAGCTTAGTGCCACGTGTCCCTATGCAGAATATTCCGTAGTTACTATATATATATTATCTTTTTTTATACTCATAAAGTTTAATTTAACCTTTAATGCTATGATTGGGAATTTAAAGAAAAGATAAATGGAGTTGAATAACTTGAATAAATGTGTTGTTTAAAGGTTTTAACAAGGAAAAATAGAATTCGCAAGAAAAACTAAGAAAAAGAGGGCACCTACTAGTCATATTTGGAATTTATGATAAAATGATTGAATTGAGTGACTCATTAATTATTTTTTTATATTATTTACCCCTTTTAACTACAGATTATTTGGTCTAGGGACACGTGGCAATAAGCTTCCAGAAGCTATACGACAGCCTACGCCAGCGACACGTGGCACCATCCGCCTGCCCCTTACGTGGTCGTTACCCACGTCTCTCCTAGAGAGCCCTCGTCAAAGAGACGTGGGAAGCCCCCTGGGCATCGTGGGACTACCCACGTCCCATAAGAACGTGGGTCGAGCACGACCTTCCCACACACAATATGTAAAGGCCCTCACCGGGGGACTTGGAAAAAGACAACAAGGACTAGAAGAACATCAGACCATCAAGAAAACACTATGAATACATCCCGGCATATTCTTGCCCACACTCACACCTCGCGACATCGAAGCTCGGCCCACGACAGCACCAAGCTCCGGTGCCTTTTCGGCCAACGTTTGGTACTGTTGGGAAAAATGTGGAATGGGCCCAAAAAGTGATTTGATCTGTAATGATAAAGTCTAAATGAAGTGTAAGGGATGATAAATAATAGACAAAATATTTAACGTGGTTCGGCTTCTAGCCTACGTCCACGGGCAAAGGTGAGGAGCAAATTCCACTAAGAATACAAATGGAGATACAAAAGTGGTTAAATAAACACTCAAAACCACAACCCAAATAGACCCAAATTACTCACACTATTAAACACTCAAAATATGCCTTCTGCACCAAATGCATGGTTCCATTCTCTCTTATATAGCCATAGTATATAATATGAAAGCATTAATGTGAATGATACAAAATGTCAACAAAAGGTGGCTTACAAATGCATGCGTAAAGATCATGATCCAATCTTCACATTTCACCTAATTCAACTACATTTAATGCCTTGTCTTCCATGCATATTTTATGTGATAAAATTGTATCCACATGTGACAAAATTCAAGGCAACTTCAACAGGTACATCTCCGTCCCGGAGATCCCCACAGGTAGAGCGCTCGACCGCTCTAAGAGACCACTGCTCTCTCTCCATTAAGGCAACCTCCCACGAGCGGTTCGCCTGCTCGGAGTACCTTACGCACGTCTTATCTGCACACGGCCCAATACAGGTAACCACATAGCCCAACGGCTCCTATAGACGTCATCATGACGAACTACGTGGACTTTGATCTCTTCCTAAGGGTACGTAGGCACCTAGGTTCTCACCTAAGGACAAGTCCCCAAGGTTACGACCCTTTTCGGTCCTTATTTACAAAGTAAAATTGTCTGAACCAAAAATAACAGTTACACCCCTTATAATATAAATACATGACTAATTGTATTACTAGAATGAAATTAAAGTTTTCTTAAACTTAAAAGGGTATGATTAAATTTTAAAATATTATGTCATTTCATTTTATCTTTGACACCCCAATTTGGGCGGACACAAAATATGGAGTTTTAGATGATTAATGAGAATTTTGGAGACTCTCACCTTCTGTAATTACAGAATATTCCACCTTGGGACACGTGGCACTAACCTTCTAGAACATGGGAAGGTACGCAAGTCAGTAACACGTGGCACCACTCTTCGGCCTCGTACGTGGCCTGTACCCTCGTCTTTCCACACACGCTCTCATACCAGAGACGTGAGACACGCCCAACCATCGTGGGTCGACTCACTACGAACAAGAACGTGGGTCGACCACGTTCCCCCTACTCTCAGTATAAATACCCTCACTCGGGGGACTTGACGAGATAGACGAGTAAGACAGAATATTCTAAGTACAAGACATTATCACCTCCACATCTAAACCTGATCAGAGCCCATCTATCTCTCTGGTTATCTCCATTCACAGGCTCCAAGAAGCTTAGAGACACCCCTGTCCTCTCCTTCCTCTAAGGAAACCTCTAACCGGTGGTCCGCCCGCCTGGAGCACTCCACATACGTCCTAGCCGCACACGGCTCTTACAAGTAACGTTCCTGCCTAACGGCTCCTATGGACGTATACTCCTCGAACTACGTGGACTTTGATCCCTATACAAGGGTACGTAGGCATCTAGGTCATCACCTAAGGACAAGTCCCACAAAGTTACGACCCTTTCCGATCCCAATTTCTGATTTAGGATTGTCTGAACTAAAAATGACAATTACACCTTCTATTCTATTTCATCCCCATAAAAACAACCAAACATACATTAGCCCATTTCACTCCATCTCATCTCATCTTGACCTTCCATCTAAACACACCTTTAAAAATTTCCTAAATTTGGGGGCCAATATAGAGTTATCATATATACTATATATATAATTACTAGGAGTTTAGGGGGCCATGGCCACCCCGAGCCCCCCTTATCTCTACTTCTGACGAACACGAATCAAGATTTTTATTTAATGGTCTAGATTTATACTTCATACACTTTACTAGATCAAAATCTCTTCTTTTCTTATCTTCTGATCAATCCATAAAAACAAAATATGTGCTTTCATTTCATTTCATTTCTCTCTTTTGTTTTGATGTTCGATGACTGTACATAGTACGTACTATATATGTAGTGATGCTGATGCATCCTAAAATTGTTTCTGTAGCATTAATATTTAGGGTAATACTTAGGGGTGAGCATCAGGTCGGTTCGGTTCGGTTTTGATGGTTTTGACAACCGAGCTGACTTAATCGGATGACAAAAAAAGTCATCCAATCCAATCCGCTCAAGTAACATCAACCGAACCGAACCAAACCGATTGTAGTCGGTTTGGTTCAGTTCAGTTGATCGATTTTTGGACAGAATTTTTTTAAAAAATATTATTTTTTCTCTTCAAATTAAACCCTAAAAAAAGTAAAAATAGTTATTCCTAACTATGAAAATCAACAAACTAAAGTTATTAGTATAATATTTCAATATTACATACTTAAAATTACAATTCAACATCATAGAACCATACAAACCAACAATTCAACATTAGTAATTAGGTAAGTTTTATATTTTAAAATTTTTAAAAAATTATAGTCGGTTGGTTCGGTTCGGTTCAGTTGGAATTATGCCTCATCCAACAACGGAACTGAACCAAATCAATTTGTCAAAAAAATTATCCATTCCATCCGATTATGTAGTTGGTTTTGATCAGTTTTGGTAGGTTCGATTTAGATCAAATCGGTTGGTTCGGTTTTGCTCACCCCTAGTAATACTATAGAGTTATCAATAGCTCAAGCTCACCATCTGTCAACCGTTGGATTTTTCTGGAGATCTGTGTCAAAATATTTTCTTTTCAAAATATAAGATAACAAAGATCTCAAGACAGATTCAACGGCTTGCAATTGATGAACTTGAGCTCTTGATAACTCCAAATACTCATCCTAATATTTAATACTGCATTTGATATTTGTGGCCGGTGGTGTTCACTTTGCTCATTCATTTCGTCCATTTGTGATGGTTTAGGAATTAGGAGTATGTCCGACATTATTGGAGCAAGCTAGATGATTGATCTATCCAGTATTGTTGAGGTTCATTGTTGGGACGACCCTCTTAACGAATGACGTTTTATTTTATTCCTTTAGAGATCACATCCAGGAGGAGGAGGCAACGGTTAATGGAATACTAGAAAGTATGGATACTTATAAAAGTATGTCATAACTTACTTTACACATTCAATTTCCATTTTTTTTCTTTCACTTCTAACTTTAATCACTTTTTTTAAGAACATGAATTCAGCTTTTTTTTTTTTTTTTTTTTTTACAATTCTATATTATCTTTGTTTCAAGTTTAAGATTATATTGTCAATTACATTATATTATTTTTTTAAAAATTTAAAATATATTTTTTATTTAATTTATTACGTATAGCACTGTCAAAACGGGCCGGAGCCCGCGGGCTAGCCTGGCCCGCCCGCTAAATGGGCGGGTTTGGGCAAGCAAAAATAGGTCCGTTTAAGCCCGCGGGCTAAACGGGCTAGCCCGCGGGCCGGCCCGCCAAAAACTTAAAATAAAAAATTAATATATATTTGTTTAAAATATGTATAAATATATATATTTTAGATAATTTTATGTGTTAAATAATAATTTTATTCTAATAAAGTATATAAATAATTTAAATAATAATTAAAATTAATAAAATATTAATTTAAAGTTAAAAAATTACTAATTTTTAAATAAATATATAATTTTATAATTAATTTTAAAAAAATAAAAAAATTGGCCCGCGAGCTAGCCCGTTTAGCCCGCGGGCCATTGCGGGCGAGTTTGGGCATTACTTTCCAAGCCCGCCAAATAAACGGGTCGGCCCGGACCGGCCCGTTTTGACAGTGCTAATTACGTACCCTCGAAGTCTCATATCAAAATTTTTTAAGGAGTAGTTATATTCCCATATCTATATCGTTTTAAACCCAAATTGTTGATACAAGTTCCACATCGGGAAGGTTACCTTTAAGGAAGGACCTTATAAAGCCTTGGGCTCTCCCACTCCAATAGTTAGTTTTTGGGGTGTGGTTCTCCAAAGACTTGCGTTCGTAACAATTCTTATTTTCATTAGGAGCCGACCAACCGGAAAAGGCTACTTGTAGAGGGTTCTAACCGATGGAGGGGCTGACCGTGATCAAGTGAAACGAGTGAAGTGTCGCAGTGTGCCAACCGTCAGGACGCCGGCTTTCAAAGGGGGTGGTAATGATAATAGTCCCACATTGGGGAGGTTACTTTCAAGGAATGACCTTATAAGGCTTTGGGCTCTCTCACTCCAATAACTAACTTTTGAGATATAGTTCTCTAGAGAACTTATACTTGTATTTAAGATTCTTAAAGGGAATTTAAGATTCTTAAAGGGAATATAAATTCCTTATTTTCCTGTGCGTTGATAGTTCAATTATTATGTAGTTTTTGTGTCATATCATATGCATATATGTATATATGGCCTGGGTTTATATATAGTTCGTACCTATTTTGGCTCTTTTATGTTAAAGTGCATGGTTTCGTTTTGTATTGTCCTTGTCTGTTATGTGTTGCATGCATATAATGCTTCTTTTAGGTTATGTTTGTAGAATGGGATGGTGACTTTTAGTTGTTTGTTTGTTTTTGTTTGCTTTGAGAGAGGACTCTTAAATTTCTGAAATAAATTCAAGTTCCTTTTTCTTTGTGTCACATAAAATAAGGATTCTGGGACAGAATTTGAAGCTCCCAGAAATGTCAAGACATGAATAAAGTAATTTTTAGGCCTGTTTACATTTAGAAAAAAGCAGGAGAAGGGAAAAGGGGAGTATATGATAATATTTAATTTCTCTTGATTTAAAATTTTGGAGGTGAAAGAATTTGGGCAACTATATTGTGATGGTGCTTGTTCGGGTAATCTTCGGCCTTTTATTATTGGAGGAATCTTTAGAGATCATAATGGTAATTGAATTACGGGGTTTTCGGGATTTATTGGGTATGGTACAGCTCTTAAAGCGGAGTTGTGGGCCATAACAATTAGAATCAACGTGCTATTAGTCTCAAATGTAGTCATCTGTGGATCGAAACTGATTCTCTATTGGCCTTCAATTTGTTGAATGATAATTCTTTATCTAATCTTCATGAGCACTGGAATCTTATATATATTTGCAGGTCAGCCCTTCGAAACTTTACTGAAGTCTAGATTTCTCATACCTTCAGAGAAGGAAATCATTGTACTGGTCAACTTGCTAAGCTTTCCCTTTTGAATCGTGAAGCTTATACTGTTTACCAGAACCTTCCCTCCTTCCTGAAGATGTACCTTTTGGCTGACCTATATGGGGTCACTTTTGATAGAATTACATCTAGTTATAATTTCTCTAGTTTCCACTTTTTGTATTATGCTTCTTATAATGGTTTATTGTCCCCGAACATTTTCAGGAGCTAGTTTTCCTTTGTACTGCCTCAGTGAGGCTTCTATTTTAATCTAATTTCAATTTCATGAAAAAAAAAAATTTGGGCAATATTTTTATGTTAATTCTTTTTTACTTTCATTCTTCATTAATTTTATTTACTTGACATAGGAAAATTTTGGAGAAATTCCAACCAAGGAAAAACTCTTGGCATCTCTTCTCTCCATTCTCTTCAATTCAAACATATCCTTAGTGCATGTTTGGTTACAACAAAGAAGAAAGAAAAAAAAAATTGGAGGGAACAAATGTTAAGAGAATGTGCCTATATAGGTATACCAAGATTAATTTAGGACATGTTTAGTACATTGATGTAGAGGAAGGATTGGTAAAAATGGATAGGTGGAATCCGTTTTTCATGTTTGGTTCCCTGTGAATTGTCTTTTTTGTGGTAATCCACTTTTTCAAATTTGAAGGAATATCCAATACGTCTTCAAATGGAAGGAAAGAAGCTACCAAAGTGGGAATGTAATGTTTTTTACTAATTTGTCAGTGAAAAATGCCTTAACCCACCATCGCCGCAGGATTTAATTACAGGAGTAAATTAATATTATATTTCTTTACCATTTTTATTCTCATCTTTAATTTTATTTTTTATGTTATACCAAACGTTATCATATATAATTATATTTCATCTCATTCCGATTCAAGTAGCCACGTGCAATTTCGGTTACAGTGTGACAAACATGAATCCAAGTATACACAACAAATGCACAAGGGAGGAAGAAGAAAAGAGAAGAAATGAAACAAGTTTTTTTGGTAATTTCTTTTTCGTTTTTGAATAAAAAAAACGAATACGTTGTTCTTCCAAAAAACCATCCCCACTTATATTACCTTAATGTAATGAAATATTTATTACCTTGAATCTTCGGATAGTATTTTACTACTTGCTGATCAAGGTACCGTCAAACACATAATGTACATATTCTTCTCTCAACAAAAAATTCAAACACCGATTCCACCACATTGTAAAGGATTAATCTCTCTTTTGGATCCAACTTCCATTGGTTTTCTTCGGATAATTTGATCCATCTTATGCCGCGACTCCTTGAATAATATTACATAATGAACGTTTTTACTTTGAATTAATTAATGTTACTTATTATTTAACTTATTAGTTTGGCTGATTTGATTTTAAACAGGGATCATTAGATCATATGTTATGCCTGTGCTGTGCTAAACTCCAGGAGATCATTTAAAAGTTGATTATTACGAAAATTTACCAAATCAGATAGTTCCTGGTGAACAGAAATAAAGAGGAGACAAAAATGTGGAAAACAGATGATTTCAAACAGGAGCAATGAATGTATGAATTTCATGTTTCACAATGTAAACTAGGCATAAATAAATATCTCCAGATTTCAGGCCAAAAAAATACATATATCTCCAGATGTATCAGTGGTTTGAGATAGACTTCTTTAGTGTCAACAATCAACAGATTCTACAAATAGTCAAATACTTCATAGATTTTATTTCATGATTGCCAAGATTAGTAATAGATTTCTAAAACTTGATAATAAAGCTAAATTAGCAAATCAGAAGAACTTAATCTTGAATTATATATTAAATCAATTCAGCTCTTGGGATCCCACATTATAATCACCACTAAAGAAAGTTATGTGAACAGTCTGCAGTAAATAACTGAATATAGTCTCATCCAACGGTTCAATGTAATTTATGCACTTTATCGGATCTGCACTTTAACAGATCTGGATTCTTAGTAGTAACACGAATTCAGATCTACTAAAGTGCAGATCCGGTAATATGCGTAAATTATAATCTGAGTCGCTGGATGAGACTATTATAATACGAACATGAATCTCGATTATAATCACCACTAAAGAAAGTTATGTGAACAGTCTGCAGTAAATAACTGAATATAGTCTCATCCAACGGTTCAATGTAATTTATGCACTTTATCGGATCTGCACTTTAACAGATCTGGATTCTTAGTAGTAACACGAATTCAGATATACTAAAGTGCAGATCCGGTAATATGCGTAAATTATAATCTGAGTCGCTGGATGAGACTATTACAATACGAACATAAATCTCAATTTTTATCTGACACTTACATGTCATTTGATCCAAATCCGTAGTAGTACCATCATCAGAAACAGAAGCTGACACATGCAAGGACCACTACATAACAGGTTTTGATCTTCTAAAGTGTAAAGTGAAATGGTGAAATGTAAAGAAAGAAAGGAAGAAAAAATACATGTGGACTCTGATGCATTCGGGGTAAAGTTAATTTATCTGTCTCTTATTCCTTTTCTTGATTTCTCTCTCTACACTAAACCGGTTCGGCATTGTCTAAATTTGTGAATGGATCCACTAATGAAAAAGTTGCAGTTTTTTGCAGCAAGAGAGAAATAGGAAAAACATATAACTATAAGAGATTCACTCTGACTGAATTAGAAGCCTTTTTTTTTTCTTCTAATCTCTCTTCTAGTATAAAGAACTACACTGAACTCCAATGGCAGAAGATTCAGACAGGGTAAATTTCTTATCTCTTCTTTTGAGCCCACGTTGGTCCATAAATTGCTAAGAGCGTCCGGCCGAACCGTCTATCAGTTATCTGTTGTTCCATACAACAATTACACTGACTCAGACTGAGCATATCATCAAGATGCACCACATATATGCTATGAAATGGGAATTAGCATATATGTTGTGCACCTTCTGTGTGTCTTAAAAGACAATCCAAATTTTTTTGGCATGTTATGCATAGACTTCACTATTACTTAGTTACTTTACCTTTACAAGGCATCCACAAGAATCTAGCATGACAGTTCTTGAAGGATACTCAACTACCTGCATTATGGCAGCATAGCATAAATTTGGTGAGCACTGAGCAGAAAACCATTTGGTATTTGGACCAACAGCAAAAAAGAGGTGAAAAACTACTACATACAATGAAGGTATCTGCTCCAATTAAGGATGATTCTGAAATTTGCTTCATCAGCACCTCATAGTCAACTTGTGTATATGGAGGGGTGACACTAATGTAATCAAAAGGGCCACTGTTACCTGCATGTAACAGTAACACATTGAAATTTGCAACAAGAATGGTAACTAGGTAGATTACTAACAATCACAGGCTTTAGAGACTTAGGATGCTGACAATTTTAGTTATTAGTTAAAAGGCAGTTTCCATGAAAAATCTCAAGCTTTTTCTTGGAAAACTTCAAAACTCTGTCAGACAAGGAAAAAGTTAAGAAAAAGAAGGCCAGTAAAGAACTTTTTTTACAGTATTAATATTCGGCAAAAACACCTTTTATATCCTCAAACTTTACACCAATTTTTGTCCCTAAACTTTTTTTCCAATTAATTTTGTTTCAGAAGATTTGAATTATAATCAATTTTGTTCCAAAAATACTAACAGAAAATGATGACGAGGCAATACACATATAATATTAATGCTAACTCATCATTCAAGACGACACTAATAGAAGAAGAAGAAGAAACATTGTTTTGGTGTTTCTTCGAGATTATGAGTGTAAAAAATTTAGGGACGAATTTGAAAATTGGTATAAAGTTTGAGAATTTCCAAACTAGTCGTCGTATAGAATGCCTAAAGCCATTTTGTTCCCATTTAACTTGGAAATCCCTATCTTCAGCTGCAGTAACTATGATGTTATGTATAAACGCATTCAAGGGATCTAAAATGGGAAAAGAGTACATGCCTACAAATTTCTCAGCTCGTTCTAAGAATTTTTCCACACGTACAGTATGTATGACTGATACATCAAGGAATTCAGTCCATTTTAAGTTTGGACGTAAAACATCTGATACAACCCAAGGATCCATCTCGACAAAATGTACCTGAAGATTTAACACAGTAAACAAGAGATTTCAGGCAAAAAAATAAAAAAAAACAAATCATTAGATAGGGATGCTGAGAAATATCATAATCAATAAGATAGAGTGATAGGGAACTGCTCATTCATGGTACCTCAGAGCACCCTCGACTAAGCGCTTCAATTCCAACAGAACCTGTTCCACTGTATAAGTCTAACCAGCGTCCAGGTCTCAGGGATGCAGGACAGCCACCAGCCGCCTTAGTTGCAGCAAGGAAATTGCACAGACCAGACGAAAACC
Organism: Senna tora; assembly: GCA_014851425.1. NCBI lineage: Eukaryota > Viridiplantae > Streptophyta > Magnoliopsida > Fabales > Fabaceae > Senna > Senna tora. The sequence goes on from CM026272.1 coordinate 24,191,347, forward strand.
GGTATCAATAATTATTAATCGAACAAGTGTGAATATAAATATATCATATAATACATGCAACTTGCACCTGTAATATGTCAAAGGCTGCACCTTTAACCACTTCCATCATTGGCCTCACATCCATACCCTTTGGTGAGAGCAGTTTCTTCCTTCGAGCCTTTCCTCCAATAACCTACATAGCCATCAGAGATAAAAAGCTAGGATACTTGCATCAGTTTAAGAAACTTGGATTTCTACTCGTTACATAAATTATTAAATTCCTTTACTCCTCATAGGCTTATGATTTTAGAAGAGTTGAATTTTAAAGGAGGTTCCATAGTTGTAGATCCTGAGTTTAACACTGCTTTTCGGTCTCTATTCTTATTCATATCAGTAATGTCCTGGTGTGAGTAAGGAATATATGAATCTCACATACTATGGAGAGTGCTAGAATGGTTAAATCATAGAAATCTGAAATCCTAATACCTCTATCATCTTAAGCTTTAAGGTCAGTTGGTAATTTATCATAGATGTAACTAAAGGTGAAGCCACCCCGAATATTAAATAATTATCTCTCATAATTCCATAATCATAAATAGCTCTAACAGTACATCTGCTCAAGGTTGGATTCAAATAACTTAAACAGCAGTTTAGCAACTTGAAATGCAATGTCAATGAAAGTAAAGTGAATGATTTGCACTTCAAAATCACTGGAACTTGTTGCTTACAATTCATGGTTAGCGACAAGGCACTACTTTTGAGATGACCAAGGAAATATATAATCACATTTTAAAAAAGATTTCAAAACATTTATTGGAAGAAGATGCCGACAGCGCATGGATATTTGCTTGCAAGGAGAACAAAACCTCATGCTTCCAGCTTTCACATCAGGTTTTTTCAGTCATTTCCTCAATTATTAACTTACAATTACATTTAATTTAACCTAAAATGAGCAAGAAATTAGACTAATTCTGTCCTCCCAGAAGATAATTATGATTTAAGTCATCTGCTCATACCATTAACATGAAGCTCTCAGTGACCGTTTCCCTTGACATTAAGCAATTCTTTTATATGTTATGCCTATGGTAAAACTCAAGTAGCCAACATCATATATGTACAGCATGGATGATTTCTAGAATATTACAATGTCTGAATGACCAAACATTACAAAATCCTCATCCATGCACATAGTTCTTAGCATACAAAGACTGGAGAAAACGTGTACCTGAAGCAATTTATGCGTAGTCCTCGGAGGCTTAGGGTCCTCTGGGGAGTCTACCTGCCTTCTTTCTGTTCTTGGTAGTTCCTTTTTCCTCTTGGACTAATTGACCACATTCAATGAAGAGGAAGGGTCAAACTCACAAAAGACACATTTTCAAAAAATTCAAGTAAATGACCGCTTTGGTCCTTAAAATATTTTAGTTATCTCAATTTAATCCTTGATCATGAAAATATCAAATTTAGTCATTGAAATATACTCAGAGTCTTAGACCCAATTTCATCCCTGCTTTTAGATTTTATGGTTTAAAGTTTAGTATATAGATTCTAGGATTTAAGAACTAAATTGAGATGTTTGTAATCTTTAATGACTAAATTTAATATTTTTTTTATCTAAGAAGACAAGTGGTGTCTTTCGGGATTAAATTTAGTATTGCCATAATTCAGGGGTTAAAGTGAGATAATTAAATCTTTCTAGAGCCAAAAGAGTAATTTACTCAAAACATTTTGATACAGAAATTAAGAGAGAGAGAGATAGAACCTTAGGGGAGGCTTGAGATAAGAACTCATCGGCGTCATAACCATACCGCTCAAGTAAGACTTTCTTCTCTTCACTCGCCAAACCATTTCCCGATTCTGCAACCATTTAAGCATGGAATTGTCAAATCTCGGTGGAACATAGAAATTGATGAAAATTACAACCAGCTTCTGAAACATAAACGAGAAATTGAGAAAAAAAAAATTTTAACTTACTGGAAGATGAGACGACGACGACGACGACAGATGATAACCGATTGGTGGGTCCGGAGCAGATATTCACAAAAGGTAGCGATGAAGGAGATGAAGACCCTAGATTTGTTCTTGTACTCAGGAGGAGAGGTGAGAGTATTGGAGGCGACGAAACCGCCATTACCAGAGCTGGAACCTAATAGCTGGGGAAGTTTCGAAGTGGAGTGTGAAAAATGTGGAGTTAGGGAAGAAATTGAGAGTAGTTTTATTTAGAGGCTTGTGAGGTCAGAGTTCAGAGCTTCTTTGTGTGTTGTGTGTGTGGGGTGAGCTACTACCGTTGGAACTGGGAGATGCCCCGCCATTATCAGCGTAGCAAACTCTGTCTCACGCAGTTTCCTTCAAATAAAGATAAAACGAATTTGGGCAAAAGCACTGCTTACTATTCAACATTACATTTAATATTTTTTCTATTGAACATGTGATAAATAATATTTTTGTCTTTATTTTTTTATTCATTTATAGAGGTAAAATATTATTTAGTTTTTGAATTGTTGGTCAAACTACTATTTAGTTCCTGAATTTATCAAAAATACTATTTAGTCCTCGAAATTTGTAACTATGTCAACTATTTAGTCCCCGAATTTGTAACTATGTCAACTATTTAGTCCCCAAACTTGACAAAACTACTATTTAATCCCCGAATTTGCAACTCTGTCAACTCTAACGGGTAACAGTCAGGAGACTAAATAATTGACAGAGTTGCAAATTCGGGGATTAAATAGTATTTTTTCCAATTTTTGGGGACTAAATAGTTGACATAGTTACAAATTCGGGGACTTAATAGTATTTTTGTCAAATTCAGGGACTAAATAGTTGACATAGTAGTTACAAATTTTGGAGACTAAATAGTATTTTTGATAAATTCGAGGACTAAATAGTAGTTTGATCAACAATTCAGGGACTAAATAGTATTTTGCCTCCCATTTTTATTATATTCTCACTTTTAATGTAAGGGTAAAATGGTTATTTTATCCACTTTTATTCCATTCACATCATGTTGATATGATATTTTCATTACATCAACATTTCCATTCTCATTCCCATTACATCATCCACCCTACTAACCAAACACACTCTTATTTTTAACGGTTAAAACACTACTTTTGTCCTCTATGTTTCACTCAAGTTCCGTTTTGTTTCTCTATATTTTAAAAGTTCAAAATCAGTCCTTTATGTTTACAAATTGTTCAAAATTGGTCATTTTGCCTCACACGGTTAACCTTTTCCGTTAAATGCTAACGTGGACTAATACTCTCTCCTAGTTGTTTGTTTAATTTGGCGTGGCTAATGATTCAGACTTAAACCCAAAATACCGTCGTTTACGTGTGAGTCATTAGCCACGTTAGATTAAATGGATAGCTAGGAGTGAGTTTTGGTACACGTCAGTATTTAATGGAGAAGACTAATAGTATGAGGCAAAAGAACTATTTTTGAACAAAATGAAAACATAGAGGACTTATTTTGAACTTTTGAAATATAGAGGACCAAAACGGAACTTGAATGAAATATAGAGGACCAAAATGATATTTTTGACCTATTTTTAATTTAGAGGATTGCCAATCTCGTTACTAAAAGATATAGATTATTCTAACTTAGTTCCTAAAAGATAAAAATACCTAATTTAATCATTGTGTAACTACGGAATATTCCACCTTGGGACACGTGGCACTGACCTTCTAGAAGCCAGGCTTAAACACTCGCTAGAGACACGTGGCACCACTCGTCTACTAGTTACGTGGCCCTTACCCACGGAGCATCCCCTTAACCGAACGTGGGAATACCACGAGCCTCGTGGCACGTTCCACGTCCTACGAGATCGTGGGTCGAGCACAACCTCCCCACACTCAGTATAAATAGACCCTCACCCGGGGGGCTAGGGGGACGAGACAGAGAAAAAGAGAAGGACGCAATACGCAACCTGAAGAATTACAATACCTAATCTACGATATCTCACATACTCGCGGTAACCTGAGTACCCTCAGATACCTCACGCAATCCCTCTGCATACTACGAGCTCCGCCATAAGCTCCGTCTAGGTCAGCCACCGGCAAGCTCATCTCCATCTCGGAGTGCACCATTTACGGGGCTTCCAGCAGCCCCCAGAGACCTGAGCTCTCTCTCACTAAGGCAACCTCCTAAGAGTGGCTCGCCCGCCCGCTCGGAGTACCTTAGGCACGTCTTAGCCGCACACGGCCCAATACAGGTAACCACCTTGCCTAACGGCTCCTATAGACGTCAGCATGACGAACTACGTGGACTTTGATCCCTCCCGAAGGGTACGTAGGCACCTAGGTGCATCACCTAAGAACAAGTCCCCCAAGGTTAAGACCCCTTGCGGTCCTAATTGAAAATTCAATTGTCTGAGCCAAAAACGACAGTTACACATTGAATGATACTTTTTTTTGTCTCAGTTTAGTCCTTTTAATTTTTTTGTCAATGTATGTGTAGTTTCTTTCAAGGGTTAAAAGGACCAAATTGAGACAAAAAAACATTTTTGAAAAATTAAAATAAGTATTTTTATCTTTCAGAGATTAAATTAAAATAATTTGTATATTTCAAGAACCAAATTAATAATTCACTCTTTTTAATTTTATCCTTATAAATTATTCAATTCATTTCTAAAGTTTTAAATTTTATTCTAATATTTAAAATCGTCAAAATTATCGAGAGAAAACAATTATATCACATTATATATATGTCATATTAATTAATGTTGCCAGGATCGAACCGGACAAAGACTCGGATAAATGTTCGATTCACGATTTGATCGGTTTAACCTGTTGAATCGTCAGTCGAACTAGATGACATAATAAATAATAAAATATTAATGATGTCTCTATGATACTAAATTAAATAAAATATCACACACATTCAATCTTCAACAAGTAATGCATAAATTTTTCATTTTGAGCATCACAACATAATACTATAATTAGGTAAAAATAGAGTTGAGAAAATGATGAAGATGTGACTTAAAAAATAGGGCTTCGAGCGACTTCGATTTTGAACATTTTCAATTTTTAATTTATCAATTTTTTAAAAAACTAAAGAGGGAGGTTGAACCGGACGGTTCGACGATTGGACCCAGTTTAGAGTTTGAACCCCGGTTAAATTTGATCCAATTGATAATTTGATTTTTTAAGTTTAACCGACTCGTTCTACTTTTTAGTTCACAGTCGAACCGTCGGTCGATCCTGTCCTAATTAACAACATTGATATTAATACTAACTTATTAATTACTCAAAACATTATTTCCTTACAATTTTCTTTTTAATATGAAGCGGAATCCTTTTAACATTGAGTTGTAATTAATACAAAAAAAAAAAAAAACTTATTTTGAGGAATGATATGACTTTTCTTACACCTAAATTAGGAGGACTTAGGAGGACTGATGTATAAAAGGTTTAATTTTAATTAAATTCTATTGCCACGATTCTTTATCCATTTACTTTATTCATTTAGCAAATTTGCTACTTTTTTTTCATTTTCATAGTATTTTAGTCTTGCATTTTCCTTTGCCATATAACTTAAGCTTTTATTATGAAAGAAATTATTATTTTACAATATATTTTTCTTTCAATAGTGTCATTATAAGGAATCATTAGGGTTAAGGACCTAGGTGTGCCGTTGTTTATGTGCTTTGACACAGTGTGATATTATGTACTTTGGAACGTTATGTTGTTAATTTTATTCGGAGATGGAGGATTTACATACTTTCTTTTGGTGGAAAAGAAAGGGCAAGCCCTAAACAACAACACTTCTAACAGTTCCTATACCCATCTGATCTCTAAACAAGTCTGTGAGGATACACGTGGGAGGGTCCTTTAAGATACTAATCTCACCAATGTTACTGGTAGATGTCGCAGCTAACAGATCTGCCACTCTATTAGATTCACCGTGCACATGGTGGACTTTGACTTCCCAGTCTCTTTTACACATCTCTTTCATAGCTCTAATGAGTTGTCCACTGGCATGGTCAGGATGACAATCTTTGACAACTAGATTGACGGCCTCTTCGGAATCAGATTCCATGACTATTTTCTAAAGACCAGCCTCCCAAGCAACCTCCAAGCCCTGCATGATACCCCAAACTTCAGCGTGGAGAGGGGAACAAGAACCAAGATTACGATAGAATCCCAACTTGAACTCCCATGTGTTGTCTCTGATGACTCCACCACACGTTGCCATACTATTGTTTTCTCTGGCCACTGCTGCATCGACATTGATTTTGCTCCACCCCACAAATGGTGGCTTCCAACAAATCTCCCTCTCTTATCTCTTCACAATCAGATGATTTTGATTGAACGCCTTCGACATAGCTTCCTGAGTCCATCTGCAATGATTCGAGATGTCCAGTACAGGGTCGATATTTTTGTGGATACCACCACCCAGGGTGATTTCGTTTCTCCATTTCCATATCTTCCACAAGGCAATACCAAACACCAGCCTCCAGTTACCATTTGAAGTACCATCATTAGAAGAAAGGTTGTTGATAAGCCATTGATCCAGCTCCACATTAAAAAAACGAAGGCCAAGCACTTGGTTTTACAAGTCTGCACCAGATATCCTGAACTTTAGGGCAGTCACATGCCATATGAAGAATCGTTTCCACCCCATCCTTGCATCTTTGGCATTTGTCATTATCAGTGAGGTTTCTACGCTTTCTTGCTTCGTTGGTAAGAACTCTACCCTGTTTGCACAACCATAGGAAGTAACGAATCCGCTCAGGTCCTTTCCATTTCCAAAGCTTGCTCCAGAACGGATCAGAACTATCCTCATTAACTTCAGAATTACAGAGAAATAGCATGTATTTTCTGGCAAATTTCACCATGGATGAGTCCCTCAAACTCCCCCCAATTCCATCCCCCTGTGGTTGTGACAAACTCAGATAGCTTCCTTTGCAGCAACTCCTCGCTGAGAGGGGTCAAGGCATACCTACTCAGAGCCTCGCAGCCCGGGATCCATTTATCAGACTAGAATCTAATTGCCTCACCATTTCCAATACGCCACTCCATCCCTCTCTCGACCAGGTTCCAATTGTCACAGATGCCCTTCCACACATTCGAGGCATTCTGTTTACGCTCCACGGTCGGCAGGATATCATTACCAGCAGCATATTTCCCCCTAACAACTCTAACCCAAAGGGAGTCTCTTCTTTTGATCAAACCCCAACCCAGCTTGGCCATGAAAGCCCGATTCTGTTCTCTAACTTTCTTTACACCTAATCCACCCACCAATTTCTTCTTACACACATTATTCCACGCAACCAGGTGCGTTTTCCTTCTCTGACTCGTGCCTCCCCAAATGAATGCCCTATTCTGTTTCTCAATTTCTTTGCATATTCCTTGAGGTAGGACAGTCGTTTGCATCGCGTATGAAGGGATTGCTGAGGTGACAGATCTCACCAACGTAACCCTTCCAGCCATTGAGAGCATCTTGCTTTTCCAGCTGGTGAGCATGTTTCTGACTTTGTCAATTATGAACTGGTAGGTATTCTTGTTGACACGATGATGGATTAGAGGCATTCCTAGGTACTTCCCTAAATTATCAGTTCTGACAAATCCCAGACTTCTGGTTATATCATCAGCAATGTTCTTAGGCACGTTTCTGGAGAAGTAGACACAAGTCTTACTTGCATTCACCTTTTGACCGGAGCTAGAGCAAAATAGCTTAAGACAATTCTTCACAATAGAGGCTTGACCTGTAGATGCTTCAGCAAACACAATTAAATCATCCGCAAAGAATAGGTGTGAAACCGCAGGCCCTCTCCTACCCAGCCTAATGGGAATCCATCTCTCATCACTTACTTCCTTTTGGATAATATATGAGCCAATCTTTCTATACATAACGCAAAGATATATGGGGACAAAGGATCCCCTTGTCTAATGCCCCTAGAGGGAGAGAACTCCGGTGTCCCATTGACTCTGGAAGAAGAGAGGGTTCAGTCCATCCGATCTGGGCGCTTTCAAAGGTCCCATGCTAAACACAGCCTCCTTAATCTCCTCCTTTGAGATCCATCTGGAGCAAGCAGCCAGTAAAATGTTAGAAACCTCACGAAAACACCCATAAATTGGAAAGGGATTAAAAGAAGTGTTTTCTTCCCTATAGAGGTTCACAAAGAACTCTAATGAGTGCCGTTGCAGCTCCTCCACATCATAGATCCATTCCTCATTCGCATTCTTTAAGACTTCAATCTTGTTTCTCTTTCTCCTGACTAATGTTGAGGTGTGAAAAAACTTTGTATTCCTATCTCCTTTCACTATCCACTGTTGTCTCGACTTTTGCATCCAGAATATTCCTCTTGTGCAAGAATCTCCTCGTACTCTTCCCAAATTTCGCCTTGTATTCTCAATAAATATCTGTTGTGGCCCTTCGCGAGCTTCTCTTGGATCCCTTTGAGGCAGTTCTGAAGCTTCTTCTTTCTATAGAAGATGTTGCCAAAGCATTCCTTATTCCACTTTTTTATGCGGGGGTAGAACTCTGTTAGAGCATGATGCCACGGAAGCTGGACCTGCCAAGCCTCCTTTACCATCGAAGAGAATCCTTCGTGAAGAAGCCATGGAGCAAGCATTCTGAACGGACGATCCTTCCTACACAACCCTTCACTGTTCGGCTTCGTTCTGATTAGAAGGGGGCAGTGATTAGACTTGTATTTTGGTAGGTGAGAGACTGACGCTTCATCGAACGCTGTTCTCCACTCACTATTTGCAACTGCTCTATCTAATCTGGCCGCTACCTCGCCTCTAGGCCAAGTAAACTTTGGCCCTTTGAAGTTTAGATAAATAAGAGCCGCTTGTTCAATCCATGCTCTAAAATTGATGTCAGGTTTGCTTCCCGTTGGACTGCCACCTGTCTTCTCATGGTTAAATATGAAACAGTTGAAGTCTCCTGCAATATACCAAGGACCCACAACGTTGCTTGCATGTAGGTTCAGTTTTCCCCAAAGTTCTCTTCTCAAAGAGCATTAGGGCTCGCATACACAATGGTAAAAAACCAAGGGGTACCAACAGAATTCACTTTGAGGTGCATAAATTGGTGATGTCTTTTTAGAACCTGGATAGAAACTTCGAGCTATTCCATAGACACCAAATGCCGCCCGAGTAATCCGCAGCATCAATCTTCTCAAATTTGTCAAATCCACATCGCTTAATTATTTCAGTGGCTTTACTGCCACTCTGTCTGGTCTCGAGTAGGGCCACAACATGGGCTTGAAACTGGTACCTTATATCTTTAATAAGGCCGGGGAAGGATTTTGCCCCAGTGCCTCTCGAGTTCCAAAAAACTATATTCATTGGGATTTCGCTTGTTGAGGGGAAGATCTACCCTTCCCGGGGTCGCCTAAAATCTCCATATCACACAGAATCTCCTCCTCCTGTTGCGCCATGCCATCTTCCTCCATTCCACATATATCAGGTGGTTCAGGTGGAAACGGAATATTCTGACCCGTAGAATCTCTATATCTCTCCATAATGCTCTGATATTCTTTCATCAAGGTCATAACAGGTTCGTGGGAGGAACTTGGACTTAGGACATTGAAGTCAGGAACCTCGTCTTCAAAGAGGTGCTTTTCGGGACATTTATCATTTTGGCCTGGCTCTGACCCTTTTGGTTGACAGATGATCTAACCTCCAAACGTGAGGTCCTACCTCTCCCATCCTCTATCCCATCTAGGTTTAGATTAGGCATACCCAATGCATATGCCTGCTCACTCTCGTAGTTCTCATTTTCATCAATGTTGGCAAGCACCTCAAAGCCCCTTCTATTAGTTCCCCCTTGCTAAGCACGAACGAGCTCTGCCTCGGTTCAATCTTATCATTATCTCCTCTTCGTTGAAACCCTTGACTCCTTCGCCCTCTTTTATTCGCCACCATCCATTCTCCAAAAACCCCTTCCTTGGGTTCTTGTTGAGGGTTTTCAGGAGCGATGGCTTCATTCACTTAGTCCTGCTCTGCCCCGGTCTGGATCGCCCCAGGGATTGGTTCTTCCCTTTCCTTCGATTCTACATAGTTCACCTTGGAGTGTCCATATCTACCGCAGTTAAACCATATCAGATGGAGCCCTTCATATTCAACTTTATACTTCTTCCATTTAATCTCCACTTGAGGTGTAAGAGTCTTTCCTAACTTTATCTCAACACAGACCCTTGCAAATTTGCCACGGGTTGTCAAAGAGGTAGTAGGATCGATTTTCAGGCAACGTCCAATCAGATTGCCGATCTTTCGTAAGCACCTTAAATTGTAGAATTCTAACGACAGGTTCGGTATACGGATCCAGACCGCAACTCTCGATATCTGGTATGGGCTCAGTGGATCGAAGTTCGGTCTCCATCTTTGCACAATCAGGTAATGATCTGCTATTAACCAAGGTCCTCCCTAGAGGGCATGCACGTAATCATTCTGGCTCTTGAAGGTTACAGCAAAGAAACTATTTTCAAGATCTATGACCTAGACATCACCATCTATCCTCCACAGCTTCTCTAGCCTATTCTTCATAAAGAGGGCCTCAACCGATTTCCCCATGAGTCTCACAAACAACGTTAGTTTCCATGGTTCACACCGTTCCTCATATTCTTCTTGAGTGAACTCCAGGCTGGGACAAAGGTTTATAGCCCCATCATCCTCATCGCTATCTCCGCTCGACGACGAATCGTCCTCATTCTCCGAGCTTGACGCCTCATCAGTCTCAGCAACATCTCCTTGCTCACCTACCTGATTCGTTCTCTAAATACGTAGCCACCCTGGCTACCTCCATGTTCTGAATGGGGGAATCATCCCTATTTGTTGGCTGGTTCACACCTCCGGCTCCTTCATCTTCCTGATTGCGTCCTCTCTTAACCTTCTTCTTACTACGCTCCATCTGGTCCTCTTCCTCCTTAGAGGGAGCCTCCAATTCCTGAACCATTTCCATGGGAGAAGGTGCTACCACCGACATATACAAGTCCCTAAGTTGAATCTTGGAGCAATTCTTGAATCTTGGAGAGATTCAAAAAAGAGTATCCATTACTTCAGTGGACTGCAAGAAAGCGTCCCATGAATATTTTTATATTTACATTACTTTAATATGGTGCTATATTGGTTTTGTGCAATAAGTAAAGTAAAATAATACAGGTGTACCTGTGATGTATCCGACTCCGACTCCGTGTTCAGGTACCCAAGTGAACTCCGGTCACCAAGTAGGGACTCCGAGCAAGCAACACAGCAAATGCACCCACAGTAAATTTTGCAGAGAGCAGAGAGTCAGAAGAGAGAGGTTTTTGTCTTTCTCAGAAATGAATATGATAAAATGTGCCACACCTCTCTTTTTGTCACGTTCACATACACGCAACTGACTCAGGTTTTTTAAATTAAATAAACTTATGGAGTAAATTACACTCCATAACCCACATTTATAACTTATTTATATATTTGCCCCAACATCAATTGGCCTTGGGTCCGATCCACCAAGGGTGGACTGGCCCATAATCTTACATCTCCCACTCACACTTGGTGGATTAGATGTCGTGGGTTAAATCTCTCAGCCTCCTTTCAATTTCATACTTAGTGCTTTGCCGTGACCGCGTGGGCATGACGTCTTCACTTAGGTACTTGTGCTAGCAATCCTTTTTTATAGGACCAGTACAAGTAACCGTCTTCTTCGTGTAGCTAGAATTTTAAATGATGCCTCAGATGTCCTAGATTTAACTATATACACTTTCACGTGGCAAGAACTAATCCCCCTCGAATCAATGTATGATTTAGATTGCCTTCCTCATATGTCTAGTATCCACACTTACGACAACAAAAATGTCATAAGGGACATGTCACAGACACTAGCATAGTTGTGTATATCTCAGTTAATCTTCCTTTCGCCCAAATAACACTTTAATATGAATCAGTCGCTTTCTTAGCATAGTACTTTAGATTGCATCTATCATGATCATAGTAAAAATGCTAAAGTAGCAGTCACTGAAGCATATCTCCGTGATACTGTCAAAGTTCAAAGGACATCACTGGGAAAATTGTTCTTCCCTGGGACTCACACAGCAATGAAGCAGGGATCTTTCACTTGCTTCCCTCTTACGGTTCTCTCAGTACATGTGGTATGAAACACATGCTACGGTGTTACTCTTTTATTATAAGAACATATGTCGTTTTATTCTTATCTTAACACCGTACAGACTTAAGTCTAGATACACCCAGTATCTAGGCCCAAATTCTTCAACTCTACTTTCATTTACGACGTCAACGTTGAAGAGTTTGTTATCTGACTACAGGTATTTTGGAAGTGGGATTCCAAACTTTGATCCAACTTCATTTTATGTGGATCTCATCTTGACTTGCTACACGTTAGTCAAGGCGACATATAGTTTGTGTTTCTTCTCTACCATATCAGCACTCTTGGCTGCTTTATTGGTGAACACAAATGTCTCATCTTTGCACACTCCACTTGAGTGTCAAAGGCGGTTGCCCGTGTGAGAGAGCCAACCTTTCAACCTGTACGACATACTAGACATTGTATACTCCAAAATAAATGCATAAAGTTATAACAGAAAATTAAAACATCATTATTTATTTATGAATTCTGCATATTACATTTTACGTATGACAATGGCTTGCATATGTTCTTTAAACACTCTTTCACCTATTGGCTTTGTCAGGGGATCTGCTATCATACATTTTGTCGAAATGTATTGTACAGTTACAATCTTTTGTGCTATATAATCCCTAACAAAATTATATTTAATATCAATGTGCTTGGTCTTGCTGTGATACTTAGGATCCTTAGTATAGGCTATGGCTGCAGTATTGTCACAGTATAATAACACTGGATTGGTACTCTCATTTCCAAATCCAAGATGTTCTATAAATCTCTTCAGCCATGATGCCTCTTGTACGGCAGCAGTGCATACCACAAACTCGGCTTCCATTGAATGTAAGGCGATGCACGTTTGCTTCTTGCTGCTCCAGCATATGGCGCCGTTGTTGAGTAAGAAGGTATAACCTGAAGTTGACCTTCGTTCTTCTTCATCTCCGCCTACGTCGGCATCGGAGTACCCAACAAGGCGCAAATCACTTCCTTTATAGCACAATGCATAGTCAGAAGTGCCCTTTAAGTATCTCAAAATCCTCTTCACTGCTTTCCAATGCTTTTCACCGGGGTTAGATTGGAATCTGCTTACCAATCCTACTGCATAGCAGATGTCTGGTCTTGTACACATCATTGCATACATCAGACTGCCAACTGCACTGGCATATGGAACTCTTTCCATTTTCTTCTTGTCTGATTCGGTTTTGGGACACATATCGAGACTCAAGGCTAATCCAGTAGCTACAGGAGTGCTCATAAGTTTGCAATCCTTCATGTTAAATCGCTCAAGAATCTTGTTGATGTAATTCTCTTGTGAAAGAGACATGATTCTTTTCGAATGATTTCTTTGGATTTTAACTCCAAGTATGTATTCTGCTTCACCCATGTCTTTCATCTCAAAGTTTGATGAAAGCCATTCTTTTATGGTTGTTACAGAACCTAGACTATTACCGGCCAATAGTATATCGTCTACATATAAGGATAAAATAACAAAATTACCCTCAAACCTCTTGATGTAGACGCAGTGGTCTTCCTCTATCATTTGGAAGTCATATGAGGTTACTGCTTTGTGAAACCTCAAATACCACTGTCTGGATGATTGTTTTAATCCATAAATGGATCTTTTAAGTTTACAAACTTTTGACTCTTTTCCTTTTTCAATGAAACCTAATGGTTGTTCCATATAGATTTGTTCATCCAGATCACCATTCAAAAATGCGGTTTTTACATCCATCTGATGTAATTCTAGGTCTAAACTATTTACTATTGCCAGAATAAGTCTAATGGAGTTAAAACGCACAACTGGCGAGAACGTGTCATCGTAATCTATGCCTTCTTGTTGTGTGTAACCTTTTGCTACTAACCTAGCCTTATATTTGTCAACTGATCCATCAACTTTTCTTTTAATTTTGAGAACCCATTTGTTCCCAATGGCTTTACGCCCTTTTGGTAGATCAATTAACACCCAAACTTGGTTCTTTTTCATTGAGTCCATTTCTTCTTCCATTGCTTTCTTCCATTCTTCCTTGGCAGGACTTGACAAGGCTTCATGTACAGAACGAGGTTCATCATCTCCCTCTGGAGTAACTAAGAAAGATTCGCCTTCGATTTGAAAGCGTCGTTTGGGAACACTTTCCCTATTGCTCCTTCTAATAGGAGCAATCTCCTTATCTTTCTTTTCTTGTTCAGGTCTTGGTGTTGACCTTTCTTGGCTCCCACTCAGATTGACAATCCTAGACGATTCTGGTTTGTCAATTTGTTCTGCACTGTCTTGTTCTGGTGTTTCATAAAGGGAAACAGTGCGGTCAACATCTCCTCGATGAGGAAATTCAGTTTCAATGAATCTTGCATCTCTTGATTCTATCTCAGTCACCGTGTCATCTTCGTTTTCACCTATGAAAACGTATCCCTTTGATTGTTCTGAGTATCTAATAAAGATACATTTCTTTCCTCTGGGACCCAGTTTTCCATACTTATGGGAATTGTCATGGATGTACGCAGCTGACCCCAGGGCCTTAAGATGCTTAAATCTGGTTTACGTTTCGTCCATAACTCATAGGGTGTGGAAGCGACTGATGTTGAGGGCACACGATTAAGTATGAAGGTTGCCGTTAATAAAGCATCACCCCAATATGAAATTGGTAGGTTTGCTTGGGCCATCATTGATCTAATCATGTCTAGAAGAGTTCTGTTTCTTCTTTCGGCAACTCCATTTTGTTGTGGAGTGCCAGGGATAGTCAGTTGCCTGATTATCCATTTTTCTTCACAGAGTTGTTTAAACTGTTCAGACAAATATTCACGACCTCGATCAGTGCGTAATGCTTTGACTTTATTATCCATTTGATTTTCTACCTCGTTTAGGTATCGTCTGAAGCACGCAAGAGCTTCAGACTTATGTGAAATCAAATAAATATGACCATATCGTGAATAGTCATCTATAAAGGTAATGAAATACCACGCTCCGTGTCTCGCCCTCACACTCATAGGACCGCATATATCAGAATGGATTAATTGTAATGGATTTTCAGCTCTAGTTCCCTTACCGAAAGGTTTTCTTGTTGCCTTACCAGCTAGACAATTTTCACATAGTGACATTTCCATGTTTGGAAGTGTACCTAACATGCCTTCTTTGGCCAATTTAATCATTCTATTTTGACTAATGTGTCCCAGTCTAGAATGCCAAACATTCATATCAACATTAGTAGAAGAAATAGCAAAGCATTCATTATAATTACAATCTCCAACAATGTCCAAAATAAAGAACTTCTCTAAAAGAAAAGCCGAACCATAATAAACTGAGTTGTTAAAAAAATCTACAACCTTGTCATGAAAGTTTAAATGAAACCCAAACTTTAAAAGACAATTAACAGATATCAAATTCCGTCGAATGTCAGGAGTATAAAGCACATCATGAAGCGTCAAAGTCTTTCCACCACGCAAAGTGAATTGGCAAGTGCCAAGACCTTTGACCTCGATCCTTGCGTTGTTTCCAACATATAGCCACCTGCTATGATTTGGCAATCGACGGTATTCGATGAAGGATCCTCGATCCCTCGTTATGTGGTCTGTGGAGCCTGAGTCAATAATCAAAGAAAAAGAAATAGGTTCTGTTAGAAAAACAGTGCTAGAAACATATGAAACATGTGAATTCACATAATTCACTAATACCTTTTCGCTCTCAGTCTGTTTGGAACAGTCCCGTGCGAAATGGCCCATCTTTTGGAAAGCGAAGCACTTGACCTTCTTTAGGTCTATCTTCTTCTTGCCACATTTGTTTCCTTTTTTCTTGAACTGTTTCTTGCCTTTCTTGGGTTGAAAAACACCCTTTTTTTCCTTTTCTCTGGAAAAATTTGCCCTTCTTGGAATTGGGCTTTGCCTGAGAAGTACTTGCAGCCTCAGTGTAATAGGCTTGCCCAGATGATTTATAAGCCTCCAAGCGTTCATCTTCCAGCTCCAAGTGCTTGGCTACATCACTGAAAGTAGTGATGTTCTCATTGTGGGTCAAATTCACCTTCATGTGCTCCCAACTCCCAAGGAGCGATCTGATAAATGCTTGTACTTGCTGTTCATCAGACAGTGTATGTCCAGCTTCTTTCAGTTCCCTGATCATGTTGGCCATCTCTCTTAGATGTTGTTTAATTGGAGTGTTAGGCTTGAGTTTATAGGTATCGAACTTAATCGTCAACCTTCACAGTTTGGAGGTAGAGGTACCACCAAACTTGTCTTTCAAAGCTATCCACATAGCTTGTGCGGTTTTGTGACTCTCAAACTCACACAACAGATCATCAGCCATTGCACTCAACAAGGTAATTCTCGCAATGCTATTTTTTTCTTTTCCAAACCTGGTATGCTTCTTGGTCCCTCCTGTGTTGGGCCGTATTCCCAATCTCAGGTTCAACCAAGACCGCGGTAAGAGGTTCAATTGCATCTTGTTCCTCCAAGATTTATTGAACTTTACGATGCCATATGTCCCAATTGTCCCCGTTAAGCTTATCCCCCTTGTTTAGCTCAGCTATTATGTTCTTTGATGCCATTGTTAATTCTGTGACAAATCGATCCCACATTATTCAACGATCTCTCTAACAGAGACACGTACCAAAGAACATTTTAGTTTGGTTATATGTAGCACATAAAGTATACAATGCCATGCCCTTATATTATTCTTGAGTAGAAAACAATGATATTTCAAGATCAATGATCAAGAGCATACGTTTGTATCTCCCATCACACAGATACAAGCAATAATCATTATATCTTATCAAGAATTCTATATAAGTGCTTTTATTAAATTACGACTCTTAGAAGTCTCATCTTCTAAAAGCTCCCACTTACAAAAAGTATACATTGATTTCATATAGTTATCATAGAACAAATAACCTCATTAAATAAAATAAATTGTTCATTAATGATGAAAAACTTTACAATGTATGAATCATGTTCAACAACATAAAAAATAAAAAATAAATTACATCATAGTAAAAAAGCTCGCATATAATCAATCACTGCGTCTCTTAATATCTTATGTCGGTGTGGTCTGTCGGCTACTCGGCATACCATTTCTATCATCAGAAACCAATATAGTTTGCTAGGAGGTCGGCCTCTAGGTTTGCCTCTAACCCTTACAGCTCTTATGTATTCCAATATGACTTTGAGGTAAAATTTAGTGTTTTCCTTATCAGTCATGTTTTTGACGTATTTGGAAAGTACGCCATTTATGTCTTTTATATCTGTTAGTCGCGCTGCATCTCTCTCAGCTATATCCATAGCTAATGCAGGGGTTAAAGGTTGGTTGACTTCCTCGCCTTCCTCCACCACAATTTCTTGGACCACTATTGGATTTAACGGATCGTTGTAGTTTAATTGAGGATCTACGTTGAGGGGTTCAAGTGGAAATAATGTTTCCGACGTTGGTCCGGAAAGTATTGTCTCTTCCGGGACTGGTTGAGGATCCTCTACAGGTTCCTCCTCGGGATCTTCCTCTGGATCTTCCTCAGGATCCTCCTCGGGATCTTCCTCTGGATCTTCCTCAGGATCCTCCTCGGGATCTTCCTCTGGATCTTCCTCCATAGATACGTATTCAGGAACTGCCTCATCTAAATATGAGTAGTCCAACGCACTATTATCAGTGTTTTCAGTGCTATTAGAAGCCATTTGCCTCAATTTACCTAAAAAAATAATAATATATTATTATTTTAATTGTTTCTGGAAATTTTTTTTTATTTACATAAAAAAAATACCAGAAAAGCACTAAAAACACACATAAGCAGATCCCAAATTACCCCAAACATAGTTGAATTATATGTCAAATTGAAGATCTCAATTTTACGGATTTATAGAGACAGACGGGACCTCAATCGGAGGTCACACGCTCCCTCACGTGCCCCAAAAAGATTTTTTTTTTTTGAAGTGGCGCACGCGCCGCCGTGGAGGCCGCCGGCGACGACACGCGCCGCCCCATCGGCCGCCACTCGCCGGCGGCTACACGGCCACGTGGGTCACGCGCCGAACGGGGCTGCCATGTGGCCTCACGCGCCACGTGGCGTTTCTGTCCCCCTTTTTTTTTTTGAAATTTGAATTTTGAATTTTGAATTTTCAAAATTTGATTTTAGGCGGCGGTTTTTTAAACTGCCGCGCCAAGAAAACGGTTTTAGGGACGATTTTTTAGCAGCAGTTTCCAAAACTGTCGCTAACCGTCATCTTCAACCTTCAACCTCCGTTTTCCAGAATCCGGCGACCGGAAACGGTAGAGCTCGCCGGAAAACTTCGGACGTCAATATCTCAGTCGTCCGAACTCCGTTTTCTGCAAATTTTATGTCGATTTCGCACGATTTTTCATGCTCTACACAATGGGAGCATTCACGAAGTCTAAAATTGTAGTTTTCGGAAACCCAAATGTCAAACCCGAAATTTCGATCATCGTTTCGATGCCGTTCGGAGTCCGTTTCATGCAAATTTTATATCGATTTTTCGCGCTCTACGCAATGGGAACAATTTCGAAGCCTAAAACATTAATTTTCACTAACCCAATTTGCACAAAAAATTACCATGCGGTGAAGAAAACATCAGATAAGTAATTAACACATGTTATATGTATGTCATGCATTTGTCACATTGAAGAAAAATACATAACATATGAAACACAGCGGAAGAAACCAGGCGCTCTGATGCTACTGAAAGAATACGGGTGTACCTGTGATGTATCCGACTCCGACTCCGTGTTCAGGTACCCACGTGAACTCCGGTCACCAAGTAGGGACTCCGAGCAAGCAACACAGCAAATGCACCCACAGTAAATTTTGCAGAGCAGAGAGTCAGAAGAGAGAGGTTTTTGTCTTTCTCAGAAATGAATATGATAAAATGTGCCACACCTCTCTTTTTGTAACGTTCACATACACGCAACTGACTCAGGTTTTTTAAATTAAATAAACTTATGGAGTAAATTACACTCCATAACCCACATTTATAACTTATTTATATATTTGCCCCAACATCAATTGGGCTTGGGTCCGATCCACCAAGGGTGGACTGGCCCATAATCTTACATAAAGAATATATATACTTTGGCAATAAAACAGTGTTAAAATGGTTCGGCACAACCTGTACTGACTCATGAAGGGCCAGCCCGTTTATTAGATGGGCTTAAAAAGTGATGTCTAAGCTCCTCATAATGACCCGCGGGCTAATGTTTTTTATTTTTTAAAAATATAATTATATAATTAACTAAAAATTAGTATTTTTTACTTTAAATTAATATTTTATTAATTTTAATTATTATTTAAATTGTTTATACACATTATTAGAATAAAATTATTATTTAATACATAAAATTACTTAAAATATATATATTTATACATATTTCTTTATTTTGTTGGATTTTAGTACTTAAAATAAATAGATCTTTCATATCTATATTGTCTCCCATTATTTTGGTGGTGTTTTCTTCCAGATCTATTATGTGTTTTTGTCTTCCTTTGTGAAAGTTTACTCTCTAATTACTAGATCTTCTTAGATATGGTAACTAGAGTTGGTTTTTGTTTTTTTTACATTTGTGTAGGAGGTTTTTTTTTGTGGATCTACAGATCTTTATGTCAGAAAGCTTCCACTTCATCATGTTGTTAGAAAATTTCAAGACACTCTCAACTTTGAAGATTACTACAGATTTGATATGCAGGAGATCTAACAGTAAAAACTTTGTTGACAACATCAAGAAATATTGAAGTTTTTCATCCCCAAGTTCATCTTACAAATGCGACCAGTTGATCTTTATTCGCCCTTAGTTCAACAATTTTTACGAATTCTTTCGTCTGTATTGTTAGGATGGAGTTATTTGATTTATTGTAAGTGTCGTTGGCCTTTTCTATAATTTGATGAATTTTATTATTATTAAAAAAATAAAAACACAAACACACACACACACACACATATATATATATACCCGAAGGCTAGTCCGTTTAGCTTGCGGACTTAAAAGGACCAACTCATTTAGGCCCATTTTTAAACGAGCTTATTTTTGTTTATTCAAGCACACCCATTTAGCGAGCATGCCGAACTAGCCCACGGGTTCAAACTTATTTTGACACTACTAGTGATTATATGTGATGATGACACAATGATTTTTTGGACAATTAATTCTTTCTATACCAACCTCAAATTAATGGAACATCCTCCGAGGAATTAATTCGAAATCGTATGTAACGAGGTTATGTACATTTTATATTTATTTATTTGGATTGACTATTAAATTTTTTTTAATTAATTGGTTTCTAATGATTTATTTTTTAATTTCTAAAACGAATCAAAATTTCTCCAAGCTAAGTCCGTAGTTGACTTTTGACCATATGATCACAGTCAAAATAGATAAAGAGATTAGGTAATTAGTGAATCAACTGTTGAAGGATTAGTATAATTTTTTTTATGGGAGAAGGATTAGTGTACTCTTAAAAAAAGAGAGAGAGAAGGATTAGTATCTTGATTAAACGAATTGGTGACATATTTTAAATGAAATATATATATATAAATATTAACCAAAGAAGTAAAGGATTCCCGGAGTATGTAATAATAGTACACATTGTATGGCTAGAGTAATTTTGAATTTTATTAATGACAAAGTCTGGCAAGACTCAGTTCATATCTGGCTAGCTGAAACATGTACTGTTGATTTGAATTAATATATTTTTCTCATGACGGGATTTCAAAAAAAAAAAGAAAAAGTAAAGGATTCAACTTAGCAAATTATAATGACAAAGCTTATCTTATTATTTTGCTTACAAGAGAATATTCAGTATTATGATAGTACTAAACTTCAATATATCTCTCTAATCATTTGGTCTCTAATCCGTGAGTCTTTATTTGTGTAGGTCCGTAATAATATTAAAAAATGACACTAAATGATTGAAGGAGTATACACTCTCATAGTATTGAACTTTTATCCGAAGTCCCTACTTTTTTGAGTAGATCCAACCTCTTAGACCCCATTTGGTATGGGAATGGGAGCGAGGGAGAGGAAATGGGGGTAGTTAGACCTCATTCTCTCATTTGGACTTGGTTAGGGATGGCAATCTTACCCGAATCCAACGGGTATTCGGAAAAATTACCCGTTGGGTCCGGGTATTGAAAAAATGGGTCTGGATCCGGGTCCGGAGATTTTAACTGGTAAATTTCTGGGTCTGGGTCCAGAGACGGGTAAGGGGGTATTCACCCCGGCCCCGGACCCGGTGATATAATATATATATAAAAAATTATATATATAAATACTTTTTATATATTATTTATATATATAAATATTAAAAAAAATTTACACACCATCTCACACTTACCTAGTCTAGTATCCACACGAGTGCCTCACTCTCATCACGATTCACACACATTTCCATTTTACTAAGATCAAACCCAGACTTTTTATTTTAATTTTATTGTGTGTTTGAAGTTTTCTTTAAAAAAATTGAAAATAATTAAATTTATGATTGTATATTCAATACTTGTGTGTTTGAAGTTTTTTTTTTTTTAATTTGGAAATAATTAAATTTATGATTTGTAGAAAAAAGTAATAAATTTTCCGGGTCCGGGGCTGGGTCTGAGGATTTAAGTATTCGATGGGTCCGAGGATGGGTCTCATATTTTATACCCGGCCGGGGACGGAGAAAAAATTGAATACCGAGTCCGGGGCCAGGAATTGCAGTATCCTCCCCGTACCCTATCCATTACCATCCCTAGACTTGGTTACTCAATTTAGGTTGGGAGTGGGATTCCCAATCCCACATGTATGGCAATCAAAATGCCTTGATGGATGGAGGGATTCGGGTATAATCCATGGGAATTGGGGTTGAAATATCTAATATATATATTTCACTACATTTTGTCATTACTGTACCCAACTAACATCTCCATACTTTTGAAGCTCCATGTCTCACCTCTATTCTTTGTCGCCGTCCACACTCCCTCACCAAACTCATCGCCGTAAATTGTCAACCACCTTGCGCCGTCAACCGTTCGTCTTCTCCGAAGAAGAAGAAGAAAAAAAAATAGAGATGGGCTCCTTTTTAGTTTTCCTTCTTGTTGAACCAAAAACTGTTTACAAAATAAACCTCGAGTTATATTTTGATTATGTCAAACAATTTTGGCTTTTGAATAAATGGATAAAAGGCTAATAACCAATAGACAAAAGCTTGATCCAAAAGTATAAGACCCTCTGGACAAAGAAGAAAAATGAGTAAGGATGGTTACCTACTAGTCTAAAAGCAAGTAGTAGAAAGTGTGGTGGCCTCTGACATAAAGTAAAATTGCTTTTCCCTTAAATCAAGCAAATATAATAAAAAAAATAGAAATGTGTGTTCTTGAGCCTTGTGCAGAATATTCAAAATGAGACAAAAGGTGTGAAGGCTAATTTTGTTTACCTACCCGAGAGAGAGACTAAAAAGGAAAGAAGATAGAGTGGTTGTCCTATAAAGTCATCTCTTCCTATCAAGCTGAGATCATTTAATGAGAAGCATTAAATGTGAAGTCAGAGCATTAAATGAAGAAAGAAGAATAGCCTTCATCTTCCATCAACACTAAGAAACATAAGGGAAAGAGAAGATGTTACCAAAATATGTATGCCTCTTCCATCGATCTTCTTCTGTCTCCGTTGGGTCTAGAGTCGAAAAATCATAGAAGCAAAAGGCATGAGCTTGCCTCACCGAAAAGAAGGAAGAAAGGTAAACCTCTTTATTCCTATTTTTATGCAAGTCTTGTCTAATGAAAAAGTAAGTAGCCTTGCAGCATAGCTAGAGAAAAAGAAGTATGGCTCCTTTGCATCCAAGAAAGTGCAGCAGAAGTATTGCTCTCAAAACATCCCCTCTACCTCTCCTCTTCTCTCACTACTCAAAATGTTCAAAAATTAAATGTGAGGAGCGTCGAACATTTATTGCATAAAAGAGGAAGAAGAAGGTGAACACGGCAAGAAGAACACAATGGCTAATCAAACTCCTATTTAATATCGAGCTTGGAGGTTGCTGGAGATGGAGGAACTAAGTGTTCCAAGCTTTCAAGAGTGGCAAAAATCTTCTGAGTGAAGAAGAGTCTGAGTGACTCCTGTGTGCGATTTCTGTGTGAATCCTTGTGTTGTAATTTGTAATAGTCATTAATTGATTGCATTTATCTTTCTTCTTCTCTTGCTTGTTATAACACTACAAAAAAAACTGATTTAGCTACGGAAATTAGCTAGGAAAAATTTCCCTAGCTAATCCCTAGCTAATTAGCTACGGATTAGCTAGGGAAAAAAATCCCTAGCTAATCCCTAGCTACTTAGCTACGGATTAGCTAGGGATAAAATCCCTAGCTAATTTGGTAAAAAAATTTGGCGCAAAAAGGCGGGAAAATTTAGCTAGGGATTTGCTACGGATTAGCTAGGAAATTTAGCTAGGGGAAAAAACCGTAGCTAATCCCTAGCTAATTAGCTAGGGAAAAAATCCCTAGCTAATTAGCTAGGGATTTGCTACGAATTTCCCTAGCTAATTCCTAGCTAATTAGCTAGGGAAAAAATCCCTAGCTAATCCCTAGCTAATTAGCTAAGGAAATTAGCTACGGATTTTTCCAAGCTAATCCCTAGCTAATTAGCTAGGGGAAAAAATTCCTAGCTAACGGATTAGCTAGGGAAAAAATCCCTAGCTAATTTATTATATGTGTATATATAAAATGTTTTACATTAATAAATCAAAAAGTGATAAATGGCCTAGTGGTTGGTCTAAATGTTACCATCTATGATGTTCCGTCTTCGAGGCCTCCTAGGACCATTTTTCAAAAATATAAAGTGGTTGCCGGAGGAGGTCGCCGGAGGCCGTCGCCGGTGGAGGAGGTCGCCGGCGACAATTTTTGGAGGGGGTGAGTTAGCTAGGGATTGGCTACGGATTAGCTACGACTTAGCTAGGGAATTTAGCTAGGGATTAGCTACGGATTAGCTAGGGAATTTAGATAGTGGTTGGTCTAAATGTTACCATCTATGATGTTCCGTCTTCGAGGCCTCCTAGGACCATTTTTCAAAAATATAAAGTGGTTGCCGGAGGAGGTTGCCGGAGGTGGTCGCCGGCCGGCGGTGGAGGAGGTCGCCGGAGGCCGTCGCCGGTGGAGGAGGTCGCCGGCGACAATTTTTGGAGGGGGTGAGTTAGCTAGGGATTGGCTACGGATTAGCTAGGGATTAGCTATGGCTTAGCTAGGGAATTTAGCTACGGATTAGCTAGGGAATTTAGCTAGGGATTAGCTACGGATTAGCTAGGGAATTTAGCTAGGGATTAGCTAAGGATTAGCTACGGATTAGCTAGGGATTAGCTACGAAAAAAATCCCTAGCAATTAGCGTCCAAATATTAGCTAGGGAAAAATCCGTAGCTAATCCCTAGCTAATCTGATTAGCTACGAATTTTTCCCTAGCTAATCCTGTTTTTTCTTCTAGTGTAAGAGTTTAGTGTTTGAAGTATCTTGGGTGTAAAAACCTGGGTAAGGGCTGATTTGCAAAAAGATATTCAACCATTAAGCTCTTGTGTGAATCCTGTTGAGGATTGAGGTTCTTAGAAGAAGTTAATATACTGAGTCTCCTGCGATAAAAGCCTTGAGGTGGCTGATCCTTGCAAGGTGAAGCAAGGTTGCAAAGAGAGAACTCTTTATATTAAATTCTTTGTGGATTGAGAGTCAGAGTCCTGGTGAGGATTATGGTTGAAAAAAGAATTAATACTTGGAGTGTCCTAGTGGTAAAAGCCTTGAGGAGGCTAATCCTTGTGGTGAAACAAGGTTCTAAGAGGAGCTTCAAATATTAAGTTCTTGTGTCTGAATCCTGGGATTGGATTTTGGAGGATTTAATATACTAAGTTTTTTAGAGGTAAAAGCCAAGTAAGGAGGCTGATCCTTGAGGAAGGTTCCTGGAGAAACTTATTATATTAGGTTCTAAGTTGGTTGTTGGGTTGAGTCCTATATTGCTATAAGGGAAGTGTAAAAGCAAGTGTGCTTTCCTAAAAGGGTTTGGATTACTTGGTTGTAAGAATTGAATTGAGTAATATAGGTCTTCTAACTATTTGGTTAGAAGGGGAGAGGATGTAGCTATGCAAGCAAACTTGGGTAGTGAACCTCTCCAGCAAAATTGTGTGTGCAACCCTTCCCTTATTCTGATTCCTTAACTCAAAGAAAATGATTTTCATAAGAGTCCTAAATTAACTAAGAGTTCGGATCAGAATGAAGTTTTTCAAAGAGTTAAAATTTGAATAAACCAAGTCACCCCCCCCCCCTCTTGGTTTATTTTCTGGCTAACACTTCTCTATTTTTCGCCTGTCTTCTCCGGTGAAAAACAAGGCAGATCTCCGGCGAAGAAGAACATAGAATTATGATGTTGTAGAATCATTTATGTCGGAGGAATGTACTAAAGTTTAGTACATTCCTCCGACATAAATTGTTTGGTATTTCAGCTCAAAAAAAAAGAAGTTAATACATGTCATTCCTAAATCCATCCCAACCGAATTATAATCCGTAAGATAATTCCCCCAAATTGTTCCATTAATTTTCATCATTTATTTGTTTTAAATTTTTTGTAATTCATAATTGGAGGAATGTACTAAAGTTTAGTACTATCGTATCACTGAACATCTCCTCAAGTGCAACAATCAAGCCATGTGATATTTTATTTATAAAGACTTTTGACTTTATGTTTGTAAATTAATCTTAATGCCATATAATTTTGAATAAAAAAATCCATATAACATTTTATAAGTATTTTAAATTATTATTTTTATATAATTTATGAATGTATTTTGAAAGTGTCGCATCTTAATCCTCAAAAAAAAAAAAGTGTTGCATCTTAGATTTTTAAGAAATGGTCGTATCGCTGTATCTTTATCGTAACTCACATAAGGGCTTCTTAGATTTCGAGTTTTCCTCCGTCCTCCATCACCATTCTCGTCAGTCACCATCCTCTATTCTCGATTTTCTGACGATTGGTCGTCATCTTTTGTGGCCATGGGTGAAAGAGAAATGATGATGAATGGGTGAGATCGAGAGAGAAGTGAGAAATGAGATGATGATCATGGCAGGTGGATGAGAGAGAAATGATGATGGCGGTGGGTGAGAGAAATGATGATGAGCGGAGAAAATTTCGGTGAGAGAGAGAAAATGGATTTTTTATTTGTTTGTACTTTTTAATTCAAAGAATAAAATAATTATTTTATCATATTCTTATTCTTAGTCGCAATTTATGTCATGTTCATATCATTATCTTTCATATTCCCACTCCCACTCCTTCAAAATAAGTCTATAAAGTATAAACCAAACATAACCTTTAAATGGTAATAAGAGAGAATGACTTCCTATGCCTCTCTATTTTCAATAAGCAATGCCATTATGCTAATAGACATAAAGGTGAAGTTCTATTTTACTAGTTAACTTACATACTCTAACCAATTTCGGTTTCTAATAAGCACTGTTTTCAAAACCGGATCGGACCGGAAAACCGGTAAACCGGCTGTCAGTCCGGTCCGGAATAACCAAAGAACCGGTCAGATATAAAACCGGTCAATAACCGGAAAAACCGGTCAATAACCGTCCAAACCGGTCAGAACCGGTAGTTTAGACGGTTTGACCGGTTGCTCCTTTTTTTAAAAAAAAAAAAATTGTGTTGTTTATGATTTAGTATTTATTGAGAATTTGTTGTGACTTGTAGTTGTAAGGATTGTTCTATTTCAGTATTTATTGTTTGGTTTGTGATAAGACTTGAGACTTAAATATGTTGATCCTTGAACTTATTTGAAGAGTTTAATATGATATTGTGGTAATTTGAAACTTGTTCTATTTCTTATCATGTTTAGATCGAGATGGAAACATATAATTATGAAGTATATAATTTTTTATGATATATTTTAGTATATTTAATTAAAAATATATATTTTAAATGTCACCGGTTCGACCACAGTTGGACCATTGAACCGTGAACCAGTGCCTCGACCGGTTCAATGACCGATCCGATTTTAAAAACATTGCTAATAAGTATACACCAAATCCAAATGCATGGTCTATACTTAGGGAGGTGCAACCCCCCTCACTCGATTGGTCTCCTGTTACTATTACCTAATCATTATCATACACATATTACTAACTTTCGTACAAACTATAATACCTATATATCCAAGTCCCCAACACAACAAATTTGGCTATTTTACCCCAAATGATTTCTCTATAAGTCCCAGAGGCTTTCAAGTATGAACACTACAATGAATTTCTACAAATTTGGCTATTTTACCCCAAATGATTTCTCTATAACTACCAGAGGCTTTCAAGTATGAACTCTACAATGAATTCTTGTTACCTTAGGGTTGGTTTGGTAAGAATGCAAATAATAAAATTATGATGTTTTACGATTCTCAAAAAAAAATTTATATTATATTTTATACATGTCAAACATACTTTTTCTCTCTGCTAATTTTTCTCTTTATCTCTCTCCTCATTTTTCTCTACAGTATTTATCTTTTATTCTACAGTACTTTATAGAGTAAAACACTGTTTTGGTCCTCCACAGATGTCTCCTTTGTCAATTTGGTCCCCCATAGATCTGTATTATCAATTTGGTCCCTCACAAATCAAATTGTTAGCAATGTGGTCCTTCCGTTGATGACATGCCAGGTTAAGTTGTGACTCAATAATTTTTTTATCTGACTAGGCATTAATTAATTTAAAGTAATTTATTTTTTATTTAAAAAACCTTTTAAATTAAAAAAAGTAAAAGAAAATCTTTGAGATACCATCAAGTTAATTAATTTAAAGTAATTTAAACCATTTATTTTTTACTTTTTTTTAATTTAAAAGGTTTTTTAAATAAAAAATAAATTATTTTAAATTAATTAATGCCTAGTCAGATAAAAAAATTGCTGAGTCACAACTTAACCTGACATGTCATCAAGTTAATTAACGAAAAGACCACATTGCTAACAGTTTGATCTGTGGGGGACTAAATTGATAACATCGATCTGTGGGGGACCAAATTGACAAAGGAAACATCTGTGGAGGACCAAAACAATATTTTACTCGTACTTTATATCTGTACACTTATACCAAGCGTACCCTTACCATTACTCTATCCTGAGAACTAACTTAAGTTTTGGAAATTAACCTTGGGGAACTTTCTCCACGGTGGATTCTTCCTTTGTAGAATTACCTTAGACGTACAGAAAAAGATCTTGAGGATTCATCCGTTTTAAACAGTAAAAAAAGGGCCAGATATTCTAGGTTATAATTAAATTCTAGTCGAGGTCCAAAAATCTATTTGTAACCCTCATGACATATTATGATTTCATTAACAATTTAATCTATGAGAGATTTTTTTCTCCTATTTAGTTTTGAAAAGATTAGTTGTGTATAATTCAATCTTTATGGTGGCGTTCCATAGGTGGGAAGTAATTTTATGAGAAGTGGAAGTGGAATTTGAAATAAGTGATTAAAAGTGTGTTTGATATGCAGGAAAGTGAAAGTAAAATTTAATACTAATGTTGTTTGGTATGGTAGGGTCGTAGGGAGATGATAGATAAAGAAATTGAAGATAAAAGTATGAAATACTATTTTTGCCTTACTTTTGTTATCCGACACAAATTTTTTAAGAACAATTTGATCATAAAAAATTGCTCCCCTCTCCAACTTCCCTCTGCCTTATAAATTCTAAATCTTATGCACAATAGTCCCTATAATTTAAGATGAGCAGAAGCTCCGACAAGACTAATATGTATAGGATTTAGTATTGGTCAAAACCTCAAATTGGTCTCTCATGTTTGCACGAAGTTTTATATTGGTCATTTATGTTTCAAAAAGTTTAAATTGGTCCTTTGTGTTTGCAAGAAGTTCCAAATTTGTCCTTCCGTCCACTTCCGTCAAATTCTTAAGTTAAGTGCTGACGTGTCCATCTAAGCTGGCATGTCATGCATGCCACATCATCACATATGATAGTGGATGATGACGTGGCATGACACGTCATCTTAAATGGACACATAGGAGAGAAGATATATCCACCTCAGCAGGCCACGTCAGCACTTAACGTAAGAAATAAAGGACTTGGACGGAAGGACCAATTTGGAACTTCTTATAAACATAAATGACCAATTTAAACTTTTTGAAACATAAAGGACCAATTTAAAACTTCTTGCAAACATAAAGGACCAATTTGAAGTTTTGACCTTTGGTATTTTATAGGGACGAGTTTAAATATAAGAATTAAATTTTTTAGAACCAAACATACAATGCTAATATACTAGAAAAAAGAATTAAATCTGAAGAATATTAATGCATAACCTTGATTCTATATAACCAAAATAATTCATTGAAAATGTACAAAGTAATACTTCCCAAAAATTTTGTACAAATTGATCAATCATATATACAAATACAATGTTGATTAGAGTTAACTAACTAACGCATACATCGCCCAAAAATGGAAGACAGAAAATTTCTCTGTACCTTATTTTCTGATTTAGAGGAAGAAGATGTTTTTTTGAGAGGACCCGAATTGAAAACTTCATTATTATTATTCAACCCATTCCTTTGAGTTATTGTTTCATTTTCGTCCTTGAAAGTATCAATATCTGAGGTTGCTATGTTAATAATGTTATTCCTTGTCTTTGATTCTGCACATTGAGCTTCACTTGTCCAAATCCGACCAGAAGATCCTTGTCTTCGAAATGAAAGAGATGATCTCTGCAAACTTGTCATAATAATTGATAGGTAATTTCTTTTTTCTTCAACCAATCTATCTAATTGTTATGTGAAAAGAAAATTATGGTGAAACTAATTTGTTTATATAGTAATGCTTCACTGGCTCTGATTAATTTTAGTGGGTAATTTTGCAAATATATCAAATTGAATTTGCTAGATTTTCGGGATAATTATTTAGTTTGTTCACACTTTTGACTGATTCATAATTAGTTCGGTGGTTAATAAGAATGAAATCTAATCTACAATTATGCTATATTTAAAGGATATGATTAAAAGGATTTGGGATTCTGCGGGGAAAATTTTGGGCCATAATCTATTCTGGGAGATGATGTTCAGTATTACGAGTACTGAAAATTTGAAATTTGTTACTTGTTATTTGTTAATATTGATAAAAATTTGATCCGTTATCCCTCATTAATGCTGACAAATGGCATTGAATAAATGAAGAGAGTCCCCTAATACTATACTTTTATCACTATTTAAGATAATTTACTTATTTATCTTTCTTATTTTACCAAACTCAAGATTAAAAAAATGTTGGTATTAAAACTTGCAAAGTTAAATTATATATTTATATCATGGTAATTTACATTTTATTGTCATGTAGTTTGGCAAGATTTTACTTAATTGCCCGGTTGTTTAAAATTTTTTAAACGAGTGTCTTGAACTTTTGGTTGTTAATAACTCGCGCCATGTTCATTAGGCTAAAATGCTAAAGGAAACAGGGAAGGAATGGAGTGGGCCCACCGAGGGCCCACATGGAGAGGGAGGTTTTCGTGCCAAATTTAAAAAAACATAAAATTAAATACAAAATGTCTATTATACCCTTTGATTTGACATAATCATAACATCTATTTCTTATTATTATTTTAATATAAAGAGCAAAGTGGTAATTTTAATACATTCTCATTCCATTTTCATTCCCAATTCTTATTACCAAACAAAGCAAATGCATTCTCATTCTCTTTCTTTTTTCTATTTCTGCGTAAAGAACTTGCCCTTAGTGTGTTGTGCTTTCACGTCTTTAGCATTTTAACATTATAGCACGTGCTACTCACATGAACATTTTCCAAATCCCAAAATACTTTTTCATTTACATCAGGAAAACCTAATTTCCACTAGTACTAAAATATTAGTACTAGTTTGTTTATAGTTAAAATGTTTCATATGTTAAGTTAGATTTTAGAATTGCTAGAATAATGTAGATATCTTAATCTCTCTCTATATTTTTTTATGTTGTTTTCTCACTTTAATAATTCAGATATAGGTGCTAGATAAATTAAGAAAAAAAAAAATTGTATAAGAATATCAAAGGTTTATTTATGGTCAATACCCTCAAGTTACCTATTATGATTTTCCAGAGACTAAATAGTATTTCTTATCTTTCACGTAGCAAGCAAGAGGTAGGTAACCTCATTTCTTTGCTATTATATTACCTAAAGAAAATGCCTTTCAAAAGAAATTACTTAAAGAAAATGATGAGGTATTTATGTATATCTAAAATTGTGATTTGTGAAGACTTTAGGGCTTAGTTTCTGCACAGTATATTACATATATTTTTACGATTCACAAAAAAATTTTACATCATATTTTATACATATCAAACATATTTTTTATCATACTTTTTCTCTCTCCTAATTTTTCTCTCTATCTCTCTCTTCACTTTTTTCTGTAGTACTTACAATACTTTACATCTGTGCATTTATACCATGAGATAAATGTGTTTGTATAACTATTATACGAGGCTGGATAGACAAGAAGGTATCAGAAATAGAATCTGCTAAATAAGTTATTGTTGTTAGGCAAAATTTATAGTTATATACAAGAATCTGTATAGTGTAGTACGA
This sequence comes from Senna tora, assembly GCA_014851425.1. NCBI lineage: Eukaryota > Viridiplantae > Streptophyta > Magnoliopsida > Fabales > Fabaceae > Senna > Senna tora. Next base: position 24,222,952 of record CM026272.1, read on the forward strand.
GTCTCCATGCAGTTCAGCCAAAGGTATACATAATAGGTTTCTTCCCTACGAAGAGCAGACATTGCAACTCTTCCTGCAGAATCCTTCAGCTTCTTCACTTCCAACCATATAAAGAGGGTTCTTCTCACATTCACCTCTTCTAGCCCAGTCAGGGCAATTCTCATTCTCATCAATACATTTTCCAGAATCCCTCCGTTTCGATGGCCTTATGGGTTTATCGGAGTCTCCCACATGAATCCACTTGGTTGCAGACCACTTCTCTCCCTTGATCACTGGGCAGCTTCCATGCAAGCTGCTAACATCTGTGGTTGCATCTAAGTGAAGGTTGAAGAATAGCAATGCGTCGCCCTTTTCGGGTTTTACTGCAATTATCGTCGGAACAGAGAGCCTTAGGTAGCATAATAACAAAACTCATATTCTTATGAACTCGAGTCTGTGTAAAGTATATATGGACCCGACATTTGTTAAGAGTTTAGTGGAGAAAAACTTGGGATGTAGCTATAAATGACGGTTACAAAATAATTAGATTATATTAAACTATTTTTTGCGAACGTTTTTCCTAATAACAAAGCATAAAAGCTAGTTTGATATGAGTAAGCAACACATTATCAAAAAGGACAGCTTAGTGCACGAGGTTCCCACCAGGTGGGGTCTGGGGAGGATCATATGTAAGTAGCCTTAGCCCTGCAAGCAGAGGGGCATTTTCCAAGATTTGAACCTGTGACTTCTGGTCACACAACAACTTTATTGTTGCTTCAAAGCTCAAGCAACACATTATGAATTGAAAAGAAATTAGTCCGGAAGAGCTAATCAATAACTGCAGTCCTATATAGCAAAGATGATTGTTTACCAAGTAACAAATATGTAATTGTAAATGAAGCTGGCTAATTAACCGCATGCTTTTAGAATAAATGGAGATTGGAGAATTAATATTTTATTAGTTTGAGACTATATTCAATTCCCCCCTAGAGGTTTTTTTTGTATCAATTTCACCATAAATCTCTACAAAAAAAAAATAATCTTAATGTCGTATTAATCACTAATGTCACCCAAATTAGTCATAATTATAAAAAAAAATGTGATTTATCGATCATATGACTACACTATCTTCATATTTAACTTAATTTCAAGACTTGAGTGCAAAAAACATATTTTTATCAAACTTTTTCTTTTTCACAAAAAAACAAAGCACAATTAAACCTATATCATCACTGGCGCTTGGATAAATATTAGAATAAATATCCATTTGGCTAAATTCATTTTCATGTTTGCATCCTCTAATGATCATCTACCTAGAATTTTGATAGGTCAGCTAATTTCATTATTAATCTGAATGTCATTAATTATTGAGGAAAAATAGTTTTTAGACCATTAATGATACCTTTACCAACGATTTAGTCCTTAAAATGATAATATATACAATTTGATCCCTAAAAAATGCTAACATAGTACATTAATTAGTTATCTAAGATATTAATGGTAATTAGAAGCTAACTCATTGGCTTATATGAACAAAAATTCCATTTAAATGATGCATAAACCAAAATCATTTTTTATTAAAATGAGATGTATCAGTTTCCATTATTAAGCACTTTGTATCATCTAAAATGACAGTTTTTTTCCACATAAGCCAATGAGTTAGTTCATCTTCACCATTTAATGTCTTATGTTATCAATTAATGTGCCATATCAATATTTCCATTAAGGCTTCACGTAATGAGTTGACATTTAGGATCTTTCAAGGACTATACAGTATCTTAAAATCTTTTAGGGACTAAATTGTTAGTGAAAGTATCTTTTGGAGACTAAAAAGTACTTTTTCTCTCAATAATTATAATAACATTGAGAATTTTTGTAAACATCATGGATGGAATTGAAAAAAAAAACAAATTTTTAAGACAAATTGACACAAAAATAGGGATAAAATTGAAAATAAACCCAAACTTTAGGGACCCAAAAAAGGTACTTTTTCCTTCTTTCTTAACCCAATAAATGAGTCTTGATGTACTGGATCAAGAAAAGAAAGGACACCAATAAGCATCAGTTACAAAAAACAGACTTGATGACCCAAAGATTATTGAACAATATAGAAGCAAATAAATTACTATCCATTATTAAAACACGCGTGAAATTGAAGGGATTTTTGAAAAATAAATCAACTAAACTCAAGAATTCCACTTAACTACATCAAAAAGCTTTGAGGTACACTTGTTTGAAATGGTTCAAAATAAAGCATAATATAAATTTAATAAGGCAAAAAATGTGTTTATACTTTATAGTTTGTGAAACTACCTAAAACTTTTACCTGCATAGCCGCTGTGAGCGCATTCAGACCAACTATTATCCTTCATCTGGGATGACTTTTCCTACAGAAGGCAAATAAATTAACAATGCAATATCCTTTATCTTGTTTAATTGGGGGGAGTGGAAGCATTTAATAAAAGGGATCATGGACTATCGGAGGATCAACTTCAATAGAAATCTTTACCTCAGAATTGGGAAAAATTGTCTCCCCACCCTTCTCAACATTAGACAAATACATCAACACAGTGGCAACCCGATGGCCGCCCTGTTGTTGATTAATCATATCACGAAAGAAATCAAAATGCGGTTCATACTTCTGACCGTTTTCATAGTGCAATATTTGAAGAGGCTCACCATTCTCTAATGACATAATTGGCTTTAGGGACAGATAAAACTAAATTAAAGAGAAAATAGACCAGAAAATTTTGAAATGAGTCATAGTATTGTATGCTTACCTACTGGAAGGAAGGTCCATGCAGCAATTCTAGCTTCAATGCGAGTAACTATTTCATCCTTTCAAGTAAAACATCCAGATTCAGTAAATTAAAAATGTACTTGTCACAGCTTTTGTAGAATAAAACTAAAATCTCAGGAAAGTACAGCTCCAATGCAACAAGAATTATATTAATGAACAAAGAGGGGAAAAGAAAGAAATAGAACAACTAAAACATAGGACATAAACAGAAGGCATATTTAACTGTCACAAATTTGTTCATCCATAAAAGCAACTCTTCATTTAGGAAAGGGAAGAAGGGAGAAAGATGAGATAAGCTTGAAGGAAAAGAGATTTCAGAAAAGATGACAGATTGAAGTTGACGTTGATGTTAGTGTAAGAATCAGGATATTATAAAACCATACGATCTTTCACAACATAAATTTAAAGTAAGGAGTTAAGAGAAACCTTGGAAATGATCTGTTTCAACTCATCTAGCACCAAAATAGAAATTACCTCCATTCTAAGAAAAAATATTGAATGATATGATTCTACTAATTTAACCTCCACTGGCTGAAGGAAGGACCTTGTTCCCATGAATAAAAAGAGAAATGAACATCATGGATAATGCACTTAACCTTTTTTTTCATTTAGCCGGAGAATATTGAATTATATGAAGCCTTAAACAAGGTCTCAGATTCAATCTTATGTATGGAAACACTGGCTAGTACAGCTCGACCTCTGTTTTCAGTTAACTTGAGTCAGATTAGTCAAAGCCTAATGGACGTCGAGAACTATATGAACATCAAAAAGTTCACCTAGATTTGAGTGGCTCAATAAAATTGCAGATTCCAGTTCAATTTATTTTCCTTTGACACGTGATTCTGTAAAACTCTCTGAATCAATCTCACAAGACAAAAGAGATCCCAAACTGATTTCTTGCATGTTCTGTTTCTCATCAATAAGCACCACATACCAACATGCCTGCCCTCAAAAGATTATAAGAACCCTGTATTCCCATAAAGCACTAGCAAAAACCATTTTCTTTTTCTGCTAAATAACATTTTTACAATAGCAAAATGACAGTTTCTTTACATGCTAGAAAATGATCTATCTTGCAATTACTAACCCTTGTTGCCCCCAAACTTTGCTGTAATGTTCATTCCTGTCCCCAAATTTTTTTTTGGTTCATGCCTACCCCAAAATTTCAATTTTGTTCATACCTGCCATTTTTACTAATACCGTTAAAGGTTCGGTTTGTTTTTTTTATTTGGATTAGGTTATTTTTTTTTATTTTGATTAGGTTATTTTTTTTTAATAAAAATTAAAAGTAAATGAGGTGGACGATGAGGTGGCAAAAGAGATACACATTCATCGTCCACGTCAGCAAATTCTGTCAAGCATGTCAACGGTGTTAGCAAAAAGGGCAGGCATGAAAAAATTGAAAGTTTGAGCATAGGCATGAACCAAAAAAAAGTTTGGGAGCAGAAATAAACATTGCCCTAAGTTTTGGTAAGGTACTTTACCCTTACAAGAAAAACCGTTTTCTGACTCCTACATCACTTCAAAAAGAAAGCTGCATAATTCATTATACCTGGGCCTTGTCAAGAAACATCCCAGAGCTCGTTCTGACTGTACTCTCTATACTTTTGCCAGATTCATTATCAGCCACCATAGACTTTTCCAGCTTATCCCCAGCCTAATACCAAAAATTCAAGTATTGAAGCTTATTTATACTATAATCAATGCATGCAAATTCCTCCTAAAGCTTCAAGCTCTCTATACCTCAAATAAAGACCAAACCAGGTTCTAAAAAGTTATTAAATAAGACTCTAACCAGAAATATCAGATGATCACATTCTTCCTCAGACAAGAATCCCTTGTATAGAAAAGCCCTGCATGCCAATTTAGAAACAAAATTACAAAAATCAAAGCATCCTTTCAAACAAAAGAATTCAGTAAAAGGGAAAAACCTGGGACGCCAAGAGAGTTGGGTGACTCGAGTGGGATCAACCACAACGGAAGAACCATCTCTATTTAATCTAAGCACTGATCCATACCTGAAGAAGATGTAAAACAAACCTTAAATTTATTTGGGATTTTTATTGATTATTATTATTATTATCGTACAAACACAAAGAGGGTGTGAGAAATTTTACGTGCTCTTGTCATTGTCCGAACCCCGCAATCGAATTGAGTAAACAGAGAGATCGGGGAGAATACAGAACAAACTGAGAGAAACGACCAGAAAATGTCGATAATCCATGAAATTATATATATATATATACACACACACACACAAATTTCTTAACCTAATTAGAAGCGAGGTAGAGGAAGGTTTCAGCAATGAAATTGAATTCTACAGCAAGAAAAACCATACAAATACAATAAACGAGAGGAGTAAGGAGTTGTGTGTGTAGAATCTGATTCTATTGTTTAGAGGCAAAGCAGCAATATGCGTGCGCGCCACTGAATTTGTTCTTTTCTTTCACTTCCTTTTTGTTGCTAATTGCCATGTAACGTCAATGCTACTTTGCTGAAGTTTCTTCCTTCACCGAGGAAACGGAAATAGAAGAGCTTCTGTTTTATTCTTGAGAAAATAAGAAAGGCGGATGTTCATTTTTGTTATACGTTTTTCTAAGATTTAAATTAATGTTTTATGTTTTAAAAGTTTTAAATTGGTCATTTATGTTGTAAAGAAATTCCAAATTGCTCCTTCTGTCCACTTTCGTCAACTTCTTAAGTTAATTGCTGACGTGGCAATGACGTGCCATGACATGTCAGCTTAAATGAACACGTATGAGAGATGATATGTCTGCCTCAACATGCTACGTCAGCACTTAACGGAAGAAATGGACAAACTTGGATATAATGATCAATTTGAAACTTCTGGAAAATATAAAGGACCAATTTAAAACTTTTAAAACATAAAGGACCAAAATGAACATTTGACCAAATAAAATAATGTGATGGTAATGCAAAAATAAATAAATATAATTAACACGTGTTTATGTGTGAATGATCACATTTTTAACATTAAATTCTTCTCAACGTAAGCCCCCTCCACATGATCAATTGCCTCTTGTTTCATTTATAACCTTTTCATGAAAGCACTTAAAAGAGTATTGTGTAACCTTTCATGCGCATTAATATGCTTAAAAGTACATTATTGTGTTCTTAATGTTACCTTATGACTAGAGTACTATATGAGACTCTTGTATACAAATGAATTGATGAATGGAAATTGGTGCATCTCTATTCTCTATATTATGTTATTATTGTTGGAAAATTCTAATATACAAATCGGTTAAAAGCACTATTTTGGTTCTCAATGTTTGCATAAAGTTTAATGTTGGTCCTCAAAGGTTTTTTTTTTGGGTCCATTTTAGTCCTCAAGCGTAACACCGTTAACTTTTGCCGTTAAATGATGACGCGGCATGTTTATGTGGCACAACCTCTCTCCTAAGTGTCATATTTTAATGACGTGGCATGACACATCACTACCACGTCACCCACATTGCCACATCATCATCTTCTCTCCTTCATCATCATCATCTGGGGTGAAGTGGCAGTGATGTGTCATGCCACGTCATTAAAATATGACACGTAGGAGGGAGGGTATGCCACATAAGCATGCCACGTCATCATTTAACGGCAAAAGTTAACGGTGTTACGCTCGAGGACCAAAATCGAGCAAAAAAAACTTTGAGGACCAACATTAAACTTCATGCAAACATTGAGGACCAAAATAGTACTTTAGCCTATACAAATCTATACAAACCTTCACATGTAAGTTTTATAGGTCAAAACCCCAAATTGGTCCCTTATGTTTACACGAAGTTTCATATTGGTCCTTTATGTTTCAAAAAGTTTAAATTGGTCCTTTATGTTTGCAAGAAGTTCCAAATTTGTCCTTCCGTCCACTTCCGTCAATTTCTTAAGTTAAGTGTTGACGTGGCGTACTAACGTGCCCATCTAAGCTGACATGTCATGCCACATCATTGCCACATCAGCACCACGTCATCACATATGATAGTAGATGATGACGTGGCATGACACATTAGCTTAAATGGACACGTAAGAGAGATGATATATCCACCTCAGCACGCCACGTCAGCACTTAACGGAAGGAATAAACGGACTTGGACGGAAGGACCAATTTGAAACTTTTTTGCAAACATAATGGACCAATTTAAACTTTTTGAAACATAAAGGACCAATATAAAATTTCGTGCAAACATAAGGGACCAATTTGAGGTTTTGACCAAGTTTTATATTGTTCCACGTGTTTATTAAATTTTTGACATATTTGCACTCAAGTCCCTGTGGAATTTTGTATGATAATTATATTTTTTGTATTTGGGTTATTTTGAAAAAAAGTTCATTTATATTATTTTATTTTATGATTCAGGGTTTAGGGTTTGAGATTTATGATTTAGAATTTAGGATTTCAGGTGGGATTGAAGGTTTGGGATTTAGGGTTTAAATTTTGAATTTTAGGATTTCGAATTTAAAGTTTAGAGTTAACTTCATAAATACTTTAGGAGAAAATAATAGTGTACATTTTAAAATATAAGGAGCTAAAAGTGTAAATATATATGGGAAGCTTACCAAGATACTCGCGCAATTTGGACCAAATATTCTTATTTGTACAAATTTGTGCCCAACCAAAGGTTTGAATAATAGAAGCTCCCATTGTTGTTTCTCTAAACTCTTTGTCTTATGTTCTTGTTATTCTTAAATACTTTATTTTACAATACGTTATCTGCACGAAGCTCTAAATTTCTGTGTTGAAAGGAGTTCAAACTTGTTTTTGTCATATCATGTAAGTGTACATTTCTTCTTCTCATTATGTAAGTCTTATAAAATCTCACAAAGTTTAATTTTGTTGTACTTGATATGTCAAGAAAGAGTGCAATGAATCTTTGACATACTATCAAAGACGAAATCATAAATCCTTGAAGGATCAATGTGCAAATTCCGTCAAGCATGTTAACAGTGTTAGTAAAAAGGGCAGACATGAACAAATTTAAAAATTTGGGGGTAGGCATGAACCAAAAAAAAGTTTAGAGGCAGGAATAAACATTGCAACAAAGTTTGGGGGCAACAAAGGTACTTTACCCTAAACATAAATAACGATAAACTGGATGTTAAAATTAATTTAAAATACTTTTGAAATAATTTTAATTATAACAAAATACATTTATAATAAAATATAAAAAATGTTTAATTTTAAATATATTAATTAATTGATCAATAGAATAAATTGAATTGATTTTCGTAAATTCTTATTAGATTAGATCCATCCAATGACAAAATCTATACAAAATGAAATTGAATTGATTTGATAGGATTAAATTAAAATTAGATTTGCTAAATCTTAATTGACATTTGACGTTATCTACTTATCTTTTAGTTGAATAAAATTTCAGTACTATCTTACTATTAAATTTTGATACTTTTTTTTAATAATGTCGTACTATTTGTTAATATTAATAAAAAGTCACATTAATAAAGACCCACTTTAAATAGATTAAGGACCAACTGATTAGAAAGATGTACTGAAGTTCAATACTACCATACCATTGAACATGTACTCCTTCTAACTGCTCGCCCAAGGTACAAATCATTTTTTGAGTAAATTAATTTTTTAGTTTCTAAATTATAAAATTTTTCTCAATTTATTCCATAAGAAATTAAAAATATTCATTAATATTACATAAGTACATAGTCGACTATAAAATTTTTAAAGATTAAATTAAAATAAATTACATTAATCAATAATTAAATTTAATATTTTTATCTTTCACGACCAAATTGATATAAATGATATATTTCAAAAATTAAATGTGATATTTTAGGTACCAAAGTGAAAGAGATGCATTTTTGAAGTACCAAAATGTTAATTTCCTCTCTCTCTTTTTTCTATATAAGAAGCAATCTGGTCGAGGGTTTTGTACTTGAGATAAAGCTGCCTTGTAGTTCTGCCGCTACAAGAGGTGCCGCCTTCCTTTTTCCTTCCTTCAATCTCTTTCCCGATCTCCGATTTCATTCTCATCATCCCCCAAATCTCTTTTTCTTCGCTTTTTTCCCTATGCCTTCTTTTCTCGCTCTTCTCCTTCCTTCCAAATTACGAAGCTTTTAGAATCGCTTGTAAAGAATAAACATTATCCGACTGCCATTTCGTGTGTTCTGAATTCCCTGGGTTGTGCTCGGTTCCAAAGCGAAATGGCAGTGGGATAATGTTTCTTGTTTGCAATAAGTGATGCGAACAGGGAACACACGAGGGACACGAATCCACTACCAATCTGAATTATACACATTCAAGAGGTAAAAATAATGGTTCCGCAATACCATTCAAAAGCTTGGTTGATTTTTTTTGGCCCTTGCGCTTGTGATTTTTCCACTTTTAAGTATTTGTAAAGGATCATTGGCTTATTAAAAGTTGCTGGATTATTCTATGACCTGACTATTATTGAATAAGTGTTGTTTGTCATATGTGGTGAATTGAATTAATTGTTCTGTAACACGTCTTGGTTTCTTGTTCCTTTTTGGTGTATCACCGAAAATTATAATCCCTTGAGGAATATTATGGGGCACAAAAAAAGTCACTAGGTTTTTAATTTTGCAATGGAGAAATACAATGTCTGAACTTTTTAGGGAGAGCAAGTATAAATAAAGGTGTGGAATCATTACTATACTAGAGGATGCTTTCTTCTAATACTTTTAGGAGGTGATGTTAACTGCCATGAATATGTGATATGCTTGATTGCTTGAATCTCCAATGTTCGTATCTACACTGAAATGAAGTAGTAAATCTGTGTATGACTGTATGCTATAAAATAATTTTGATGTGACCACCAAGCCAAACTGTTAAGGGGTTGTTCCAGTTTAACCAAGGGTCTTTGGTTCAAGCCTTGTTTCGTCGTTGATAAATGGATTCAATTTGTCCTTCAACCAAATTCTTATAAAAAAAACAATTTCTCAATAATTTGTTGATCCCTATCCCTCTTCCCAGGTTTCAAGATTGATTATGGTGGCTTCAAGCTTTGGGAATGTAGTTGTGTTAAAACTTGGTTGGGAGAGCTTGTAGTCCTACTTGGCTTGAATGGGATTAGTCTTGGGAATACTTCATTCCAATGGTTCTTACAAAAAAAAAAATATTTTGATGTATGCTTGTGGCTGAATTTTAAATGAGAATAACTTTTGAGTTAAATAATAGAACTTTGAACGTTTTCTGATCTTCCAACTTAATTAATTTGTACTAGATATGCATGCTATAGAAAGAGTTATGCAGTTTTCAACAATGCCACCTAGGTTTACCATTGTTGTTGATTTCTCTTCAGGGAAATGCTTCTTTCTGTACTACTAACATATATTCAATATGTTTTTTATCTTCTTTAATGATTTCTCCCTGGAATGATATGAAATCTGGTTGAAGTGGATTATATTTCTCTGTTTAGTTTGATGTACAAATTTGCTTTTATAATTGAATCTTGATGCCATAGCAAAGAAGGAAATGGCTGCCTGCCTGATTCAATAACATATGAAACATTTATTCGAGCTTGTTCTTGGAAAGAAGTGAGAAAAATAAGATGGAGAAAGTTGTTCCTGAAATGATCACCAGAGGTCTTCTAAAATGATAAAACAAGATAAGATACTTGAGTCTTTGTTTATGATTTACTAGTAATAATGATGGAAATTGCTTGAAATAGTTAGCAAATGCTTGCTTCTTATTGGCAAATGCTTCTGTAATTATTCAAAATGACTTCCAACTCATATATGGTCATATATGAAGTTGCTTCTCATAAATTAGCCTTTCTCTTTTTTAAATTGTGGTTAAGAAGTCTTTTAGGGTGGAAATATGATTGAAAGGCTTATTACTTTAATGACAGATTTCTAGGTTGCTATTACAATTATCTAAGTTAATTTTAAAATTAAGGTTTTGCATTTCATATCTTATATGAGTAAATTGTACTCCTCTTAGATGTTAAAAGTATACTCTCATCCTTTGAGACATAAAAATCCTTCAATTTCTAATAGACCCGGAGAAAGGAGAGAAAATTTACACAGGGCTTTCTAAGAATTCACAAGTCTATGAGCTCATTAAAAACATAATTCACTTGTTAAGATTTAAGTTCTCTTGCTTTACTTACAATTTTTGTCTAAAGTGTTTCACTTCTCTCCTAACTCTGTCTATGCTTGCACAGCCGGTCCCAAGCTCGGAGAAAATAGGAGGGTTGTGTTAGGCAGTCAACAGCCAACGTAAAACTTTGTCGAATCTTTATGAATATGTTGTTGTTTCACTTCTCTCCTAAAAACTTTCCAATGACTAGCCATTTGATTGTTTTGTACTTCCTGAGTTTGCATCATTGTAAGGTTTAGATGATTTTCCCTTCCTCTACTATTAAGAAGATAGATTTTATTTGTGCCAATTTTTTTCGGGGGAATTAAGGATAATGGGTCTAGAATGCGTCTTTGTGATTGGCGTAGTTTATGTAAACCTTTACATGAAGGAGGATTGGGCTTTAAAAATTTGAAGAATTTTAACATGGCTTTGGTTGCTAAGAATATTTGGAAGATGGTTGACAATGGTCAATCTTTTTGTTCTCAGGTGCTTAGAGCCAAATATGGAGGCAATCTGGATAAAGGTTCCTTTAAATTTCATTCGAACTCCTCCCGGATGTGGAAAGGTTTTTATCAATGTTGTAAGAACCGGACCGGACGGTTCAACCACTAACCGAATACAAAGGTGAGTCGGTTGGACCAAAAAAACTGTTTTTGTAGTTGGACCGGATTTAACCGGGGTCCAACCGGTCCAATTTTATTTAAAAAAATAAAAATAAAAAAATTGAAAAATAAAAATAAAAATAAAATTAAACATAAAAAAAGAAATTAGAGAAATCTTAAAAATTAAAATTAGAAAAGCCTTAAAAATTAAAATTTGAAAGTCATGATTATCAAGAATTTCATATTTGGTTTGATTAAGTTCTTTCAGAGTTTGATAAGTCTTGAAAATTAAAAATTTGAGAAGTCGTGTAATTTAAAACTTCAAAATAATATATATTGAAACCTAAAATTTGAGTGATGTCATTTTATATATTAATAATAATTATATTTATTATTTATTGCATCATCCGGTTCAACCGGTTAAACCGATCAAACCATGAACCGAACACTTGTCCGAGTCTTTATCCGGTTCGATTCTTACAACATTGGTTTTTATAGAACTAAGGATCTTATTTGTCAGAATTTGTCATTGAAGGTTGGTTCGGGGACTTATAGAGTCCGGATTCTCTGCTGTTGGCTATTCATGCTGTCCGGTTAGTCACGATTATTTATCGGTTAACCACGATGATAATTATGGACAACAGAGGATTCAGACTCGAATTTCTATTAGACTTTGATAACCGCCTTTGGTGGCCTGTGCAGTTTGGTCCTATGCAACATGGTTGTGTTAAGTGACCTCATAAGGATGGTACTTGGAATATGGACAAGTTAAGAAGTCTTTATGATAGGGATACCGTCAAAACTAAGAATGTGGTGGGAATGGGAATGAAAATAAGATTGCTTAGACTACGTTTGGTAGTAAGAAATAGAAACATTTTATCATTATATTAAAATATTTTAAAAAAAAAATAAGTACAAAAACGTAATTTCATCCCATAACAAAAAGTAAGGCATATTTAGTAAAAAGAATTTGTAAGACCTTCAACATTCTCTTGCAAATTCAACAAAACAAACATGCTTCCGTTACCAGTATTTTTAGATCGGATTATTTGGAACTTGAGTTCAGATGGGCAGTTTTCGGTCAAAAAAGGATATATGATTTTTCAGATGGAAGATTATAATAGGCAGTTAAATAGGAGAGGAAGTGATACTTGGTGGAGACATATTTGGGAGTTGAGGTTGCCTATTAGAATCAACTTATTTATTTGGAATCTTTTAAATGAGGCTATTTCTTGTTCAGATATTTTTTAAAAAGCAGCATTTGCAGACTGATCAAATTTGTGTCTTCTGTGGGGAGGATGAATCTTTAAATCACATTTTTATAAGATGTCAATATGCTCCAGCTGTTTGGTTTGTTTCCTCTGCTGCTGTAAGGATTGAATTTTTGGAGCCTTTGGGAATCAGGGAATGGATTGGAACGTGGTTTAGTAACAGAAGCAATCTGATGGAGAATAATAGTTTGATCTTAGAATTTGTGCTTATCTTGTATTATATATTTGGAAGCACAGAAATGGATATTGATTTCTCTAGTTGCAATTTCCTTTGTTAAGTGCTTAAGATTAAACAGAGCAGAAGCTAAACCGGTATAAGCTAAAGACATGGCATTCTCCATCCTGCGATTGGATCCAAAAGAGTGTTCTCAACCTAGTAACAAAGGCTTGGATGATTTTGGTAAACTCAGTTGTAATTCCATTAATAACTTTATCATCGCAAGAGCTGAGACAAAGGATGCTCCTAGAGGCTAAATCATGTTGTATGAGACACGAACTTTAGGCATGAGGTTTTAAGTGTCTGAAATTTGGGAATTTGTATTGTATGTATACTAAAAATATATATGAATGTTTGTTTATTTTCTTCTCTCTTTTTTTGGTTTTTCACAGGTATCTTCTTATTGGAGGTAATCCTGTTCGAGTTAGTTGAGGTCTCATAATAGAGATAGAGCTCTACCTGAAGAGGTTTTTCCATACACAAGACTCGAACTCGAGACATTGCTTATAGGAAATGAAGTACCCACCACTCCAACCAACCCAGCAGAGATTTTTCTTCTTAAGTAAACATATATCTCAAGCCCAATTTTGTTAAAAATAAGGCTGAGTTTTCTTTTCTTTTTTCTTTTTTTTTTTCATTTTCATTGAAAATAAGAAATGCGAAAAAAATATGTTTAATACAGTTTAACAGAAAATATTTGTTGAAAAAAAATAGTTTTGATCGGTTCTATCCAGTTTAAATCAAATTGTGATCTCTAAGCTTCAATTGTTGGGTTAATAAGCTTCTTACATCTTTTGTTTGTCAAAATTTAGGTGCCAAAGGTAATTTCTATCTCCAAAAGTAAATTTGGTAATTATATGTTGATTTAGAAATTTTTTTTTAGTAAAGGATAGGAAGGTAAGAAATTGGATAATTGAATATTATTGGGGTTGAAAGGAAGTTTTAGAATGTAAATATAAATCAGGGAAAGAATGAGATGGGAGTAAAAAAGGGAAGGAAGGAGTTGTTAAAACTTTTTTAGTAAAGCCTTGGGGCATATTCTTCTAGTTTGGACTATCTATGATTGGATGATGGATATTGTACCCTTTTCATTCCATCATTGCTTTTAATAAGAATTTGGCCTATTAATTTAGTACGGGGAACAAACTAAAATTTATACTTCTGTTTCTTCATTGTTCTCTACTTGATGGACTCCGTATTTCGAATTGTGATTGTGATTATTAATTTTTGTATTGTTCTATGCAATTATCTATAAGAAGGACCTTAATAGCCTTACAAATATGTTTAAATTGATTTTACAATTACTATTCGATAAAGTTTTATGATCATAATTGCATTCGATGAACTTCACTTTCCTTGATTTAAGAAAATAAATTGTGACTATCTATTTCAATGATTTTATGATTTTGAAAGTGAAAAGTGTTCTAGCAAAAAAATTTATATCAATGCCAAATTTACTTTTGAAGTAATTTTTTTAGGAAACTATCTAGTACAAAATCTTTTAGCTAACGTCGTTAGCCCTTGGTGCACTTTGGAAATCCCACCTAGTAGGGGTGTCGCTAGCCTTGTGTGTCGGCCAACACATGTGGATTGGATATGATTGAATGAATAGAGCTTGATTTCTTATGATTTTTTTACGACTTTGATGAGTTTGAGAAATTGATTTATTTCAAAAGGATTACTAATTAGGTTTGTAAACTCGTATATTATTTCCGCTTACATTGTTTCTTTTAAAGTTTCTGCCAAACACATAGATTGCAAAAAAAATCGTGTCTTTGGGTTGTTTCCTTCTTGTATGGTATGTATTGTCTGCTCACTAAGTCGTTAGACTCACTCCTTCCTTCAATTCATTATTTTTAGATTAAGGTATAATTCCGAACCCGTCTTCCTTAGTGTAGTTCGAGACGTTTGTTTCTTGGTGAGCCCACTTTGTGCGTGGGTTATGAATTACTTGTTTAATTTTCTTTTAGTATATGTATATTTTGACTCTCTATAGCTCCTTCAGTCACTGGAAGAATAATTCTAGTATTCTTTTGATGTATTTTGGATGATTGTATACTATGTGCATACTATTATTTTGATTGGTTGATAGCAGAGCTCTCTATCAGGTTATCTGTATATGTTGTGATGCTGTTATTAAATTTATGGACCTTCACAAATTAGGGAAAAAACAGTGCCTAATATCATATTGAAATAATATAGCGGTCTCTTCCCTAAAAATAGAGAAAGGCCTAACAAAACGGAGCACACTATTTAAATTTTTAAGATTTTCTTAGAAAATCATCACATTATACACCAACACTCTTCTTGTGCATGAATCAAATAGCATGCTCATCACCTGAGTAATCCTTATTTCACTTAGAGGATGAAAAATTCTTATTAAGCAAATGTTCTTGATCGCAACCAAAATTATCACTGATTTTAGTGTTCAAATGGCATATTTTATGAGGATTAATCGAGCATTTTGCATGATTTAAAATGTTACTTTTGATTATGGGTGCTTGAATAAAATATTACTAAAATGAGCTTTTTAATGCATATTTTCTCAAGTTTCTTGAGGATGATTAATTGTCGAGCTTTGATGCAAAGCTCTGTGTGTTTTAGGGACTCCTTAAGGACCTTTAAGCAAGAATAAACAAGGACCGACAAAAAAGAAAGGAGAGAAAATAAGGCCAAGTCAACTCAAAGCTTGAAAAAGTAAATGGAAGTAGAAGGTGCATAAAAACTCTGCCTCGCTTATGACGAGCTGCGTGTAACACGTTGTGAGCGAGTTACACAAAGAGCTAATTTCATGAAGTTTTGCAAGGGCTAGATTGTTTTTGGCTCACTTGACGCCCGTTTTGAAGACCTAGAGCTAGGATTTAGAGGCTAAAAATAGGTGGCCTCACACCCACCTTAGGGATAATTTTTAAGCCTTCCATTTGGAGGCTAGGGAGACGTTTCTTTTAGATTCATTAGGAGGCTATAGTACATTTTTTTTGTCCTTTAGATTTTCTGATTTGTACTTTTTCTACTTCTTTTTTTTTATTTTTAGTTCTTCCATGGCCAGTGTTGTGGGGATGTTAATCCATAGCTCGGGGTACATGCTCAGCTAAACCTCTTCTCCCTTGAGGAGGATGAGCCAAAGATCTTGAGCCAGTGGTTTTAATTGGGAGAATAACATTTTTAATTTTAATGTTGCACAATTTACTTTTCTACTTATGGATCTGTCTCATGGTGATGGTAGGGATTGGATTCATAAGGGTAGACGGCGAGTGTACTTTTACCCATACCATAGAATAGTTAAATTGATGTAGGAATAATCTTGATCGATGTAATTCGTTTGACTATATTTCGATAATGAATTTCTTTGGTTGAGTGGGTACAATTAATCTTAGTTGTCATACTCGAACATTGTAATGGCATGGTGTATGCTGAGTTCAACCCATATGATCTATTATTTCTCATTTATTTTAATCTAGTTCGAATTAATTGGCGGAACTCATGTGAGAGACGAGTTTCTATCAATTAAATTAGTACCCTAAGAGTTCGATCGGTTGATTGAATGAAATTAAAAAATGATCATTAAAATGCGATCTCCATTATCTTTTGTGCTGGTTAAGATAGATCTAAATCATCCTCTGAAAGGGATGGCCATCATCATCCATCATAGTTTTTTTTAATTTTGCTTTTTAGCCTTTATTTCAGACTATTTTAACTACGCCTACAAACTGCCCGACAAAATACCCAAAAGAGTTTCTTGTTTCTTTTGTTTCTATTTACCCCATAATTGGTGATTCCGGAAGACAAATCGACCTTGGTTACTCTTTACAGCATAATTAGGTAAATTAAAATTGATCACTGGATGACAAGGTTTTTCCTTCCGTGGAAGTGAGCAAGATCAGCTCTTTTGATGATGCATTTTCTATTGCTTCCATGTTCTCAACATAACTATAGTTCACCGGCTCATTGCTCTATAGTCTTATCGAGGAAGGTACATAAGTCTTTCTTTGCTAAGGAAGTCTTTTTCTTGGCTTCAAGATATTCTAATATAACATTAGAATATGCACAAAATCGGCACCAAAAGTTACCCTCTCCATCAAGTCGTGCAGGAGCACCCAGACATCTTTCATTAACCATTAATTCAGAAATAGTTGTTTTACAAACCAGTAAAGTGCCACCTTTTTTTACACTTCATGCAAAGATTTTCTTCTCTCCATTCAAGACTTGCTGAGAAATCTTGTCTAGACATATACAAAGAGCTCAAGAATTCATGGTTTTGTCTACATAATCAATCATGTTGATGTGCTCCACTCAACAGCCATTAAATGCATCAACAATAGTTTCATCACAAGAAACCAATTCTGAGAGCTATTTGAATTTGCAGCAGTGGGATTTTTCAATTGAGAACATATTTTCTGTTCATATTAGATTTTGTTACTCTTAGGTTGTATTGTATCTAGATCACCAATATTTGTTGGAACAGGCTCTATATTATGTCCATTATTATATTTGGTTTCATGCAAATAAGTGTTTTGTCAAGGATCATCTCCCAATGTATGGTCAAGGATCAAGGTAGTGGAGACATCACCAACATAAATCACATGTGAAATTTGATATGGGATTTCAACATTTGTAGTAATTGATTCAACCTTTTGTTTGCAAGGTTTTCCTCCAAATGTATGTTGAGGCCTCACAATAGTACTAAAGGGAATATTTGAAACATCATGATAGACTTCATTGTGACTGTTGCTTCTGCACTAAATTGAAGTAGAGCACCTATCATGACATTCCTCTAAGATTGATCCTTCTCCCAGAGTTGCCACGTGATCATTTTCTGTATGATGGTCTCCTTTCTCAAAAGTTAAAGGAACTCTCTCAATTGAATTTTCTAACGCATCCCTTCTATGTGGATGAAGTCTCATATCTTTCTTTGATTCAATATCAAAAGGTGAATACAATTTAATTTTTTTTTTAGCATTTTTTAGGAAATTCTTATTTCTCTTCTATGTGGATGAACTCTCTTATCTTGCTTGGACTAAATATCAGAAGGTGAACAACATTTAATTTTTTAGCATCACATTCTACACCAACTTGCTTCTTATGCAAGAATCGAATAGCATGCTCATCACCTAAGTAATCCCTATTTCTCTTTAGAGGATGAAAAATTCTTATCAAGCAAATATTCTTTTGATGATGCATTTTCTGTTGCTTCCATACTCTCAACATAAATGCAATTTTTAACACAAATGGACCCACTGATCCTACTTTCTTTATCTTTTGTACGATCTCCATTAAAAAATGGTATTAAAAAATGAACCCACAAATGGTATTAAAAAATGGTCATTAAAATGCGATTTCCATTATCTTTTGTGCTGGCCAGAATAGATCTAAATCATTCTTCGAGAGGGATGCCCATCATTGTCCATCGTAGTTTATTTAATTTTGCTTTTTGGCCTTAGTTTCACACTCTTTTAACTACGCCTACAAACTGATCGACAAAATACCCAAAAGGGTTTTTAGGTTGTTTTACTCTTGTTTCTTCTGTTTCTTTTTCCCCCATAATTGGTGGTTCTGTGAGAGAAATTGACCTTGGTTGCGCTTTACTGCATAAATAGGTAAATTAAAATTGATCACCTGATGACAAGGTTTTACCTACTGTGGAAACAAGCAAGATCAATTCTTTTGATGATGCATTTTCTATTGCTTCCATGCTCTCATCATAACTACAGTTCACCAGCTCGATGCTCTATAGTCTCAACAAGGAAGGTACATAAGTCTTTCTTTGCTAAGGAAGTCTTTTTCTTGCTTTCAAGATATTATAATATACCATTAGAATAAGCACAAAATTGGTAGAAAAAGTTACCCTCTGCATCAAGTCGAGCAGGAGTACCCAAACAGCTTTCATGAACCGTTAATTGACAAGTAGTTTTTTTACAAACCAGTAAAGTACCACCTTTTTTACACTTCATGCAAAGATTTTCTTCTCCCTATTTAGTACTTGCTGAGAAATCTTGTCTAGACATATACAAAAAGTTAAAGAATTCATGGTTTTTGTCTACAAAATCAATCATGTTGTTATGCTCCACTCCACAGCCATTAATTGAATCAATAATAGTTTCATCACTAGCAACCAGCTTTTAAGAGCTATTTGGATTTGCAGTAGTGAGATTCTCCTAGAGTTGCCACATGATCATTTTCTACATGATGACCTCCTCTCTCAAAAGTTAGAGGAACTCTCTCAGTTCAATTTTCTGACACATCCCTTCTATGTGGATGAACTCTCTTATGTCTCTTAGACTTAATACAGAAGGTGCATAACATTTAATTTTTTTAGCATTTCTCAAGAAATCATCACATTCTACACCAACTTGCTTCTCATGTAGGAATCGAATAGCAAACTCATCACTTGAGTAATCCCTATTTCTCTTTAAAGGATGAAAAATTCTTATCAAGCAAAATGTTCTTTTGATGATGCATTTTCTGTTACTTCCATTCTCTCAACATAAATGAAATTCTCAAAAAGCCTTTTAGAAGATCATTGCTGGTGGTGTAGCCGGAGAAGATTCCGTAAAGTTTTGTGTCGAAGATGGAGATGAGGTCGTGGCCCAAGTCATCAGTGAAGATGAAGTAGGCGACAAAGTTGAGGATGTTGAGGGCATTGGTATTTTTGGAGCAACTTGAAATTAAGGCAAAGTATTAAAAAACATTATGATTATCGATTTTAAAATTTAAACGGTTGTTGAGTGAAAAAAATGGATTTGAAGATAAGATTTCAAATTTGAATTAACTATAAATAGCATTTTTTTTAAAGGATTTGAAAGATAATTAATTTTAAATGAGGAGAGAAAGTATGACTTGTTAAAATATAATGTCATGGATCTTAGTAGGATCCATGTAGATGCCACCTGCAAGATTGGAGAGCACTTAAAAAGCTTATGTGGCAAGATCATCTCTTTTGATGATGCACTTTCTACTGCTTCCGTGCTTTCATCATAACTACAGTTCACCGGTTCCATGCTCTATAGTATCACCAATGAAGTACATAAGTCTTTCTTTGCTAAGGAAGTCTTTTATTGCTTTCAAGATATTCTAATATAGCATTAGAATAAGCACAATATTGGCAGAAAATGTTACCCTCTGCATCAAATCAAGCAAGAGCACCTAGACAGCTTTCGTGAACCATTAATTGATAAGTAGTTGTTTTACAAATCAGTAAAGTATCACTTTTTTTACACTTCATGCAAAGATTTTCTTCTCCCCATTTAGTACTTGCTGAGAAATCTTATCTAGACACATACAAATTAAAGAGCTCAAGAATTCATGGTTTTGTCTGCAAAATCAATCATGTTGTTGTGTTCCACTCCACAGCTATTAACTGCATCAACAATAGTTTCATCACTAGCAACCAGTTTCTAAGTGTTAGATTTCTTTTAATAGAATAAGCACAATAAAAGACTTCCTGCTTTCAAGATATTCTAATATAGCATTAGAATAAGCACAATATTGACAGAAAATGTTACCCTCTGCATCAAGTCGAGAAAGAGCACATACACAGCTTTCATGAACCATTAATTGACAAGTAGTTGTTTTACAAATCAGTAAAGTACCACTTTTTTACACTTCATGCAAAGATTTTCTTCTCCCCATTTAGTACTTGCTGAGAAATCATATCTAGACATATACAAATTAAAGAGCTCAAGAATTCATGATTTTGTCCATAAAATCAATCATGTTGTTGTGCTTCACTCCACAGCTATTAACTGCATCAACAATAGTTTCATCACTAGCAACCAGCTTCTAAGTGTTAGATTTTTTTAATAGAATAGAGAAGAAGAAGAATACATTCACGTTATTATTGATGATAGGAATAAAGCCTTTTATAGGCAATTACATAACAAACTATTAAATATAATAAACCTGAAAATTATGAAGAGATAAAGATATTATCTCTAACTACTAACAATAATTTAAAATTATGAATTGACTCTAACTACTAGATAATTTCAAATAATAATTTTGAATCAAATCCTAACATGCTCCCTTGATTCAAAATTGCAAAAATCTTTAACTTTTTCATGGACCACTTCTGTCCAGAATTTTACAAAAACACTTCTCTTCTTTCTATAATGATGCACCTCTCATCATTTTCATAATGATGCACTTTTTATAAATAAAGTTTTTGGAGCTTTCGCTGTTGCTGCTTCTTCTTCTTCTTCAACCATAATTTTCACACAATTTCACACACTCTTAAAAAGAACGTAACTAGGCTCTGATACCATGTTAGAACTTTCACACAATCTCACAGACTCTCAAGAAGAACGTAATCAGGCTCTGATACCATGTTGGATTTTTTTAGAATATAGAAGAAGAATACTTTCACGTTTTTATTGATGATAAGAATAAAGCCTTTTATAGGCAATTACATAACAAACTATTAAAAATAATAAACCTAAAAATTATGAAGAGATAAAGATATTACTTCTAACTACTAACAATAATTTAAAATTATGAATTGACTCTAACTACTAGATAATTTCAAATAATAATTTTGATTCAAATCCTAACACTAAGAGCTATTTGGATATGCAGTTGTGGAATTCTCCAAAAGTTGTCACATGATCATTTTCTGTATGATGGCCTATTCTCTTTCAAATTCAGATCATAAGCTAGAACGAATCATGATCATAGGTATAAATATTAATAAATTATATTAAACGAATTATAAGTCACAGGTGGCATCTTAGTAGGATCCATGTAGATGTCACCTGCAAGATTGGAGAGCACTTAAAAAGCTTATGTGGCCAGATCATCTCTTTTGATGATGCACTTTCTATTACTTTCGTGCTTTTATCATAACTACAGTTCACCGGTTTCATGTTCTATAGTATCACCAATGAAGTAGATAAGTCTTTCTTTGCTAAGGAAGTCTTTTATTGCTTTCAAGATATTCTAATATAGCATTAGAATAAGCACAATATTGGCAGAAAATGTTACCCTCTGCATCAAGTCGAGCAAGAGCACCTAGACAGGTTTCTTGAACCATTAATTGATAAGTAGTTGTTTTACAAATCAGTAAAGTACCACTTTTTTTACACTTCATGCAAAGATTTTCTTCTCCCCATTTAGTACTTGCTGAGAAATCTTATCTAGACATATACAAATTAAAGAGCTCAAGAATTCATGGTTTTGTCTGCAAAATCAATCATGTTGTTGTGTTCCACTCCACAGCTATTAACTGCATCAACAATAATTTTATCACTAGCAACCAGTTTCTAAGTGTTAGATTTTTTTTAATAGAATAAGCACAATAAAAGACTTCTTGTTTTCAAGATATTCTAATATAGCATTAGAATAAGCACAATATTGACAGAAAATGTTACCCTCTGCATCAAGTCGAGAAAGAGCACATACACAGCTTTCATTAACCATTAATTGACTAGTAGTTGTTTTACAAATCAGTAAAGTACCACTTTTTTACACTTCATGCAAAGATTTTCTTCTCCCCATTTAGTACTTGCTGAGAAATCTTATCTAGACATATACAAATTAAAGAGCTCAAGAATTCATGATTTTGTCCGCAAAATCAATCATGTTGTTGTGCTTCACTCCACAGCTATTAACTGCATCAACAATAATTTCATCACTAGCAACCAGTTTCTAAGTGTTAGATTTTTTTAATAGAATAGAGAAGAAGAAGAATACATTCACGTTATTATTGATGATAGGAATAAAGCCTTTTATAGGCAATTACATAACAAACTATTAAATATAATAAACCTGAAAATTATGAAGAGATAAAGATATTATCTCTAACTACTAACAATAATTTAAAATTATGAATTGACTCTAACTACTAGATAATTTCAAATAATAATTTTGAATCAAATCCTAACATGCTCCCTTGATTCAAAATTGCAAAAATCTTTAACTTTTTCATGGACCACTTCTGTCCAGAATTTTACAGAAACACTTCCCTTCTTTCTATAATGATGCACCTCTCATCATTTTCCTAATGATGCACTTTTTATCATTCTTATAAAAATTGTTTCAGAAATTGCTGAATGAATTATAAATAAAGTTCTTGGAGCTTTCGCTGTTGCTGCTTCTTCTTCTTCTTTAACCATAATTTTCACACAATCTCACATAATCTCAAAATGAACGTAACCAGGCTCTGATACCATGTTAAAACTTTCACACAATCTCACAGACTCTCAAGAAGAACGTAATCAGGCTCTGATACCATGTTAAATTTTTTTTTAGAATAGAGAAGAAGAAGAATGCTTTCACGTTTTTATTGATGATAGGAATAAAGCCTTTTATAGGCAATTACATAACAAACTATTAAATATAATAAACTTAAAAATTATGAAGAGGTAAAGATATTATTTCTAACTACTAACATGACTCTAACTACTAGATAATTTCAAATAATAATTTTGAATCAAATCCTAACACTAAGAGCTATTTGGATATGCAGCTGTGGGATTCTCCAAGAGTTGTCACATGATCATTTTCTGTATGATGACCTCCTCTCTCAAAAGTCATAGGAACTCTTTCAGTTCAATTTTTTTACACATCTCTTCTATGTGGATGAACTCTCTTATCTTTCTTGGACTCAATATCAAAAGGTGCATATAACATTTAATTTTTTTAGCATTTCTTAGGAAATCATCACATTTTACACCAATTTGCTTCTCATGCAGGAATTGAATAACATGCTCATCACCTGAGTAATCCCTATTTCTCTTTAAAGGATGAAAAATTCTTATCAAGCAAATGTTCTTTTGATGAAGCATTTTCTATTTCTCCCATGCTCTCAACACAAATAGACCCAATGATCCCACTTTCTTCATCGTTCTTTCATAAGTCTTCCTCGAAAAATTCAGAGAGACACTGGGATGTACTTACGCAAATTAAGATGTTTCCTTTGGTGTTAGAAGAAGAGGGTAAGCAAAGAGCGAACCTGCGAAGAAGATTACATGGGATAGAAAGCTGTGTTGGGAATGAAAGATTTGTTTTTACAAGGCCCATTATGTGTTTGCTATATTTTGGAAAGCCTTTTAGAAGATCGTTGCTGGTGGTGCAGCCGAAGAAGATTTCGTAGAGTTGTGTGCCGGAGATGGAGATGAGGTTGTGGCCCAAGTCGTCGGTGAAGATGAAGCGGGCGACGAAGTTGAGGATGTTGAGGGTGTAGGTGTTGTTGGAGCAACTTGAAATTAGGGCAAAGTATTAAAATAAAAAACACTATGATTTTCAATTTTGAAATTGACATAATAGTTGAGTGAAAAAATGAATTTGAATATATGATTTGAAATTTGAATTAATTATAAATAGCATTTTTTAAGGGATTTGAAAGAGAATTAATTATAAATGCGGAGAGAATGTATTAAAATAAAAAACACTATGATTTTCAATTTTGAAATTGACACAATTGTTGAGTGAAAAAAATGAATTTGAAGATATGATTTGAAATTTGAATTAATTATAAATAGCATTTTTTAAGGGATTTGAAAGAGAATTAATTATAAATGCGGAGAGAATGTATGACTTGTTAAAATATGATGACATGGATCTTAGTATGATCCATGTAGATGCCACCATGCAAGATTGTTGAGCATTCATAAACCTCTTATATCTCTTATATTTATACTTTTAAAACCTCTTATATCTTTTAATCTTATTGTAATAACTCAATATTAAATAGCCTTTAAAAAATTAATTAAATATAAATAAGTAACCTAAATAATGTTGAGGTTTAAATTATTTTTTGGAGCTATTCTCTTCTACTCTTTCATCTTGTGGTGCTTTAAAAATGGTGGAGGAGGTGAGTTAAACTCCATTTTTGTGTTTTTTAAAGCTTCACTCTTCCTCTTATTCTCATTTGAACTCTATAATTCCATAATATTCTTTCTTATGGACACGTGACACTAGTCTTCTAGAAGCCTAACCAAACCACGGATCAGTGACATGTGGCACCACTCAATAGCCTCATGCATGCCCCATAGCACGATTCCTCCAGACACTCTTGTGACAGAGACCTAGCACTACAACAAAAATCAGATTTACCCACGGAGAAATCCGTGGGTAAATCAATTTACCCACGGAATTACCCACGGAAAAAGTTCGTGGGTAAAATTGCCGTGGGTAAATTCAACACGGACCGTACCCTACCGCCGGCCGGTGACCGGTGACTTCCTCCTCCGCCGTCGGACCACCGGCACCGGTCGCCGGCATCCTCCTCCACCGCCGGACGGCCACCGGCACCGGTCGCCAGCAACCTCCGGCCGGCCATCAGCAACCTCCTCCTTATATTTTTTTTAAAAATGGTCTTGGGAGGATTCGAACCTAGGACATGATGTATGGTTGCAATTACCTTAACCACTAAGCCAATTGTCATCTTTTATTTAATTAACGTAAAACAAGGATCTTATTCTCATTTGAACTCTATAATTCCATAATATTCTTTCTTATGGACACGTGACACTAGTCTTCTAGAAGCCTAACCAGACCACGGATCAGTGACATGTGGCACCGCTCAATAGCATCATGCATGCCCCATAGCACGATTCCTCCAGACACTCTCATGACAGAGACCTAGCACTACAACAAAAATCAGATGTACCCACGGACAAATCCGTGGGTAAATTAAAGAAATTTCGTGGGTAAATCAATTTACCCACGGAATTACCCACGGAACAAGTCCGTGGGTAAAATTTTCCCCACGGAATTTAGATTCCGTGGGGAATTACCCACGGAAATATCTCGTGGGAGATCCGTGGGGAATTACCCACGGAAATTTTCCGTGGGTAAATTCCCCACGGATAATTTCCGTGGGTAAATTCCCCACGGATAATTTCCGTGGGTAAATTCAACACGGACCGTACCTACCGCCGGCCGGTGACCGGTGACTTCCTCCTCCGACCACCGGTCGCCGGCAACCTCCAGCCGGCCATCAGCAACCTCCTCCTTATATTTTTTGAAAATGGTCTTGGGAGGATTCGAACCTAGGACATGATGTATGGTTGCAATTGCCTTAACCACTAAGTCAATTGTCATCTTTTGTTTAATTAATGTAAAACATTTAATAAATATACATCTAACATATGGATTAGAGATTTTTTTTGTTATTTTAGTCTCTAAAATCATATAATATAAAGAATTAGTTTTTCACATGTATTAAAAATTTAATTTTAAAATTACATGAAATTTAGCTTATGTTAAATCCATTAATTTTATTATATACTTCAGCAAATGTATACAATGTTTTACATAAATATGATTAATAAAATTTTTTTAAAAGAATAATGTGGTTACTTTTAATAAAATAAAATCATAATAAATTAAGATTCCAATAAAATCCATGGATGAAGACCGAAAACATGGGTCGACCACGTTCCTCCCTACACCAAGTATAAATACTCCTCACTTGGGAGATATAACCAAGTCGAATCGACATAACTCAAAATACACTCATCCTCTTGTTCTAAGCATAACTCAGAGATCCCAATTCTCTTACCCTTCACTTACAGTATACCTCCAACAGGTGGCTCGCCCGCCCGAAGCAACACACACGGCAAACACAGATAACCATCCTGCCTAACGGCTCCGATGGACGTTTTCTCTTCGAACTACAAGGACTTTGATTTCTTAACGAGGGTACGTAGGCACATAGGTTATCACCTAAGAACAAGTCCCCCAAGGTTATGACCCCTTGTGGTCCTTATTTTCAATTATGAATTGTCTGAATAAAAAATGACAGTTACAAACTCTATTTTGTCCCCATTTTTGTTGATAGTGAGCATGATAGGATTTCAAAAAAAAATGGAGATTCTAGATTGTGATATATAAGCCCTAATTGTTGAGTTGAGGAGCTTTCTACATCTATTCTCTGTCAAAATCTAGCTCCAAAGGTAATTACTATCTCTAAAATAAATTTGGTAATTATATGTTGATTTAGGAATTTTTGAGTAAGTATAAGAAGGTGCGATAATAGGTAATTGAATTGTTAGGATGAATAGAAAATTTAGAATGAAAATAAATTATGAAAATGATGAGATAGGACTGAAAATGGAAGAAAATAGATGTGGAATCATATTTTGAAGAACAGGGACCAAACTAAAAACTTTAGAAATTTTGTATAATTGATGTAAAAATTCATAAATTTGGATTCTTATAATGTATTGGTCCTAATATTATTTCAGACTGACAATTTAGAAGCGTTATAGGTTATATTCGAAATTAAGAAGTATTATTGAGTTACCAAGAGATTTTAACTAAGGAGGGATGTGAATAATTTATCTTAAGGTGAGAATGACGCTTATGATATTTATAATTTTAGGAACCCCGAGGATATTCGCATTAAGGAAGCTTGGTTGGAGAACTGTTGGGCATATTTGGAGTATATATGAGTGGATGATGCATATTATATACCCTTTTCATACCATCCGTATTTCTAATAAGAATTTGACCTATTAGTTTAGTATGGGGAACAACCCAAAATTTATACTTTCGTCTCTTCTTTGTTCTCCACTTGATGCACTCCGTATTTTGAATTGATAATCTAATTATTAATTTTGATTTTATTCTATGAAATTATTCATAAGAACGACTTTGATAGACTTGAAAATATGTTTAAATTAATTCTGCAATTACTTTTTGATGAAGTTTTCTTATATTTGATCTAAATTGCATTTGATGAACTTTACTTTCATTTATTTAACAAAATAAATTGTAACTATATATTTCTATGACTCTATGATTTTGATGGCAAAATGTGTTTTAGTTAGAAAATTTATATTAATACAAAATTTACCTTTGAAATAATTTTTTTGAGAAATTATCTAGTACGGAACTCTGTAGTTAACGCAGTATTGGTAGCCTTTGGTACATCTTGGATACCCCAGCTAGCAGGGGTGTTGCTAGTCTCGTGTGTAGCCCAACACACATGGATTGGATCTATCTGCATATATTGAGCTTAATGCTCATCTGATTATTTAAAGGATTTTTCTGCATTCGTGAGCCTTGTTGTTCAGGTCTGTTCTGACTTGTTCTATATTGAAGTTTCTCTAAATGTAATTTTCGATATGAATTTGATGAACTCGATCATTAATCTTATTTTGAAAGGATTAGTAATTTAGTCTGCAAACTTTCGTTTTACAATGCTTCTTTAATAGTCACTACCGAACATGGATTACAAAAAACTCATGCCTTCAGTTGTTCCCTTCCTGTATGGTATGTGTTGTCTACTCACTGAGTCATTAGACTCACTCCCTCTTTCTGTTCAATTTTTCTGTTTAGATTCAGGTAACTTCGAACCTGCCTCCTTCAGTGTAGTTCGAGACGTTTGTTTCTTAGCGAGCCCACTTTGTGAGTGAGTTATAATTACTTGTTTTCTTTCAGTATATATATATTTTGACTCTAAATAGCTCATTTAGTCAAAGGCAAAGTTTAAGACCTGCTTGTGCATGCTTATAAAAATTGCTGATTTTCAAATGACTTCTTTTTAAATAGAGTTTCTTTAAAAGTGCTGTGAAAGAGTATCAGTTTGTGTTTGGCAAATTGAGTTGAGAAGTACTTTTATCTGTAGTTGAAAAACAATTTGTGTTTGGCAAAATTGTATAAATAAGTGCTTCAGTCAAAATTACCAAGAAGGGCATGTATAGATTATGATATTATTAATGTTATTAAATAAATAAATAGATATCAATATTTAATTTGTTAATTATTATTAAATAAATAAAAATAAAATATTAATTTATTTATTAATATATTAAAATGTTAATTAAATAATTATTGATTTTACTTAATGTAATTTTGTTATCTATGATTAGTTTTTTATTAATTAATATTTATTAAAATATTAAAATATTATTTAATATTTATTATTAGTAAGACAGTGAAAGAAGAAGATGAAGACATGAAGTGAGATAGTGAAGGAAGAGGAGGAGCAACGTTGAAGAGATTGATTGTAAATTGTAGTTGTATAGGTCAAAATTAGGTTTAAAATAATAAAGGGTATAATGGAAAATATTAAATTTTATTGAGGGTATTTTTGTCATAAATTATTTAAATTTCAGCTTCTGCTACTAGCTAGAAAAAGAAGCTCTAATTTCTAGCTTCTGCTTAAAGCTAAAAAAGTGCATTCTGCTACAACTAAGAATCACTTATTTTATGAAATAAGCATGCACAAACAGCATACTTTTTTAAAATAAGTGATTAATAAAAGAATAAGTGTTTTTTTAAAAAAGATAAGCATGCACAAACAGACTACGTATTTTTCATGTGTCTGATGATTGTATATTGCCTATATATCATTCTTTTGATTGATGAGAATAGAGCTCTCTAACAGGATGTGTCTGGATATGTTAGAGTGCTATGAAAATTTGGGAATGTTTGATTTTCATGGGAGAGACCAAATTTTTGATAAAATCCTTTTATATATTAAAGGAGAAATATTAAATATTATATGCACTTTAACTTTTTTGGGTTAGTTTACTGGACATTATGAGTTTTTTTTTTTTTGGTCCGATGTTAGTTGCTCCTTTTATTTTTCTGGGTGTAATACATATATATTATTCTTTAATTTTTCAAATATAATCGGTTAATATTAAAAAACTATTTAATTTAGTGTATCTTAAAATTTAGTTTCAAACATATCAAATTAAATCTTTAAAAATTTAACTTTTTTTAAAAAATCATAACTTTTATTTGGTTTTTTTATTTATACAAAAGATATTAAATAAATGATTCCAGGTAGTTATTATTTTCAATTAAAACGTGGGGCATTTAATAAAAAGGTAAATGATAAATGATAAAAAAAATTAGGATATTTATTGTAACTACAGAATATTTCACCTTGGGACACGTGGCACTGACCTTCTAGAAACCTGGTCTCAGGACTCGCTAGAGACACGTGGCACCGCTCATCTACCAGTTACGTGACCCTTGCCCATGTATCCTCACGGAGCATCCCCTCAACGAGACGTGGGAACTCCACAAGCCTCGTGGGACGACCCACGTCCCACGAGGTCGTGGATCGAGCACGATCCCCCACACTCAA
The DNA here is from genome assembly GCA_014851425.1 of Senna tora. Classification (NCBI taxonomy): domain Eukaryota; kingdom Viridiplantae; phylum Streptophyta; class Magnoliopsida; order Fabales; family Fabaceae; genus Senna; species Senna tora. The sequence continues at coordinate 24,252,948 of CM026272.1, forward strand.
GTATAAATAGGCCCTCACTCAGAGGACTAAAAAAAGACAACCTGAAGGATCACAACACCTAATCTACGATATCCCACACATACTCTCAGTAACCTTAGTGCCCTCAGATACCTTACACAATCCCTTTGCATATCACGAGCTCCGCCGTAAGCTCCGTCTAGGCCAGCCTCCGGCAAGCTCGCCTCCATCTCGAAGTACGCCATTTACGAAGCTTCCTGCAGCCCCCAGAGACCAGAGCTCTTTCCCTCTAAGGCAACCTCTTAAGAGCAGCTCGCCCGCCCGAAGTACTTTAGCACGTCTTAACAGCACACAACCCAATACAGGTAACCACATTGCCTAACGGCTCCTATAGACATCAGCATGACGAATTATGTAGACTTTAATCCCTCGAGAAGAGTACGTAGGCACCTAGGTGCATCAACTAAAGACAAATCTCCCAAGGTTAAGACCCCTTGCGGTCCTAATTGCAAATTACAATTGTCTGAGCCAAAAAACGACAGTTACAGTTATTTTTTTAAAATTAAATCTTGGGACACTTTTTTAAAAAAATAAATGGAGTAATTATTTATAGAGATTGAGTAGTAGTTAAAAATGGAGCAATTTTTTTATTGAGACAATTATTTGTTAAGATTAACTCTTGGCTTTATTTTTTTGTATATATATATATATATATTTCACAACAGAATTGTTTTTATAGAAAAAATATATATTATTAATGAAGAAGGAAAGTACAAAAAAGGACACAAAGATTCATCTAAAGAAGAAGAATAAAACTAACAAAAAGAACACAAATTTAACTTAAAAGAACTTTTCAATCCCTTCATAAAAGATTTCACAACAGAATATTGGTAGCGTCTAGCCGTCTAGGGATATTTTATTATAGGAAAGGATTAGTGACAATTGACAAGTGAAAAAAGAAAATCTATTATCAAAGTGAATTTATACAAATTATATATAGATTTAAATAATTTTTTATTTATATTAATTATAATAAAAAAATATACATTTTTAATTAATTGCTACTTATTGATATATAGGTACCCTTTCTTCACGAGAGTTTGACTTGCTCTCTTCTATTTTCCCTTTCTGTACAATACAATCAACATCATTCCCTTACATCTAGTTCTACCATATTTGTCTCGCTCGATCTTCTCAAAGATGTTGAGAATAGAATACTTACCAATAATTTTCTTTCCCTACAGAAAAAAAAACTCTTTCCCTGATCATGCTAAACCAAATTGGTAGATTTAAAAACTAAATCCAGTAGGAGAAAAATAACCACTATAAACCACACTTACTCCCATTGGTTCATATCATCATCATCATCATCATATGCACTGCCTCGGCCGAAAATTCTCGTTCGACAATAGCGAGTTCATTAAATTTTCGAGCCTTTTCAATCCGGGGCCGGGTTTTAGGACGGTAGTATCGCCGACGACGGAGCAGGGATCGGATCCGTTCTCCTTGCTTCCTATGCACCAGCCTCCAGGAACCACCATCCCAAGGTCTCTGGATAATAGGTTAGCATCAACTTTGTCCAATACTGGATCATCTTTGTGGAACTTCCTTGCAAAGGGAGTATTGCTATCAACAATTCTTTGCATGTCATCAAGTGTAAGGTAGTGAGGATGTTGCTTGGGAGGATTGTCCCAGGAAATAAAATGGAGATCACTATTCACAGTGGTGTTCTTGAACTCTTCTGCGTTACAAATGACTGTGTGGAAGTATCCTTCAGGGGAAGAAATGAAATTTGTGTAGTACATGAGAACAGTTCGTGGTAGGTTATCCCATCCCCATATGAGGTAATCAATGAAAGATCTTGACAGTACCATCCAAGCCGAACCTAACAAGTAAGAGAAATTTTAGCATTCAAGGTGAAGGATCTTAAGAAAATAAAAAGTGGTGTAGATATCAAGAAATATTTATCTAAAGTGGGCAAAAAAGTGGAACATCACACATTGATATGCCCATTTATAAGTCAATAATATTGATCAGAGTCATATCAGAAATCTATCATTGAGACAGACATATAACCATGTGACTATATCACACTTTGATATGCCCATTTATAAATCCATAATATTGATCAGAGTCATATCAAAAATCCAGCATTGAGACAGACATATAACCATGTGACTATATCCCACACCAGGAATTCAATCCACATACGGAATAACAATCACCAAAATCCAAATACTTAATACTGAAATCATCAAGCAGAGACAAATTATGTTTTTCACATGTAATGCAAGTAGGCAACTGTAAAGCTGGTATATACCAATGTGTCCTGAGTAATTTATTGTCACACCCAATTGAAACATACACCAGAATTAGTTGAACTATTCCTAATGAGAGAGCATACAAAAGTAAGAAACAAACACATAAATTTTGAAATGAAAGGTCACAGAGTATAAGAGGAACAAACTTCTATCAGAGAAAGGTTTTATTGAAAGAATTCGGATGCCAGTTTACAAATTTGATCCGCTAGATTTCTGTGATCTAGATAAGATAGGTTCAATTGTCTAATTAATTTATTATAGTGCACATTGCACAGCAAACTATACAATAGGTAACTTCATATAACCTTAATTCAAAAATATTGAAACATCACATAACCATCATTCAAATCCAGGACAGACAATGTTCCATGTGTTCAACTCTAACTAGTTCACAGATGAAGTGTATTACAAGGAATATTCACATTTTATACTAAAATAACCAAAGCTTTTCAGTTGGTTTCTCGAGCTTTAAATAAGGACCAAATATTACCAGATACGATTACTTTAAAATAAATTGTCAGTCTATTCAAGCCAAGGTAAAAATTATTTACAGTTTCAGGGCACAGGGAAAACAAGAAACCTCCAAAGCTCTCTTCTATACATATTGAACTCATTCAAACTGATGATAACATGAAACAAACCAAGATTAATTTTTGAGCTTTCATTAATTAATTGCATCATGACCTGCTCAAAGAAAAATCCCTTCTAAAAGGAGCAAGCTATTCAAGCTAGAACCTACTTATTATCAAGCAGGTAATTTGTGCATCTTCACAAGACCTATCAAGCAGCATAGGAATAACCATATGTATCTTGATAATAATAATAATAATAAATTAATAATTAAAAAAAAACACAAAGAAAGATCGAACTTAAAGCTAAAAACAGACTAGTAAATGATCTCACCTGTGAAAAGTTTAAAGGCTGTTGGTCTACTCCTACGCTGAGTAGCCCAGAACACATCTTCTTTCTTATTCATGTACAACCCTGGATCAACAATTATTGGCCTTGCCCTTTGCTGACTACATAACAAAGAACCAATCAGTTACAAAAGAAAAAAAACAAACCCACAAAAAAACCAAACTACCAATAATGAAAGTCACTCACTCTTTCCATCCAATATCACTGGTATGTTCAATGAAATTCAGATCCCGAGGCAAGTATGAAAAGGCATGCAGCAAATCTAATCAAAGTTAAAACCAATACACCACTCAGTTAACCACAGAGAAATACAAAAAACACAATTAGTACAAAAGGACGCAACACTATACGGAGTGTGAATCAAAACTACCAACCATCTTGGGTAACGAGTGGATAATCCGAGGCGCTCAGATTAATGAACCAATCCCAATCCCCACCATTCCTCAACAGGATCGCAGCGGCGTGAAGCGTGTTCGAAACCATCGTCGGGCCTCGATACGTCACCAGATTCGCCTTCACAATCATATCCACATTGCCAAATTTCAGGAACAGCGTATGATTCCTCACGAAACTCAGCAGATCCAACCGCTCCTCGGGCGAGGCCTCGAGGTCCAGATGCACGAGGTAGCGATTGCGCGGGTGGTAGAGAGCCAGGAGCGTCCGCTTGAGCGTGTTGCCGTCGCCGCGGGAGCCCGATATGAAATAGGCGAAACGAGGCGGGGGAGGGAGGGACGAGACGGGTATCGTATGGAGCTTGGATTCCACAAACACGGAGTACGAAGCGGTCACGGAACGATAGATTGGGAGGAGATTGATCGGGCCGTCGGGTGAAGTCAGAGCTGCGAAGCAGAGGAGGGAAAGGGAGACGATGGAGCCAATCACGAGAGGGAGAATCCATTTCCGTTCGGTCATGATCACGTGGTGGTGCCTTAGGTGAACGTAATAGTTCTTCATCGTGTGTGAGGTGTGGAATGTGAAAGAATCTTCCCCTATATGGGAGGAAGATTAAGATTAAGATTAAGAAGAAGAAGAAGAATGAAACAGAAGGGAAAAAAGAAAATGGCGGTATTATTGATGAATGAAAGTATTGTTATACAGATTGAGATTTGAGAGTGAAGAGACAGGTGCAAGTAGAAGAGCACGAACGAATGAACGAGACCTTAGCCTTATAGCCTTCTTTTCTCCTCCTGCTTCTGCTGCGACCAATGTCTCTTTCTCTCTCTCTCTCTTCGTTTTTGTGTAACCCTCACTTGCAGAGGACGTGTGAGAGGTTGATTTGGAAGGAAAGGAGACAGGGGATATATATAGCACAGTGATATTGCCCAAAAATATAAAAGAGTAAATTATTATTATTATTTTTATTTTGATAATTATTATTTTAATCCTTAGAGAAGTAGTTTATTTCAATTTATGGAATGTTTTGGTGAAAGTTTGATTTAATAGCAATGAGAATGAGAATGTTAGAAGAAATAGAAATGTCTTGTTAATGGAATATGATGTGAATAGAATAAAAGTGGATAAAAAGTAAAGGAAAAAGCATAATTTCAGCACATTATAAGAAGTAAGGTATATTTGGTAGAAAAGATGTTGGAAGGAATGTTAGATTACAAGGAAGATTATATTGCTAAAACAAGCAACCAAACGTGACATTAGTCTCCGAAAGATGGAAATGTTAAATTAAGCTTTGAAAGATGCATTTTGGTTCGATTTAGTCTCTGAAATATAAAAATGTCAAATTTAATTCTAGAAAGATGTATCTTATCTCAGTTTAATCTTTGAGAATCTCAGTTCTGTGAATTAAACTGAGATAAATTGCATCTTTGAGGGACTAAATTTGGTATTTTTATCTTTTAAAGGTTAAATTGAGATAATTTGTATCTTTCAAAAATTAAATTTGATATTTTTATCTTTTAAAGACTAAATTTAGACCGCTAAATTTTTTATAGAATAAAATGATGATTTTCTCACTTTATAATTATTCAATTCTCAATCACTTCTAAATATTGTAATTCCAATTCTGTCGTTATTAAAAATTTGCTATACTACAAAGAAAATGGTGAAAGTCTTCAGAAATATTTCTCTTACATCTCTGGATTTTTTTTTTCTGTTCTTTATTACATATCCCGAAAACAATATTTGTAGTAATATTTTTTTTCCAAAGTATTTTTAAAAATTATGTCAATTCAAATAATTTTGTTTTTGAGGGAAATGTCAATTCAAATAATTAGAAGCTTCACAAACATACAACTATACTAAAGATTTCTCATGTATTAAGGTGCATGTAATTTTTTTTAATTTAGTATAAAAATATTTTTATTATTAATAAATAATTCAATAACTATTTATATTTCTAACTTCTTTTTCACCACTTTTATTAACTACCTTACCCATGATCTCTTTCTCTCTCATAACTCCTCCAATCATGTTTTATTCCATATTTTTTAATTATAAAATATAACTATTTTGTGACTCCAATGACCAGAAGGGTCCAAAGCCATATATATATAGATAGGCTAAAGTATTATTTTGGTCCTTAATGTTTGCATGAAGTTTAATATTGATCCTCAATAGTACTCTAGCCTATATAGATATATGTCATTTTCAAAAATTTATAAAATATAGGGTAAAGTATCCTTGCTGTCCCCAAACTTTACTGCAATGTTCATTCCTGCCCCAAACTTTTTTTTGGTTCATGCCTACCCCCAAACTTTTAGTTTTGTTCATACCTGCCCTTTTTGGTAACACCGTTAACTTGCTTGACGAAATTTGCTGACGTGGATGATGAATGTGTATTTTTTTTTGCCACGTCATTGTCCACCTCACCTTTAACTTTTTATCTTTATTAAAAAATTAACCTAATCTAAATAAAAAAAATATTGTAGGATAAAAGTTTGATTTTTTTTTAATTTGGATTAGGTTAATTTTTTGTAAAATAAAAGTAAAAAGTTAAATATGAGATGTAAAATGAGGAGGACAATGAGGTGACAAAAGAGATACACTCATAGTCCACATCATCAAATTCTGTCAAGCAAGTTAACGGTGTTAGCAAAAAGGGCAGGCATGAAAAAAATTAAAAGTTTGGGGGTAGGCATGAACCAAAAAAAAAAGTTTGGGAGCAAGAATGAACATTGCAGTAAAGTTTAAGGCCGGCAAGAGTACTTTACCCTAAAATATAATATTAAATAATAATTATTAATTTTAAAATTAAATAATCTGGGATTATTTGATTTCACAATATTTTATGTACTTTACTTTTTTTCTCCTTCTCTCCACATAACATATTTTATTTTATATTATATAATATATAATTTAGAGAATAATAAATAAAAAATCTTAAAGTCATTCTAATATAGATAAAATTAAATAAAATTTAATATTGTTACCATATTCTCTAATAAAAAATTCACATTATAATATATATAATATTATTTATACGAATTATATATAATATATATTTGAAAAGAGATAGATATTATGCTAAGCAGATTCTCAAGTTTAAAATTTATGTGTAAATTCCCTCAAAAAAAAAAATTTATGTGTAAAAAATAACTCTTGCTAAAAGATAGAATTCTTTTCTTGGAATCTCAACTAACTCTTACTAAATTAGATCGAGACCAGTAAATTTTTTAATACAGATGGTTTTGACAAAAAAATAACCATAACTATATTTGGTTTATTTTAAAGAGTATTTTTTTAAATGTTTTTTTTTATTATTGGATAATCTAATACATATAGAAAGGACAATTTTATCTTAAAATTATGATATAAAATTTTAAACCCTAAAATTTCCATTATCCAAAAACTATTCTCTTAACACCCCATTTTTATTTTTTTCTTACTAAGAATTCGTTTGACCCTGAGACAGACTCATACCCAAAGGAATTTGCATTTTTTTTTAATTTAATACAATCAGGCAGATTGCATTAAATATATATATATATATATATATATATATATATATATATATATTTATAAATTTTAATAATATAATATATAATATATTTAATTATCTATTTTTTTAATAATTTAAATTATGATGAAGATAGGTTAGAGTCGAAAAAATTAATTAGTGTTCACTTAACTCAAATTGAGAAGTTTAGACTTATTTATAAATGAGTCAAAAGTAACCCAACTCACTTAACCTGCGAGTTAGGTGAGCTAACTCGTAGATTAAGTGGGTTAAACGAGACAGTCTAATATGTGAGACCAACCTAGCTACCGAATTGGACGTGTTTTGATGACTTTACTTAGAAGTAGTTTTGCTTGAACTATTTTGGAACACTATTTAAATTTTCAAATAATAATTAGTAAATTTTAAAATATTGAATCAAATAACCTGGTTTGACTCTTATTATTTTTAACTAAGACAACTATTTTTAATTAAAATGAGCTAGGAGTGGAGTTAAGCTAGTTGTCTTAATTCAAAATAATAAGGGTCAAACCAGGTTATTTATCTCAAAATAGTGGTCTTAATTTAAAATAATAAGAGTCAAATCGGGTTATTTATCTCAAAATAGTAGTCTTAATTGAAAATAATAAGACAACTATTTTTAATTAAAATGAGCTAGGAGTCGAGTTAAGCTAGTTGTCTTAATTCAAAATAATAAGGGCCAAACCGAGTTATTTATCTCAAAATAGTGATCTTAATTTAAAATAATAAAGGTCAAACCAAGTTATTTAATTTAATATTTTAAAATTTAATAATTATTATTTAAAAAATTAAATAGTGTTCGAAAATAGTTCAAACAAAATTACTTTTCAAACACTATTTATAAAGTTAAGATTTGAATATTAAAAAAATATATAATTAAGTACATTATTAATTTTTTATTATATATTTAACTATAAATAAAATAATTATATATTATATTATTAAAATTTATAAATATATAAATAAATAAATAAAAACACACACATATATATATATATATATATATATATATATATATATATATATATATATATATATATATAATGCAATCCGTCTGTTTGGATTCGAATCCTTATCAGGTCCATACAGATTCTAATTAGTAAGAAAAAGACAAAAATAGAGTGTTGAGGAAATACTTTTTGAAAAAAAAAAATTTTGGAGTTTAAAATTTTATATCATGATTTTGGGATAAAATTACTTATAAAAAGTTATATATAACTTCACTTATCAAAAAAAAATTGTATATAACTTCAGTCTTAATAAATAATAAAATATACAAAAACAGAAGTAAGTAATTGATAATATTTTTCATGTGAAAACAATTATAAATAGTATTAATATTTTATGAATGTTGTGTATATGATTTAAATTGAATGTTGACTTTAACTATATATTTAAATAAACCATCACTTGAGTGATTCCCACTTAAAGTTAGATTAGATAATAAGATCGTAGGTGAAAATATGATAGCATCAAAGGTTCAATCCTTATTCCAAATTTCCAATGTACTAAAAATTCAAAGAATTTTGGTTTGTGTTTTTTTTTTAATTACATGGAGAAATTATTGTTGTTGTTATTAATTATTATGGAATGCTTGGTATACTGTTTTTTTAATATATTATAAATATAAAATGTTGTAATACACATTATGCATGAAAGATATAGTTTAGTACGTTATTGGTGGTACTTTATAATCATTTTTTTTAAATATACTTTATAATCGAATTAAATTAATAATATAAGACCAAAACATTTAAGATTGTGTGTCTATATATGTTAAAGAATGTTACATACTGATCGAATATTAAAGGTATGATCTTATTTAAATTTAGAAAACATTACATGTATATATTGAAAGTTATCATTTTTAAATATATTATAGATATTTTGAATCAAAGAAATAATTAATATCAGATATTCAAAATTAATCTTTGATGTAAACATATTTAAAACTTTAAATATACAATTATTTCAATTTCAAATTCCATAATAGTTTAAATTAAATTATTTTAAAATATAAAATTTATATTTAACTCATAATTTCTATGTCTAATCCGGATTCAACACGTGTTACACATCTGACTATGATAAGAGAGTCTCCCAACAGGAGTAGCTGCATTCAAAAGATCTTTGAACCCAGAACATTGCTTAAGTAATATCAAGTCGTTTACAAGTTGGGCCAACATTGGTATGTGGAACAATTATTTAAAAAAAGAAAAAATTTAGGTCAAATTCTTTATATCATTACTAAGATTCCTCCAATCATATGCCTCATTTATACTCTATATACTCTATATTTTTCTATAATTGATCAGGTAAAAGGTAATTTTTTATATTTTTCTCTATCATGATTGGTCATAAACACTTTTTTTCCACGTGTCTTTTTATATTGGGAAACTTTATAGGGATAAAAGTTCAATACTACCGTACTACTGAACTTCAGTGTCCCTCCAATCATGTAGTGTCATTTGTTAATATTAATAAAAACTCACATCAATTAAGACTCACCTTGAATGGATTAGGGACCAACTGATTGAAGAGATGTACTGAAATTCAGTAATACTGTACTATTGAACATTTACTCACTTATAGCAAAAATATTTAAAAAAAACTTTATTTAAGTTTAGTCCATTTAAAAATTAGTAAAAGAGGGGAAGTTATTTAAGAAATAGTTTTTTATTTTTAAAAAGTGACAATTATATGTAGAGATGCGGTTTTATTCTGACAATTTTTTAATAATTAGTTTTATTTAAGTAGAAAATAGTGAGACTGTTAAATGTAGATATTAATTGATAAGTATGAAAAAAAATGGCATGTGATGACTCAATATTTTAATTATGATTATACTCTTTTTTTTTGGAGATATAAGATGAAGATTTTATTATCAATATGCTACTTTTATTATTACCACTAAATATTGTTATCCAATTCTAACAAATAAAATACGTGTATATTGGAAATGATATATTTAGATTTTTTTTATAATAATAAAATTCATCAAATTATAGAAAAGTCCAACGGCACTTACAATAAATCAAACAACTCCATCCTAACAATACAGAAGAAAGAATTCGTAAAAATTGTTGAACTAAGGGCGAATAAAGATCAACTGGTCCCATTTGTAAGATGAACTTGGGATGAAAAACTTCACTATTCTTAATGTTCTCAACAAAGTTTTTACTGTTAGATCTCCTGCATATCAAATCTGTAGTAATCTTCAAAGTTGAGAGTGTCTTGAAATTTTCTAACAACATGATGAAGTGGAAGCTTTCTGACATAAAGATCTGTAGATCTGCAAAAAAACTTTCTACACAAACGTAAAAAAACAAAAACCAATTCTAGTTACCAGATCTAAGAAGATCTAGTAATTAGAGAGTAAACTTTCACAAAGGAAGACAAAAACACATAATAGATTTGGAAGAAAACACCGCCAAAATAATGGGGACAATATAGATCTGAAAGATCTATTTATTTTAAGTACTAAAATCAAACAAAATAAAGAAAATAAGGAGGGGTTGCTAAACTTACAAAAATTTGCAAGTTATTGCAACCCCTCCTACTAAGAAGAAACTGCTAGTGTAATTTAGATAAAAAAGCAAAGCGACGGTACGACAGAGGAGAGGAAGACCTAATTAATTTTTTTTTATAATTAAAGTAACACCGTGTTGCTTATATTGACATGATTATTATGCTAGCTTATCCTTTTTTTTAATTAAAAGCAGAGTATACTTAGAAGATATACTCCGGTCATAACTAATCTAAGCACTGCGGGACTTATTATTAGGGAGAGACGAGTAGATCTTCTGTAATATAATAGTATTGAATTTTAGTATATTTTTTTAATCAATTAGTCCCTAATTTATTTAAGGTGGATCTTAATTAATGTGAATTTTTATTAATATTAACAAATGTTTCTGCATGATAAGAGGGATGCACTTAAGTTCAGTAGTACGGTAGTACTGTGAACTTCTATCTGGCCCAGAGACCCTCCCAATAGTAGATTACGCTTACTCTCATCTCTTTAAGGATGAAACTAAGCAGGCAGTTGATAAGAAAACACTAGGTATGTTTGAATTGGGAATTAAGGAGGAGCATGGGAGGGAAAGGGAGAGAATCTATAAGATATTTTTTCCTTGTTTGAAAATATGAAAATTAGAGGGAAAGATAATAAAAAATCAATCTTTAATCTTTCATTATCCTTCTCCTTCACAAATTCAAGATACCCTAGGTTTTGTTTGAGAATTAAGAGGGGAAGGGAAGGGAAGTAATTGATTAGAGGACAATGGAGGGGAGGGGAATTAGGGAAGGTTAAGCTTTGATATGTCCTCCCCTTATTTGGATAATAATACATTTTTCAAAATACTCCAATTTGAGGTATCATGAATTTGTGAAAGGAAATGATGATGGAGGATTAAGTATTAATCCTCCATCATCTTTCCCTCCAATTTTTAACTTCCCAAACAAGGAGAAGATATCTTAAATCTTTCCCCTTCCCTTCTCTTCCTTAATCCTCAATCCAAACATACCTTAAATTGAGATATTTTAGAGAAGGTATCAACACGGAAGACATATAAAAGATTAACCTTCTCTTCTCCTCTAAGTTATGTTTGAAAGTTTTATGGATGATAAATTGGAATGAAAATAAATATGTTGTTCGAGAGTTTTAACGAGGAAAATGAGTAACAATTATTAATTTTATTTAAAAGTTATAAATAAAATAAATGGAACGGAATTGACGATCCATTAATTATTATTATTTCAATTTTACCCTCGTAGAATGGAATGACTCTTTAATTATTTGTTTGGAAGTCAAAAGCATATAATTGTATTTTACAATATTGAGTTATTTCATATTCCACCTGTGACTGCGTAATTTTGGGCAAAAAAAAAAAAAGGAGTTTTAATAGCTAATGAGAGCTTTAGAGGTTCTCTAGTCAATGCTCCCCTACCATTCCATTCTATCACTATAAAATCATCTAAGGACATATTTAGTTCAATTGAGTCATTTCACTCTTTGCCAATCTACATAGCCTGAATTTTTTATTATCTATATTATATCAGGTTAGTGAATACTATTATAAGTAGAGGTGCCAAAAGAGCCAAATTCGATGAATCGGTCCGTTTAACCCACCTGTCAAGTGAGTTAGATTGAAAAAAATTATGCTCATTTATAAACGGACCCAAAGCGATCCGACACACTTAACCCGCAGGTTAGGCAGGTTCACTCATTTATTTATTTTAAGTAATTATTCTATTATTTTAAAAACCCATAATTTCACTTATTATTGATTTTGATTTTTAAGCATTGTTTATGAACTTTTACCATAATATTAATATAATGTGTCACATATGAGATTAATCATTAAATTTACAATTTAAAATTAATAAATAAAAAATATATATAACTGGGTCATTAAATGAATTAGGTTAACATGTTTGACTCACTATAGATTTTAACCCATAAACTAACTCATTTAACCTACAATCCATGTGAGTACATATTTAATTTATGGAGTTTTTTAGGGTGCAAACTGCTTAGGGTGTAAACTCATATAAATGTCTACGTAACGTGTTTGTATTGGTCAAGTTGTAAAAATATAATTTTCTTAAAAAAATATTTTTGCAATTGAAACAATACAAATACACCACACAAGCGTTTGCATATGGGTTTGCACCCTAAAAAACCCTTGGGTCACATTAAAAGCTCTAATTCTAAGTATTCTCTTATGCTTTTTTATATAATTCATTCATTCGAAAGTACAACTTGCAGTAGCATGTTTTATAAGCATTCTAATTATTATTTTTTAGTCAATATAAAACTGGTCAACTTGTGAGGTTATAATTATAAGTAACATCTTTAACAACTTTTTCCAATTGCAATTGTAAGTGATATCTTAATTAACTTATAAGGATTATAATAATATATTGCCTTTTGTGAAAAGCATCATTTTAATAAGTATTTTACTCTATATATAGAAATATGATGATAACTTTGTGCCAAAAAACAAAACAAATATAAAACGTTATGAATTGATATTCTTAAACAGTAGTAAGGGTAGTACGTAATAACCACAATAATATAAATTATTTAAAAATATTTTTTAATAAATATAATATATATAGTATTAATCGTAAAATTATGTTTTTATTGAAAACAAAACACTTGACTGTAGACCCTAAAACTCATTCAATGATTTAGGATAATTGTTAAGTTAATTATTTAATTTTCTCCAATAATATCTTACAAAATTTAAAAAAAATCGCAATATTATTAAATAGTTAACATCATGCATGCATATACTCCTCTAATTAAGATGCTTTATAATCTAGTTTACTTATACATAGGAAAGTTCAAAGTGACAATTTTAAATGACAATAAGTATTTACGTCATATATATTCATGTGAAGGCCGGTTGAAGTTTGAACATGACATTCCGAGAATTGATTCAGTGCTTGATTTTTCTATGCATTAGTATGTTAGGTCGATTTTTTTTATAGTTTTCTTCACTTTTTTTTTATTTAAACTTAAAAAATTATAAACTTTTTCTAAAGAATAAGAGCTATAAACACAAAAAATAAATAAAAAATTTCACATAAATATAAGGACTTACCGTGAATGGTTTAGGAACTACCTTTCTTAGGGACTAAAAAGTTAATCTCTAATCCACTCATATTAAATCTCGATTTTGTAAAGTTTTTAATTTTTTTATCTATATATTTCATACTTTAGATATTCTTTAAAAAAAGTTTATAATTTCTCAATTTTAAATAAAAAAAATGAAGAAAACTATGAAAAAAAATTGGTCTAATATATTAATGCATAGAAGAGCTAAGCAGTGAATCCATTCTCGTGATTTGTATCTTCATTTAAGGTTGCTAAAAAATGCACTTTTTTTTCTCAAAAATAATATAATATATAATAATTATTATATATTTTAAAATAATAAATTAAATTAATTATCTATTGTATTATTCTGTTTTAACATTTTTCGATTTCAATTTTCTTTCTCTTATCTTTACATTACATAATTTAATTTAGTTTTATATTTTATATTATAAAATATGTAATTTTAAAAGTTAATTTTTACAACTTCTCAGAAATTTTATAAATAATGTTTTATATTTTATATTATAAAATATGTAATTTTAAAAGTTAATATTCACAACTTCTCAGAAATTTTATAAATAAATATTATATTGCAATGTGAATGACTAATTTTAAATTACTTTTAAAACCAACATATATGCTCTATGATGATGAGATGAAATTATTTGTTGCGTAAGATATTCAGATAAAGTATGCTTTAATCCATAACATGCTCTATATATGTGTTTGAATTCAAACCTTACATCACTTAGTATCTAAGAATTCAAAGTATCACGGTTCTTAATTAATTAAAAGTCGTCTACTTTAATAAAATCAGAAACATCCTCTGTATCACGACTACGAGTAGATGTTTAGTAGTACAGTAATATTAAATTTCAGTAAATCTTTCTAATTAGTTTCTAATCTATTTAAAGTGAGCACTTATTAATATGAGTTTTTAATAATATTAATAAATAACATTATATAATTTAAAGGATCCATCGAAATTCAACAGTACAGTAGTATAAAATTGGCTAAAATGCACAGAACCCCCCTGAACTATAGGGTGTTTGCATATAACCTCCCCAAACTTCAAAAAGTTGCATAACACCCCCTTAAACTTTTCAACTTTTGCACATAAAGGATTCTGTTAACTTTTTCATCCAATTTTTAACACTCAATGTCATATCGGCTTCCACATCACATTTTAATTCCATGTCAGTTGGACAAATAAATAATTTCTCTACCATTAATTAATTAATTATTTTTATGAAAATTAATTTCTCTACAGTATACATTTTAATTAATTAATTAATTTTTTTCATAAAAATAATTAATTTTTTCAAAAAAATAATTAATTAATTAATGGTAGAGAAATTACTTATTTGCCAAGCTGAAATGGAATTAAAATGTGATGTGGAAGCTGATGTGGCATTGAGTGTTAAAAATTGGATGAAAAAGTTAACGGAATCCTTTATGTGCAAAAGTTGAAAAGTTTAAGGAGGTACTATGCAACTTTTTGAAATTCTGGAAAGTTATGTGCAAACACCCTATAGTTCAGAGGGGCTCTGTGCATTTTAGCCTATAAAATTTTTATCTTGTATCACATGAAAAATATTTTGATTCCATCTAGCATCATTTAACCAAAATGGAAGTTTCGGTATAAATTAATATAAAGTACTTTTTATCACATATAAATTTAGCTTTCTAAGATAATGGGTTATGGGCTTGGGTGCTGAAATCAAAATATTATAATTAATTAGGGTGATCAATTGGTTGATTCAGTTCGATTTTTTTATTTGACCAATCGAATTGATTAGATTGAATGATTGAAAAAGTCAATTAATTCATCTAGATTTTTATGAGTAAACTTAATTAATCGATTCAGTTTGATTGATTTTTAAAAAAAATTATGAAAGGACGATGAAGAAAGTGGGATCAATGAGTCTATTTGAGTTGAGAATTGCATTTATGTTGAGAGCATGGAAGAAATAGAAAATGCTTCATCAAAAGTACATTTGCTTGATAAGAATTTTTCACCCTTTAAAGAGAAATATGGATTACTCAAGTGATGAGCATGCTATTCAATTCCTGCATGAGAAGCAAGTTGGTGTAAAATGTGATGAATTCCTAAGAAATGCTAAAAAGATTAAATGCACCTTTTGATATTGAGTCCAAAAAAGATAAGAGAGTTCATCCACATAGAAGGGATGTGAAAGAAAATTGAACTGAGAGTGTTCCTCTAACTTTTGAGAGAGGAGGCCATCATACAGAAAATGATCATGTGGCAACTCTTGGAGAATCCCACAGCTAAATATCCAAATAGCTCTTAGAAGCTGGTTGCTAGTGATGAAACTATTGTTGATGCAGTTAATAGCTGTGGAGTGGAGCACAACAACATTATTGATTTTGCAGAGAAGGGATGTGTAAGAAAATTGAACTGAGAGAGTTCCTCTAACTTTTGAGAGAGGAAGCCATCATACAAAAAATGATCATATGGCAACTCTTGGAGAATCCCACAGCTATAGATCCAAATTGCTCTTAGAAGCTAGTTGCTAGTGATGAAACTATTGTTGATGCAGTTAATAGCTGAGGAGTGAAACACAACAGCATGATTGATTTTGCAGACAAAACCATGAATTCTTGAGCTCTTTAATTTGATAAGATTTTTTCATCCTTTAAAGAGAAATATGGATTACTCAGGTCATGAGCATGCTATTCAATTCTTGCATGAGAAGCAAGTTGGTGTAAAATGTGATGATTTCCCAAGAAATGCTAAAAAAATTAAATGTAATGCACCTTTTGATATTGAGTCCAAGAAAGATAAGAGAATTCATCCACATAGAAGGGATGTGTAAGAAAATTGAACTGAGAGAGTTCCTCTAACTTTTGAGAGAGGAGGCCATCATACAGAAAATGATCATGTGGCAACTCTTGGAGAATCCCACAGCTACAGATCCAAATAGCTCTTAGAAGCTGGTTGCTAGTGATGAAACTATTGTTGATGCATGTTAAGTTGCAAAATGCACATATATTCACTATGAATTAACCTCCTAATTGATACTTTTCGTATAGAAATTTAGTTCATAGTGTTCTTTTTGGATTTGTGCATATCAAATAGGTGAAACTTAGTTTTTTGTGGTTTTTATGCAGAGTTTTCTTCCAATCAGGATTGTAAGCCGTGGGCACGCCTTAAGTTGCTGTCTGGAACTTACAGCAGAGTTAAAAAGGGGACAAATCTGAACTTTTTCTCTCTTAGGCGTGGCTGCACTTAGAGATCCGAATTTTTGGGGCTGGAAAGAGATCCTCTCATCTTAGGGGCCCGTTAAGATTAGTGGGTTTCATTGGCTATGATGTATTTGGTTAGAAAGAGGGCAAACATTACATACATTCTACATTTTCACCATTCTTCTTCTTCTTCTCTCTTGAAAACCCTAAGTGTTCTTCATCTTCCTTGGGGAGGCTAAGCTGAAGGCCGTGGCTAAGGAGGAAGGTTCTACATTCAGGGATTTTCTTCTTCTTCTTTTGTATTGATTTCTTACTTTGTTTATTGTGGATGAACTTTTCATCTAGTCAAGGAGTAGTTTTTCATTTAATATCTATCAAGTGTGTGAGATGTGTTTTGCTTTGAATCTTCTTCCTTCTCTTTCACAATATTTCCTTGTTTCAAATTTTATTGTTGATTTTCATTGAGTGGATGAATGACCGGGCCCGTTGTTTATTTTACTTAATGATTTTCTTGCCAATCGTCTCTATCGGATACGTAATAGTTCGAATGAGTTGATAAAAGTGGTGATTGATATAGGAAAAATTATTGCTTAAGGATTCAAAATATTTAGACTACACGCTTGTGGGTTTCTTTATTTTGCATTGATTATATCTCTTAAGACTTAGTGCTATCAATTTATTACATTCTAGACGCTTGCTCGGGATGGTTAGTTGGTTAGGGTGGGATTATAGAGCTCTTCTTAACCCACTAAATTAGAAGAGATTTTGGTAATTAGTGGTTATTAATTATCATGGTCAATGTATTGTAAAGAGAGTGAAATTATCCATCAATGAACACCTTGAGAAGATACTAAATTGAAATTACTCTTTGGCTAGGCTTATTCCCCTTTAAACTTATTCTAATTGATTTGGATTTGTTCTTGCATTTTGAATTTAGTGTTTACTTTGATTTCATTTTCGCATATTAGTAACTTTTAGTTTAGTTTGTGTTCCAAACATTTCAAACCCCCCCTTTTCTTTATTTTTCGTTTCTTTTTCCATTGTGTCTTAGTTATTTGTAAGCATCCAAAATCGCCAATCCTTGTGAGTTCGACCCTACTTGCTCTATATTCAAGTTTTGTTTATTTGAAAGTAGGAATTATTTGTTGTTTTCGAAACGCAACAAATTTTGGCGCCGTTGCCGGGGATTGGTTTTAATTGATTTTGTTTTCTTTTTATGACTAGGACAACTCGTGGGAGAGAACTTTTCTTTGACTAAAAAATTGAAAAGACAGCAAAAAAGTTGAGGAAAGAGTCTAAAGCTACAAAACAAACACTAGAAGCTTCAACTTTCGCTGAGCAATTGGAAATTTTATCTGATCTATTTGCATTATTTGCTGAAGGCAATCCAATTTGTGAGAGTATGGCTGAAGAGAAAACTTTGAGAGAGCATGCTGCTCCACAGGTTAATCAAGCTCCGTTGTGCATTACTACTCTTACACTTCAAGCACCTTTGGAACTAAAATCAGGCTTGATACACTTGCTTCCTAGGTTTAGAGGGTTGATGAATGAAGACCCCTACCAGCATATGAAGGAGTTTCATGTGGTTTGCTCAAGCATGAAACCAGAAAGAGTGACCGAAGAGCAAATCAAGTTGAGGGCCTTCCCATTTTCTCTTGATGGTGCAGCAAAAAAATGGTTGTTTTACTTACCCGCGGGTTCCGTAACTAGTTGGGAAGGAATGACGAGACTTTTCTTAGATAGATATTTCCCTTCATCTAGGGTCATTAATGTGAGAAGAGACATATGTGGGATCAAGCAGAAGGTAACAGAGTCACTTTTTGACTATTGGGAACGATTCAAGAAGCTTTGTGCAAGTTGTCCACAGCATGACGTCCCTGAACAATCTCTCCTTCATTACTTTTATGAAGGCTTGTTGTCTACCGAGAGATGTAAGATTGATTCTGCGAGTGGAGGTTCAATTGAGGACAAGACTCCAACTGAAGCTAGAAAGTTGATAGAGACCATGGCAGCCACTTCACGAAAATTTGGGGGAAGTCAAGAATTTCCAGGACAAGTAAATGAGATGACCGCAACAGCGTCCCTTGAATCCAAACTTAACCAACTCACAGATGTGGTATCCAGATTGACTTTAAATCAAACTCCGCAAGCTAGAGTGTGTGGAGTATGTGCGAGCATTGCGCATCCGACTTATATGTGTCTTATTCTCCAAGAGGATACACAATGTCAAGTCAATGCAGTTGATGGATTTGAACAGCAAAGAAGATATGACCCTTACTCAAGTACTTACAATCCGGGGTGGAGAGAACATCCTAATTTTAGCTATGGAGTAAGGCTACCAAACTTTCAGAACTTTCAGTCTATGCCTCAAGCACCATCTTCATCTCAATAACCTTCTTCATCTAGGTCGGACTCATCTTTAGAGGATATTGTGAAATCCTTAGCCTTGAACACACAACAATTCCAAATGAGCACTCAACAATTTCAAAATGAAACTCGGTCAAGCATTCAAAATTTAGAAAGTCAAGTGAGCAAGTTAGCAACATCTATGAGTAAGCTGGAATCTCAAGGAAAACTCCCTTCTCAAACTGAGATGAATCCAAGGCAAAATGTTAGTGCCATTACCCTAAGAAGTGGAAAAGAGTTAGAAGAGCCAATCTGGAAAAGAAGCTGTGGGCACGGCTTAGGTGCAGAATCTGAACCAAAAACGGATGTTGTACTGATGAAACCAGCTGAAGGTGTTCAAAATGAAGAGAAATCAAGTCCACTTGATGGTATAGTAATCAAACCTCCTTTCCCTGAAAGACTTGTTCAATTAAAAAAGAAAAGTGAGGAAAAAGATGTGATGGATGTATTTAGAAAGGTGATTGTGAATATTCCACTCCTAGATGAAATCAAGCAAGTGCCAAGATATGCCAAGCTTCTCAAGGAGCTTTGCACTAACAAAAAGAAATTAACTGGCAATGAAAGAATCAATATGGGAGAGAATGTCTCAGCCGTAATTCAAAAGAAGCTACCTCCCAAGTGCAAAGACCAAGGCATGTTTGCCATATCTTACAAAATTGGCAATGTGGGTATACAAAAGGCAATTTGTGATCTTGGGGCATCCATCAATGTCATGCCACTCTCTATTTACTCTACTCTTAATGCTGGAAAACTCAAGGAAACCGGTGTGGTCATACAATTGGCTGACAATTCTGTGGTTTATCCTAAAGGAGTGTTGGAAGATGTTTTGGTGCAGGTTAATAATTTGGTTTTTCCTGCGGATTTTTATGTGCTAGACATGGAGGATGGTAATTTCTGAAAAACAATGTGACATCTTGTTGGGAAGACCATTTTTGAACACTGCCAAGACAAAAATAGATGTTTATGAAGGCACTTTTAGCATGGAGTTTGATGGAGAAGTTGTAAAGTTTAATGCTATGAAGCGCCCAATTGAGATTTCCTCTGTTTGCAAAGTTGGTGTTATTAATCCCATAGTGCAAGAAACGCTTGAATTACATCAACAAGGCAAGTTGAGCAATGAGCTAAGTCAAAGCATTTATCAAGTTTGTTTAGAGAAGCCAAAGGAAGTTCCTAACAGTGATGAAGTGCAAGAAGTGGTGTATGAGTTGGAAGCTTTGAAACCCAAGCTTGGTGATCCCACACCTCATGATTTAAATTCCTCTCATACTATTACTTCGCCAATTGTGATGCAAGAATTTGAGTTAAAATTGAAACAACTTCCCAATTATCTAAAATATGCATTTTTGGAAGTTCAAGTGAAGGAAGACAAGCTGGTTCAGATGCTTGAAGAGTACAAAGAAGCTATAGCATATGTCAAGGATCTTAGCCTATCCACTTGTGTGCAGAGAATTCCTCTTGGAGTGAATTATGATCCTATTCAAGAAGTGCAAAGACACCTTAATCCTCTAAGGATGGAAGTGTTCAAGAACGAATTTCAGAAGCTATTAGCTGTTGACATGATATATCTCAATTCAGAAAGTGAATGGGTGAATCAATTGCAAGTGACACCCAATGAAATTGGCACAATGGTAGGAAATTCAGAATGGGTTGATTATGTAACTCCAAAGCCACCTGAGAATGAGTGAATTGTTCAATTTGATTGAAATGCTTGGCCAACACAGCATTTCCAGGGAGTTGGCCTCTTTTGTTTCACCTCTTTCAACGTTATTTAGCTTAGTGTTTGATTCTTAGCTTTACTCTAGTTTTAATTTTAATTTCAATGTTGTTTTGATTTTCAGGAAGTTAAGGCGTGCCCACGCCTTATGAGTTGACCTTCATCTTCTTCATCATCATCTTTTCTCTTGGACTCAGTTTTATCTTGAGGAAATTTTTTTTGAGTAGCTGGACTCTCTTTTGTGGCAGATATGATTTTCTGGGCTTGGGAGCAATTGTTTGTGCAAAGAAAGAATGAGTGTTCTTATTTTGGATTTGCAAAATGGGTTTAAAAAGAAGACTTTAATGAGTTGGGTTCATTCTATTTTAATTTGGGCTGATATATTCTATTTTAATTTCTAATATTTATTTTCATTATACTACTCTAATTTTTACACTTTTCACAATTATCATATTTCATTTTTCACTTTTAACGTGAACCCTAGCAAACCCCTCTCCCTTCATCCTCTCATTTGGAAACCTAGCCACCACCGTGAACCTTCACTCTCCATGCTCACCGTTGAAGTAGCCCGCCACCACCAACTTCCACTCCGGCCACCATAGCTTCTTTCCTCCACTGCTACCTTCTTCTTCCCCTTCCTCACCGTCACCCACTTCTCTTCTCCCTCACCCCATCCACGCACCACAACGCCACAGTGAACCGCCACCACCGTCGGTCGAACCCCCATCTCCTTCTTCCCCGTGTTCTTCTCTTACTTTAATTTCTTCAAGTGGTGTGTTCTTCTCCTCTTCCCTTAATCTCTTTTATTTTCGATTTATTTACCTTTTTTTCTTCTTCTTATTTCTAATATATATATATATATAATTTTTCTTTTTCTTTTTCCATTCTCTTCTTGCAATCTCGTTTTTTAGGCTGTTGTTTTGTGTTTTTGTGGTGCTGTATTTTGTTTTATTTTACTTTGTTCTTGTATTTTGTTTTTGTTTTTGTTTTTGTGTGGTTCTAAGTAATCTTGTCAGTGTCATTTTGATGCTACCCAAATTGCCATGTAAACGCCCATCTTTAACAGAACCCATTGGAGCTCGTTCTCAGTCACGTTCTGGTTTGCTTTTGTCCTTGCCCACACTTCTCGTTCTCGATTTCATATTTTTGCATTTGTGGGTTCTTTTCTTCATTGTTATAGTTGTTCTGCTTATTTCTATTTTGTTTCAAATATGTTTTTTCCATCTTCCACTGTTTTATTTTTCCATCTGGTTTCTATCAATCCCACCATCTGCGTTTTTTTATTTAATCTCTATCATAGCACCTCCTTCATTTGTGACTCTAGCCATCCATCACCATTTTCTTTTATTTTGCTTTTAGATTCATTTTGCATTTTGTTTCCATTTTGTGTTGTGTTTTGTTTGTTTTCCCATTATCTTGCCATTAGCTTTGTTTTTGCAAGATGAACAGCCCATTTCATTTCATGTTCTACTACCGAAGGCCGCAGATTCAAAAGCCATGAAGTACTTCAACAATGCTGTAAAATGTCATTGGTTCAGGGAAGTTTTATCCTTTTCCTTCACTTTTTTTTATTGTTCTTTGTGCTTGCATTGAGGACAATGCCATGAATTAAGTGTGGGGGAGGATATTAGAAGATAGGATATTATGGCAACTTTTACATAATTCCCCTGCACTTTGCCCATATACAGTCTTAAAGCATGATGTTTAAATTGTTAATTTCCCAACAAAAAAAAAATTTACAGCCCAAGTTACTTGATTAAGTTGACCATTGAAGTTTTGTTGTTCCATTGTGTTGTATAATTGTGTTTCTATCAAGTATACACTCATTGGGTTGAGAATTAATCATTAGAATATTGCATGCTAAGTTTAATGGAATTGCTTGTCATTTTGGTCTTTTGCTGAGTTCACTTGATCATCATTTTCAAGGCATTTTGTATTATGTTTTAGATTCAAAACATTGATTGGGGTCAAAACCTCAAATTGGTCCTTTATGTTTGCACCAAGTTTCATATTGGTCCTTTATGTTTCAAAAAGTTTAAATTGGTCATTTATGTTTGCAAGAAGTTCCAAATTGGTCATTCCGTCCAACTTGGTTAACTTTTTCTGTTAAGTGATGATGTGGCCTGCTGAGTTGGATCCTACGTGTACAAAAAGGTGACGTGGCACTCCACATCACTCTCCCACTCTCTCTCCCTGCCACGTCAGCATCTTCTTCAACCTTGAGCAAACATGGCAGAGTCATCCTAAGGTTTTCTTCTTTTCCCTCGTCAGAAATCAGAATACTTTTCCTTTCATGTAAGATACCTTTTCCTTTCACAAACTCTTTAGCTTTTGCTTTAACCTTTTCCTCTTCTCAATATTTCTCATAAAACATTAAAGAATAGAGACTTTCACATTCTAATCTTACTTTCTCATCTCCCCAAGCCTAAACCCCCTTTATTCTCGGCCCCTCCCACCTTCTTCCATTACCATGGAAACCAAAACCCTTTTTCTCCTCCTTTATACACACACAGTACGCTTTAAGTTATAACCTCAAAAACAAAATCAAAACAAAAATAACCTTACATATATATATCCTCGTTATCACGAAGGAATCAAGGAAGAAGAAGATGGTGGTGATGGAGTTTGATTTTGATGAGCTAAAAAAGGCAACAAATAACTTCAACCCGAAAATGCTAGTAGGCAGAGAAAGGCATGGATTAGTAAACAAAGGCATCCTCAAGCATAACAACGAAGATCTCCCCGTGGCCATAAAGAAGCCATCTCAAGGCCTTCAATCTCTCAACGACGATTCCAAACTCCACAACGAAATACGCTTTCTCTCCTCTCTCCCGCACAACCCACACCTCCTCACGCTCCTCGGAACCAGCCGCGACGCACTCAACATCCATCAGGAAGTAGAAGAAGGAGAAGAAGAAAACCTTATGATGACTCTGCCATGTCTGCCCAAGGTTGAAGAAGATGCTGATGTGGCGGGGAGAGAGAGAGTGGCGTGGCAAGTGATGTGGAGTGCCACGTCACCTTTTTGTACACGTAGGATCTAACTCAGCAGGCCACATCATCACTTAACAGAAAAAGTTAACCAAGTTGGACGGAAGGACCAATTTGGAACTTCTTGCAAACATAAAGGACCAATTTAAACTTTTTGAAACATAAAGGACCAATATGAAACTTGGTGCAAACATAAAGGACCAATTTGGGGTTTTGACCCATTGATTGGTTATAAACTTTGTTGCTCTTCTTTTTCCTTTAACCTGTTCTTTACTTTATATTCATTCAATGCCCCTAAAAAAAGAAAAAGAAGAGAAAAAGAAGAAAAAAATGAAGTATGAAAGTCATTCTCCACTTGTTGGTAATAACCATGAGCATTGCCAAAGGCAGCTTAGGGGTTAGACTGCACTTAGACCGTAAAACGGATAGGTGGAGGCCCTAAATGAAATTATGAAATAAATAAGGTTCAAAGAACCCTGAGTGGCATTAAATGAAAAAAAAGGGTATTGAAAGAAGAAAATCCGTAACTCTAGATAAGAAATGGAATTTAGGAATGGTTGAGCAGTGATTTTTCTCGTGATAAATGCCTTGAATCTTTTGCATAATGTGATTTTGCTTTGTTTGTGTTGCTGAAGTGAATTTGTCAAATTTCCTTAATGATTGGCTTAATTAGTTAACATGCTTCTAATTGCTGGTAAATCATATTTCTTCCTCTTGAGTTGTGCTTGTTAGTTTCATGGTTTGCTGCACTTTGGGAAAGCTGAACCTCTTGTGTCTCTTGTTAGTAACTTGGGAATGTGGTCTTTTGTTGAATGATTATCTTGCTTGCGAATTGTTTTATACTTGATTGATTCATGCTTGAGGGCAAGCATGATTTAAGTGTGGGGGAGTTAAAAATTTGTTGCGTGTCGAAAACAACAAATAAATATTTCCTACTTTCAAATAAACAAAACTTGAATATAAAGCAAGTGTTAAGTTGCAAAATGCACATATATTCACTATGAATTAACCTCATAATTGATACTTTTTGTATAGAAATTGAGTTCATAGTGCTCTTTTTGGATTTGTGCATATCAAATAGGTGAAACTTAGTTTTTTTGTGGTTTTTATGCAGAGTTTTCTTCCAGTCAGAATTGTAAGCCGTGGGCACGCCTTAAGTTGCTGTCTGAAACTTACAACAGAGTTAAAAAGGGGACAAATCGTCTCTCTTGAAAACCCTAAGTGTTCTTCATCTTCCTTGGGGAGGCTAAGCTGAAGACCGTGGCTAAGGAGGAAGGTTCTACATTCAGGGATTTTTTTCTTCTTCTTTTGTATTGATTTCTTACTTTGTTTATTGTGAATGATGATGTGTAGCTAAACTTTTCATCTAGTCAAGGAGTAGATTTTCATTTAATATCTATCAAGTATGTGAGATGTGTTTTGCTTGAATCTTCTTCCTTCTCTTTTACAATATTTCCATGTTTCAGATTTTATTGTTGATTTTCATTGAGTGGAAGAATGACCGGGCCCGTTGTTTATTCTACTTAATGATTTTCTTACCAATCGTCTCTATCGGATACGTAATAGTTCGAATGAGTTGATAAAAGTGGTGATTGATATAGGGAAAATTATTGCTTAATGTTTTTCTTATATTAAGGAACTTGGATTCGAAATATTTAGGCTACACACTTATGGGTTTTGATATTTTGCATTGATTATATCTCTTAGAACTTAATGCTATCAATTAATTGCATTCTAGACGCTTGCTCGGGATGGTTAGTTGGTTAGGGTGGGATTATAGAGCTCTTCTTAACCCACTAAATTAGAAGAGATTTTGGTAATTAGTGGTTATTAATTATCATGATCAATGTATTGTAAAAGAGAGTAAAATTACCCATCAATGAACACCTTGAGAAGATATTAAATTGAAATTACTCCTTGGCTAGGCTTATTTCCCTTGAAACTTTATTCTAATTAATTTGAGTTTATTCTTGCATTTTGATTTTAGTGTTTACTTTTATTTCATTTTCGCACCTTAGTAACTTTTAGTTTAGTTTGTGTTCCAAACATTTCAAACCCCCATTTTCTTTATTTTTCGCTTCTTTTTCCATTGTGTCCTGGTTACTTGAAAGCATCCAAAATCGTCAATCCTTGTGGGTTCGACCCTACTTGCTCTATATTCAAGTTTTGTTTATTTGAAAGCAGGAAATATTAATTTGTTGTTTACGACACGTAACAAATTTTAGCGTCGTTGCCGGGGATTGGTTTTAATTGATTTTGTTTTCTTTTTATGACTAGGACAACTCGTGGGAGAGAATTTTTCTTTGACTCAGAAATTGAAAAGACAGCAAAAAAGTTAAGGAAAGAGTCTAAAGTTGCAAAACAAACACTAGAAGCTTCAACTTCCGCTGAGCAATTGGAAATTTTATCTGACCTATCTGCACTATTTGCTGAAGGCAATCCAATTATTGAGAGTATGGCTGAAGAGAAAACTTTGAGAGAGTATGCTGCTCCACAGTTTAATCAAGCTCCATTGTGTATTGCTACTCCTACGCTTCAAGCACCGTTGGAACTAAAATCAGGCTTGATACACTTGCTTCCTAAGTTTAGAGGGTTGATGAATGAAGACCCTTACCAGCATCTGAAAGAGTTCCATGTAGTTTGCTCAAGCATGAAACCAGAAAGAGTGACTGAAGAGCAAATCAAGTTGAGAGCCTTCCCATTTTCCCTTGATGGCGCGGCAAAAGAATGATTGTTTTACTTACATGCGGGTTCCATAACTAGTTGGGAAGGAATGATGAGGCTTTTCTTGGATCGATATTTCCCTTCATCTAGGGTCATTAATGTGAGAAGAGACATCTGTGGGATTAAGCAGAAGGTAACAGAGTCACTTTTTGACTATTGGGAACGATTCAAGAAGCTTTGTGCAAGTTGCCCACAGCATGACATCCCTGAACAATCTCTCCTTCATTACTTTTATGAAGGCTTGTTGTCTACCGAGAGAAGTAAAAGTGATTTTGCGAGTGGTGGTTCGATGGAGGACAAGACTCCAACTGAAGCTAGAAAGTTGATAGAGACCATGGCAGCCACTTCACGAAAATTTGGGGGAAGTCAAGAATTTCCAGGACAAGTAAATGAGATAATCGCAACAGCATCCCTTGAATCCAAACTTAACCAACTCACAGATGTGGTGTCCAGATTGACTTTAAATCAAACTCTGCAAGCTAGAGTGTGTGGAGTATGTGCGAGCATTGCGCATCCGACTTATATGTGTCCTATTCTCCAAGAGGATACACAATGTCAAGTTAATGCAGTTGGTGGATTTCAACAGCAAAGAAGATATGACCCTTACTCAAGTACTTACAATCCGGGGTGGAGAGACCATCCTAATTTTCTCTATGGAGTAAGGCCACCAAACTTTTAGAATTTTCAATCTAGGCCTCAAGCACCATCTTCATCTCAACAACCTTCTTCATCAAGGTCGGACTCATCTTTGGAAGATATTGTGAAATCCTTAGCCTTGAACACACAACAATTCCAAATGAGCACTCAACAATTTCAAAGTGAAACTTGGTCAAGCATTTAAAGTTTAGAAGGTCAAATGAGCAAGTTAGCAACATCTCTGAGCAAGCTGGAATCTCAAGGCAAACTCCCTTCTCAAACTGAGATGAATCCAAGGCAAAATGTTAGTGCCATTACTTCGAGAAGTGGAAAAGAGTTAGAAGAACTTGACAAGAAAAGAGACCGTGGACACGGCTTAAATGCAGAAACTGAACCAGAAACGGAGGTTGTAATGAAGAAACCAACTGAAGGTGTTCAAAATGAAGAGAAATCAAGTCCAATTGATGGTATGGTGATCAAACCTCCTTTCCCTGAAAGACTTGTTCAATTAAAAAAGAAAAGTGAGGAAAAAGATATGATGGAGGTATTTAGAAAGGTTAATGTGAATATTCCACTCCTAGATGCAATCAAGCAAGTGCCAAGATACGTCAAGCTTCTCAAGGAGCTTTGCACTAACAAGAAGAAATTAACCGGCAATGAAAGAATCAATATGGGAGAGAATGTCTCTGCGGTGATTCAAATGAAGCTACCTCCCAAATGCAAAGACCAAGGCATGTTTGCTATATCTTGCAAAATTGGAAATGTATGTATACAAAAGGCAATGTGTGATCTTGGGGCATCCATCAATGTCATGCCACTCTCTATCTACTCCACTCTCAATGCTGGAAAACTCAAGGAAACCGGTGTGGTCATACAATTGGCTGACAATTCTGTGGTTTATCCTAAAGGAGTGCTGGAAGATGTTTTGGTGCAGGTTAATAATTTGGTCTTTCCTGCGGATTTCTATGTTCTAGATATGGAGGATACTAATTCTGAAAAACAATGTGACATCTTGTTGGGAAGACCATTTTTGAGCACTTTCAAGACAAAAATAGATGTTTATGAAGGCACTTTTTGCATGGAGTTTGATGGAGAAGTTGTAAAGTTCAATGCTATGAAGCGCCCAATTGAGATTTCCTCCGTTTGCAAAGTTGGTGTTATTGATCCTTTGGTGCAAGAGTCACTTGAATTACATCAACAAGGCAAGTTGAGCAATGTGCTAAGTGAAAGCATTGATCATGGTTGTTTAGAGAAGTCCAAAGAGAATCTTGACAGTGATGAAGTGCAAGAAGAAGTGGTGTATGAGCTGGAAGCTTTGAAACCCAAGCATGGTGATCCCTCATCTCATGATTTAAATTCCTCTCATACTAAGACTTCGCCACTTGTGATGCAAGAATCTGAGTTAAAGTTGAGACAACTTCCCAATTATCTAAAATATGCATTTTTGGAAGTTCAAGTGAAGGAAGAAAAACTGGTTCAAATTCTCAGAGAATACAAAGAAGCTGTGGCACATGTGAAGGATCTCAGCTTATCCACTTGTATGCAAAGAAACCCTCTTGGAGTGAATTATGATCCTATTCAAGAAGTGCAAAGACATCTTAATCCTCCAAGGACTGGAAGTGTTCAAGAAAGAATTTCAGAAGCTATTACATACTGACATGATATATCTCGATTCGGATAGCAAATAGGTGAATCAATTGCAAGTGACACCCAATGAAATTGGTACAATGGTGGGGAATTCAGAATGAGTTGATTATATAGCTCCAAAACCACCTGACAATGAATAAATTCTTCCATTTGAGACATCTTAGCCAACGCAGCTTTTCCAAGGAGTTGGCCTCACTCTGTTTCACCCTTTCTTAGTGTTATTTTAGTTTAGTAATTTATTTTTAGCTTTATTTTGATTTTAGTGTTGTTTTGATTTTCAGGAAGTTAAGGCGTGCCCAGGCCTTATCAGAAGACCTTCATCTTCTTCATTATCATCTTTTACCTTGGACTCAGCTTTAACTTGAGGAAACTTTTCTGGATAGCTTGGGCCTCTTTAATGGCATAAGTGAACATTCGGGCTTGGGAGCAATTGTTTGTGCAAAGAAAGAATGAGTGTTCTTATTTTGGGCTTGCAAAATGGGTTTTATAAAATAGAAGTAACTAGATTGTTACCCGTGCTTTTGCACGAGATGTTTCTATTCAAATCATTTTAAAGGTCTACAGATTTTATTAATTAATAATTGTATTCAATCTTCACTTATATAAATACAAAAAAATTATACTACTATATAATTAAAATTTATTTATAAGTATCTAATTGAAGATTCACATCAAACACTAATTGCGTTGATAGGATTATATCAAGAATTCATATTTACTTCAAATTCATAATCCTTTTTCTCTTGGTATTTCTCTCTCTGAATGCAAGAGAGAAACAAAAAAGGTTCTTACCATATAGATATAACTTAGGATTTGTTTGGGCAAGTTTCTAGGAACTTTAGAAGTGCTTATTTTCTTTGGTGGTGTGCTTTTGCTGATTTTTGCAATATATTGTTTTTCGTAGCAAAATAAAAATAATAAAAGGACTTATTTTCTTAATTTTAGGTGTTTGATAAATTTTTTAATAAGCTTTTCAGTTATAGCAGAATATTTTTTAGCTTTAAGTATAATCTAGAAATTGGAGCATTTACTTCTAATCAAAAGCAAAAGTTAAAATTTAAATTTTTTAAAACAAAACTACCCTTACTCAAATTTTAAAATTCTCATTTTATCTTTCTTACAACGTAATTAAAGTATGAAATACTTGTAAATATTAATGTGATTATATTGTGATCTTATTTGTATTTTTAATGAAAAACAGTTTATTTAATAAAGATAATAATAATTTATCAAATAATAATAAAAATAATACATATTTATATCATTTATCTATTTAATAATATTAATAATGCATTAAATTTATATATGTTCTTCTTGGTAATTTTATGTTTTTTGAATTAGGTAATTTTACAGTTAAAATTACTTTTCATACAAATTTGTTAAACACAATATGTGCTACTAATAAAATTACTTTTTAACTTAATTTACTAAACAAAAATTACTTCTCTTTTATAGCATCTTTTTTAAACTCCATTTAAAAAAATTATTTGAAAATAAAAAATATTCAAAAAAATTGGTCAAAGGAACCTTAGGTAACAAATTAAGCTATAAAAGTTAAAATACTTTAAAAAAATTAAATAAGATAAAAAAAGTCAAATATTAATTGTAAATTAAATATTTAAAAATGCAATTTTGAGTTTTGTGTATAAACGGACAAAAAAAAAGTTGTGTTATATATATATATATATATTAAAGCAGAAGAAATGAAGGAGGTGCTGACACATAAGATTTAAAATGTAAGGAGAGCTTGACACATAGGATCATATAAATTGATATTTGGATCTTTCAAGATGACATTTGAAATTTATTTTATTTTTCATTTGAAAAAATCATAATCTTTGACTAAATTAAATATTTCTTGACACGTGTCACTCAATGGTGGCTCCTGACCACTATTCTTAAATTTTAATTTTCTTTTCTTTTTTAAAAAATAGATTGTTATTTATGAGCTGCTACATGTGTTACTCTCTAAGTACATTTGAGCTCA
Organism: Senna tora; assembly: GCA_014851425.1. Taxonomy (NCBI): domain Eukaryota; kingdom Viridiplantae; phylum Streptophyta; class Magnoliopsida; order Fabales; family Fabaceae; genus Senna; species Senna tora. The sequence continues at coordinate 24,283,995 of CM026272.1, forward strand.
TATGTCAATTTTTCATTTTCTTTTTCATTATTGAAAATTCATTAAATTTTTTGAATTGTGTGATATCATTAGTGATCTCCACTCTTATTTAGGTCAAAATTTTTAATTCACAATCTCCTAGATCATTTTCATCAATTATTCTTATCAACACTTTTTTATGTACATTGTTCCCCAAATCAGAATTATAATTTCACTCTCTCATCTCACTTATTGAAATCCTATCTTGGAACAATTCATTCTTTAATGTTTGTTATAAAATTGCCCAATAGATCACATCTATCTATATATATATATATATATATATATATATATATATATATATATATATATATTAAAGCAGAAGAAATGAAGGAGGTGTTGACACATTAGATTTAAAATTGAATCTGAGATCGACACATAGGATCATAGAAATCGACATATGGAACTTCTCTAAGGTGACATTTAGATTTTATTTTATTATTCTCTTAAAAAATAGACTATTATTTATGAGCTATTACATGTGTCACTCTCTATATGTATTTGACCTCAAATGTCAATTTTCCATTATTGAAATATTTTAAAACTAGTATTGAACCCGTGCGATGCACGGGATATGTATACATATTATTTTATATTAATTTAAATCATTTTGAAACTTAAAAAAAAGTAGAGACATATAATTTGTAATATAAAAGTTTCTTGGTGTTTTCGTAAACAAATATAGAAAAATTGTCTATTTATCAATAATCGTATATAGGTACTAATGTTGTTAAACACTTCAAAAATTAGATCTAATAATGATAATACTTAGCATCTTAATCATATATATCACATTACAGTTCGTTGACTAATCACAAACCAAACCTTATGAATAGTTATTAATCTCAAAATATTAATAACTATACACAATACATAAGGATGACCTTTGTGCAAAAATCATTTATATATAAATGCCATGACATTGAGTGTTTTGACCCGTGCGATGCACAAGGTATGAGAATAGACTACTCTATGATTAAACTCGAAAATTATGAGCATCTATTAATCTAAGCATATGGATAACAATACATAATAAAAAAAGAATACCTTGGCTCAATTGATACTTGACAAATGCCATTGATTGTTTAGATGTATAACCTTATAGGTTCAGTGTTATTAAAACGTTAAAACAAAAGATATATACGATGGAAAAACATGAAAAATGTAACAAATACATGCTAATATACACTAAATGTACATTATACAGATTACTTAACATTTTGGAAAACTTCCTTATAGACAATGTTAGATATCTTGTTGGATGGATGACCATCTTACTTACACACCAGTACTTTCAGTCCAGATCTTGAACGAACACGTGGAATTGCAACATACATTTGACCGTGGGTAAACACAAAACGTGGTAAATATAAACTTACATTAGATAACATATATCCTTACTCTTACTGATAATTACAAACTGTCGACGTTATAATCTAAATTGTAACCTCGAATTTGATGGAGTAATCACCATAAGTGCAATTATGATCCTCTCACCGGCGAACTTACCAGAAATAATCACAGCTTCAACAACATGTTTACATAGTATTATCACAATCAACCAAGTTCCATTACACAAACCCGTTAATTTATCAATATTACGAAATAACAAAGTGTGCACCAACCTTTAGTTTCAGCTCATGATATGGAAGTTCAGAACCAGAAATGGTGTTGAGAAATTTTGTGGTGCAAACATTTGCTAGTTCAGAATTAGGATCTTGGTTAGATATGATTTATGAATTAAGGTATATGCTCTCTTCACCTGGCAACAACGAAAGCATATAATTATTATAAATGTCACATCATCTCAAGTAGGAGCCAAGACTATCCTGTCATGAATGTAATAATGATTATCATAGTTACCTAAAAATAAGGGGTATGTGCTTTCAACAATTGACTCAATTGGATCTTGCACATTACTAATCAAATACATATTTAATTTTGCAGCTAATAAAAATAAGGGTATTTTAGTCAAATTGGGTGAAATTTTAGATTGTCTTGTCTCGAGAGAGGAGAATGTAAGTTCTCAAAATAGAAGTGAGGGTAGTGTACTTTAAGGACTTCGCAGGGGATGTGAGTGTAATTTACTCTTTTTAAAAAGTTTAGGATGTCAAGCTTTCTCACTAATACGATATATAGTATATTGAACTTATACATACCCTCCAATCAGTTGGTCTCTAATCAATTTATTGTGGGTCATTATTAATGTGTGCTTCTATTAATATTAACAAATGGCATTACATGATTAGAGGGATATACCGATGTTTTGTAGTAACATAATCGCGAATTTTTATCCCTTGCTATAAACAAACATAATTACTGCTAATGATGTACAATTTTTTTAAAAAAAAAATTTGGAGTGTGACGTGTCTTTTTCAAAACCTGACAGATTAATTGTTTAATATAATAAATAAAGGAATACATATAAATTTTGAAAATATCTGTACAATATCTTTTCATTCTTTTTAACAAAATAAATAATTTACTTATAACTCCTTAAAAAATTAAAAATATCTAAAATATAATATTTTAAAATTAATAACTATAATTATTCTCCATAATTTTTATATATTATATTACATTCTTATCTTCTTTTCATCCACAATTTACTTATTTACTACTTTTTATTTTTCTCACATATACATCTATGTACTTACTTTTCATTTTCCCCGATATTTATTTACATATCTTTTACATTTTTCAAACCTACATTTATTTATTAACTTTTTTATTCTCACTATGTCTTTCTCCATTTACTTTATTGTTTATGTTTTTCTTCTTCACACCCATTCTTTTTTTTCCACTCATATTTCTTCATCTTCCTCCTCTTCTTCTTTCTTCTTGCCGCCATTTCTTTGTCACACTATTATGTATTTTTTTCTTCCTCTTTCTCTAACCTTTATGTATTTTTGTTGTCTTTTCTCACCTTAATCTCACATCACGTTTTTTCTTATCCTATTCTGTTTCTTTTTCTCCTTCTCCTTCTCCTTTTCAGTTTACTATTTATTTGTAAAAAATAATGTGAGTGGAAATAAATGATTCATTGATAATTCCTTTAAAAACATTTAAAATATCTTAAATATAATACTTAAAAATTAATACCTAATATTATCTCACCATAATTTATATATATATATATATATATATATATATATATATATATATATATATATATATATATATAGATTACTTCTTATTTCCCCAATACATATACCTTTTTATATTTTTTAAACCTACATTTATTTATTAATATTTTTATTCTCCACATGTCTTTTTCCATTTACTTTATTATTTGCATGTTTATCTTCTACTCTCCCTTTCTTTTTCTTTATCACTCACATTTCTTCATCTCCTTCCCATTCTTTTTCTTTATTCTTGCCACTATCACTTTCTCAATTCTCACACCATTATATATATATATATATATATATATATATATTTCCTCTTTTTCAAATTGTTATGTCTTTTTTTGTCATCTTTTTCTCACACATCATGTTTTTTTTCTCATTTTGCTCATTTCTCTTCTTATCAATCCTTCCTCCATCACATTCTTACTCTTATTTTCAATTAAGAATGGTAAACTCAATATTATTATTTGATTGATAAGACTTAATTTATTATTTGCTACAAAAATAATAAATTCATCATATTATATTTATTATTATTTTTCTTGGCCAATCGTGATGAGATATTGTATTCTTTATGTGTTGTAGTCAATTTTACTTACCCAACTTCCCAACATCTAAAGTGTAGCTTATGGTTGATCCATGACCATGGAATTATGGAGATTGGATCATTTACATTATATGGTGAACTGTTCATTAAAATGAGGTGAGGAGAGAGAAAATTTGGTAAAACGGGACTCACAAAATTTTCTCTCTTTCTCCCTCCTTACTTTAGTGAATACTTCACCACACAATGTAGATTATCCAATATCAGAACGATGTGCCTTGGTTCATGTACCAATATCACATAATCAAAGTTAGCAAAAATGGAATTAAACTAAGATAAAGTTCTCAGTTGGTTCCTTATTAGAATTACATAATGATAAATGACTTAACATATTACACAATCAATTACCAGTTCAAAGATATACAAAGTGATGATACACCACAAATTAGTGCCTCTATAGTTTCAAGAAGAGCTCCAGAATACAAACTATTGAAAAATCAATAAGAGGAGAAAAAGCTGTGAGTGAACAAATAAATGGCAAAAAATAAAAATACTGTGAAAAAGAGCACATAATTAACCTACATGTCATATCACAAGCTGCTCCTCTGTTTATTCCACTAATTAACAAAAGAGGCTTTGTCCAAGAAAAAGTGCCCCAAATAAAGCCAAGAAGATATAGAGTCCAATCACACTTGTTTAAGGGTTCAATAACATTTTTCTTGACAAGCATAAATTATAGTTGAAATATAAAGTTTTCTCCAAATCTGCATTTTCCTATCATTCTATAAAAATCCACTTAGTAACTTGTGTGATTGGACTCTACCAAAGTTATTCTTGTGTGAGGTATACTCTCCATTCCTTCATAATAAGAATTTAGATAATGCATCTATGTGACAGATATTTTTATTGGTATATTTGAGAACATGCATAAGCATATCTAGTTATATATTCTCTCACAAAAAAAAAACACACACACACATATATATATATCTCTTTTTTTTTAATGAAAACGTCAAATATGTGAAATTTTGTACCAGATCATAATGCCTAGACATGTTCCAGCGAGCCTTTGTAAGTATTTTTCCTTGAAACATGCTCAATGAAGTACTTTGCAGATGCTAGGCTAGCTGTGAATAAAATTGGTGTCCACTAACCGTTAAAGCCATCAAAAGGAGAAAGTTTGATATGAAAATTTGAGTAATGCTTCACTGTATGCTTTAGTTTCTTCCATATGCAACATACCTATTCTTTAGTTTTGAGTTAGAAGCATTTAAATCTCTGTTGGCAATGAGAATCTGCAACCAAAATAACAACACATCGTATTTTTTTTAGCCCATCCAACAAAGGATTCAAAAATACTAATTAGAAAATAAAAAATTAATAAAAAACCTAAAATAACTTAATGTCTGAAGGATGAGATATCAACCATAATAGAGAACAAACTATTGAAACAATCAACCACAATTATATCTTTTCAATCTTCTTCTTCGAGAGCAGCATCATGTTAGAATATGGGTTGGAATCTTTATTGTTTTCTTCCACACCATTTGATACATATTCATATATAGCTCCTCTTGGAAGTATTAGGGTATCTCCATCAGAAGGAAATAGGGATAGTGACATCTGAGAATGAAAGACGTCTAGCCTCTATGTTGAATGTAATATGCTTGGACATTGGAAATCTAGCCTGAAGTTTCGCAATATTGTTATAGAATGTGATTCAAAGGCTTCCATTGATGTTGTTGGAATAAGTTAAAATGGGAAAGACTACCAATAGAGAAGGGAATAATCAAGTTAAAATGGGTAAAATGACAAATAGATACATTGAAAAGTTGTTTCCTTACTGGTACACCAGATGTCGCAATAGCCCAGCAAGGGCGTAACACTTCAATTGACCCACTAACTATAATCTGTTCAGCACCGTTGCCTCCAACAGCATGAAAGAACATATACACTCAGAACATGGAAAAGAATGATGGAAGGATCTCTAGAAGTTATTGTGCTTAATATGATCTAGATTGCCAAGGGGGGAAAATACACCTGTACATGATCTTAAAACTCCATCACCGTTAACATCAGCATGAAGACCACATTGTGGAAGATGAAGCTGATTTAAACAAAGTCATTATTAAGCAATATGCAGTTAAAAATAATTACACAACAGAGCTAATGAAATTCAACAAAAACAATGTGAACCAGACCAAAATATTCATCACTCACATACTCTCATGAAACCAGAGTAAGTAATTTTCATGGAAAAAAATAAAACAGTGTAAGTAATTAGTACATCATGACGAACACAGAAGGTAAAGACTAAAGACAAATTAGTACAAAAAATGAAGTCGTACCGATTGCGAAATGCATTCAGAAGCTTGCCAAAAAGCGACTTGGACAAAGCCAATACATTTTGGTAATTTCGTCCAACCCACTCAAAGCAATCAGCAAATTGTTCATGTCTGAAATAGGGCCGTAGAGTTGCTTCACAGACAAACCCCTCCACCCTAAGCTTGTGGCGTAGTCCCAAGCAGCCGACCACGACAAATAGGGTCGTTTGGAGCTATCAACGTCGTCGCGTGAGGCATGTAGGTTGGCGACGCTGATCATGAGATGGTGTTGATGCTACTGTGAGTAGAAGGATGAAGAAGAAGAGAAGCGGATGAGTTTATGGGACCATGGAGATTAGGCGCAAATGTGAAGAGATTTTCATACCGAGAGTAAAGTCGGTTATGAGTTTCAGCCTTTTAAGTTTCATGTATTTCATGTAATTATGAAATACAATTAAATTCTTTGATTATGCAATTAACCATCATGCAATACTATTAAAATTATTGATTATGCAATTAAAAGTTGACTTCTAACCCATTCATGTTTATAATATAAGTCATAAATAGTATTATTTTCGTAAATTAAATAGCATTATTAATGTAAGAGTAGAATGATTTTGTATTTAGGTGTATTGTAGATTTAAAATTGCATTATAGTGATGACATGTCAAGATTGCAAAGAATATAGATATATTTCAAAAGGAAAAAAACTTATGTCCATTTTCTTATATCCATTTCATCCAATTCCACCAATCATATATTGTATTTACACTCTCTCTCTTCTATGATTGGTCATATAAAAGGTGGTATTCTATATTCTCTCTCTACTGTGATTGGTCATTTAAACACTTTTTGCCACGTGTCATAATTATATTGGGGAATTGGATGAAATGGACATAAGGAAATGGACCTAAGTTTTTTCCATTTCATAATCATATATTAGTTACAGAATAAAAATAAAAGCAAGAATAATGGCATTGATGATGCTTTGAAATTTGAAGGCAAAAGTACTTTTTCTAACCCCAACGTTTAGGGGTCCTGTCAGTTTCGTCCCTAACGTTTTTTCGCTGTCAATTGTAACCCTAACGTTTTACGTTTCTGCCAATGTCACCCTTTTCACTAACACCGTCAAATATTTAACAGTTTTTGCTGACGTGGCATCCTATGTGGCAAAACGTTTCTTTTTTCTGTCAATTGTAACCCTAACGTTTTACATTTTTGCCAATGTCACCCTTTTCACTAACACCATCAAATATTTAATAATTTTTGCTTACGTGGCATCCTATGTCGGAGACGTTACCCATTCTCTACTTTGTCGGAGACGTTACCCTAAAATAGAGAATGGATAACATCTCCGATGTTTTTATGAGCAAAATAGCGCGTGCGTTTGAGTTATATTTTAGAAGGAATAGGCCGAGGTCAAAACGACACAACTTTGATTGAGAAAAGATGAGTAGGAAATCTGATGTGGAAAAAACATATACCAAGTTAGATATTTTTGCCACATAGGATGCCACGTAAGCAAAAATTATTAAATATTTGATGGTGTTAGTGAAAAGGGTGACATTGGCAGAAATGTAAAACGTTAGGGTTACAATTGACAGAAAAAAGAAACGTATTGCCACATAGGATGCCACGTCAGCAAAAACTGTTAAATATTTGACGGTGTTAGTGAAAAGGGTGACATTGGCAGAAACGTAAAACGTTAGGGTTACAATTGACAGCGAAAAAACATTAGGGGCGAAACTGACAGGACCCCCAAACGTTGGGGTTAGGAAAGGTACTTTTGCCAAATTTGAATTTCAATAATTGCCATTACATGCAGGAAAGAGGTGGATGGTAATTAATTGTAATTCTATGTAGCAAAAATTGGTAAGAGATCATTTGAGTGTGTTTTAGAGTATTTAAGAGCAATTGTTGAGAAGAATGAACATGATATATTATAGAGACACGTGTCAGAAAAATACACCATGTACATTACTTTATAATCATTACTAGTATTGAACCCGTGCGATGCACGGGATATATATACAGATTATTTTAATTTAATTTGAATCATTTCGTATCCTAAAAAAACATAGACACATATAATTTGGAATATAATAGTTTATTGGTATTTTCGTAAATAAATAGAGGTCATTATCTATTTATTTGTCAATAATCTTATATAGATACTAATGTTAAAATACTATACATCCTATAATGACATATTTCTTAAATACATATTTATTTTAATTTGCTTATGTAATTTATTTAAATTTCTTAAAAAAGAAATTTGTACTAACCAAATACATATTAAATTTGTAACTAATTAAAATAAGGATATTTTGGTCAAACTGGGTTAAATTTTATGTTGTCTTATCTCTCAAGGGAGGAGAGTGTAAGTTCTAAAAATAGAGGTGAGGGGAGTGTACTTTAAGGACTCTTAGAGAATGAGAGTGTAATATAGTATTTTTAAAAGTTTATGATCTCAAACTTTCTCGCTAATGCGAAGATGTTCAGTAGTACGGTAATATTAAACTTCAATATATCCTCCAATAAGTTGGCCTCTAATCAATTCATTGTGGGTCATTATTAATATGTGTTTTTATTAATATTAACAAATGACATTACACTGTTAGATGGATGTACCGAAGTTATGTAATAACATAATATCGAACTTTCATCCCTTGTTATAAAAAAACATAATTACTATTAATGATGTACAATTTTTTAAAAAAAAAAATTGGGAGTGTGACGCATCATTTTCAAAACTTAAAAGATTATTGATCCGGTCGATGTATTGGTTTAGTATTTGCTGATAGTTAAACCTGTCTTACTATATATATATATATATAGTAATTGTTTAATATAAATAAAGGAATACATATAAATATAAATATGTGTTCAATATCTTTTTATTATTTTAATAAATTAAATAATTCATGTATAATTTCTTGAAAAAATTTAAAATATTTGAAATATAATATTTAAAAATTAATACATATTATTATCTCTTCATAATTTTTTATATATATTTTATTACTTATCTACTTTTTATTCTTTCCACACCTACCTTTATTTACCTACTTTCATTTTCCCCATACATATTTATTTACCTATTTTTTATAATTTTCATACCTACATCTATTTATTAACTTTTTTATTTTCCCAGTTCTTTTTTCATTTACTTTATTGATTCTATGTTTATCTTCCTCACACCATTTCTTTTTCTTTCTTACTTACATTTCTTCTTCTTCTTCTCCTTCCTTCTTGTCATTATCTTTTTCTCACCCTGTTATGTATTTTTTTCTTCCCCATACATATATATTTACCTATTTCTTATAATTTTCAAACATACATATATTTATTAACTTTTTTTTATTCTCTCCATTTCTTTTTTTATTTACTTTATTGTTTCTATGTTTATCTTCTTCACACCTTTTCTTTTTCTTTCTTATTCACATTTCTTCTTCTTCTTCTTCTTGCCCACTATCTCTTTCTCACCCTATTATGTATTTTTTCTTCTATTTTCTCATCTTTCTCTCACACATCATGTTTTCCTTATGTCATATTCTTTTTCTTCTTCTCACTCCTTCTTCTCCCTCTCATTCTTATTCCTCTTTTCAGCTTACTTTGTTTGAATGCCCCACTTTTTGGAAGAAAAAGACGTGTACTATGCTCTATAGGCGTTGATTTTTAAAATTTATTGTATAAAGATTAAAATTTTGAATGATTCTTTGTTTAATTCGTTGAACGATCCTTTGTTTAATGCGTTATCATTAGTCTATTTTGCTAGTTACATAATTACTTTTTAATTTATAGTCAAAATCTTTTTTTGTGTACTCTTTATTAGTTTTCTTTTTAACGTTAAAACCAATTTTGTAATATACAGGCGAGCTTATATAATTTTTTGAATATATTAAAATTTTGATGAGTTGCTTAGAGCAGAAGAAAAAAAAGACGATGATCATATTCATATATATCGAACACTCTTTTTTAAAGTTCATCAAATATCTTTATATCTTCCGTAAAAATTTGTGTCAATTTATAATTTTCTAAAATATCTTGTTTTTTATATCCCATAGAACAAAAAAATTGGGGTGAATATTAGTATAGATTACATCAAATCTATTATTAATTGTATGTATGATTATGTTGCAGAGGTCATGTTAACTTTTCAAAAATTAAAACGCACAATACACAATTTTTCTGCCAAAAAGATGGCTAGTTTAGTCCCAACAAAAGTTGAATTGTGAAATTACATAAAAGCTCATTATTTTGACAGTCATTTAAATGAATTAAAATGTATTGGATTTTTAAATGTAAGGGGAGGGGATTATATTTTCATGAGAATGTATTTTACTCTTAAAAATAAGGAGACATGCTCAAAATAAAGGAATATATATAAATTAAAATATGTATACAATATCTTTATATTCGTTTTACTAAAATAAATTATTTACTTATAATTCCTTTAAAAAAATTTAAAATATCTGAAATATAATATTTAAAAATTAATACATAATATTATCTTATTATAATTTCTTTTATATTTTTTTATTATTTTTTCCTCTTCTTTCCACCCACTATTTACTACTTATCTACTTTTTATTCTTCCTACACCTATATCTATTTACATACTTTTTATTTTCCCCATACATATTTATTTACTTTTTTTATATTTTCTAAACATACACCTATTTATTAATTATTTTATTCTCCCATGTTTTTCTCCATTTACGTTATGGTTTCCATATGTTTATCTTCTTCCCTTCTTTCTTTTTCTTTCTCTCTTAGATTTCTTCATCTTCTTCCTATTATTCTTTCTTCTTGCCACCATCTCTTTCTCACACTATTATGTATTTTTTTTTCCTTCCTCTTTGCTTCTTTCTCTTCTTCACACTCCTTCTCCTTCTCCCTCTCATTCTTACTCTTCTTTTCAATTTACTATTTTTTTTTTGTGAATTTAACGTAAGAATGGTAAACTCAACATTGTTATTTGATGGATAAGTATTAATTTATGGAAAAAACTTATATATGTTGTTGCTTACATGCTTTTTCTATGGTTAACCAATTAAAAAAAGACATGTGTCAACTTTTCTCTCAAAATTGACACATGTCTTTTTTTAATTGGTTAATCTTAAGAAAAATACTTAAGCAACACCATATAAGTTTTGTCTTTAATTTATTATTTATTACAAAAATAATAAAGTCATCATTTTATATGTATAATTGATCATGCTAACTTTTTTTAAACAAAAATTTAAAAATTAGCATCTTTGTTTTATTTTTCTTGATCAATCACTGGATTAAAAAGATATGAAGACATACTTTAAAAAAACACAGAGATGTCATTTACCTAATTATAAGCCCACATATATTTGAGCTTTAAGCTTTTGTGCTTCATATTTATAGTTTTTTTTTTCATGAAACATATTTATAGTTTCACTTCAAGTTAAATAATATTTTTTATTCATTACCTAAAAAACTGTCCCTACTTAGAATACACATTCAACTATTTGTAATTCTTGTCCCGCTTTATAATACATTAATTAGCGAGGTGACTTTCGCGTGGTCCTGGCTGCAAGTTACGTAAATATAACAAAACAATTTTTTTACTCCAAGCCTCATTAATTTAATATCTGATTTCAATAAAAAATGAAAAACAGTAGTAACCAACCAAACAAATTGCTAAACAAAATGATAGTGAAATGCATATATAAAAATTCTAAGCAAAGGAAAACAAATATAAAGACTATTACAATCCTTAGTTGAATGAATCATTAGTAGCCAATAGCATAGACATTTAAAGTAGAATTAAGAAAAATGGCGAGAGAGGTAACATATATCAATAAAGTGAGTAAGAATTCTATCTCTCTCCCTAACATAATAACAAAAAAAACTCAAAAAGTAACATCAAGAAGCTTATCCATTAGAGAAATATGCCAATCAAGTTTAAACACTACCAAATCCCCTTTCTCCAAGTTTGTTGTCATAGTTGAAATTATTTGTAGCTGATGTAGTTCCTTCAAGGAAAAGACCCGCCATGTAAACCATTCTTCCCACGTACTTTTCTTTATTAATGGAGACTCTACTGTCACTTACCAATTGGAATGACACAAAATCCTCTTCAACATTAAATTAATATGTAAAAAGAATGCACAACATAAAAGAATTTACAGTCCTCAGAAATCCAGCATCTTCTACAAACAACTTTGGGATTTTTCTAGAATTAAGAGGAGCATAATAAAGAAACGAATGTTTCATCCCTTAATGGCCATTGGTTGAAGTGAATACATACCATCATGTTTCTTCATCAAATTCCTAGCAAACATATATGGACAACTAACGTGAGATCGGGGTATATCAGATAAGCATTTGAATCTTTTGAAAAAAATATAGCAAATAAAAATAATTCATTAGAAACAACAATTCTAAAAATTCTGAAACCAAAAGATGAAATACAAGAAATCTAAAATTAGATTAAACTAAAATGGCGAAAAAACTAACCAATTTGTGAAAGCTCCAATAAGAAGTAGGTAGACAATGGCCTTCAAAACTTGTTTGAAGCTCTAGTTTTATACTTTCTAGGAAATCAATCTGAGTAAAACAAATTGACCATGATTCATGCAACCAATTAATTGTGCAAAGGTCAACAAATTTAACTGGCAAATTATAGATAATTAATCACCACTAAATCATCACATACCAAAAAAACATCAATTATGCAATCAGTTTCAAAATACCATAAAGTTATTAAATTAACATCAATGACCATTGACTAAGGGCCAAATGTTAGATGATTACATTATTTTTTTTAAATATGACGTTAATCTATTCTTAACCATATCACAAAAATGACAATGAAATATACTGTGTTAACGATATATATAGAAAATCATAATATATATACTTGTTTTTATTTGATGTGCAATATTAATGGGTGAATCAATTTAAGAAATGATTGATATAGACTTGATTGAATTGTAACCAACATATGTTATAAATGGAATTAAATGTATGTTTAATTGTTAATTATTCATTGATATTACAATTTATGAGATTTGAAAATTTTGCTGGCAATAGGAATCGATCTGGACCGTAAAGAAGTTGGTATGCTAGATGGTCTCAAAATCCTAGGTGGCAATGTTGTGTTAGATGACAATATGAGGATGCATTCAGAAAGTGAGCTTGTAGGTTGGTTTAATATATTATATAGATATATAGATATAGATAGATATATAGATAGATTTATTTATTTATTTATTTATTTTGGTGAGCTGTAGGGGATATTAATTAGGTATGAATATATATATATATATATATATATATATATATATATATATATATATAATGTTGATATTTCTAATTAATGACAGTAATAGTGTAATTTCTATTTCAAATCTCACAATCAAATAGTATTAAATGGTATTCAATTAGAATCATTTAAGAGCATATGAAAGAACTTTGGAGAATGTTAGAGGATGTGTAGGTGGAGAATGAACATGATATATAGAGAAGACACGTGTCAAAAGGAGAGCCTATGTACATTCCTTTAGTAAGATACTAGTCTTTGTACCCGTGCCTTGCACGGGTTATGTTTACAGGTATTTACATAATTTTTTTAATAATATGTTTAAAAATCTATATAATAATTTGGTGGGACATTGTTATGCGAAAACTGCCCTCATACTTTCAGAGCGATATATTACCATTGACCGTAGTAAAATATATAATCAAGAATTTTACTATGCAATGCATATGTTTGGGTTACAAATTTCCACTATCTAAAAGTGCTGACTATTGAATAATGACGGATATATAATTTGCACAATATATAAACTAACATAATTATTAGACTAAATATTCATACAACTTCTTGACCACACTTATTAGTCATAAAAGAAAGTATTCAGAGAGAGTATTGCCAAAATATAAACCATAATTGAATTCTATTTGGAGAGCTCTATCCCAGTTATAGAACTTTCGCTAGTTCAATTAAAATTACTTCCAATAAAAAATACTTGTAATAATATATTATATTAAAATCATTAGAATGCTAGGGTTTACTTTCAAATATAAAAAATATTATAAAGAATATAGAATACATTAAAAGAGTATATAATATTACACATATAAACAAAAAATCCTTCAGCCAGAACATTATAGAAAAAAGGTTCAATAATGGCAAAAAAAAAAAGATTCGATAAATTAAATAAAATAGTTATTTAATTTATATGATATACTATAAATTAAATAACTATACTAATTGTTATAACTGTCAAAACGGGTCCAACCCGGTGGGTTAACCCGTTTAACCCACCAATTTGATGGGTTTGGTTGTAAAATTCCAACCAATTTTGGAGAGCTCTATCCCAGTTATAGAACTTTCGCTAGTCCAATTCAAAAAGGTTCGGTTACAATTTTTTCTGAATTGGTGGATGACAGACATAATTGTAGGGTAATTACATTAATTGCATGGTTTTTACACATAGTTGATTCTAATTACCAAAATTAAACTGTGACACATTTGGCAATGCTTGTCTAGGATTGCATTTGGATGCTGACATGGCAACATTGCAAAGCATGCACTAAAAAACAAATGGCAAGATTTTACCTTATGTATGTTCTTTTAGTAATATATATATATAGATATAGATATAGATATATAGATATATAGATAGATTAATTGATAGATAATAGATATATTAGAGATATTCAGGCCAAATATATATATATAATTGATTACATTAGTTGACTTGAGATCAAGACATTAAAATTCAGAAAACCTAATTAAAGATAATGAATACTTGATTTATTAAAAAAATTAAGGGAAAAACTGCAATAAAGAATAATTATATGTCATTATTAGGATCACACATTAATTAGAAAGAAAAATGTGTAGAGGTTGAGAAAGGATGGCAAGGTGGAGGATGAGCAAGCATTGTTAATAGGACACATGTCATGAGAATACCTCATGTACCTTCATTTAGTAAGATATATAGATATAGATATATAGATTATTAATTATTAATTATCAATAGATTTTAGGGGATTTTATTTTAGTGAGTAAATGCACAAATAAAACGATTGTGCAGATTTTAATCTTAAAATATTTATATCAATATGTACATGATAAATGTGAACTTTAAAGGATATTGAAAACGTATTTGAGTAAATGTGAGAGACGTTTCTCATGGTGCCAAATTGTAGGAATTAGGAATTGAATTCCACACCTTAATGTTTGAATTTATGATAGTCATTTAGACCACAAATACATAATGACTGCCTCATGAGCCACGTGTACAGGAGCAAAGGACCTTCAAGAATTGGTGTGATGTGGCAGGAATGCATTAAGAGTAATTGCTATTAGGTGGCATAAGTATAGGCTATGTACCTTACTTAAGTATGATATATAGATATATAGATATATAGATTTTCGAATTGTGTGATATCATTAGTGATTTTTACTCTTATTTAAGTCAGATTTTTAAATTCACAATCCCTTAAATTATTTTCATCTATTGTTTACACAATTCCCTAAGTCAAAATTATAATTTCACTCTCTCCTATGTTAGACTTTTTAATTTAATTTTTGAATTATCACTATCTCATCATTTCAAATCTTATTTTGAAATCATGATGAGATAGTGATTAAAAAAATTTAATAAAAATAGGACACATATTATCATGTAGATGTATGTTAATAGAAAGTGACACAAGACACTTCTTGATGTAATTGAACTCAAATGTTTTTTTCATTTAAAAAAAATTATTAAATTACTATCTCCTACAATATTTTTATTTATTATTCTTATTTACACTTTTCTTATTACACTATTTTCCAAGTCAGAATTATGGTTCCACCATCTCCTAGGTTAGTCTTTTTAATTATTTTTAATTAATACTATTTCACTATTTCAAATTTAATCTTGAAAGAACCCATACTTTAATGTGGCTGTTAAAATTAACAATAGATGAACTCATCTTCATCTATGTGAAGCACCATTTCTCTCTATATATTTCAGATCTTTTGTTCTAAATTGTCATTGAAGGTTTGTTTTCAATTTTTTTTGTTCTTTAAACTCTCTCTTTCACTTATTCTTCTTTTCGATTTATAAGTTATTAATGATTATAAATTATTTCCTTATGGTGTTCTAATCCTTTTTTTGTGGTGTTCTAAAGGTGATGTAAGAACAATAAAGTGAAAGCTTGAGGGAGATGGTAACATAAATATTAATTATTTGTTTAAATAAATAGCAGTACTATTTTAAAAATTAAATGGTATAGTAAATTAGATTCCCTAATTTTCTCTATCTTGAAACATTACACTCTATTCTTTAATTAAAAATAAAAAAAATTATAATTGTACATATTCTGAGCAAAATAGCCTTATGTTTATTATTAAAATAATAACTATTTGATGACAAATATTAAAAAAACAAAAATACAATAGTAATTTTTTACTAAAAATTAATAGCGAAATAATAATTTTTTAAAATTAAAATCATAACGTGTATATAAATAAGATGTTTGTAATTAATATACTATCAAACTTGTGACATTGAAATATTCTTTACCTTTTTAATTTAATTGACTCAAATTGCAAAAAATAAAAAATAATATCACAATCAAAAAATAAAAAATATAATTTTTATAAGAAAAACAGCAAGTTATATAAAAATACACTTATGTTTATTATTTAAATAATTAAATATGTACTTCAATAATATAAAATATTATTTTATAAAATTTAAAATAAAATAGAATAAAAATTTTATACAAAATAAATAATATTTTCCATAAAACATAATATTGAAATAATATTTTTTTTAAATTAAATAAAATTCTTATATAAATCAAATATTTATAATAAACTATAAAAATTATAACATTTTATTTTTTTCTTTCACCTTTTTATTTAATTAGTTGAAACTGCAAAAGTAAAAGATGAAGACGGAAAAAACTAAAAAATATCTTAATTTTGATAATTTATTATAAATATATAACTTTAATATACATTTTATTTTATTTTAAAAAATATATAAATTTTATATTAAATTTAATACTAATAAATTAATTTACTTTATAATAATATACATATACATTTCTTCTAAACTTATTTTATTTTTCTTTCTTGTTATATTGAAAATAAATTATAAAATTTCTAAGAATCAATATTAACTTCATTCTCAGATATAAAAAAATATTAAGTTCATTCTCGTTTCTTTTTTGTTTAAATAAATAGAAGCTTGCAAATCAAATTATTATTAAATTAATTGCTAATAAATTTCATAAGTTACATTTTAGTATTTAGATTATACTATGTCACCTGTGAGTTGTGGTTATCTCGCACATGATGTTGATGGATTAGAGATCCCTAGTTTGGTTGTTGCTTAGCCCCTGTGGCTTTCCTTTGTACCCAAAAAAAAAAAAAGATGACACTATGTCAAAACATTTTATGTAGTATCATCTTTGAAATATTTACCTTTGAAGTCATAAAATAAATGTTTTAAACTTTTTTAATAAGTACGTTATATTTAATATTTTAAATTTTAATTGAGATTCAATTCGTTAAGTTATTATAATTAGTTTCATTATCTAAATTGAAAATGTAAAGAAAATTAAAAATATATAATATTAATAATAATTATAAAATCTAATCTTAATATAAATTTGAATTTAAACTTAAAATAATTTTTAATACTAATTAGTTAGTGCACTATAAAATAAGATTTTTTTTATTATATATGTATATATATTTTAATTGTAGGTCACCGAAGTAATTAATTAATTAATTGTTTATTAAGGTGTGGTTAAGAATAATAAAAACGTGAAATTTTAGAATAGTTTTAGAAAAAATCATTTTTCACTTTTAAATTCAATAGGGACTCACTTAAAAATATATTATTTTTGTATGCAAAATTAACTTATAAATAAAATTTTTTTATCAATTTGATTGTAAACACAAATACAAAAAATTATTTAATTATATATAGTTTTCCAATTTTCAATATTCATGTTTAAAATTAATATAATATATATTTTTTTATAAAAACTTTATATATATATATAAATTATAACAGTTGATGTGCTACACTGCAAGTGTTATACATTTTATATATATATAATTGATTGATTGATTGATTGATTGGTGCAAATTGCAAAAAGAAAAAAATAAGATCACAATAAAATATAAACAATATTTCTTATATGAAAAATCACTGTTAGTTAGATGAAGAAATATAAAATTAAAGCAATTTATATTTACAAATTAGATAATAGGTAAGGAAAAAAACAATAAAAAATTAAGGAGAAAAATAAGGGAAAAGCTAAGCAACAATAAGAGATTTAATTTGTTGATGAAAAGTACAATGTTAATATTTCCTTCGTGATTTGTTCCTAAAATTGTCCTTTCACCAAATTGCCACCGAAGAAAAAAAAAAACAAAAATATGTGAACAGTGAAAAATGTTTGTGTATAATCACTTTAGTTGAAATGACATTAGGAATAGTAAAAGGTTTGGTGATGAACTGTGCCGTAGTTATAGCTTTTATATATATCTATTGATTGATTGATTGATAAAACATTGCCTCTTGTGTTCTTAAATTTTTTTTTTTTTTTTGTGTGTAAAAAGTTATTTGGAGGAAAGAGCTCACATCTTCATCCAAAAGCCCCTAACTAAACAATCTAATGTACAGGCCAAAAAAAAAATATTTAGAACACATGTTTGTCAACATAAATCTCATTTAAAAATTGTATTTGTAATGGATAGTGGCACTCAATGATTCTTTTGGAGCAAGAGCTATATAAGAATAAATTAAAAATATACTTAATGAAGGGAGGAATTATGCAATAATTAATGAAGGAGGATAATGTATGTTAAAAATTAAATCTTAAACTTTTTTCAAATGATTTCTCTTTTCAATGCACCTACTTGTATGTCAAATTTTTTTTTTGGATGAAGATATAATTAAAAACAAAAGGAAAAAACTTAGGTCCATTTCCTTATGTCCATTTCATCCAATTCCCCAATATAATTATGACACGTGGCAAAAAGTGTTTAAATGACCAATCACAGTAGAGAGAGAATATAGGAGACCACCTTTTATATGACCAATCATAGAAGAAAGAGAGTGTAAATACAATATATGATTAGTAGAATTGGATGAAATGGACATAAAGAAATGGACCTAAGTTTTTTCCAAAACAAAATAGTAATGGTGAGAATCTTCAATTGTTTGCTCTTTTTGCAATTTACTTCTTTCTTTTAATGACTCGAGGATTATATTAAAAGTATTTTATTGGGTATAATTTTTATTAAATATAATTAACTTTTTGTTTTATTTCCACACACAAAATCTTGATTGAAAAAAATTTAATGAGGGACGAATAAAGTCATCTTCAATTTTATATAAATTTATTGGATTTAATAAGAAAAATTAATTATATACTAAGAAAATGGATTGAGGGTAATTCTATCATTTGTAAAAATAAGAAAACTCATTCAATAAAATTTAGATTTCTTATTTTTTTACTACCTAATAATAATATATGCTTTTTTTTGAGAATATGAATGAAGAATTCCCTTTTGAAACTTGGAACTCATGTTTTTTGGATAAATCGTGATGAGAAAGATTATTTTAGATATACATGCCTAAAAGGAGATAGAGAAAATATATGTATTATAAAATGGAGAAAAGAAAAATTTTAAGAAATAATTACAATCTTGCGTTGTTACAAAAAATATGAATTAAATTTAAAAAAAATTACAGTCTTTGTCAAATTGAAAACTATTTTTTTAGTCACCAGGCCATTGTCCTTAGTTTATTAAGAGAACAGCCAACAGTAACACACATATGATCAGTAATGCACATATCAGGAAAGCATTTTCAAGAAAATCAATGTCAAAATTCAAAAACAAACAACATCCAGGTTAATTATCCTACATACACATATTTTAATTAGTATATACATATTATCTTTTATATTCTCTATTATGGGTGTTTTGATTATATATATTAAAATGGTTGGAATTGTAAGTTTTTTATAAAAAAAGAAAATTTTAAAGTAAAAGTTTAAGTTCTTAAAGTAGAAAACAAGATAATGTAATTTAAAGAGAATTATCAATTTGGTCCCTAAAGGATATAAGTTGTTCCATTTTAGTCCCTAAAAGATGCAAATGTCTAACTTAGGGTGTGTTTGGTTATTGGGGTGGAGGATGTAATGGGATTGAGAATGTTGAATGTCAATGTGATGATGTGATGTGACTTGAATGGAATACAAGTGGGTAAAATGACTATTTTATCCTTACATTAAAAGTGAGAATAGAATAAAATTGGATTAAAAAGTAAGGGCAAAAAAAATTTCATCACGTTGCAAAAAATATTACATCCTCAAAACAACATACCAAACACACCCTTAGTCCCTAAAAGATGCTTTTTTGTCCCAATTTAGTCCCTTTTTTTGCCGGTATATTTGTGGCTTCTTTTAAGGACCAAATTGGAACAAAATAAGCATCTTTGAGGGACTAAATTAGGTATTAACATCTTTTATGGACTAAATTGGAATAATTTGTATCTTCCAGAGATTAAATAGATAATTATCTCTATAATTTTAACATCTCATAATTTATCCTATTTAAAATTATTTTATATTTTAATCATGTGAACTTTGTGATTAAGTAAAAATTAAGACATCTAAATACTTTTTTCATGAACCTATTTTAAAAATGACTAAAATTAGGTAAAGTTGCTTATATATTTTTGCTATAAAGTTCTCTAATTTAAAGTTTAATTTTTAAGAATTAGCTTAATTTTTATAAAAATACACAATTAATTTAGATTTTTTTTTTCAAAAAGTTGAGCATGTTATATAAAGAGATTTAATTTTTATCAAAATTAGAGAAGTTATTTTAGAATTTTTTTTTTCAAGAATGTACCTTTTTTTTCAAATAAGACTAATTTTTAAAAATTGTTAGACAAAATTTCAACTATTATATAATTCTTAAGAATTTTCTATTAGAAATATGTTTAAAATTTTCCCAACTATCAAAGTTGTTTTTTTATGAAAAGCATTAAATCTTCATTATATTATAGAAAAAGTCAAACGGTATTTACGATAATTTAGAAAACTCCAATAATATTTCCAATAAACACAAAAAATTCCACCTACTAGATCTAAATAATTTTAAATTGTTTCATAACTTTTTCTTTAATTAATTCCAATAATATTTTTCTTATATATATTTTGTTGTCTAAATTTAAAATATATTAATATAAATCTTATTTTTTTAAAATGTTACATTTAATTTAATTTGTATTTCAAATATTTTTCATCATATTTTTAATCCAAATTATATATAAATATATATATAAATTTAAAAAAATCGTGAAATTTTCACGGGCTTAAGACTAGTATTATGTAAAATAAAAAAAATGTTCAAATGTGGTGTAAGATTATTAAAAATAAAAAGTTGCTCAGAGTTTCACACGTGGCAAGAAAATGTTCAAATGTGGTGTAAAATTATTAAAGTGACTAGATTGTTACCCGTGCGGGATGTTTCTATTCAAATCATTTTAAAGGTCTAAAAAATTTATTAATTAATAATTATATTCAATCTTTACTTATATAAATACAAAAATATTATACTAATATATAATTAATTTTTTTTAATTATTTATAAGTATCTAGTTGAAGATTCACATCAAATACTAAATGCGTTAAATACAATTAGGAAAGTTCTTTTAAGGTATGCAATTGAATATTTTCTTAAGAACATATATAGAAAACTTCGAAAATTAATAATTTTTTTGTTTTCTAACTCTTCCATCGTACTGCAATTGCACCACATAAAACACACATGTAACATAGTCAATATCATGATAAAGATTAAAAAACAAATCTATTATTAATATACTTATAATATCATCTACATGAGCATTAATACATTTGCACCTATTTGTACTCGTGCATTGTGTTGATAACATGAGACAATGCATTTTCATCAAAATATATCAAGATTTTTTTTGATAGAAATCAAGAATTAATATTTACTTCAAATTCATAACCCTTTTTCTCTTGGTATTTCTCTCTCTCAATGCAAGAGAGAAACAAAAAAGTTATTACCATATAGATATAACTTAAGATTTGTTTGGGCAAGTTTCTATGAACTTTAAAAGTGCTTATTTTCTTTGGTGGTGTGCTTCTGCTGGTCCATGCAATATATTGTTTTTCATAGCAAAAACATAATAATATAAGGACTTATTTTTTTAATTTTAGGTGTTTGATAAATTTTTTAAAAAGCTTTTGAGTTCTAACAGAAATCTTTTAGCTTTAGGTATACTCTAGAAATTGGAGCATTTACTTCTAATCAAAAGCAAAAGTTAAAATTTAAATTTTTTAAAACAAAATTACCCTTACTCAACTTTTAAAATTCTCATTTTATCCTTCTTACAACGTAATTAAAGTATGAAGTACTTGTAAATATTAACGTGATTATATTGTGATCTTATTTATAGTTTTAATGAATTATTTAATAAAGATAATAATAATTTAACAAAATAATAATTAAAAATACATATTTATATCATTTATCTATTTAATAATATTAATAACGCATTAAATTTATATATGTTATTCTTAGTAATTTTATATTTTTTGAATTGGATAATTTTACATTTAAAAATACTTTTCATACAAATTTGTTAAACACATATGTGTTACTAATAAAATTACTTTTTAATTTAATTTACTAAATACAAATTACTTCTCTTTTAAACTTCATTTGAAAATAAAAAATATTCCAAAAATTGGCCGAAGGAACCTTAGGTAACAAATAAATTAAGCTATAAAATTAAAATACTTTAAAGAAAATAAGATAAAAAAATCAAATATTAATTGTAAATTAAATATTTAATAATGCAATTTTGAGTTTTGTGTATAAACGAAAAAAAAGTCAAAGGTTCATTTTGGTCTTCTATATTTCACTCAAGTTTCAAATTAGTCCTTTATGTTTCAAAAGTTTTAAATTAGTCCTTTATGTTCCCCGGATGTTCTAAATTGGTCCTTTCGTCCAAATCCGTCAATTTCTTAAGTTAACTGCTGACATTGTGTGTCGAGGTGGACACATAATCTCTCATATGTGTATCAAATAGCTGACGTGGCCTTAGACACGCCAAAAACACCCAAACGGCGTCGTTTAAGCCAAAAATAAAATCATGCTGAGAGGACCAATATGAAACTCTAATGAAACATAAATGACTAATATAAAACTTCAATGAAACATAAAGGACCAATATAGAATTTCAACGAAACATAAAGAACCAATATAGAACTTTAATGAAACCTGAAGGATAAATATAAAACTTTTGGGAAACATAAAGGACCAATATAGAACTTCTGAAATATAAAGGACCAATTTAAAACTTGAGCAAAATATAGAGGACTAAAATAGACATTTCACCAAAAAAAAAGTTGTGTTCAAAAAGAGTAATTTTTTTTAATGGATTCAAAAGAGTAATTTTAATAGTGCATTACTAAAAGAAAAAAAAATGTTCAAGTGTACGATTATATATTTATTTTTTTTTAAAAAAAAGAGTTGTTCAAAGTTTCACACGTGGCAAGGAGTGGTTCTTGTTTTATCTATATTAATATAGCTGTGGGGTCTTCCCGTCAACGGTCTCCTAAAATAGTCAAATAGTTAATTAAAAAAGAAAATAAAAATATGATGTGAAAAGATCATGGGGTGAGAGAAAATAAGAACAGTGATAACTTCCCAAGATTCCATTTATAAAAAAAAATTTATTAATTTAAAATATAATACTCATAATTTTATAATATATTTTTTAAAAAATTTAAAAAATAAATTACATACACTGTACGTACATGCGAAGTCTCTAATATATATATATAATAAATTGGGCTCAATTGAAAATACAAGGGAGTAGAAAAATGAATTTATATATTTTTTTTGGGCTGATTTATTTTCTTTTAATTTTATTATTATTTTCAGATTTTCATTTTCAGTTTTACTTCTCACTCCACATTAACTTTCAATTTTAATTTTTATCTTTTTTTTTTAAACCCTAAGCCTTCTCTTTTTCTTCTTCCCTTCCTCACCGTCACCCACTTCCCTTCTTCCTCACCCCTTTCAACACTAGCTACCATGAGCCTCCACCCACCACCATTACCGCCGTTCACATTCACCTTCATCTCCGGCGTTTTCTGTTCACGCCACCATCTGACCACCATCGTTTTCGCCCTTCTCCTCCCTTCTCTCTCTTTCGATCCATAGCCACAACACGCCATCCGTTCGCAGTAGCAACCGCTACCACCGTCGCCGCCGTTTTTCCTCGCCGTCGGTAGAAACCCCATTTCCCTCTTCCCCGTGTTCTTCTCTTCCCCCATGCTCTGGTGAGTTCTTCTTCTCATCTTTTAAGTTCTTTTATTTTCAATTTTCAATTTTTTTTCTTATTTCTATTTTATTTTATATATATATATTCTCTTTTCTCTAGTTTTCTATTTGTGCGAAGTGGTGGCCTCTGTTCTTCTTAGTTATTTGCTCATAGTGTGATAATTTCATTTTATTTAATTTCATTATATATAAATTTTCTTTTCTTTTCTATTCTCTTGCAATCTAGTTTTTTAGGCTGTTGTTTTGTGTTGTGGTGCTGTATTTTGTTTTATTTTACTTTGTTTTTGTTTTTTGTTCTAAGAAATTTTGTCAGTGTCATTTTGCTGTTCTACCTAATGGGAGACCGAAATTGCTATGTAAATGGCCATCCGTAATAGAACCCATTGGAGCTCTTTTGTCCTTGCCCACACTTCTCGTTCTGGATTTCATATTTATGCATTTGTGGGTTCTTGTCTTCATTGTTATAGTTGTTCTGCTTATTTCTATTTTGTTTCAAATATGTTTTTGCCATCTTCCTCTATTTTATTATTCCATTTGGTTTCTATCAATCCCACTATCTGCTTTTTTTTTAGTCTATATCATAGCATCTCCTCCTTTTTTGACTTCTGCCATCCATCACCATTGATTTCATTTTTCTTTTATTTTGCTTTTAGATTCATTTTGCATTTTGTTTCCATTTTGTGTTTTGTTTTGTTTATTTTCCCATTATCTTGCCATTAGCTCTGTTTTGCAAGATGAACAGCCCATTTCATTTCATGTTCTACTACCGAAGGCCTAAGATTCAAAAGCCATGAAGTGCCTCAACAATGCTGTAAATGTCATTGGTTCAGGGAAGTTTTATCCTTTTCCTTCACTTTTTTTTTATTGTTCTTTATGCTTGCATTGAGGACAATGCCATGAATAAGTGTGGGGGAGGATATTAGAAGATGATAGTTTGAATCCTGAATTTTTTTTTCTTTGCTATTAGTACTTAGTTTTAACTAGTTTAGTTTTTGGCAACTTTTATATAACTACACTGGATTTTGCCTTGTTTACCTTAAAGCATGATGTTTAAATTGTTAATTTCCCAACAACAAAAAAATTCACAGCCAAAGTTATATAATTAAGTTGACACTGAAGTTTTATTATCTCATTGTGCTGTATAATTGTGTTTCTATCAAGTATGCACTCATTGGGTTGAGAATTATCATTAGAATATTGCATGCTAAGTTTAATGGAATTGCTTGTCATTTTGGTCTTTTGCTGAATTCACTTATCCTCATATTCAAGGCATTTTATATTATGTTTTAGATTCAAAGCATTGACTGGTTGGAAACTTTGTTGCTCTTCTTTTTCCTTTAACCTGTTCTATTACTTTATATTCATTCAATAGCCCCTGAAAAAAAAAATGAAGGTTGAGAGTTCATGCTCCGCTGGTTGGTAATAACCATGAGCATTGCCAAAGACAGCTTCTGAAAAAAAAAATGAAGGTTGAGAGTTCATGCTCCGCTGGTTGGTAATAACCATGAGCATTGCCAAAGACAGCTTAGGGGATAGACTGCACTTAGACCGTAAAACGGATAGGTGGAGGCCCTAAGCAAAATTATGAAATAAATATGGTTGGTAATAACCATGAGTGGCATTAAAAAAAAAGGGGGGGGGGGTATTGAAAGAAGAAAATCTATAATTCCAAGTAAGAAAATGAATCTAGGAATGGTTGAGCAGAGATTTTTCTTGTGATAAATGCCTTGAATCTTTTGCATAATGTGATTTTGCTCTGTTTGTGTTGCTTAAGTGAATTTGTCAAGTTTCCTTAATGATTAGCTTAAATATTTAACATGCTTGTAATTGCTTGTAAATCATATCTCTTCCTCTTGAGTTATGCTTGTTAGTTTCATGGTTTGCTGCTCTCTGGGAAAGCTGAACCTTTTTGTGTCTCTTGTTAGTAACTTGGGAATGTGCTATTTTGTTGGATGTTTTATTTTGCTTGGGAATTGTTTTATACTTGATTTATGCTTGAGGCCAAGCATGGTTTAAGTGTGGGGGAGTTGGTCGAACCCACAAGGATTGACGATTTTGGATGCTTTCAAATAACTAAGACACAATGGAAAAAGAAACGAAAAATAAAGAAAAAGGGGGGGGGGGGTTGTTTGAAATGTTTGCAACACAAACTAAACTAAAAGTTACTAATATGCGAAAATGAAATCAAAGTAAACACTAAATTCAAAATGCAAGAACAAATCCAAATCAATTAGAATAAGTTTCAAGGCTTTTTGACCAGAGGGTGACGTCAGGACCTGCAAATTTTGCAATTAAGACATTAGGTCTTCAAATTCCTGCCGCCGTGACACCTGACAATACAATCATTTTTTAAAATGCCTCGCATTGGCCATATGCGATTTTCAAGACTCGCATATGGCCAATGCGAGTCCTCATCCTCATACACAAGTGGGGCCTTTTTTCTTTCATTTTTTTTTAAGTTTTAGAAAAATTTATAAAATTTAATCAATAACAAAAGGTTAAAATTATAATTATAACCTACTTTTTCTGTTCTTATTTGTATATCTATAGGCTCAAGTTTTAAATTTATTCAAATTTTTGTAAGTCTCATTTTTAAAATTTTGGATAATTTCACTTTCTTTACAATACATTGACCATGATAATTAATAACCACTAATTACAAAATCTCTTCTAATTTAGTGGGTTAAGAAGAGCTCTATAATCCTACCCTAACCAACTAACCATCACGAGCAAGCGTCTAGAATGTAATTAATTGATAGCACTAAGTCTTAAGAGATATAATCAATACAAAATAAAGAAACCCACAAGCGTGTAGTCTAAATATTTTGAATTTAAGTTCCTTAATATAAGAAAAACATTAAGCAATAATTTTTCCCATGGTAATCAAGATCGCGATCTAGATCGTAAGATCGTTTAAGATCGCGATCTTGTATCGTAATTTCGATCTCGATCGTGCTTAGGATCGAAAAATTCCAAGATCGGAATAGGATCGCATCTTGATCGTAAGATCGTAAAAAGTGATCATAAGATCGTATAAGTTAATTCTAAAAAAAAAAACAAGGGCCCAAAACACAACTTTAGTCCTAAATATTTATGACTATGAATTTTGATATTTTGTTTGTTGAATTGATGTATAAATACTGTCATTTTGGTGACTTGTGAACTAATTTATAAAAATATAATGAAATTTTGATAATTTTATATATTTATTTAAAATATATATTATTAAATATATAGATTAATTATTTTTAAAAATTCATAGGATCTTACGATCCTCGATTCGATCTTACGATTCGATCTATCTTATGCTTCTCCCGATCCTACTTAAAATCTCGATCTTGATTACCTTGATTTTTCCTATATTAATCACCACTTTTATCAACTCATTCGAACTATTACGTATCCGATAGAGACGATTGGCAAGAAAATCAATAAGTAAAATAAACAACGGGCCCGGTCATTCATCCACTCAATGAAAATCAACAATAAAATCTGAAACAAGGAAATATTGTGAAAGAGAAGGAAGAAGATTCAAAGCAAAATACATCTCACACACTTGATAGATATTAAATGAAAAACTACTCCTTGACTAGATGAAAAGCTTAGCTACACATCATCATCCACAATAAACAAAGTAAGAAATCAATACAAAAGAAGAAGAAGAAAATCCCTGAATGTAGAACCTTCCTCCTTAGCCACGGCCTTCAGCTTAGCCTCCCCAAGGAAGATGAAGAACACTTAGGGTTTTCAAGAGAGAAGAAGAAGAAGAATGGTGAAAATGTAGAATGTATGTAATGTTTGCCCTCTTTCTAACCAAATACATCTTAGCCAATGAAACCCACTAATCTTAATGGGCCCCTAAGATGAGAGGATCTCTTTCCAGCCCCAAAAATTCGGATCTCTAAGTGCAGCCACGCCTAAGAGAGAAAAAGTTCAGATTTGTCCCCTTTTTAACTCTGCTGTAAGTTCCAGACAGCAACTTAAGGCGTGCCCACGGCTTACAATTTTGACTGGAAGAAAATTCTGCATAAAAACCACAAAAAAACTAAGTTTCACCTATTTGATATGCACAAATCCAAAAAGAGCACTATGAACTCAATTTCTATACAAAAAGTATCAATTAGGAGGTTAATTCATAGTGAATATATGTGCGTTTTGCAACTTAACAATGCAGTTAATAGCTGTGGAGTGGAGCACAACAACATTATTGATTTTGCAGACAAAACCATGAATTCTTGAGCTCTTTAATTTGATAAGAATTTTTCATCCTTTAAAGAGAAATAGGGATTACTCAGGTCATGAGCATGCTATTTAATTCCTGCATGAGAAGCAAGTTGGTGTAAAATGTGATGATTTCCTAAGAAATGCTAAAAAAATTAAATGTAATGCGCCTTTTGATATTGAGTCCAAGAAAGATAAGAGAGCTCATCCACATAGAAGGGATGTGTAAGAAAATTGAACTGAGAGAGTTCCTCTAACTTTTGAGGGAGGAGGCCATCATACAGAAAATGATCATGTGGCAACTCTTGGAGAATCCCACAGCTACAGATCCAAATAGATCATAGAAGCTGGTTGCTAGTGATGAAACTATTGTTGATGCAGTTAATAATAGCTGTGGAGTGGAGTGCAACAACATGATTGATTTTGCATGATGGCTTTTAGAACATCTTAATTGGCATAAATACAAATGGACCCACTGATCCCACTGTCTTCATCTTTCTCTCATCCTCGAAAAATTCAGAGAGAGATTGGGATGTACGTATTTATGCCAATTAAGATGTTTACTTTGGTGTTGGAAGAAGAGGGTAAGCAAAGAACGAACTTGTGAAGAAGATTGTATGTGAGAGAAATCTGTGTTTTTTAGAAGATCGTTGCTGGTGGTGCAGCCTGAGAAGATTTCGTAAAGTTGTGTGCCGAAGATGGAGATGAGACCAAGTCATCGGTGAAGATGAAGTAGGTGACAAAGTTGAGGATGTTGAGGGCATTGGTATTTTTGGAGCAACTTGAAATTAAGGCAAAGTATTAAAAAAGAACTATAATTATCGATTTTGAAATTTAAACAGTTGCTGAGTGAAAAAATGGATATTTGAAGATAAGATTTGAAATTTGAATTAATTATAAATAGCATTTTTTAAAGGATTTGAAAGAGAACTAATTATAAATGAGGAGAGAAAGTATGATTTGTTAAAATATAATAACATGGATCTTAGTAGGTGAAAGAACCAAGAAGGCGAGTTGAATTGGTTAATCTACAAAAATATTGACTTTTAAAAATTTAAGCTACTGAAATTTTGGTTAATAAAAATATGCTCAGTTTTTCAAATAAGGCTAATGTTATAAAACGTTCAGTCTGGTTAATTTGAAAAATAGTTTAGGTTAATGTTAAAGGCGTAAATAAATAAAGAACACAAGCAATTATTATAGTGAGAGGTTCGGATCAAATATCCTACGTCCTCTCACTCCCTCTTACTGAATAAGTAGGAGGAGTTACTTCACTAGCTTGGGAAATGTGAATTACAACCAGGAAACCTTCAATATACCAAAGGATCAGCCATAGCGGCTTTTACTACCTAACCCAGGTAATCCTTAAAGACAGGATCAGTCTCAACCACTTAACCCAGGCAACCTCAGCTGAAGGCTCACCACAAATGCTTTTACAACCAATCCGTGAATTACAACACTCCCAAAATTAAAAAACTCGACTAGTAGCCTACTGATCAATTAGACTCTTTGCCCTAGGTTCCTACCCGGACTTTAGACAGAAAGGGAAGAGATTAAGAAGTGAAATAAAAGGGATTACAAACTCCAACTTCTCACTAAGAGACAAATAAACTCAGATGAATGCTTGAAGGCTGAATCACACTCTCTTGGAACACTAAAGCTTGTAGATTGATCTCTTAAAGTGCAAATGTCCAAACCTTATGTGTATATAGGCTTGAAGTTTTTGTCCGTTGTAAAGCATATCATCTTCATTTACGTTGGCCTTTATTCCCTCCCTTCTTCAATGCCATCTTGATTGACAAGATTATCTTCTATTTTGGCTCAGGTCAATGCTTGACAGCCTACTAGTAGCTCCCAATATGGAAAGTGGGTTAATTTTGAATTAATCTGCTCAAAATCAACCTTCCTGTAATCAAGCTAAGTTCCTCTTTCGGATTTGTTAGTGTTAAACACATTTAAGGATAATATATATTCAAATAAGAACATTCCTTAATGATCCAGAATCCGAAAATAATTATACATTTATTTCAAAACTAATTTGATTTCTTTTCTAATTCACTTGGTCAATGATGCATTATACAATCAGCCTTAAATGCCATATCAACTTGATGCCCAATTCATATCAAATCGACTCCTTTGTTAATTGATTTAGCAAGATATTCTATTTATCATCTAATCAATTAAAAACAAGGTTTTCATAATAAAATCGTATTTTTGAATTAAACCAATATTTTAATTATGGACAAATATTGTCTCAACAGTAGAATCCATGTAGATGCCACCTGCAAGATTGGAGAGCACTCAAAAAGCTTATGTGGCAAGATCATCTCTTTTGATGATGCACTTTAGATTGCTTCCATGCTTTCATCATAAATACAGTTCACCGGCTCCATGCTCTGTAGTATCACCCATGAATTGCATAATTTCTTTGCTAAGAAAGTTGCTTTCAAGATATTCTAATATTGCATTAGAATAAGCACAAAATTGACATAAAATGTTACCCTTTGCATCAAGTCGAGCAGAAGCACCAAGACAGCTTTCATGAACCATTAATTGACAAGTAGTTGTTTTACAAATCAGTAAAGTACAACATTTTTTACACTTCATGCAAAGATTTCTTCTCCCCACTTAGTACTTGCTGAGAAATCTTTTCTAGACATATACAAATTAAAGAGCCTAAGAATTCATGGTTTTGTCTGCAAAATCAATCATGTTGTTGTGCTCCACTCCACAGCTATTAACTGCATCAACAATAGTTTCATTACTAGCAATAAGCTTCTAAGATCCAAATAGCTCATAGAAGCTGGTTGCTAGTGATGAAACTATTGTTGATGCAGTTAATAGCTGTGGACTGGAGCATAACATGATTGATTTTGCAGACAAAACCATGAATTCTTGAGCTCTTTAATTTGTATATGTCTAGAAAAGATTTCTCAGCAAGTACTAAGTGGTGAGAAGAAATCTTTGCATGAAGTGTAAAAAATGTTGTACTTTACTGATTTGTAAAACAACAACTTGTCAATTAATGGTTCATGAAAGCTGTCTTGGTGCTTCTGCTCGACTTGATGTAAAGGGTAACATTTTTTGCCAATTTTGTGCTTATTCTAATGCTATATTAGAATATCTTGAAAGCAACTTTCTTAGCAAAGAAATTATGTAATTCATGGGTGATACTATAGAGCATGGAGCCGGTGAATTGTAGTTATGATGAAAGCACGGAAGCAATCTAAAGTGCATCATCAAAAGAGATGATCTTGCCACATAAGCTTTTTGAGTGCTCTCCAATCTTGCAGGTGGCATCTACATGGATCCTACTGTTGAGACAATATTTGTCCATAATTAAAATATTGGTTTAATTCAAAAATACGATTTTATTATGAAAACCTTGTTTTTAATTGATTAGATGATAAATAGAATATCTTGCTAAATCAATTAACAAAGAAGTCGATTTGATATGGCATTTAAGGCTGATTGTATAATGCATCATTGACCAAGTGAATTAGGAAAGAAATCAAATTAGCTTTGAAATAAATGTATAATTATTTTCGGATTCTGGATCATTAAGGAATGTTCTTATTTGAATATATATTATCCTTAAATGTGTTTAACACTAACAAATCCGAAAGAGGAACTTAGCTTGATTACAGGAAGGTTGATTTTGAACAGATTAATTCATCATTAACCTATTTTCCATATTGGGAGCTACCAGTAGGCTGTCAAGCATTGACCTGAGCCAAAATAGAAGATAATCTTGTCAATCAAGATGGCATTGAAGAAGGGAATAAAGGCCAACGTAAATGAAGATGATATGCTTTACAACAGACAGAAACTTCAAGCCTATATAAACATAAGGTTTGGACATTTGCACTTTAAGAGATCAATCTACAAGCTTTAGTGTTCCAAGAGAGTGTGATTCAGCCTTCAAGCATTCATCTGAATTTTTTTGTCTCTTAGTGAGAAGTTGGAGTTTGTAATCCCTTTTATTTCACTTCTTAATCTCTTCCCTTTCTGTCTAAAGTCCGGGTAGGAACCTAGGGCAAAGAGTCTAATTGATCAGTAGGCTACTGGTCGGGTTTTTTAGTTTTAGGAGTGTTGTAATTCACAGATTGGTTGTAAAAACATTTGTGCTGAGCCTTCAACTGAGGTTGCCTGGGTTAAGTGGTAAAAGCCCTTGAGACTGATTCTGTCTTTAGGGGTTACCTGGTTTAGGTAGTAAAAGCCACTGTGGCTGATCCCTTGGTGTATTGAAGGTTTCCTGGTTGTAATTCACATTTCCCAAGCTAGTAAAGTAACTCCTCCTACTTATTCAGTAAGAGGGAGTGAGAGGACGTAGGATATTTGATCCGAACCTCTCACTATAATAATTGCTTGTGTTCTTTATTTATTTACCGCCTTTAACATTAACCTAAACTGTTTTTCAAATTAACCAGACTGAACGTTTTATAACATTAGCAAGCTAACTCCTCCTTCTTTATTGAAGGTTTCCTGAAAGTTTTAACACAACTTTACGAAATCTTCTCAGGCTGCACCACCAGCAACGATCTTCTAAAAGGCTCCAACACAGGTTTCTCTCACATACAATCTTCTTCACAAGTTTGTTCTTTGCTTACCCTCTTCTTCCAACACCAAAGTAAACATCTTAATTGGCATAAATATGTACATCCCAATCTCTCTCTGAATTTTTCGAGGAAGACTTATGAGAGAAAGATGAAGACAATGGGTCCATTTGTGTTGAAAATTGTATTTATGTTGAGAGAATGGAAGAAACAGAAAATGCATCATCAAAAGAACATTTAATTTGCTTGATAAGAAATTTTCATCCTTTAAAGAGAAATAGGGATTACTCAGGTGATGAGCTTGCTATTTGATTCCTAAATGAGAAGCAAGTTGGTGTAGAATGTGATGATTTCCTGAGAAATGCTAAAAAAAATTAAATGTTATGCACCTTCTGATATTGAGTCTAAGAGACATAAGAGAGTTCTTCCACATAGAAGGGATGTGTTAGAAAATTGAACTGGGAGAGTTCCTCTAACTTTTAAGAGAGGAGGTCATCACATAGAAAATGATCATGTGGCAACTCTAGGAGAATCTCACTACTGCAAATCCAAATAGCTCTTAAAAGCTGGTTGCTAGTGATGAAACTATTATTGATTCAATTAATGGCTGTGGAGTGGAGCACAACAACATGATTGAATTTGTAGACAAAAACCATGAATTCTTGAGCTTTTTTGTATATGTCTGGGCAAGATTTCTCCACAAGTACTAAATAGGGAGAAGAAAATCTTTGCATGAAGTGTAAAAAAGGTGGTACTTTACTGGTTTGTAAAACCACTACTTGTCAATTAATGGTTCATGAAAACTGTTTGTGTACTCTTGCTCGACTTGATGCAGAGGGCAACTTTTTCTGCCAATTTTGTGCTTATTCTAATGCTATATTATAATATCTTGAAAGCAAGAAAAAGACTTCCTTAGCAAAGAAAAACTTATGTACCTTCCTTGTTGAGACTATATAACATCAAGCTGGTGAATTGTAGTTATGATGAGAGCATGGAAGTAACAGAAAATGCATCATCAAAAGAATTGATCTTGCCTGCTTCCATAGTAGGTAAAACCTTTTCATCAGGTGATCAATTTTAATTTACCTAACTATGCAGAACCAACAATTATGGGGGAAAAAGAAACAGAAGAAACAAGAGTAAAACAACCTAAAAACCCTTTTGGGTATTTTGTTAATCAGTTTGTAGGCGTAGTTAAAAGAGTGTGATACAAGGGCCAAAAAGCAAAATTAAATAAACTACGATGGATAATTATGGGCATCCCTTTCGAAGAATGATTTAGATCTATTCTGGCCAGCACAAAAGATAATAGAAATCGCATTTGAATGACCATTTTTTTAATGGAGATCGCACAAAAGATAAAGAAAGTAGGATCAGTGGGTCCATTTATGTTAAAAATTGCATTTATGTTGAGAGTATGGAAGCAATAGAAAATGCATCATCAAAATTCAAAAGAATATTTTCTTGATAAGAATTTTTCATCCTCTAAAGAGAAATAAGGATTACTTAGGTAATGCATGCTATTGATTCCTGCATAAGAAGCAAGTTGGTGTAGAATGTGATGCTAAAAAAATTAAATGTTATTCACCTTCTGATATTTAGTCCAATAAAGATAAGAGAGTTCATCCACATAGAAGAGAAATAAGAATTTCCTAAGAAATGCTAAAAAAATTAAATTTTATTCACCTTCTGATATTGAGTCAAAGAAAGATATGAGACTTCATCCACATAGAAGGGATGCGTTAGAAAATTCAATTGAGAGAGTTCCTCTAACTTTTGAGAAAGGAGACCATCATATAGAAAATGATCACGTGGCAACTCTGGGAGAAGGATCAATCTTACTTAGAGGAATGTCATGATAGGTGCTCTACTTCAATTTAGTGCAGAAGCAACAGTCACAATGAAGTCTATCATGATGTTTCAAATATTCCTTTTAGTACTATTGTGAGGCCTCAGCATACATTTGGAGGAAAACCTTGCAAACAACAGGTTGAATCAATTACTACAAATGCTGAAATCCCATATCAAATTTCACATGTGATTTATGTTGGTGATGTCTCCACTACCTTGATCCTTGACCATACATTAGGAGATGATCCTTGACAAAACACTTATTTGCATGAGCCCAAATATAATAATGGACATCATATAGAGCCTGTTCCAACAAATATTGGTGATCCAGATAAAATACAATCTAAGAGTAACAAATCCTAATATGAAAAGAAAATATGTTCTCAACTGAAGAATCCCACTGCTGCAAATCCAAATAGCTCTTAGAATTGGTTTCTAGTGATGAAACTATTGTTGATGTGTTTAATAGCTATTGAGTGGAGCACAACAACATGATTGCTTTTGTAGACAAAAATAATGAATTCTTGAGCTCTTTGTATATGTCTAGACAAGATTTCTCAGCAAGTCTTGAATGGGGAGAAGAAAATCTTTGCATGAAGTGTAAAAAAACGTGGTACTTTACTGGTTTGTAAAACAACTACTTGTCAATTAATGGTTAATGAAAGATGTCTGGGTGCTCCTGCACGACTTGATGGAGAGGGTAACTTTTTGTGCCGATTTTGTGCATATGCTAATGTTATATTAGAATATCTTGAAGCCAAGAAAAAGACTACCTTAGCAAAAAAAGACTTATGTACCTTCCTCGATAAGACTATAGAGCAATGAGCCGGTGAACTATAGTTATGTTGAGAACATGGAAGCATCATCAAAAGAGCTGATCTTGCTCGCTTCCACGGTAGGAAAAACCTTGTCATCAAGTGATCAGTTTTAATTTACCTAATTATGCTGTAAGGAGTAACCAAGGTCGATTTGTCTTCCGGAATCACCAATTATGGGGTAAATAGAAACTAAAGAAACAAGAAACTCTTTTGGTTATTTTGTCGGACAGTTTGTAGTTGTAGTTAAAAGAGTGTGAAATAAAGGCTACAAAGGAAAAAAAAACTATGATGGATGATGATAGCCATCCCTTTCAGAGGATGATTTAGATCTATCTTAGCCAGCACAAAAGATAATTGGAGGAATGTATTGAAATTCAATTTTACCGTACTATTGAACATCTACTCCTGCATATGATTGTTGATCAAGGTGAAGGCAATAGATGTAAATATTGTGACTAGTGAGCAGAGTTGTGCGCATTTGATCGAGGAAGATTACAAGAAAGATACAAGTCTTCAGATTCTTAATTGGGATAGATACAAGAGACAAAATACTATTTAGTTCTTGAATTGTTGGTCAAACTACTATTTGATCCTTGAATTTGGCAAAAATATTATTTAGTCCCCGAATTTACAACTCTGTCAACTCTTTAGTCCCCAAATTTGACAAAAATACTATTTAGTCCCCGAATTTGGTAAAAAATACTATTTAGGCCCTGAATTTGCAACTCTGTCAACTATTTAGTCTCTTAACCTTTACCAGTTAGATAACCAAGCACCAGCTGATGCGGCCGTGAAATGCTTATGTGGCATTGTTAAGTGCCACCGCATGCCACATCAGATTTTAACGGCCACGTCAGCTGGTTATTTAACAGGTAACAGTTAGAGGACTAAATAGTTGATAAAGTTGCAAATTTGGGGACTAAATAGTATTTTTGCCAAGTTTGGGGATTAAATAGTTGACAGAGTTGCAAATTCGGGAACTAAATAGTATTTTTGCCAAATTTAAGGACTAAATAGTTGATAGAACTGCAAATTTGAGGACTAAATAATATTTTTTGTCAAATTCAAGGACTAAATTATAGTTTAACTAACAATTCAGCGACTAAATAATATTTTGCTTCTAAATATAAAGATTCTATGGAATAATTTTTTTGCGTCTCAAATTATATCCTTAGAAATTGTAATGTTGTATATAGGTTCTACACGTACTTCTAGGAAGAGTTCTAATGCCCATTTTAGTATAGGTGGACCATCTTGTAATCTGTTTTTGTTGTTATCAACACTGTTCTCAGAACTGGACCGGACCGGCCAGTCGGACCGGAAAACCGACTGCCAGTTCGGTCCGGAATAACCAAAGAACCGGTCAGATATAAAACCGGTCAATAACCGTCCAAACCGATCAGAACCGGTGGTTTAGACGGTTTGACTGGTTTTTCCTTTTTTAAAAAAAAATTTTGTTGTTGTTTATGATTTAGTATTTATTGAGAATTTGTTGTGACTTGTAAGGATTGTTCTATTTCAATATTTATTGTTTGGTTTGTGATAAGACTTGAGACTTAAATATATTGATCCTTGAACTTATTTGAAGAGTTTAATATGATATTGTGGTAATTTGAAATTTGAAACTTGTTCTATTTTTTATTATGTTTTGATCGAGATGGAAACATATAATTATGAAGTATATAATTTTTTATGATATATTTTAGTATATTTAATTAAAAATATATTTTTTAAATGCCACCAATTTGACCACGGTTGGACCATTGAACCGTGAACCAGTGCCTCGACCGGTTCAATGACCGGTCCAATTTTAAAAACATTGGTTATCAATGTCTCCTTCTTGCTAAGCTGAAGTTTAGTGGTCTGAGAAAATTGTATATTTTTATGAATTTTATTAAAATTTTGATTATTTGACATAATGACATTCATTTTATTGCTCGTTTTTTTATATTGAAAAATGAAAATAAATGAATTGGACAACCAGACAGAGATAAAATGTTAAATATTTAATTTTTTAAGGCTTTTGCTAACTAGTGTCCTTAGGTACCGGTTAAAAATACATTTAATGAGGTTAGGTAGTCAAAAAGTACATAAAAATAAGAATTTGCATTAAATGTGTTTTTCTATTTTTCTTCAAGACATTATTACCCTTAACATATTACTTATTAAACATTAATGCCCTCAACTTATTACTTAATAAAAATTAATAATCAAATTTTAATAAGTTTTATTTAAATTAATTTTTTAATTTTGTGTTTTTTTTTATAATTTTTTTATTTTCAATTTATCACAATCATGTTAAGTTTACTTAATTTTTTAAAATTAGATAATACTTTTTTTTTATTTAACGTTAACGGTAAATTTTTGTTTGTTTTACTTGATTATAATAATTTTTTAATAACAGGTCCAACGCCATACGCCAACCAACAATCTCATTCATTTTAAAATTTGAGTTTGAATAAAACATTAGCACTATAATAAATTAAAAAATATTTGAGATGTATTTTTTAATGTTTAATAAGTAATATGTTGAGGGCAATAATATCTTAAAGAAAAATAGAAAAACACATTTAATACAAATACTGATTTTTAAGTACTTTTTAACTACCTAACCTCATTAAATGCATTCTTAACCACTGCCCTAAGGACACTGGTTAGCAAAACCCTTTTTTTTAATACCAATGCTTAAAGAAGAAAAAATTAGGTACTTCTACAATAATAACATGCAAACAATATTACTACTAAACACAAACACCAACACGTCATGTATTAAGAATTGAGTAAGTATTTGGAACTCTCCTGAGTTAGAATTTATTAATTGGTCACACATTAATTTATTTTAAGATCTGTGTTATCTTAAAGTTAAAAAATATTTTAACACAAATTTTAAGACAAATTCAATGATAAGTGAACCAAAACTCAACACCTCACCATAGCATAGCCCAATTGAATTTAGTAAACTCTATATATATATATATACACTGAGAGTTAACGATTAAAAAAAGGTCAAAACTCCAAATTGGTCCTTTATATTTGCACGAAGTTTTATATTGGTCCTTAATGTTTCCAAAAGTTTAAATTGGTCTTTTATGTTTGCAAGAAGTTTCAAATTGGCCCTTCCGTCCAAGCCCGTTTATTTCTTCCGTTAAGTGCTGATGTGACGTGCTGAGGTGGACATATCATCTCTCCTATACGTGTCCATTTAAGTTTACGTGTCATGCCACGTCATTGACACGTCATAATCTACTATCATATGTGATGATGTGGCAATGACGTGGCATGATATGCATGTCAGCTTAGATGGACACGTCAGCACTTAACTTAAGAAATTGATGGAAGTGAACGGAAGAACCAATTTGGAACTTCTTGCAAACATAAAGGACCAATTTAAACTTTTTGAAACATAAAGGACCAATATGAAACTTCGTGCAAACATAAGAGACCAATTTGGGGTTTTGACCATTAAAAAAAATCTTATTATTTCTAATTTTAGCCACTTATCTGTTAATACGTAATTAGTTCTATGACAGCATTTTCCTTGGATGATAATACCCTCATCTAAATTCATTTGAATTTAGGTGATAAAGAACTCATTTTCGCTGCGTTTAAGAGGTGGCAAATATTAACAAATGAACTTGCATGATACAACATCTACAAGTAATTATATGCAACAAAATTAAACCTAATTGGCACTATTTTACAACCACACATTTCTTGCATGCCACTCTAAAAAAAACCAAATAACCCTCTTTGTGTGCCCTTGATTTTCGCCCACACAACAACTCTTCACACAAAAATTTCCTACATACCCCTTTATATTACCAATCTTAGCATCCCTTTGTTTTTCTAATTCAACCCATAAAAAGAAAAAGAAAAAAGTGTATCATCATCATCATCATAAGTTCTTCCGAACGACGGTTTCCTCCTTCACACTTATCCTGATCGATCCCATTAACAATAATGGAGATCTTCCAAAAGGCCAAAACGGTGCGTCTAAGGAGCCACCACGACAAGTACTTGTTGGCTGACGAGGACGAAGAAACCGTGTATCAAGATCGTAACGGATGCTACAAGAACGCGAAATGGGCGGTAGAGATCGTAGAGAATGCCAATTTCATACGATTAAAGAGTTGTTATGGGAAGTACTTAACTGCCTCTAATATGCCCTTCTTGTTTGGGGCACGAGGCAAGAAAGTCCTACAAACTATACCTAGAAGGTTGGATTCGTCCTTGGAATGGGAACCCTTAAGGGAAGGTGTTCAGGTGAGCAATGCTGTTAAGATCGAGATCTTGTACTAAGTGTGATATTTGAATTTTTTAAAATTAAGTTTTTAATATGAGATCGTACGATATGTAATACGTGAGATCGTAGAATCAAATATATAAGATCGCAATCTTATTGCTATCCTAATATATTTTTATTTTATCTAACATCAGGATTGTTTCTATGATTTTATTTATTAAATTGAGATCTTAACAACCCTGCAGGTGAGGCTTAAGACTCGTTATGGCCAGTTTTTGCGAGCCAACGGACGCTTGCCTCCATGGAGAAACTCTATTACGCACGATATTCCACATAGGACTTCGACGCAGGATTGGATTCTTTGGGACGTTGATATTGTGGAGATTCG
Organism: Senna tora; assembly: GCA_014851425.1. Lineage (NCBI taxonomy): Eukaryota > Viridiplantae > Streptophyta > Magnoliopsida > Fabales > Fabaceae > Senna > Senna tora. The sequence goes on from CM026272.1 coordinate 24,324,483, forward strand.
TCCGAAGCAAAATGATGATGATCGTGATCGTGGTCGTGATCATCATGAGCAGCAGCAGCAGCAACAGCGACAACAACAACAACAACAACCACCACCTCAAAAACAACGAACTCGTCCCACACCCATTGCGATGCCGGCTCGTTCGGCCCCACCGTCGCAGTCTTCTTCTGCTTCTGATGGTTCAGAATTTGACTACTTCTCTAAAATTGAGCTCAGGTCTCCTAAGCCAAATGAGGTTTGTAATTAGTTTATTAATTTTTCTTTATCCTGTCCAATTTTTGCGTTCAACATTGATCAATTGGAAGGTTAAAATGTTTGGCCTAGTAGAATATGATGGCAATGGGTATACATATTACGAGATTGGATCCGATATATATAGGACAAAAAAGAGGGTCTCACATGTTGGCCTAACATGGTATCTATTTCTCTCTTTTATTATCCTTTGTTGTACAACACCGAATTCAAAAACTTATGGGTAGTCATGATATTGGTTCAAAAAAAATATTCAATATATATATATATATATATATATATATATATATATACACTTTTAAAAAATATATATATTATCAAATAAAGTTTTATGCTTTTAACGTCATTTGAATTATTTTTAATTTTAGTTCATATAATAATTATGTCAAAATTTTTATTATAAAATAATTCTTTAGCCATTCAATTATAGTATTTTGAAAAATATTTATTGAATAAATAGCGGGTATATATTATATACGTCAAACTCCTAAATTGGTCCCTTATATTTGTACGAAGTTTTATATTGGTCCTTTATGTTTCAAAAAGTTTAAATTGGTCATTCCGTCCACTTCCGTCAATTTTTTAAGTTAAGTGCTGACGTGATGTGCTGACGTGTCCATCTAACTATTTGAAATTTTGAATATTGATGGATTGGGATATTATTTCAATTGGGTTCGGATATTGATTATGTCTTAACTCACTCATTGCCATCGAGAGTGATAAAAGTTCAGTACTACCGTATTACTGAACTTCAGTGCAACCCTCCAATCATGTAATGTCATTTGTTAATATTAATTAAAACTCACATTAATTAGGACCCACTTTAAATAGATTAGTGACCAACTGATTAGAGGGATATACTGAAGTCCAGTTCTCCTAATTATGATGAACTAACATTACTTGCTTCAATTTGGTGCATGCAGGCGAAAGAAGACTTCAGCTGCGACGTTCTGTCGCCGAAGAAAGAAGGGAGGACCATATTTTACGACGTGGGTGACGAGAAGGGGAACGTGGATCCTAACGACGAGAAGTTCTTCACGTTCAAAGGGAGTTCGGTGAACGAGTTGAACGAGAAGTTGAAAGAGGAAATAGGGCGCGATGATATCCTCGTGTGCTGCCGTAACCCTCTGAATGGGAATCTGTATCCCCTCCGCTTGCAGCTACCTCCCAACAATACTGACATGCACGTCATCGTTGTTCCTTCCTCCTTCAAAAGTGAGGTTTCTTCAAACTCTTAATTAATTATCTTCCTCTTTAGGTATATAAATTCAATTGTTTTTTGGGTATAGGGTTGGGAATTAGGAATAGGATGGGGGAGAAAATGAAGGAGATTGATCAAAGGGAGGAGAAGGAAAAGGAAGGGGGTTAATTGGGTATAACTAGAGTTGTTCATGGGCTGGGTGGTCCATGAGATTACTATATCCATGGGTAGACTTGTTCGTGGGCTGCGTCGGGCCGGGTTTGGGCTTAAGTCTATAGACTTTGTATATATGGGCTTGAGTAATGGGCAGTAAATCATATTTTTTTTAATTATTACATTTAACATAAAAGATAATACATGACAATGAAGACCAATAATCTAATTCTCTTATTTGATGTTGTCATAGTTTATAAATTGTCAAATATTAATTATTAAGAATTTGTTATAGTAATATATTTTTTTCATGATTATGTATAATTATGGGCTGAGTTTGGGCTCAGCCCATGGGCTTGAGCCCAAGCCCATATATACAAAGCCCATGGGTTTAAGCCCGGCCCAGTCCACAAACAGGTCTAGGTATAACGGATAGTTTCTTCTTCTTTTGTTTGGAGGAAAACAACTTTGAATTCTATAAGTTTGAGAAATGATACATTTCTCTTAAGTATGAGAAAGAAAAAAAAATCTCATATTAATCGAGATTTATCATAAAAAGGATTAAGAACAACTCTGGATGCTCTAAATTTAAGAAATGATAAGTTTTTCTAAAGTAAAAAAGAGATAGACACCAGATAAAAGTTAACGACTTTACACTAATGGAGACCCACCATAAATAGTTTAAGAATCAATTTTTTAAAAAATTTTGTGTCTATCTCTTTCATACTTTAAAAAAATTTACTATTTCTCAAATTTAGAGGATTCAGAGTGATTCTTTAATCCCTTGATATCTCTGTACTCTTACTAAAAAACTTTCTAGTTGCATAACAAGGGCCCCCTGTTATGCTATGTGCCAAGAGAGAGAAATATAGAAAAGTAGTCTCCCTCCTCTTGCTGGCTTGCAAACACAACCCTCTCCCTTGTAGTTAGATCTTTCAATTGAATACTAATTCATGTGCAAAAGCCTTGTGAAAAAGGGAAGACACAAGGCATATTACATATATAGTCTAAATTATTATTTTTTAAAAGTAAAAATTTACCTACTAACCCCTGATTAGGGACATATAATTAACTTTCTAACAGATTACAATGCCTTATCTTGATCCCAAATTTAATTTCATATTTTCCACCTTTCTTCTATCTTATACCTATTACAAACTTCATCATCATTCTAAAAAGGTCAAAACCCCAAATTGGTCCTTTATGTTTGCACAAAGTTTCATATTGGTCTTTTATGTTTCAAAAAGTCCAAATTGGTCCTTTATGTTTGCAAGAAGTTCCAAATTGGTCCTTCCGTCCACTTCTGTCAATTTTTTAAGTTAAGTGCTAACGTGGCGTGCTGACATGTCCACCTAAGCTGACGTGTCATGCCATGTCAGCACCACGTCACTGCCACTTCATCACATATGATCTTGGGTGATGACGTGGCGATGACGTGGCATGCCACGTCAGCTTCAACTGACACGTAGGAGAGATGGTGTGTCCATGTCAGCATGCCACGTCAGCACTTAACTTAGAAAATAAACGGATTTGGACGGAAGGACCAATTTGGAACTTCTTGCAAACATAAAGGACCAATTTGGACTTTTTGAAACATAAAGGACCAATATGAAACTTCGTGCAAACATAAAGGACCAATTTGGGGTTTTGACCTTCTAAAAATATGCAATTTTTCTCCTACTCATCATGTTTTGATTTTGTTCTAACACATTGACTTTAATTTACATTGTGTGTGTGTATATATATATATATAGCGTAATCCACCATACAAGTACAATCTGTCAGACTAAGGACGCTATGAGGTTCACCTTCAGTGTTATTGAGCTGTGTATATCTGCAATGGAGCAAATCAGACATTCAAATTTCCTCACGAAGCAGTTAGAACATTATTTCAATCAACAGTAAATCCATCATTTGTCTTCTTCCCCATCAGTTGGTCCAAGACTAAAGAGATATTTGTGATGTACTATATATGCAGAGTGATATATTTCTTAAGTATTTAATTATTTTTCTTCAATTATTCTTAGCTTGTTAATTACAAGTTTCTTTCTTTAGATACTTCTCTCTTATATGATGATATGATGTATTTTTCAATTTTATAACCATAAGATGTGTAGCCATGAAGTGCAATATGCAGACAAGATTTTTCAGTGAAATTATTGCCACAAGCATTCATGTTGATAGAATGAAAAGAGAAAATTATATGTACGTGTTGTGTACAAAACATCTCTTTTGAGAGATATAAAAAAAAAATGTACAATTTCACTTATGTTCATTTTATATTAGTAGATGTTCAATGGTACGTTAGTAGTAAACTTACAGTACATCATTCTAATTAATTGGTCTTTAATCCATTCAAGGTGGATTTTTATTAATGTGAGTTTTTATTAATATTAATAAATGACACTACATAATTAAAAAAAATACACCAAAATTCAATAATACGATAATACTAAACTTTTATCCGACAAGCTCTGTATCATTGAAGTAGTGAATTGAGAGAAACAAGATCTGATCATGTAATAAACGTCCACCGTTGATTCTGAAAAGTAAATATTCGTTTTTTCAAAAATGACATTGAGCCATGTGCACAAAGCAAAGTCAAATGTATTAAATGCATATAAGAAACTTGTCTAGTTAATGTTTTCTCTAATGAAGGATCCTAATTTGCATTAAGGCACGTTCGGTCGCTAGTTTTAATTGACATAATTTATTATGTATTCCTCAAATATTTATCCTATCAAATATATTTTATTTTTTGCAATGTAATGAAATTATGTTTTTGTCCTTATTTTTTACCTATTTTTATTTCATTCTCACTTTTAATATAAGGGTAAAATGGTCATTTTACCCACATTAATTCTCCTTTTTTCATGCTAGCATTGAGCAACATGCATGCACCCTAGGGATAAAAGTTCAGTACTACTGAAGTTCGGTACATCCCTCCAATCATGTAGAGCTATTTGTTAACATTAATTGAAATTCACATTAATAAGGACTTACCTTAAATGGTTTAAGGACCAATTAATTGGAGAAATATACCAAAAGTCAGTGGTGGTGATGGTGGTGGAAGATGAAGATGAAGATGATGATGATGAAGAAGATGATGTAAAGAGAGAGAGGGGATGAAGATAAAGATGATGATGATAATGAAGGAGAAAAGATGATGATGATGTGGCACGATGTGGCGTGCCACGTCATTAAAATAAGACACGTAGGAGAGAGGGTGTGCCACATAATCTATCCAAGTCAGCATTTAACGGCGCACACTAATGGAGTTACGTTGGAGGACCAATTTCGACAAAATAAAAAACATTAAGGATCTAAAATAACTTTTTGAAACGTTGAGGACCAATATTAAACTTCTTGCAAACGTTGAGGACCAAAAAAGTAATTTCACCTTTCACAATTAGATAAAATGGGCTTTTTTAATTATCATGGGCTTTAAGTTAGATAAAATGATTTTCATGACTATTGGCCTAAGTAAACAAATTTTGGCATAATAAAAAATACTTAAAAATGAAATATCCCAATCACTTCTTTTAACTGCAACCACATCTTATCCAAAAAAAATCTATCAATGAAAAGAAATCAAAGCATGTAATAGTGCTAAGGCCCTGTTTGGTTTATGAAATTATTTTTAAGGAAGAAGAATGAGAAAGAAAATAGGAAAAAGAGTGAGAAAGAGAATAATATGATCATGTTTGGTATGATATAATTAGGGTAAGAAATGAGAATGGGAATATGATAAAATGACAACTTTACCTTTATAATTAAAAAATACAAAAATTAAAAGAAATTCATTTACTCTCTCTCTCATTTCTCTCATATATGCATATTTCGATTTTATTTTCTCTCTCTCTCTCTCTCATTTCTCTCACCCACACTTCTTCCCAAGACCCCAACTCCTCATCTTCTTCCCCACTTATCATCAAATCAAGTACCGGCAGCACCACCAAATTGAAGAGGTTGAATAGTCATTAGAAAATTGAGAACGATGAGCATACTCATCTTTTTCTTCCCCACTCATCATCATTGTTCTTCTTCACCGAAGAAGACGAACGAAAAATGACAAATCTACCTCGTTCTTTGCCGGAGAAGACTAACGAAAAATCGACCTGCCTTGTTCTTCGTCGGAGAAGATGAACATAGTGGGAGTGGGACACAAAAAATAGAGGTAAATAACTATTTTTCTTCTTCTTCTTCTTCTTTGCCGGAGAAGATGAACAGTCGACGGTGAGGCGGCGAGGAATGAGGTAAGGTTGAATGAATCTTCAAATCTCAAGAGATGTGGGTTCAGTAAGGGCAAAATGCAAGGGTAAATTAGACATTTCAATACTCATTCCCATTGACATTCATTCTTTCCATTAGGACCAAGGCAATCCTTCTCCCATTGCAATTTCTCAAACCAAACAAATATGATTTGTTAAGAATTGTATTAGTAATTAAGCTCTTATATTAGTGTAGCTTAGTCATAGATGGTTCTGGATATGTATGTGTATGAGCTGTAGATTCTTTTCTCCTGTATTCTAGGCCTACCCTACACGTGTAGGGCCTCTATTCTTCTTGCTTCTCTCTTCGTAACTGTATAGTGCTTTATATAGGCCATTGTATTCTTTGATGATTTATTCAATAAATCATTCAATCATACTCTCATATCATTTTCTATCTTGGTATCAGAGCATTATACCTAGAAATGGCAGCGTCTTCCTCTTTTGCTTCCTCTGCTTCGCCAGCTGATTCGTCGTCTTCCTCTTCTTCGAAGACGTGCTCTCTGTTTAGCTCCTCTTCCCAAGTCGTATCTATCAAGCTGGACAGAATGAACTTTCTTCTCTGGGAATCCATTGTTCTCTCACTAATCGAAGGGAACAAGTTGCAGTCTCATATCAACGGCTTAGTCTCTCCGCCGCCGCGTCTTATTCTGAGGGTGCAACAGCAACAACAAATCCAGCATATGAAGACTGGTATGCTACGGACCGCTTACTCATGGGCTGGCTCCGCAACACCATGAGCCCAGACATTGCTGGTCAACTCCTTTACTGTAAAACGGCGTAGGAACTTTGGTCCACTGCCAAGAGCTTGACTTGTGCCAACAGTAGATCCAGAATACTCATCTTGAAGGCTGAGTTTCAGCAGACTCGGAAGGGATCTATGAAAATGGAGGATTATCTTTCAAAAATGAATCCATCGCTGATCAACTGATTCTTACCAGAGTTCATGTGACTGATGATGATCTGATTATTAATACTCTCAATGGACTTGATGTTGATTACAACTCTATTGTAGTCAATCTGTCTAGTATGCGAGATCTTGATTGGGCTACCATGGAAGCTTCACTGCTCTCTTTTGAGAGTCGCATGGAACAATTGAATCGTTTTGCCTCTCTCACAGTTCAACCCGCAACTAATGTTGCTCAGAAAGGCGATGGTGACAACTCTGGTAACAACAATAGTGGAGGCAGAGGCAACTCTCGAGGTGGCTTTAGAGGAGGTCGTCGAGGTCATGGTCGTGGACCCAACGGAGGCAATGGTAGCAGACCCTACTGTCATTTATGTGAGAAACCGGCACATTATGTTTCAAATTGTTATTTCAGGTTTGACAAGAACTTCTTACCTCCAAAGTGGAAAATTGCTCCAAATTCTTCGAACTTCAGCTCTGTTTCGCCACCTGCACAAGCCTACTATGCTTCTCCTCAAGTTGTGGATGATCCAACTTGGTATGTTGACAATGGGGCAACACACCATGTCTCTCCCTACACTGATCAGTTTGATTCGCTAACTCCAGTAGGTAATAATTCCCTTTACAGATGCACTGGTGATAAGACACGCATTACTGGTATTGGGTCTTCATCTCTTCCTTTGCCTCGTTCTAATTTACTTATGAAAGATGTGTTATTAGTACCTACTACAACTAAGAACTTAATCAGTGTTCATAAGTTAACTTCAGATAATGATGTAGGGGTTCTCTTTACTGACAATACCTGTATCGTGAAGGACAAGAAGATAGGCAAGCCTCTAGCTCACGTGAAGGCAAGGGAAGGAATGTATCCAGTGGGTAAGCTTTCAGCAATGGCAAACATGGCACCCTCTAGATTTGAAGATGAAGAAAATGAGTATATTAAATGGCATCACAAGCTTGGGCATCCCAGTGACAGAGTTTTAAAAATAAGGCTAAAGTACTATTTTGGTCCTCAATGTTTGCATGAAGTTTAATGTTGGTCCTCAATGTTTTTTTTTTTTGGTCGATTTTGGTCCTCGAGCGTGACACTGTTAACTTTTGCCGTTAAATGATGATGTGGCATGCTTATGTGGCACACCCTCTATCCTACCTGTCCTATTTTAATGACGTGGCATGCCACATCACGCCACGTCACTCTACCATGGCCACATCATCATCTTCTTCTTCATCTTCATTTTCATCTTCATCTTCTTCATCATCATCATCTTCTTTCTAAACCCAAATTAAAAAAATAAAATAAGTGGAGAAATTAAACCTCAAATGGAGTGCAAATAGCAAAAGTCTCAAGAAACACTTTAGCTCCAATTGTAGAAAAAAGAGGCAAACTAGAGCTGTATTTCCCAGTCTTGTAGTCCTTATACAATGAATGCAAGGGCGCAATTGAAGCCATTCGAAATGCACACCTGGTAATCAAATTTGCAGCATGAGGTGCGAATCCCTTCCACAAAGCACGCACACCTTCCGTTCGAGATTGTGGAACTACAATGTCTGATTCTTTCGATTTGAGAGGATGGGGTTGGGGGCATCTCGTTGCTTCATGGCAGATGCAAGATTATTGGTTTGGTTAATATCTGGTTCGAGCTTAAGGCTACACAATGGTTGCAAATCGGAAGGCGATTGCGGTGGCGCTTTAGGGTTTCTTGGTTTGAAGGTATTGAGGCTTGTACTGAGGGTTTTTTTAATCTGGTTTAAAAAAAAGAAGAAGAAAATGATGATGATGATGATGTGGCCATGGTGGAGTGACGTGGCATGATGTGGCATGCCACGTCATTAAAATATGACATATATGAGAGAGGGTGTGCCACATAAGCATGTCACGTCATCATTTAACGGCAAAAGTTAACGGTGTTACGCTTGAGGACCAAAATCGACAAAAAAAAAACTTTGAGGACCAACATTAAACTTCATGCAAACATTGAGGACCAAAATAATACTTTAGCCTAAAAATAATTATAGATAAATGTAATATTGTCTTTAAGAAGAAATATACCAATTATGTATGTGAGGCATCCCAGTTCGGTAAATCAAAGAAACTTCCATTTTCAAAATCTATGTCTCATGCATCGGCTCCATTTGAACTTGTTCACACTGATTTATGGGGTCCTTCCCCTATTCAACCTGTTAATGGGTATAAGTTTTATATCAATTTTGTGGATGATTTGAGCCGTTTTATGTGGTTCTTTCCTCTAAGAACTAAAGGGGAAGCCATTACAACATTTAATATTTTTCGAGCACAAGTAAAAACTCAGTTCAACGCTAAAATTAAGACTATACAATATGACAATGGAGCTGAGTACAAACCTTTTGCTTCACTGGCTCAAGCTGCTGGTATACAGATGAGATACACATGCCCGTATACGTCTGTTTAAACTGGTCGCGCCGAGAGGAAACATCATCATGTAGTAGAAATGGGCTTGACACTTTTGGCTCAGGCTCATATGTCTCTTACCTATTGGGTAGATGCGTTTCAGATGGCTTCACATTTGATAAACCGGTTGCCAACTCCAGTGTTAAATGGTTCGACTCCTCTGCTTTGTCTTCACAAACGGGAGCCTGAGTATCTAACGTTGCAACCCTTTGGTTGTGCCTGCTATCCGTGCCTGAAGCCTTACAACGAACACAAGTTGCAGTTTCATAGCAAGTGTTGTGTCTATCTCGGCCCTGCATCACAACATAAGGGGTTCAAATGCTTAAGTGCTACAGGTAGGATCTATGTGTCTTGACATGTGGTTTTTGATTCATCTACCTTACCTTTTGCTACAGGGTTCCTGAATCGACGAGATAAACAACCAGATATAAGCAGTAGTGAGATTTCAAATCTGCTTGTGCAAAACAGGGGCTCGAGCTACTTGAATTGGGAAACCGAGGTTGAATATGATAAAAGGGGTCCAACGACTAGCTGTCCAATGGCTCAGATGAGTCCAACGGCTAATCCTCCTACAACTGAGATTGCACCACATGTTTCAGCTTCAGCTAGTGGTAATTTAAGTGACTCATGTGATGGGTAATGTGCTCCTGACACTTCCCATATAGCTTCACCACATATGGACAACACTGGGCCTAATAATTCTGTTGAATCATCCTCGGTCCAAAGTAGAAGCACGCGGTCTGCTGTTCAATCTTCGACTAATGAAGCCCAAGCATCTCAACAGCAACATCATATGGTGACGCGAGCTAAACTTGGCATTCATAAGCCTATGTTGGGTTGCTTCAAACCGAGACACCTATCACTTTAGCAACTGCATCAGAACCTCGCTTTGTTTCTGACACGCTTTCTCAGCCTCACTGAAAGAAGGCAATGCTCAATGAATTACAAGCGTTGCAGAAGAATGGAACCTGGGTTTTAGTATCTTACGATGGTCGTCAAAAGGTTGTTGATTCGAAATGGGTATTTAAGACAAAGTACAAGCCTGATGGTTCCATTCTAAAGTTCAAGGCGCACTTAGTTGCGAAAGGTTTTCAACAAGCTGCCGGTGTAGATTTTGGTGAAACATTCAGTCCAGTTATTAAACCTATCACTGTGCGAACTGTTCTGACCATTGCAGCATAACTGGGAAGTGAGGCAGCTAGATGTCAATAATGCATTCTTGAATGGGTTGATTCAAGAGGATATCTTTATGCGGCAACCTGAGGGGTTTCATCACTCCAAGTACCCAAATCATGTGTGTAAACTTGTCAAGGCTCTTTATGGCTTACGTCAAGCTCCCAGAGCATGGTTTGGGTGTTTGAGATAGACTTTGTTGCAATGGGGCTTCCAGAATGCTCGAAGTGATACTTCACTATTCTTTCTTCGACAAAAAGGTCTAACAGTATAGGTCTTAATCTATGTTGACGACATTTTAGTTACTGGAAGTGATGTTAAGTATTTGAAGAACTTTGTGCGAAAGCTGAATTCTCTATTCTCCTTGAAAGACTTGGGTCATTTGTACTATTTTCTAGGACTTAAAGTTTACAGAGACAGCTCAGGGTTCTATTTGAATCAGAGCAAGTGTATACACTTGACTTGCTGAAAAAGTTCAAAATGGCTGATTGTGCCCCGGTCTCTACTCTCATGATCACAGGGAAGCAGTATTCGAAGCTGGAAGGCAGTCCTATTAAGGATCCCACTCTGTATAGGCAAGCTGTTGGGTCATTGCAGCATTTGGTTACAACTCGTCCAGACATAGCATATTCGGTAAATAAGTTGAGTCAATTTATGTTTGATCCAACTTATGAACATTATCAAGGTGTTAAGCAGATTTTTCGGTATCTTAAAGGTACTCATAATCTGGGTTTTCATATTTGTCCCTTAAGGTCTCAACGCTTAGTAGCCTATACTGATGCGGATTGGGCCATGGACGTTGATGATCGAAGATCTGTGGCTGGAATCTATGTTTATTTTGGTGGTTCCCTGATTTCTTGGAGTTCACGTAAGCAAAGGGTAGTATCCAGGTCCAGTACTAAATCCGAATACCGTGCCTTAGCCGATGGTGCTGCTGAACTACAATGGATATGCTACCTGTTGACTGAACTTGGAATGTCTCTGAAGCTTCCCTCTATGATATGGTGTGACAATCTCAATGCTCAGGCATTGGCAGCCAACCCGGTTCAACATTCTCGCAGTAAACACATTGAGCTTGATGTGCATTTCATTCGAGACTTAATTCTCTCCAAACAGCTCAACATTCACCACGTTCCCTCAACCTTGCAAATTGATGATTGCTTAACAAAGCCTCTTTCTTCTAATCAGTTTGTACAGCATCGAAACAAACTCGATTTGGCTTTAGTGCCCACTCGTTTGAGGGGGGATGTTAAGAATTGTATTAGTAATTAAGCTATTGTATTAGTATAGCTTAGTCATAGATGGTTCTGGATATGTATGTGTATGAGCTGTAGATTCTTTTCTCCTGTATTCTAGGCCTACCCTACATGTGTAGGGCCTCTATTCTTCTTGCTTCTCTCTCCGTAACTGTACAGTGCTTTATATAGGCAATTGTATTCTTTGGTGATTTATTCAATACATCATTCAATCATACTTTCATATCATTTTCTATCTTGATTGATTCCACCTACCACCATTACCACTCCATCATCTCAATTCTCAAAACCAAATGGGGCCTAAGTCTAGCCAGACTATGGTCGAAAATGAAAGCCACCAAAGAGATGTCTCGGAGGCATCTCAACTATCTATAGCATCTTGTATCGAATATGGCATAATATTCCCCTTGCAATGTCCTTGAAAGCATATGGATAGAGTATCATGGAAGCAATGATTGCAGAGGACCCCTTGATCTGCTCAACGAGAGACTCCAACAAGAGGTTGTTCGCTACGACAAGTTCGTACAAGTCGCCTACCATTTGTTTCACTCTCCAATCATGCCATGTCCATTGATGAACACAAGTTCTAAAAGTATTTTAAAATCAATTTTCAAATATGTATTCATTTGGTTAAGATTTTTATTGAGATTGATTGTTTTGGCAAAATTAGGGTTAGAGTTGTTGAGATTTTGAAGAAACATAAGAAGAGGAGGAAGAAGAAATGGTGTCAGCATGCCACATAAGCAAAATTTGCCACGTAATGTGGGAGAGACAAAAATGTCACATAAGTAATTAACAAAAGAATTGGTTAGTGTTAGAGTTGAGAACCAAAATGAAACAAGTTGTAAACGTAGTCACTTATTTTGAAACTTTGAGACTAACATAGGAAAATTGAAACTTATTTTGGCCGTTTAACATGCAAGTGGATTGCCTCCTTAATGCAACACATAATGTTGTGAATTAACTTTTAGATTAAATTTATAGTGTGGTCCTTAAAAGATGTTTATTTCAATTTAAGTGAAAGACGAAAATGTCAAATTTAATCTTTAAAAGATATAATTTATCTAAATTTAGTCTTTAAAAAAATAAAAATGTCAAGTTTATTCTATAAAAGATACAATTTGCTCTAGTTTACAAATTGTACATTTTAATAGGGGTGTTCTAAGGGCGGTTTGAGCAGTTTTTGGTGAAATTTTATTACACTTATCGGTTTAAGTTGATAGCGTCAAACCAAACCAAACCATAAATGAGCGATTTTGAGCGGTTCGGTTTGGAGGTTTAGGACTTTTATGTCATCAAACTTACATATTTAAGTTTATTAATAAAAAAATAAAATTTTATTCAATATAAATAATAAAAAAGTATAGTAATATTTCATTTATTTACAATATACAATCAACTTAGTTCTAAAATTAAATTTTTAGATTGACTAAATTTAATTTAACTTTCTAAAAATAAATTTTAACATAATATATACATATATATATATATTTGTATATATATGCGGTTTAGTTCGATTTTTCAATATACCAAATCGAACCAAACTAAACATCGATCAATTTTGTGTACCAAAAATGTTAATTTATTCTAACTTAACTTTGAAGATAAAATCGACGGAAGTATAACATTTGAAGATTCAAGATGGAAGTTACTTAGCCGGATGTTTCCCGCTGAGACAACAGTAGTCACAAGTCCGTAGTAGCTGTGAGCACGTTCAGGCGCTCCGCTTTCGGATAAGCAAACGCCATATGATTACTCACTCAATTCGCTTCGTCCTCTCTTTAGGGTTTCCCTCCCTAATCCCAGTCAACGGTTGCAAACGCAGCGGGCTTGTCTTAAGCTTATGGAAAAGGAGTTTTTCTGCGCATACCATATGCGAAGCTAAAACGGTACTTTTTGTATTGTTCTTCAGTTTTCGGTTCAGTTACTTATTCGAGGTATTGTTTGTTCTTCCCACCATTTCTTAGCCATTGCTATACCAATAATAGAGTTTATTCTGTTCGGTAGTCAAGGGAGGAGCTATTGGTGGTAGTTGGGGGTGGAGCAGCTGGGGTTTATGGAGCAATTCAGGCTAAGACGGTGGCTCCTAACCTCAGTGTGGTGATTATTGAAAAAGGAAAGCCTCTTTCCAAGGTATGTGATTAGATGATAAAAGTATAGTATTTCAGAAGCACTAAATTCTTCCATTCATTCAATGCTATTTGTACGCTAATAAGTAATAATATTTTCATTCACAAATGTAAAGTACTCCGGTAGTACTGCTGTGACTGTGAGTAATCCTACCAAATTGGTTTTATTTTGCAATTTTTCTGGTTTCATCTTTTCATATGGTATTGTTGGCAGGTAAAAGTTTCTGGAGGAGGCCGGTGCAATGTGACGAATGGGCATTGTTCTGACAATATGGTAATCCTAATTCTGAAGTTACATTGAATATGAATTATGATACCTTTAACTACAGAAGACATGTTCGAGGACAACAATGATTAGATTAATCTACATGTAATAGACTAAGTGGTAGATTTTCTGTTAGGTTACTAATCCTTTCTAGTTGTCAGACGGTCAGATCAATTGACGTTTCTCTTGTTGAGTTAATATGAGAATACGACATTGAATTGGAAAACTTAACCGACAGCATATATTTGTACTGGTTTCTTCCTTTGCTTTGAGGCTTAAATCACTTTTATTCACCTGTGTTAACTATTTTGTTTGAGTCATAAATATTGGTTCTGCTTTACTTGCTTCAAATTACTTTATTAGGCCTCATTATAATGGTTATGTGATGTTTTGAGTTATGACTATCTGTAGATTTTGGCAGAAAACTATCCTAGGGGTCATAAGGAATTGAGAGGATCTTTCTTCAACTCGCATGGTCCGGAGGATACCATGTCTTGGTTTTCTTCTCATGGGGTGGAATTGAAGGTTTCTTGAAACGTCAACTTGTTACTTGTTTCTTAATTTATTGTATATCTCTGATTCATGATTAACTGGCCATAGATTGAGGGTGATGGTAGGGTCTTTCCTGTCAGCAACTGTTCTTCGTCAATAATTGATTGTCTCATGTCTCAAGTAAAGGAAAAGGGAGGTACGTTGACTTGGTGGCTTGTGCTATTGGTCCTTTCAATTGTATGGGGTTCTGGTCCTTGAAGCCTCAAGGGTTCCATATATGTTGCTTTCTCTCATTGTATTTAAATTATGTTCCTTATTATATGCAATTCATTATTAGATTATTTAAAGCCTTTATTTACCACTATTTGCTACTTTTCTCTTGGTTATTTATAACATTTATCTGTGTCTGTCCATTTCCCAAACCATGAAGGGATCATTTGACTTTTCAAATAAATGATATATATTCAAGTTGGCAATGCTTGGCTGTGTTCCCCCACAATTCTCATCAAAATTGAATTCATAATAATTTGTTAGAAGTCTTAATTAGCACATATTTTCCTGCTTTGATTCAGTTTACATTCATTTGAATGAAGATACTTCAAAGTTGAACTTTGCGTTCCTCATTAGTTTCCATGCAGACAAGAAAAGTTGTTACATCAGTGTCTGTTGCTACCGGTGGCAAATTTCTTCTCAATGTTAAGCAGCTGTCAGCTGCTTATGTGGAACATGTTGAAGCAGATTACCTACTGATTGCTAGTGGTTGTAGCAGGCAGGTTGTGATGGATATATATGATTTATTTGAGGTGTAATGCATCTTAAAGACTTAAAACAAATATTTTTTTTATCAAAATTTCTTTCTGTTATAGGGTTATACCCTTGCATCT
This sequence comes from Senna tora, assembly GCA_014851425.1. NCBI lineage: Eukaryota > Viridiplantae > Streptophyta > Magnoliopsida > Fabales > Fabaceae > Senna > Senna tora. Next base: position 24,339,894 of record CM026272.1, read on the forward strand.
CAGCTTGGACATACAATTGTAGATCCGGTTCCTAGCTTGTTTACCTTCAAAATAGAAGATTTGCGATTGACAGAGCTATCTGGGGTAAATTATTATAAAGTGAAGTTGTTATGTACTACTGTAATATATTTTAGCAAATTCCATTTCTTTTTTCTTTTTTATTTCTTCCATAGCAAATTTCTTATATAAGTCTTCAGAAATATTTTCTTCTGCCTCCAGTTGCATAAAATCATTTACCAATGTTATTATGTAAAATTGTAAATAAACTATTAGCAACATTAATAATCTTAGAAGTATAGTTTCCAATGAAATATCTTGTGCTTGTCATTGGTTAATTTAGAAAGTCAGTTTATCATTCTCCAAATCATTGTCTAGCAAGCACTAAAAATTAAAGTGAATTATAAGCAAAGATAAAAGTATATCCAAAAGTAGTTGTATAATAAAATAGTCAAGAATTCAAACTTTAAAGAACAATTGTATTATATAATATGATTGATGCTTGTGATTGCTTTCTCAATCCATCCACATTCCACAAGTACTGGCTCCACTCCTCATGATAACATTGATAAGACTTCGAGTTAAGGGCATATATTCAGTTACATTATGTCATTTTTTTATTGAAAAAGTTACATTATGTCATTATATGTCTTGATTTTATTCATTTCATGGAATGGAAGTAGCTCTGGAATGTTTGCTAGAGGTTTTGGTAGCAACATGGCAAACCAAGTTTTGAATACCCACTAGGAGAGGTGTCCACATTTAGTGCCTAACAGTATCTTCAATAGGATTGTCTTCAATAGGAGGATACTTGTGAGAAACAAAAAGAAAAAGGATTAATGTCCTGATTATATCACTGTGTATTTGATTCTTCATTTTAATGTCCATAATGAGGATATTGAATTTCTCTGTCTGGAAAACCAAGATTATCTCTTTATCTTTTTTTTTTCCTTTCTTTTTTGTCAATTTATTATCATATCATGTTTGAGGATACAGAACACTCATTCACAAGTGAAGATTAAGAATTATATATATATATCATGCTTCTTTTTTTAATTATCAGGTTTCATTTCCTAAAGTTAAAGTGAGGTTGAAATTAGATAATGTCCAAAGGAATATACCTCAGCTTACACAGGTATGTTTCTTTCATGGTCATTAGTCAAATATCCAAATCCAACTATATATATTTTATGCTACCATAACTTCAATTTCAGGTTGGGTCCATGTTAGTCACACATTGGGGACTAAGTGGACCAGCTATTCTTCGGCTATCTGCCTGGGGAGCTCGTTATCTGTTTAGTTCAGGCTACAGAGGTAAATAATGTTTCTCTTCCACTAAGAATATTTGGGAAGGTAAAAATGGAGAGGAAGGGAAGAAAATAAGATAATTTCCCCCTTGTTTGGATCTTAAAATTTTGGAGGGAGAGAAATTAAACGATTTTATATTAACCCTCCTTGGTCCTCCTTCATTAAATTTAACTACCCCAAAATGGGGAATTTTGGAGGAACTCCAACAAGGGAAAGGGAAGCTAGCAGTTAAATTTCCCTCCCATTCCACTTCCCTTCAATTCCTTTTCTTCCCTTCCCCTCCTCATTCCCAAACACACCTTAGGATCAATTTCTTTCCCCTCAAAATTTTAAAATTCAAACAAGGGGAAGTTTCAATATTCCCTTCCCCTCCATTTTTGCCTTCCCAATCATACTGTCATTATTGATTTCATTTTTGCTTTTATTACATTGGTCTCACTTGGATGCAGGAAAACTTTTTGTGGATTTTACTCCTGATTTGCATGAAGAGAATGTGAAATCTATGCTTTCCCAGCACAAGCAAAAATTTCCGGTAACTATGGATCTGCTGCAATCTAGCGTATTGATAATATTATGCATACTTGGTTATTAAGTAAGAAGTGGCAGATGGTTTACTTTGTTGGGTCAATGGTGTTTCTTGTTGGATTAATAATTTGATAGAAACATGTTCTCACCGTTATAGATGTCTTCAGGAACATCATAGTTTTAATTTGTGTCAATTATTGAAGTGTCTGATCTGATTCTACAAAATACCCGTATGTATCTTTTATTAATTAAGCATGATTTATAAATAGGGCCCCCTTCTGTAAAGTAGTAAGTACTGGCATTACTATGCCTCTTATGTTGTCAACATAAGCAGTTTTATCATGGGTCCCAGCCTTCAAGCCACTAATTTCATTGCAACCTTCAACTATTTTCCATTTAGTATAAGATTTATGATCAATTCTTTATTTTTTACGATTTCCTGATTGACAATACTTTAGTTGTTTTTCCTGTGCCTCTACAGAAACAAAAAGTGCTTAATTCATATCCTCCTGAATTTGGCATATCAAGAAGATTTTGGACTTACATGTTGGACCGACAGGTTATATAGTTAGTCGGTTAATCCTAATATATTTACAATAATTTGCTGCTTTAATTTGTAACAAATACTTGCCTTACTAACTACATAAATATTTCATTATTTCATATATAGGGTTTAGGTGAAGAAATCTTGTGGGCTTCCATTTCAAATAATTCATTAATTTCCATAGCTTCTGTGCTAAAGCATTGTACCTTTGAAGTTACAGGCAAGGTAGATCTCATCCTTTCTCTAATTTTTATTGCCATGGTCTCTCTGCCCTTTTTCACTCTCCCAAATTTCCAAAGTCTAAACAGACATAACACCCTCCTTTTTTCCTAATAAGGGTCAATTTAAGGATGAATTTGTTACTGCTGGTGGTGTTCCCTTGTCAGAGGTTCTCTTTCTTTCTCAATCTTTACACTACCCTCCCCATAATAATTCTTTAGAAATACAATTATGCTAATCTTTTTTTGTAGATCTCACTGAAAACAATGGAAAGCAAAATTTGTCCCAATTTGTTCTTTGCAGGAGAGGTACACATACACTTGTTTTTAATTGATGCTGGTGGAGAAAGAAGTAATCATCTTTAGTGTAGTAATCTAATGTCTAATCTTTGCCAGGTGCTAAATGTTGATGGGGTTACTGGTGGTTTCAATTTCCAGGTAAAAAACATGTGATCAATTCTTAGAAAACTCTAATGGTAAAGATATTTTAGGCAATAAGATCAGGCAAGTTAGGAAGGAGACAAGGAATAACCCACCGCTTGACTGCTAAAGACTAAAGCCACTAATGACTAAACAAGTTAAAGATCAATTAGGAAATAAATATTATAATTAGGTTACAATTTAAGGGGATTATACATTTATACATATACGACGGATTTAGCTATTAATAATCTAACCATGGAAATGAGTAAAAACATAATATGTTGGAGAAAAGATCCAATGCTTGGCTCTTCTATGTATTAATATGCTAGGCTGACTTTTTTTCATAGTTTTCTTCACTTTTTTTTATTTAAACTTGAAAAATTGTAAACTTTTTCTAAAGAATAAGAGTTATAGACACAAAAAAATAAAAAATTCCACACAAATAAGGACCTACCGTGAATGGTTTAGGGACCACCTTTATTAGGGACTAAAAAGTTAGTCCCTAATCCATTCATAGTAAATCTCGATTTATGTGAAGTTTTTAATTTTTTTTTGTATCTATATCTTTCATACTTTAGATATTCTTTAGAAAAAGTTTATAATTTCTCAAATTTAAATAAAAAAAATAAAGAAAACTATGAAAAAAAAAGTTGGCTTAACATACTAATGCATAGAAGAGCTAAGCACCGGATCCATTCTCAATATGTTGACGCCCCTTATCCATATAGCTGATCCTGCCTAATAGGAAAATCTTTAATTGTTGTTTATATTGGATGAGGATGGAGATAGTGTGGGATGTCCTAAGGTATTATGGGTTACCCAAATCTCACTTAAGGTAGAATGGGATATTCGATGGGGTACTTAAGTGATTTGGCTCTTTTCCCTTAACAACTAACTTTTGAGAGAAGATTCTCCGAGGTTTCACCATTTACACATATCGATTGAAATTATTGTTTAAGAAGGTCACGTGATTTTCAAATAATACTTCGTGTTTCTATCAACTGTTCTAATTTCTCAATTCTCATCCACATGATTTTAGATTTGCACTTCTTCCAAATTCTCAATTTTGGAAACAGTGGTTCTAGTTGAATTTTAACATTTTCATTTTTTTGTTATGGTTTAGGCGTTAAATTATTACATTTTAAAGTTTGAGTATGAAAGTTGTAATTAGCCTATAATTAACGGTGAGTAATAAGTAGATTTTTCTAGATACAATTGTGTGTAGTGTGCTTGGCTGCTTGCATTCGCCCTGGCATTAATAAGGAAAAAACTAGGATGCATTTAAAAAAAATATATATTTTTTTTCATCACGCTCTTTGATAAAAAATCGAATTATGGATGATTTATACTGTTGTTTGGACCTGACTGATGATCCGACCGATCACTGAATACAAAGGCGAGTCAATTGAACTTAAAATACTGTGTTCCTAGTTGGATTGGATTTAATTGGGGTCTAACCGGTGGTCCAATCAGTCCAATTTTTTTATTAAAAAATAAAAAGTAACAACAAAAAAGAAATTAGAAAAATATTGAAAATTAAAATTAAAAAAGTCTTGAAAATTAAAATTTAAGAAGTTATGATTATCAAGAATTTCATGTTTGATTTGATCAAGTTCTTTCAGAGTTTGACAAGTCTTGAAAATTAAAATTTGAGAAGTTATGTAATTTAAAACTTCAAAATTATGTAGGTTTAAAGTTGAAACTTAAAACTTGAGTGATGTCATTTTATATATTAAAAATATTTATTATTTATTGCGTCATCCAGTTGACCGGTTAAACCGATCAAACTATGAACCGAACACTTGTCCGAGTCTTTGTCCAATTCGGTTCTTACAATATTGGTTTATACAACTCATCTTTTTCTATGATTAATTTTGTTAAAAAAAATTTCTCTCATTTATTTTAATTGAAGAATTTGATAGCAAAAGTATTTATTAGAAAAAAAACTGCATATATGTCTAGTGTGCATCATAGATCCTTCCCCTAGTCCCCTGTAGGCCTGTACCCTCCCGGCCTCCCCCACCCCCACCTCAACCCCAAAAAAGAAACAAACACAAATTCATGAGAATGCCTTCTCAATTTGATCTCTCTTAAATTGAGAAGATAAATCAATTATGGATTAAATTGAGGGACCAAATCGAGAATATTCTCATCTAAGAGGGACTAAACTGATACTTTTCCACATGTTATTATTGTATAAAATAAGCATATTCAAAACTTCACAAAATCCGCACGAGAATCTAATCTCCAAATCCATACACCCACATCCGAGTAAGAAGTAAGATTTTATTATCTTTATGGTGTGTTAGATCTAATGGCCAAAGTGGCCTTTTCTTTTTGTGTCACATTCCTAGTTGCGTGTGAGTAGGATTCTTGTTTTAAGAAGAATAGAAAATAAAAAACAGAAAGTGTCGTAATTGGTGAGATGATATTAGAAGGTATATATTCATGGCCTTGGTATCTCTGCAGAATGCTTGGTCGGGTGGATTTATTGCAGGGACCACTATTGGTCGACGAGCACTTAGCACTTGTCTTCAACGTCAGAGAATATTGGAGCATCCTGGATGACACTGACTGCACATTTGTAATATGCCGGATTGTCATTTTTTTTTAGGGAAAAAGACACTGAGAACTCGCACTCGAGATCGGGTATTTTGTATTTATTTTTCTTTTGTTTTTGATCTCTGTTGTTTGAATTTTTTAATAAAATAAGAGTAAAAAAAGAGAGAGATAGACACAAAAACTTAACCTTTTAAGAAGTTGAGATGCCTAAGTAGTATGTATAAAATTATTATAAGATCTAACTGGTTTCTTCAAGTCTTGTCACTTTAGTTTAAGTAAATGATTGATTTTGGTCCCTAAAGATTTAACCTTTGAATTATAAAAATATTAAGTTAGTCTTTAAAAAATATCGTGTCACAATTTTGTTCTTATTAGAAAAGACAAGAAAAATAGAATGCAAGATGGAATTTAAGTATAGTATTTTTTTAAGAATTAAATTTGATATTTTTATTATTCAATGACTAAATAGAGATACATTATTTCAAAAAATAAACTTATAATTTTTATGATTTAAGGACCGTGAGCTCTGAGCACATGGTTTTTTAACTATTAGATTTACTTTTTTAATTAAGAAATTTATGTCAAGATATTTTTTTTTATTAATTTTATACGACATAGATTTTAAGACAAATTTAATAATTAAAAGATAACCGGTTCTCCCTTTCTACAATTGAGTTGATAGAATTTCTAAATTCTGGTTTATTTATTTTTTTCTGTTATCAATTAATCTATTCCCTGACCATTACCAAGTCTCATCAAAAGTTGATTTCGCCTAATACAATTAATATAATTTTTTTATTTTGATTATTTAAATATAAATTTAAAATTTCCAAAAATTTCATGAGTTTATGTTAAAATAATTTAAAGTAAATTATTATAAAAGTAATTCTATTTAATTACTTTGAGCCACTGATTTAATAATTCAAGTACACGTGTGAAAATGATTTTTTTAATTAAATTATTATAAAAAATCAAGATTGATTTAATGACTAAAATATGATTTTAGTCCTTCATAGATTCCCCTTAATTTAGTTTTTTACAATGTTGTAAGAACTGAACCGGACAAAGACTCGGACAAGTGTTCGGTTTAACCGGTCGAACCGTCGGTCGAATCGGATGACGCAATAAATAATAAATAATAAATATTCTTAATATATAAAATAACATCACTCAAATTTTAGGTTTCAATATACATAATTTTGAAGTTTAAAATTACATAACTTCTCAAAGTTTTAATTTTTAAGATTTGTCAAGCTTTGAAAGAACTTAATCAAACCAAATATTAAATTATTGATAATCATAACTTTTAAATTTTAATTTTTAAGACTTTTCTAATTTTAATTTTTAAGATTTCTCTAATTTCTTTTTTTTATGTTATTTTTCCTTTTTATTTTTTAATTTTTTAAAAAAATAAAATTGGACCGGTTGACCGGTCCAACTCCGGTCCAATCCGGTCCAACTGCAAAAACGGTTTTTTGGTCCAACTGACTCGCTTTTGTATTCGGTTGGCGGTTGAACCGGTCGGATCGTCCGGTCCGGTCCGGTTCTTACAACATTGGTTTTTTATCAATTTAGTTCCTGTGAAAATGATTTTTTTAATTAAATTATTATAAAAAATCAAGATTGATTTAATGACTAAAATATCATTTTAGTCCTTCATAGATTCCCCTTAATTTAGTTTTTTATCAATTTAGTTCCTCTACCTAGATGTTATCTAAATAATAAGTAATAATTCTGATGACTTGAACATTTGGTGCTGATTAGATAATGTTAAGGCTAGCTAAGTTCTAATTATTCTCCTCTTTTTATCCGGTTGGTCAATATGCTGCATCTGATCGCCACTATTAAGGGCACGTTCTTTACGCATAAAGGGAAAGGGAAAGGGAAAAGGAATGAGAATGCATTTGATTTGTTTGGTAGTCAAAATTGAGAATGAGAACGTATTAAAATTACCACTTTGTCCTTTATATTAAAATAATAAAAAGAAAAGAAGGTTATGATTGTATCAAATTAAAAGGTATAATAAACATTTTATATTTTATTTTTTTCTTTTTTTTTTTTAATTTTTTATAAAAGAAAGTAAAAAGTAAAAGTTTATTAATTCCATTCCATCATCCAATCTACCTAACAAACATGACCTAAGTCTAAGTGTTGTCTAATCAGCACCAAAGATTGCTCCAATTGAACAAAAAAAAAAGAGCCAAAAAAAATTGAAATTTAGCTAATTTTTAACATTGTTTAGTGAACACCAAATGTTCAAATCATTATAGTTATTATTTATTTAGACGAGATCCGGATAAAGGGAACAACTTGGTAACAAATCAATTTACAAGGAACCAAGTTGATAATATATCAAAATTTGAGTATCAAATTGAAAAGGAAAAGGGACTAAACTGATAAAACCATCATCTATGAGGACTGCCAAAATGATATTTCAGTCTCCATTTAAATATGGCAGATTTATTAGTCTAACTCGCTTAATCAAATCTTAATCCTAAACTATGTCCAAACCGGAAGAGGATCCAATAAAGTGCAAAATGTGTTAAGTGTATAAAGTGCATCATCCAGACCGTTAAATAAAAATTGAGATTCATGTCCGTACTGTAACAGTTTCATCCAACGGTTCATATTGTGCACTTTATGCACTTTACCGGATCTGCACTTTAGCAGATCCGGATCCGTCTAAAACTTCTAATTTTAGGCATAAGCACAGTTAGGAAGATTCCTGTTGTTTTTTGGTTGTAGAATATTCCTATCATTTAAATATAAAAAAGATAATTGTGTTCACATACGTTTCGTTTTTCAATAATCCAAAGTCTCACTTATTGGCCCCAGGTTTTAAGAATCAACATAGATGCGATTAAGATTAAAATAATTAGGCTACAATATATATATAATTTAACCATTAATAATTTACTAATATAATAGCATCTCCAATAACCAGATTGGTGTGTTAAGAACATGTGCTATTAACCACCAACAAAATACTAATTTCTAATCTTTAATTAATTACTTGAAGGCTTTAGCTGATACAATTAATAAAGATGATTTGTTAATTACAACCACAATTAAACAATGGAAAAAACTTAGGTCCATTTCCTTATGTCCATTACATCCAATTCTACCAATCATATATTATATTTACACTCTCTCTCTTCTATTATTGGTTATATAAAAAGTGATCTTCTATATTCTCTCTCTACTGTGATTGGTCATTTAAACACTTTTTGCCACGTGTCATATTTATATTGGAAAACTGGATGTAATGGACATAAGGAAATAGACCTAAGTTTTTTCCTTAAACAATATGTTCAAGTATTACTTAAGCAAGGTTCCGAGTTCGAAATCTTGTAAATGTTATGCGACACAAATTGAGTTTGGATTAGTCTAAACAGTATTTCAGAGATCACACGGACAACAAAAAACAATATGTTCAAGAATTCTATTTGGTGAAATGAGATAGGTAGAATTAAAATAAGAAAAGAAATTATATGCAACTTTGTTTTAGTATTTGTTATTTGGCAAAATTATCTTTTTTTTTGGCCTGGGCAAAATTATCTTTTATATTATCAAATTTCATACAAATTTGTAGTTTTTTCTATAATTTTTTTTACCAATAAATTTTTCTTAAAAATTTGAAATTATAATTGATTTTGTCTTAATATTTAATACCATATAAATTACTAACAACAAATGATAATATATAACATCATACACACCTAATTCACTCAAAACATTATTACTTTTTCATATTAATATTGACTCATCATCATAGGAAGAAAACGAAAAAACGACGTTGCTTTGATGTATTCTAAGGATTATAAGTGATGATGAGTTATTAATGTTATATGTTTGGTGTCACTTTATTATTTGTCAATGATAATAGATGAAGTTAAAAATTGAGACGAAATTAATTATATCTCCTAATTTTTGGGATAATATTTAAAAATGTAAAATATTCATTTACCTTTCTTATAATATTGGTTTGTTAAAATTTTGAACATGTAAACTTTTTTGTTTTTAAGAAGTCAAAGACAATATAGATACTATGATTTCATTGAAAAATCTATATCTTATTTAATGAGAACTTGAACGAAAGGTGGAAAGTCCAAGAAAACAACTAGACTTGGGAATGGTCAGATTTGAACGACCTGTGGGCGTCCACTGAAAGCTGACCAATTTTTCTTTTTTCTAAATCATATTGGACTTTTTTTAAAGTTTTGAAAGGAAATCGAAATATAAGGATAAAATTATTATTTTATACACTTTTATTTTATTTATATCACAGTTATTTTATATTTTCATTTGCATTTTCTCTAACATTTTTGTAATTAAACGAGACCTTAGTCTTTCACAAATAAAAATATTATCAATTTGGTTACTTTTACACCTCGTTTGGTATGCCTTCCTCACAGGGAAAGTGAGGTGACGTGAACTTACTGCATGTTTGGTATGCCTTCAGTACAGGGAAGGTGAGGTGAAGCTTCCCTCATGATGTGGAGGGAAGTGGAGGGAAGGTGAGGTGAGGTTTGGTTTAAAGACCAAAATGTCCTTAAAAAATTTGTGACTTTTAAAAAAATAAGGGAAAAAAGATATTTCATACTTTTATCTTCTATTTCCCTATCTTCTTTCCACCATACCAAACAATATTACTTTTATATTCCACTTCCATTTCCCTGCATACCAAACATATTTTTATCACATACTTTCACTTCCAGTTCCACTTCCACTTTCACTTTCCTCTACAACACTCACCGACTACCAAACGGCACCTTAGAGTTGCCCTATCAATTTGATTGCCTCGTGTATCGAAACATTATTAATTTGGTCCCTCAACAAATTGTTTAAACTTTAAATTTTTTTCTAAGCAAATTAATCCAAGTTTTATATTATAACAGACTTCATGATATATGTAATTAATTATCAAGTAATTAAAAGGTTGGCTAACCAAAGAACCAAATTGCCAATTGGTAATATTTAATAAGTGAGGGACTAAATTGATAAGAAAATCTGTGAGGACCAAAATGACGTCAATAACTGTACGTTCTCACATTTTCACCTTTGGGATAGCGACAAAGACAACAACGCAACAAGCTGAAGTTGGATCTGAGGAATCCCACTTTCATTTCAACTTTGAACCTTCGTGATTTAAAAAAGAAGAAAAAAAAAAAAACGCTGATTCTTAGCAAAAAGTTTACTATCCTCTTTTCAACTTCAACAATTCTTCTCTTTTTTTCTTCATTTGAATATTCCAGAATCACATAATGTATTTCCAAACAAGCCACATGTCACGGAACGTTTAAAAATTTTTTTTAGTCAAAATCCCAAATTGGTCCCTTATGTTTGCACAAAATTTTAAATTGGTCCTTTATGTTTCAGAAAGTTTAAATTTGTCCTTTATGTTTGCAAGAAGTTCTAAATTAGTCATTCTGTCCAAGCCCATTTATTTCTTCCATTAAGTGTTAACGTGACGTGCTGAGGTGAATATATCATCTCTCTTACGTATCCATTTAAGTTGACGTTTCATACTACGTCAATGCCATGTCATTGACACGTCAACGCCACGTCATCATCCACTATCAAATGTGATGACATGGCGATGACGAGTCAGTTTAGATGGATATATCAGCACGTCACGTCAGCACTTAATTTAAGAAATTGATGGAAGTGGACAAAAGGACCAATTTCAAACTTCTTACAAACATAAATGACCAATTTAAACTTTTTGAAATATAAAGGATCAATTTAGAGTTTTGACCATTTTTGTTTGAGTTCTGGTAAAATAATGTTATCTAAGTTAGTGGAATTCCTATAACAAAAGATAGAACTTTTTTGCATATAAGTCTCGAAGTCGAAGCTAAAGTAAAATACGTATTACCGATTGGTAACGTTTTTTAAATTTTATTTCCTTCTAAATATATATATATATATTTTTTTCCATATCTCAGTGGTTGTTATCCACGACCCCGTGATTTTGCGTTATTTCCAGCTCTATAAATGCTTTTCGCCCATTCCAATGCCGTGCTCTAATTTATCTTTAAGTCGGCGGCTAGCAAATTTTCGCATTAGATTCGCTTCATTACCTGATTTTCCGGCTGCTTCTGTGTGTGCATCTTCTAGATTCATCTCTCTCTCTTTCTACGTGTGATTGCATTTCTCTTCTTCTCTTCTGCTAGTATTCGCGTTTTTGCCACTGGATTTGCGTCACAGAGAGAGTTCGTTTGGCGTTTATAGTGAAGTGTGTGTGTGTGAGTGAGAGTGAGAGAGTGAGAGATGGGGGAGAAGGATGCAGCTGGAAAGAAGATAACGGTTGGAGTCTGTGTGATGGAAAAGAAGGTGAAATGTGACTCGGAGGTTCAATCTTTACGCTCTATTCAGTTTTCCTTTTGTTTCGGAAACAGAGACTTGCAATGAGTTGAAAAGGAGATTATTATGTGATTCTGTTATTGCGTTGTTAGTTACTACTTACTATCCTCGTTGATGATGCGCCGGTTTCTGTATTGCAGGTGTTCTCGGCGCCTATGGGCCAGATTCTAGAGAGATTACAGGCATTTGGTGAATTTGAGGTAGTTTGAAGTAAACGTGTTGAGTTCTGAATAATCTCTACTATTGATTTGAACATGACTCGTACTTGAATATATTGTAGTTGTTTTGGTAAAATGCAGTGGATGAATTTTTAGTTTAGAGTTCGTGTATTTTATCTCAAATTTTGTTTGTGGAAGTAGAGCTCATCCGAGTTAGTTATTCTTTTCAATCTTATTAACGTAGTCTTCATCTTGGTCTTCGTATCTTTTTCGTAGATCATATATTTTGGGGACAAGGTCATCCTTGAAGATCCAATAGAGAGGTATAATTGGCATAATCAGCTGGAAGTTTTTCAAAATATTTTGGAGTACATTTCTGGTAGCATAGTTTCACATATAAGCAATGAACATGAATTTTCTGGTTTAATTCTCTTCCTAGACTAATGGACTGAGAGGGGATACTCGTCCTCAATCAGAAAATAGAATTGGTGATCCTTCTTCTTTATGGAATGTAAACTCATTCATCCTGGCACTAATCTGTCAATTCTGATATGGAGTAATAGCAAGGGATGGTCTCGTGATACAGCTCCTGTTTGAATTCTTTAGTCATTGTTCTTGATTTGATTACTTCAGAATTTCATCTTGAACTGTGGATGGAGTGTGTGGTGATAGCTAGAACCATATATATGTCAGAAAATATCAATTTCTAAACTCTATAGGCGTCTTAAGTCACATTGTTAGGAATGGATACTTAAGTCGGAATATTTTTCTATTTCAGCTGGCCAGCATGTGATTGTTTGATTGCTTTCCATTCCTCCGGATATCCCCTTGAAAAGGCCGAGGCATATGCTGCTTTAAGGAAGTAAGCTCATCTATTTATCAACTATATTTTATTTTATGTCATATATACATTTAACTACCATGTAGCTTAAAAGTTTGCAATTGGTTATCTTGTGATTTGCACTGTGAACACTTTTCTACCATCCTATTTTAACATTAAAAAAACGCATGGAATCCTTAATTTTTCCATAAATTTCCAATTTCCCTACAAATATCTAATTTCCTAAGTAATTGAGATCAAAATCCTCTCGTTCACCAATCTTAATCCCAATTCTATACACAGCATATTATCTTCCCCAAATTCCTCCCTTTTGTCCATTGGAATCCCTAATTGGGAACGTAGAACCCATTTTCTTCCTTTAGGGACATAGGCTTAGTTTGGGCGAAAAAATGGAGTCACGTGCCTTTTCTACCAATTTTTAAGAAAATAATATATATATATAAATAATCAGTCGTACTCTTGATTAGAGGACATTCCTCCTCATTTGTACTGTCTTTCTTCCTTAATAATATTTCTTTTTATATCAAAAATAAAAAATTCAGTCATACTCACTAGTCCATATATAGTGTGTGCCCTTTAAAATGATTAACTCTAAGATTCTTTGGAATACTTTCATGCCCAGATCAAGTATACCTGATGTTGTGAAACAGCGATATAATATGACATTTCCTTAACAATCACCTTTAAGCAGAAATCCTCTAAAAATTGTGATATATGTAAAAGGAGTTTAAATTAAAGAATCAACTGTGGAAATCACCTGTTGCATAGTGTTTTGAGCCTTATTTAGTTATTTCTATAAAGAGAAGGCTAATGGAATCCCCTGCTAACAGACTAGAAACCAAAAGAAAACCAAAGAAGGAATAGACAAACTAGACCCTCAAAGCGGAATATTGATTCATTAACTAGAAAGGAATTAAGCAGCAACACAGCACAACTACAGATAACAGCAACACTCTAGAAATAAAATGTAGAAAGTAAAATAGCCTAGCTTTCGAGAGGCTAGGTTCTCTTCCCATGCAAAAGCATTCCTCAATTCTTCCTTGACCCCCCTCTCCTATCCACATTTCCACTAATACTCAATCATTGGTTTTGTCTCTCTCTGCCGTGCTGCCAGAGTTAGTTACATCCTCAGCTCTCCTTCTATAATACGTGATTGGGTCAGCATTAAGTGGGTTTGTCCCCTTAGGCTCACTACCTTGCACTCCCTTAGGCCTTCTCTGATATGCTTAGTAACCTTGGGTTCATCAAAGGCACAATGAGTTCTGCAGTCCCATGAATTTCTCATCTCATGTCACTGCTTTCCATTCTTATATCAAGAATTATTCTTAGGAATCTTTGTAGTGATTAGAAGAACGGCCTTTGTTGTTCATAAAGATAGCATAACTTGAAGCATGAAACTAAATGTTAAAGAGTTTAAGGCCTCTTATTCTAGGAGTTATTGCTGACACATGGAAATCTGTTTGTTGACGATTTCTTCTGATGCTTGTGCTACATAATTCTGTAGCCTGTTCTATTACAAGATCATGATTTTGGTATAGTCTTTCAACGATGTGGAGAGATAAGCAGCTGCTCTGACCAGAAAATTATTGAAGGCTGATGTGTGAAGTCTGTTTCGTGGCTGTCATGGCTGTCATGGCAGATTCTCTGATTCTGTAATGGGAAGTAAGGTTTATTTTTTTAGGCTGCTTCCTGTAAATAAGTGAAAATGATTGTTATAGGAGTTAGACTCCCAGTAGTTAGAGTTTTTTTTTTTTTTTTAAAATCCAGATTCTGTAATGGGAAGTAAGGTTTATTTTGTTTAGGCTTCTTCCTGCAGATAAGTGAAAATGATTGTTATAGGAGTTAGACTCCCAGTAGTTAGACTTAGATTTTTTTTTTTAACGTGCAGATTCTGTAATGGGAAGTAAGGTTTATTTTTATTTAAGGCCGTTAGAGGCTTTTGTACGTAGAGTTGATCAGATGGAAGATAGTCCAATAACTAGAGGTAGGGGAAGACCAAAGAAAACAATAGGGCAAACTATTAGAATGGGTTTAGCTATTAATAACCTAACCATAGAAATGAGTGAAGACAAAAAACGTTGGCGTTGCTTGATCCATATAGCCGACCCCATCTAGTGGGAAAAGACTTTGATTGTTGTTGTTGCTTCCTGCGGATAAATGAAAATGATTGTTATAGGAGTTAAGTCTCCCAGCAGTTTGAGTCCCTTTTTTTAAAAGAAAAAGAAAAAAAGGACTCTAACTACTGGGAAGATTGTGAATCTCCACAGATTATCATCAATCAGCTACTGTTGATTTGACTTTCTTCTTCCTCCCTTTCTGTGTGCCCTATAAGTTTGAATATAAGAAACTGACAAAATTAATGTATATTTTGGGGAAGGGATGCCAGAGGTTTTAGTTGGCCAAGCCAAAACAAACTTCTAGTTAACTTATGTGACTGTATAATAATTGGGTTTTTTCTCAAAGTCACTGTAAATTTGCTCTTTCTAATTTCTTTTTCTGACAGTGGTGATGCTAACTGGACATATATGTCAATGGGAATTTTCTAATCTTTTATTTTTTACTTTGTTTGTATTATACTGTATTTGCACTTTCAAATGTTTTGCTTAAAAAGTTTATAGATTTAAAAATGCTTATGCACTGTGATCCAGGCCTTTTTTAGTAAATGAATTGGAGCCTCAGCATCTTCTTCATGACCGAAGGAAGGTATATGAGGTAAGTGGGATAAGTTTCTTTCTTTTTATGGGTCTGTTCTTTTCATTAAGTTTCTTTTGTACTTGCTGTTCCGTAAGGTGATAATTGTAGTTCAGACAAATTGATGAGAGAAAAATAAAGCATAGCTATATCTATATACTCGTTTGATTATCTTGCTGTATCTGTATACTTGGGTTTATTCCTGCCTAAATTTATTTTATGCCATACGTTAAAAATGGAAAAATAGAACAACATAAGCAGATAGATTCAGGGCTTGCTTGTGTTTTAAAGCTGGTTCATTGAAGTCCAATTACTATGTGTTATTTATAGTATAAACCATGGCATAGCCATGCAGAACATAGTTATTAGAATCCTGATTCGCGATTCGAATCCTACGATTCGATTCGATTCAGCATCAAAACGATACGTATCGTTGGACGAATCGTTTGATGACCTGAATCGATGCGATACTCACCGGAATCGTACGATTCAATTCGGAATCGCGAATCAAACGATTCCGGCGATTCGGAACAGCAACCTTAAAACAGAGGCTGATTGGGCTGTGTGTTCATGAAGCTTCATTATATATTGTTGCAACATTAAAACAAGGTTTAGACTAAAGCAGAACAGAGCATACTTTATTGCTGACTGAGCCTATAAAATCTAAACAAAAATACATAAAATAGTTGACTTCCTATTCAGACTTTATTGCTGCTCCTGATATATTATCTATTGTAGTATTATGTGTTAAAAAAAAAGATTTCAGAGTTCAAACTAAAGCAGTAAAAACAGAGCATACTTTCATATTTCATGTTCTAACATACAATCCCTTTTTCTTGCAAATCTCTATAGTCACATCTACACATACTTTTTTTCTTTCTCACCAAGTCAGAAGCTTATACTTATACACTTAAAAAAGACTCACACACCTCACAAGTGCTTTTCTTCTCTCATCTCTCTCGTCACTTCAAGAATGATAGAGGAAAAGGCATTCAAATTCAAAATACTAATGAACAAGACATTATTGGAGATGATGAAGGGGGTAATGAAGAGGAAGAAGGTGATGGAATAGTCATGTTAGATGAAGACAATGATGATACTAGTGATAGTAGTGATGTTAATCTAGAAGAATAGGACTAGGAGATAATTAATTTTAGCTTTGTTTTGTTAGTTATGAGTTATGAATTATTACTTATGAGTTTTTTTTTATTATGATTTGTCATTTATGACTTTATGTGAAACTTATCTAGTTTTTTGTCATTGATATAATATACTTTAGACTATTTTTCATTGTGGTCTTGAATCCTACGATTCGATACGATTCACGATTCACGATTTAAAAATTAGCTTAACGATTCACAATTTGAATCCCGATTTGACAACTATGATGCAGAACACTAACAAATGCTGGTGTTACTTTCAAGTATTTAGGATGAAAAAAACAGAATGAACAGAGCACGACTAATTTAGATAGCTTGTTAAATTGTTTTATCAGCGGACTGGTCTGTTTGTCTGTCTGCTGTTTCTGTTTGAATACCTGCTCATTGTTAATGTAACCAAACTGATAGTAACACTTCTAAATAAGCTTTATCAGCGATAATTCTTCATGTTATGTGTTTTGTGATTTATAATGGTTTTACACTTTCACTAATATTCATTTTTTGGGTTTTAGCGTCTTGAACTTTTTGGAATCCCTGTTCCAAGATATGCCCTTGTAAATAGGGAATTCCCATACCAAGAACTGGATTATTTTATTGAGGAAGAAGATTTTGTCGAGGTTCATGGTATGCGTTTCTGGAAGCCATTTGTGGAGAAGCCTGTTGATGGTGAGCTTGTTTCTTACATTTAAGGTTGCTCTTTCTTGCTGCTACTTGTTCAGACATATATGAAGCTCCTTTCATCTGTTTTATGACCTGCTGAAGTCAGAATATAAATGTTTCATCCTAATTGCTAATGTTAGTGACCAAAATGTGTGATTTATTGATCATTTGGTGAGTTTGTCTTCCCATTTTATGATCTAAGCACCAAAAAAGTCTATTTTTAACCTTTTTCTTCTTCCAAAAAACTAAGTTTATCACAGCCAACTGAATAAGTATTCAGTTGGCTGAATTCATCATGATTGCATATTCTAATGATCATCTAGTCATGCGTTTCATAAATCACATATTTTTAGTTACTAATTTGGATTATGTCAGCAATTAGGACAAAATTGAGAAAAAAACTATCTTTAGGGATGAAATTGGCATTAAAAAACTTTAGGGATGAAATTGAAAATGACCACATTCTTTGGGGACAAAAAGATACTTTTGCGTTTCTTTTTTAGTTAGTATTATTTATTTGCTATACTAGCAGTGGAAATTATTAGGATGGATCTAACTGTAAACAATCTAATCTAACCATAGAAATGAGTCAAGATAGAACATGTTAGTGTCACTTGATCTTTGTTGCTGACCTCTGGGAGTTGTTGTTGAAGTAGTAGTAGTGGAAATCAATGAAATAAGACATGTGGCTTAATCTTAATAATTTTATATTTACCAAATCATAATTATTAATATTCTTAAATTACTTATTTCTATCTTATTAAATTTTAAGATTTCCAAACTATTTTCTGTATAAAATCACAATAGACATAGAATCAATAGTTATGATTGATTTCATAAAAAAAAAAGAAAATAGTTATGATTGATTAAGAATAATATTTTTTCATAGAAAAAGAAACATTATTACGAAAGGAGATTACAAGGAAGAGGACAATAAGTCCTCTAAAAAAGACAAAAAATAACGAAACAAAGAACAAAACTCTAGCTCAATAGAGCCTTCCAATCTCTTTGGAGATTCATAATGGATATACCTCTAAACAAACCATTCAACAAAACCCACAAGGAAGCCAAAAATGTTATTCTATCCCACAAAAGATGAGGTGGGAGGAATTTATTATTAAAGACTCTAACATTCCGCTCTATCCACAAACACCACAAATATAATATTGTTTAATAAAGAAATCATAAAATACTTATCTAATATTGACTAGATCATCATTAAAACACTTTTTATGAAGTGTCTATCAACGAGACAGATAAAATAAGTTGGTTGTCTAATACATTAGACTCCACCACCAATGCATAAATAGTTGAAGCCTTCGTTTTTGTGTGCTAACTGCTAAACAATTGTTACGAGTTTAACCTTTCAATTTCTGCTCACTGCAATAAAACTCATTCGCCATTTGCCAAGTGTTTATTTGTTTGTTTATAAAACCAAAATGTATCCGTTATAGTTCTCTCATCTTATGTATATTATGACTTAAAAATATTTTTATATCATGATGCCATAAATTACATGTTTGACATTAACGTGTCATTGTTTACGTTCATCTGCATGAGCTCAACTCATTACATACAACCTAAGGTGTCTCTGCTTAACTATTTCCCCCCAATAGTACACTAGATGTGTACAATGGTTTAGTTATATTTTCTTAATTCCGTCATTATTCACCATATTATTAACTACCTGGATCTTGGATAAAAATAACTTGTTTCTTTTTTCATATTTGTAAAATTAAAAATTTTATATATTATTTAATCTTATGCTGCATTTCCCACCTTAAACTATGAATCTAGAAGATTCTGAAGAAATTTGTGGCTGTTGCAGAGTCTGGTTGTATAATTTTACTTTTGTAATGTATATGAATAGAAGTTCTCCAAGATGTTCTTGTTGTGCTATTGTTATTGAATTATATGCAAAATGTTGTCTTGAATACATATTTGCGATTGATTTGTTCATAATAAAGCTTTTTAGCTCAAATAATGATTTTTTTCTAGATGTATACCAACCTACAAATATACTTTCTCAAATGTGGTAATAATTCTTATCTTTCTACTTTTTTAAGGCGATAACCATAGTATAATGATATACTATCCGAGTTCAGCTGGTGGAGGTATGAAGGAATTATTTAGGAAGGTGAGCTTTAGGATGATATTTTGGGTTTTTTTTTTTAATTTAGTGGACGTCTATTCTGTTGCCATGAAATGGTGTGAGAGAATTTTAGTTTCCAAGGGATCATTGGAAGTATCTGATGTTTTAACTTTTATGTGGTTACCTCTGTTCTTGAAAGTCAACCAATTCTACTTGTAGCTTAAGCTTTTGTAGTATTTAGTTCCTTGACATACCCTTAAATACTTTTTGCTTGTCTTGTCATTCTTTTCTCATGCCAAAACTTCATTTTGCCTGATGAACAAATTTATTTTTATATTATACAATCTTAGGTTGGCAACCGATCTAGTGAGTTCCATCCAGAGGTTAGAAGAGTGAGGCGTGAAAGCTCCTATATATATGAGGAATTCATGCCGACTGGAGGGACAGATGTGAAGGTTTGGCTGTTTGAGGTTTACGTTGTCGTTGTTGTTTTTTTTTTCTATTATTCAATTTTTGTCAATAATTTTTAAATGATCATAGGTGTATACAGTAGGCCCGGAATATGCTCATGCTGAGGCAAGGAAGTCTCCTGTGGTTGATGGTGTTGTTATGAGAAATCCTGATGGGAAGGAAGTAAGTAGCTTTCCAAACATACTAGTCTCATCTTCCTTATATTATGACATGCATTTTCTTTATCCTTTCTTGTCCATTGCTCCATTTGGTTTTACTAGACAGGTCTGGAGAAATAGTTTTGGTGAGTGATAGTGAGTCTAGTGAAGAGCTTTCTGCTAAAGATAATATTTCCCTAGTCATAACTATGTGGATTAGCAGTCAACACTCTTAGTCCAGGGACAAATATTTTTCTATAAGGTTGCATATCAATTATAGTCTAGTTTTCCGAGTTAATATTTTGTAGCTCTAGATCATTTTTTGTTGAAAAAAGACATATGTATTGGTTTTACCTTGTTAGGAAATTGGTCAATTTAAATGTTTATGATGCTAGAGATTATAATAAATGAACCCTGTGAATAGCGAGTCTCCCAACAATAAAATTATTCATGAGTGTTTGCTTAATAGCTTAAAATTTTGAGTTGAATTGATCATTGAGATGGTATCAAACCCAAGTTTGCATGTTCAATCTCCAGTAGGCAATTGTTGAAGGAATATTGTTGGCCAAGGTGTGGGAGCAGTTATATGGTTAATAGTTATAGATTTTGGCTGAGTGCTTGATCCAACAATTGGGAGCCTTAATGACCAAATGGTCTATGCGTTGTTCACATCTCAATCCAATGGGCTTTTGTTGAGGGGGTTGCTAGAGATTATAATAAAGCTATGAATTAAATTGTTGTATTGGTACTTGGAAGATACAACTGTGTCAATTTAGTATTTGAAAGATTAAATTTCTCAATTTCTTCCTCCAAACAATGGTTCCCAAGCAATTTAGTCCCAATCTTTGTTACATGGATGGCCAAATAACATTACAATATGCCAAACTGGCACCTTGCATGACCAAAAAGCATTATAGCAACCTAAGAGTCCAGCATGTCGGGACATCCATGTAATTATTAAAGGGACTAAATTGTTTGATGAACATTTTCTGGAGAACAAAACTGAGGATTTTGATTTTTCAGGGACTAATTTGAGACAATTTATCTTTCAGAGATACTAAATTAGTAATTTACTCCAAAACTACTTAAGCTCTTAACTTGAATTATTTTTTGAAAATCATTATATAATTTTAAATTTGAATTATTCTCAAAGCACTTCTTTATATTTACTGTCTCTTATTTGATCCTCTAATTCTTTTTTGATTGCTTGATATTGTTAATTTAGTAAATTTTTGTTCTATACTAGTGCCTTATTGCCAAATATTTGTTACAATATTTGTTCATTTAATATATTTATAATTTAGTTGCTATTTATTTATTAAACA
This sequence comes from Senna tora, assembly GCA_014851425.1. NCBI lineage: Eukaryota > Viridiplantae > Streptophyta > Magnoliopsida > Fabales > Fabaceae > Senna > Senna tora. Next base: position 24,361,372 of record CM026272.1, read on the forward strand.
TCCATTGGTTGTCTCTTGGATTCTTCATTATATATTTTGGGTTAATTGACAGATAAAACATACATATACTATTTGAGCACAGGATGGAATTGCTGGCAGAAAAAATTAATTTGACTATCTTGTTGAAGCATGTGCATAAATTTATTGGCAGGTTAGGTATCCAGTGTTACTGACACCTGCTGAAAAGCAAATGGCAAGAGAGGTTTGCATTGCATTCAGGCAAGCGGTATGTTGTATGTGAATGTGGGACCTGTATATTATTCAAGTCAACAATATATTTCTTTTTCTTATGTGATTATTACTGAGATATTTGCTGGAGCTAGCCCCTTCTTTTTCCTGTTAGATTTATTGTCATCAAAATTTTACACTGATTAGTAATCCTGGAGTTGTTGGACACATTCGAATATACTAGAACTTGCTACTGAATCTTTCGGACAGTCATATTAGCTTTTCTTTATTCTAAAATGGGTTTTAAGTTCAATTACTGCCTGACTCTCTATCATTTTGTAGCTTTTGTGCCTTCTTACTGAAGTTTGATCAGCAGCTTAGATGATATATTGAGATCTTTTGCTGAGAACTATTCATCTTGAGAAGTTTAATTTGCAGTACTAAATCTCCTAAATTTATTTTTACAAGGAAATGTTTAGAGTGCATTTTAAGTTTTGAAGTTTCACTTAAAAGTATTTTGCACATTGCTTTATCACATTTGAATTCATTTTCTTGTGACGTTCATACTGTGTTAAGAATTAGTTTGAATGGTGCTTCTTCCTTGCAGGTTTGTGGGTTTGATCTCTTGAGATGTGAGGGACGCTCATACGTATGTGATGTGAATGGATGGAGTTTTGTTAAAAACTCACACAAGTAAATTTCTGTAATTGCATTGTTTTGATATTAAATGCAGAAAAATGGATCAAAATACATTTGCTTCGATTTTCTTTGCTTCATTTAAATTAAAAATCATATTTTAATTTAAATTGGTGATTTTGTGGGGCCCTTTTGTTCTTAGCGTATATTACTAGTTAGATGTTTTACCATCTTAATCAATGTAAATCGGGCCTTGAATTCTGTGTGCTGTATTGTGTGATCTCATCTTGTGATTCTTGTCAACTACCTTTTAAATTTCTAACAGTTGCCTTTATAACTAAAAACTATAGTCAATATCTTGGCTAAGGTGATAGCAAGCAGTATAGCTTATATGGACTAATATTGAATCGGATAAAACAATAACAACAAACGGAGCCTTTTTCCACTAGGAGGAGTCAACTATATGAATCAAGTGATGTCAACTTGTTCTATCTTTACTCATTTAATATATTGAATTGGATATTGCCCAAAAATGTTGTTTGCATCATACTTCAGTTCAGATGAATAATAGTTCAATAAAAAATCACATCAAGAGTGCAAATCAAACATTAACGCATAAATGGAACATTTCAAAATTGAGAAAACTAATATGTTTAATAATTTCAAATATGAAGTGTTAATTAAATTTAGTGAAGTCCAAGGGAATGAAGTATCTTGGTGCATAGAATCATTGAATAGGCTTCTTAATTTCTGACATACTCTTCAAGAATCTCACAGACCCAGATGCTGCATTTTAATCAAATTTTATGTATAAACAAAGTAGATATGCTCTCTAAGCTACATGTTTTGTACAGTATTTTGTTGCTGTCACTGCATTAGTTTTCAGATAGTGGAGAATTTTACTTCAAGGAAACAACACATCCTTAACCTGTAAACCTTGTCTGTAATAATGATCAGATAAAAAGCAAAGATTAAACACCACTTGTTTATGACAAAGAAATATGAAATCCTTATACATGTTTATACTGTAGGATAGAAAAAAAAAAAGATAAAGTACATCCCATGTATGAGAACTATGCTAGTTGTTTGAAAAAAATAACCATATCTAATGAATATCTGCTTTTTCATATTTATCTTTATGAAGATTACAATTCTGTTTCCAATGGTGCTACTGAAGGTATTACGATGATGCTGCCTGTGTGCTGCGGAAGATGTTTTTAGATGCAAAAGCACCTCATCTTTCTTCGGCAATTCCTCCAACTTTACCGTGGAAAGTAAATGAACCAGTCCAACCATCTGAGGGACTAACTCGCCAGGGTAGTGGTATTATTGGAACTTTTGGACAATCTGAGGAACTGCGATGTGTAATTGCTGTTATTCGTCAGTATGTTCCATCGCCTTCTCTTTCAATTAGTGAAATTTAATGCTCTTTCCTGATCACTCTTCTGTTTTGGCAGTGGTGATAGAACTCCTAAACAGAAGGTGAAGCTGAAAGTTACTGAGGAAAAGCTGCTAAACATAATGTTGAAATACAATGGAGGACGACCTAGATCTGAGGTAGTTTCTTTTTTTCTCTCCTGGTGCTTTCATAGCAGTTTTTAAGTTCTGAGTTACTTATTCTTTGATGCTTTGTTATTGATCCAGTAGTCCTTTATTTGCAGACAAAACTTAAAAGTGCTGTTCAGCTGCAAGATCTGCTGGACGCCACCAGGATGCTAGTGCCTCGTGCTAGGTACTTCACCAACAGTAACTTCATTATTGATTATGGAGCAATGTTGACACGTGAAACATTTCTCACCTTAATTTTCACTCCTGAATTTAATCAAATTTGAGGAAATTGTGTCATAAAGTTCTCTCCCCAGGATTATCCTTGTTATCACTGCTCTTTTCTCCCGATCCTGTAACTAGATAAGATGTTATCTGCAACTTTTATTATATTCATTGGATTGTTAATGACTCAATATTATTACTTTGAACAAGTATCACGGGTAAAGGGTAAAAAATGAACAGCAGGAATTGCATATTTTCTCCATAGAATACCTTATCCTCCTTTCCTTTCATAATTAATAGGCCCTTTTGAGATGCAGAGGGCTCATAAATATCTTATGAACCAAAGTCTTGTTAGTTTGCTTTGCTTATTTTAGTTGCCTCCTCTATAAATACCATATCCTCCTTTACTTTACATTACTTTGTTCTTTTATCTACAGGAAAGTGCTAAGATCCTAAAACAGTAACAAAGCTCAAAATTTAGTGTATCTCATCAAAAATAATCAACATCAGCATATGACTCTTTAGAGTTATGCTGTTACATTTATGCTTCTGTTGTTTCTGTTTACAAGTAGTAGTGGTTTCACTTTATACTCAATTTATGTTGTTGTGAAGAAAAGTTATGGATTAATTACAGCTATGTGTATTATTTAGACTAGATCGAGAAAGTGATAGTGAAGCTGAAGATGTTGAGCATGCTGAAAAGCTCCGGCAAGTAAAAGCAGTTCTTGAGGAGGTTATTTATTCTCTTTACAATGCTTTTCCTATGGCATTCATAAGTTTCCTTTTACATAGATTTATCAGATACAACTCCACTTGGAATTTTCTTTTTTAAAATCCCAAGTCATTTTGGAGTGCCTACTCTGGTCAAGAAAAGAAAAAAAGAAATAAAATAGATATCTTCCCACATGGGTTGGCACTTGGAGACCAGCAAAATTAAAATTAGTGAAGCTTCTGTGCTGCAATATAACAGGATCTTGTTTTCTTGCTGTGACATGCCTGAACTTATAGCATATAGCTAATGCTAATTAAAAGGAAGATAATGCCTCTGCATAACTGCAGTCTCACTTGTTTTGTGTGCTACTTTTAATTTTCTTTTGTTTTGTTCACATTATCAGGGAGGACATTTTTCGGGCATATATAGGAAGGTTCAACTAAAGCCCCTTAAGTGGGTCAAAGTGGCAAAAAGCAATGGTGAAGGTGAGGAAGAACGGCCTGTTGAAGCTTTGATGGTTCTTAAATATGGCGGTGTTCTTACACATGCTGGCAGAAAGCAGGTTCAGAATCGCAAATATCAATGTTTCTTCTAAGTTTGATTTTGATGGCACTCCTATAGCTCTATTATTGTTGAGGTTAATTATTATTTCCCTTTTTCAGGCTGAAGAATTGGGAAGATTTTTTCGAAATAATATGTATCCAGGTTATTCAAATTGCCTTTCTTCATTTAATATTATTGATGCAATACAGGAAGAGAGCTAATTAAAATCACTGTGGAGCTGTTTGTTGCATGGGAAATTGAATTTCCTGGGTGACTAGAAATCTATTTATATGATGCTTGGATATCTCAAATATAAAAGATGTTAAAAATTATATGTAGTATATGTCCCAAATAATGTAAGCATAATGATTTTTCTTTGTAATAGCTTTTAAGAACAAAATTTCCATAAATAGGTTTTAAAATAGTTGCAAAATTAGGATATCCGCATACCAAATGCCACGTAAAGAAAAGCATTCAGAAAACTAATTTACTTTGTTCAGTATCATAATAAGGGATAATTTCCAAAAGTAACTGCTGGACTATTTATAGGCAGCCAAAACTCAAACAATTTTAACTCAACTAAAACACAACCAAAGGAATCTTACTATTGCAAAACCTATTAAAACCCCAAGTTATTTCTAAATTCTAATAAATCTTAAATTACTTCAAATTCTCATTTACAAACTCTAAATCCCAAATTACAGTTACATCAAGCAAGTTTCCATTTCTTTGGAACATCCTTCTGTGCAATGTATTTCTGAATTCTGGAGTTTATACTGTTGTTGCCAAGTTATGAGACAATAAGCTGACTCTTGGCCATCAAGGGGCTGAAAGGAAGTTTGTTCGTAGCTTCGCTAATTCAGAGTATGAATTATTTTTTTGACTTTTTTTAGTCTGCATGCTAGTACTATGAATGTGTCCTTTTGCATGAATGAAAATTAATTTTACTGTAAGTTATGCAGTAAAAAGTAAAGCATAACAAAAACCTCATTTACTTGTATTGGATGGATTTTTTTTGAAACAGCAGTTTTGATTCGGTTAGGTCTTGGGATGTAATGGTCCTATATCTAATTTGTGCTAGAGAGTAGAGACCCCTTTACTGTTCTTGGTATATTATTTTGAATACCTATACTTTCTCTATTGTTAACCCTGCTATTCTGCTATGATTATGATCTAGCACTGAATATTCTATAAAAAAAAAAGATCTAGCACTGAACATCATTCCTGTTTAGGAATGCACTTTTGTAGTTATAACTTATAAGACTGATGTGGAGTGAATGTTCCTATCTCGCATAGTTATGGTTTTATGGCACTCTGGCAGCATTTTTGTTTTTCAGTTTATTCTTTTGACTACAAAAGGAGAAAATCAATTTATCTTGACGTTAAGGTCTTCCTGTTTTTACTTGTTTCAGTGACATTATTTAAGCATCATATATGTTTTATTTTATCTCTTATAGCATTTACTTGATGGCATTGGACTGTACCCTGTACAAAACAACAATCAAAGTCTTTTTCCACTAGGTGGAACTGTACCCTATACACAAAAGGAAAATCATCATTTCCTCTTTAAAACTGCAGGAGAAGGTACAGGGCTGCTTCGACTCCATAGTACATATCGCCATGATCTTAAGATTTACAGCTCTGATGAGGGTCGTGTGCAGGTATAGCCCAAGTTGTTTTCACCCTTCCTCTACCCGTAATTAATAGAAGGCCTGTTGGATTTCAATTAATGGATATTTTACTTCCTTATTTCAATGTCATTGTTTTTTTCTTTTGGTCTACCGGACTTTGTAGTAATTTTCACTCCTATCATGAGTCATTTTTAAGGCCTGTATCAACAGATGTCTGCAGCTGCATTTGCAAAAGGTCTACTTGATCTAGAAGGGCAGCTGACACCCATCCTGGTTTGTCTTCTTCTGTGAAAATTTTTGAGCTGTTTCGTGGGTTGTATTTGTTTTACTGAAATGGTTACCCTCTTAAAGGTTTCACTTGTTAGCAAAGACTCTTCCATGTTGGATGGACTTGACAATGCCAGTATCGAAATGGAGGAAGCCAAGGTTTGTAATATTGTTATAATTTTCCTTATTTTATATTATAGGAATTATAATGGTGATGGAAATGGGTTATGGTCTTAATAAATTGGTCATTTATTGCTCAATAGTTAATGAGATAGATGGATGCTGGAACCAATTATTTTAATTCTTTGTTTGGCTCTGTCTACTACGTGCAACAATAAATTTTTTAATTATTAGTTTTGAATTGTTGGAGAAACATATCTCCATACTTACCTTAAGGCCATGTTTGTTACATGGAATGTTGGAGAAAATCTAACATTCCCTTGCAAATTCATCCCACCAAACATGCCTTACTTTTTGCAATATGATGAAATTATGTTTTTTCTTTTACTTTTTTTTTAATATTTTAATAGAAGCATTTTACCCACTTTTATTCCATTCCCATTCCCATTTCCTACAACCAAACGTAGTAAACCCATTCCCATCACATTCTGTCTACTAAACGAGCCCTAAGGGTTTATAATTTATAGTGCCTAATATATATTTTTTAATACTTTTGAAGTATAACAAATAGTCACCTAATGGATAGGTTATATTTTATAATCATCACATGTAATGGAATGTGGAGAATAATTATATTATGAATTGAATAATATGGTCAATATTTAGGCCAAAAATTTTGGGTGAGTCAGTGAGGTTAAAATGTCAATAAAATACATTTTAATATTTAAAATGGACCCTTATTTTAGCCCCTTTTTCATTCTAATTTATTCCCTTTTTTGCACAAAAATCTTTTAGGATAAGAGAACAGCCTAATAGAGATGTGCAAAAATGAAGTAAAATTTTCAAAATAATTGGATGTTTACTTTTAATATTTTATTTTATAGAAGTAAAAGTTGTTTTTGAATTGGTAATTACATTTAAATGTCAACCAATATAGAGAAACATTAATGAAAATAATGATTTAGTTATGCCACGTGTCTTATTCTTGAATTTTTTATAGGCTTCTACCTCATTGCTATATGGTAAAACTATATTAGCTTGCTACATCAATGAAGAATGCCGTCAACTGCCCCTTTATTCAAAAGTACATAATATCCATTTAAACTTTTTATTTACCTAACTATATGTTTATTTAATATAAAATTTTGTTGACAAGCTAGTTGGAAGAACTGTATTTTTGTGCTATGTACCAACACATTGGTTCTTTGCCTCAAGTAACTCACTAGCATATTAACTTGAGAAGTAGGGCCCATCCACTGCCCATAATGACTGGTTCAACTTATATTTTTTTACCTAGGGCTATATGCATAGAAGCTCTTTTCTGCACTTTTCCAGGTAAGATTTGGGTAGCACTGGAACACTGACTAGAATCTCACTTCTTTTGCTTTTCCTTTTTTTGTCTTTGGTTGAATTCTTTGTAGGCTCGGTTGAATGAAATTATAACCTCTATTCAAAAGAGAGATCGTAGCAATGGGTCACCTGAATACCCTTGGATGGTGGATGGAGCTGGATTGCCACCCAATGCATCAGAATTACTTCCCAAGTTGGTAATATTTTACATCATATTAGCTTACACCTTTTTCCTCATAATAAGGGGAGACGCTAAAATTCACCATTTGAATAAATTAATATAATCTGGTTCTCTTTAGGATCTAACTCATTAAGATTATATTAGTATCTAATACTATTTTAGCCTTGTCATCAACTGATTAGTGGTAATCAAGAAGTCATTCCTACACTTGGATTAGCTTCACGAGTTCGTTTTGCAATTAACCTTGCTATAATTATTTTTGAGTTCAGGTATAAAGCCCAGGGCCAGTTTTAATAGTAAACTTTATTATTTATTTCAAAATTTGAGCTCTTAAGTGGAAAAGCTGCAGCACTATCTGTGTTGAAATGCAAGAGTCGACTTTCTCTCCAGACCTCATTTGGTTCCTTTCCCAGCTGTAAATTAATATCATATAGTATACAGATTTTTAGGCTCTTTAATCTGTATTATTTCCTTATTTGTTCCTAGGCTGACGCTGATTCAAATTTTAGGGTTTCTGTAGTCTATTAATTCCTTCTTCTCTGATAGAACTCCAAAGACCATTAACCCCACTAATCCCACAAAAGGGGGCCATGTAAGAGAAGAAGAAGTTAAAATCAGTGAGTGGGAGGTAGTTAATTTAAAATCAGTGAGTGGGAGGTAGTTAATAGCCCACTAACTGTACACTCCTTTACTAGTAGCTTGGGATGTTGGAGCACTTAGGTCAACCACTTTCAGCACTTTATGCATTATTCCCATGTTCTATATAATTGCACCCATGTCGTTAGCACTTTTCTTAATTCTAGGACAACATTTAGATGGTATATTTCTATAAATACCCATAGGTTGTGCATTTTAAATTCAAGTCAGATTTAATTCTGAAATTGTATTCGAGTTTTTTTCCCCCCAACCTAAGGACGCACTAATTGGAGAATTCTAGTGTTTAAGATTCTTGCACTTAAGTCTGCCCAATTATTTTCTTATTTTTCTATTCCTATTCTGCTGCTTCTATCAAATTGACACACTGTTTGAGAAGCAAGAAATAAGGAAATTAAATTGACATTTTTCAAATGCATGATAACATTTAGACTGCAAAAGATGTATTAAGGTAAATTTGGTTGTGGTGGATGACAAAAGTTAAATTCAGATATAAGATTTCTTAAATCAACCGCAATGGTTCAGAGTAAAGTTGGTTTGAGGTGTCCATTTGCAAAATTTAGTAAATCCCTGCACTGATAAGGCCATATTACTTTCCTTTTCCAAGACCATGTGGATCTTTTTGGCAAGATTGAGACTATCTTGTTTTTCTAATAGAGGGAAAACCCATGTGCTATTGTTAATATATTAGCTTTCAGGATAGAATTGTCTCTAAATTATTGCTTCTTGATTTCTTTTTCTTATAGATTTTCACTGTTATGGAATAGAACATGATGGCGTCGCTTGATCCATATAGCCGACCCCACCTAGTGGGAAAAGGCTTTGATTGTTATTGTTTTCACTGTTATGGAATATTAATCTTAGTGAAAATGCAAGTAGAGCTAGTCAAGCAAAATGGATAGATGATAATCATTATAATCTTTCTTTTTCAATTTCCATGCGTATCTTATCAATAGGTGAAGTTGACTAAGAAGGTTACTGAACAAGTAAGACTACTTGCCAAGGATGAAGATGAGAAACTTGCAGAAACAAGCTCATATGATGTAATTCCTCCTTATGACCAAGCAAAGGCACTTGGCAAGATAAATATTGACGTTGATCGTATAGCTGCTGGATTACCTTGTGGTAGTGAGGGGTTCCTTCTGATGTATGCTCGCTGGAAAAAGCTTGAAAGGGACTTGTACAATGAACGCAAGGAGTAAGTGTTAGCTTGTTTTGTTCAATCTTGTTCAATTTGGAAGGCCACTACTATATTTTAATTCTTATATTCCAAATTATTGAAAGCTCTCTCATCAAGTTTTTAATATCAAGTTATTTGTGAAATCAAAACTCATTATCTACTCCTGTATTTCCTATCAGCATATTTTTTCCTTTTTCCATGATACATTGCTCTAAAATTATATATACTTCGTATTAAATCCATTTCCTAAATTATTTTTCTTGTATCAAGTTTTTAATATAGCATCATTTGATACATATAGCCAACCCCACCCAATAAGAAAAGACTTTGATTTTTGTTGTTGTATCAAGTTTTTAATATCTAGTTATTTGTGAAGTGAAAACTCATTACATCCCCCTGTATTTTTTATGAACATTTTTTTAATCTTTCCATGATACAACAATAACAACAACAAATAAAGCATTTTCCTATTCGATGGGGTCAGCTATATAGATTAAATGATGCTACCGTGTTCATGAAATATATATTTAATATTAAATCCATCTCATAGATCACTTTCTTATCCCTTGTTTTTATCATGCTTTGTTTTATTCTTTTAGCTAGTTAGACAAGACAAAACAATCTTTAAGTTATAATGTTCAGTTCACTAAATAAAGTTTTCTTTCGATGTCACAAATTTCTGTTTGTAATTAAGCTTTCCAATGAGAATTTCGATTACAAATTTTTTGTGATAAAAATGGACAGAAATTATCTGCATTACATTATTACATGGGTTTCCAGTGTGCTTCTATATATTTTCCTTCTCCATGTCACTATGTACGAGTAATGAATTTGCATACTTGCTGATGATGTGTTTAACTGCAGCCGCTTTGACATCACTCAAATTCCTGATGTTTATGATTCATGCAAGTAAGTAATCTCAGAAAACGTTAGGTTCTTTATGCTAATATTACATGTCTTTTATAGCTCTGCCTAATGTATTCAGTGGAGAAATTATGGAGATAAAAGATTCTTTGCCAGAACACTCTCACTGTATTTAATCTGAAAACAGTACTGTGATAGAATTTTGGAGGCTTATTAGAAAGGCGACGTTATTTGATGTGGAATCTATTGTTCCTTATGAATGTAATAAAACAAAGACCATTTTTTTCAATTTTTCTTTCCTGCTCCCTCCTCCATGGATTTTATTTGTATCAAAGAACTAGGAACTCAGCTTGTTTGATTACATGTTTGAGGATATAAGCAATCAAAAATGAAAAGGCATATGGTCTTGCAGTGGATTTTAAGATGAAGCTTTTAAGTTATTGAGGTTGTTTTTCATTGCTAGTATACTCAAATACCAAAGAAAACTCAAAATGTTCAACTAGTTAATAATGTAATTACCATTGTTCTCAGAACCGGACCGGACCGGCAGGTCGGACCGGAAAACCGGAAAATTGGCTGTCAGTTCGGTCCGGAATAACCAAAGAACCGGTCAGATATAAAACCGGTCAATAACCGTCCAAACCGGTCAGAACCGGTGGTTTAGACGGTTTGACCGGTTTTTCCTTTTTTTAAAAAAAAAAAAAATTTTTTTTGTTGTTTATGATTTAGTATTTATTGAGAATTTGTTGTGACTTGTAGTTGTAAGGATTGTTCTATTTCAATATTTATTGTTTGGTTTGTGATAAGACTTGAGACTTAAATATGTTGATCCTTGAACTTATTTGAAGAGTTTAATATGATATTGTGGTAATTTGAAACTTGTTCTATTTCTTATCATGTTTAGATCGAGATGGAAACATATAATTTTTTATGATATATTTTAGTATATTTAATTAAAAATATATATTTTAAATGCCACCGGTTCGACCACGGTTGGACCATTGAACCGTGAACCAGTGCCTCGACCGGTACAATGACCGGTCCGGTTTTAAAAACATTGGTAATTACTATGCTGAGTCTAATATTAAATAATACAACCAGAGAAGGTTCTATCATATACAGAAATTAAACTAACTGCGATTTTAGTGTGGAAAGAAAAGTTTGTAGTTTTCCTTAAATTCTCTAGTTTTATATTTCTCTATCAAATTTAAATTTGACCAACTGTCACACCCCACAGATATGATCTCTTGCACAACGCACATCTTAATCTAGAAGGTCTGGACGAGCTTTTCAAAGTTGCTCAGGTATATAGAAGTTAGAGCTATATTCTGACATCAATATGATTCCATTGGAGTTATGTGATTACAGATTTCTTCCGCTTTTTGGAAATTGCATGCTTTTTTCTTCATTATACCCTGCTTGTATACTTTCCGAAAATAGAACTGTGAACTCTATGTACCACTTCCAAGTCTATCTCCTGCTAATTCCGAACTGTGTTTATGGCTAAATATTTTGAAAGAAACTTTCTTTTTCTTTTCTGGAAAAAAAATCTGATTAAGGTGTAACTATAGGTTGCCCTTTGCAGAAAATGGGGGGCTAAGAAATCAGATACCTTTATATGCACTACTTTTCTCTTACGTGAATATTAACAGTGACTGATGAGTTAAACTTCTTTCTGTATTGCTTTCATTTTATTGCAGGCACTCGCAGACGGTGTAATTCCAAATGAATATGGAATTAATCCGAAGCAGAAGTTGAAGATTGGCTCAAAGGTAAACTCTTGATATTAGACATCTCACAAATTTCCGTTCATGTTACAAATCTTTGTCCCCATTCTTTATTCGGTCCCAGCACAAAATTTGCATTTTGTTATAATATGTCATCTCCGAGTTAATGACCAACTTTTTCTATGGAGGGTTAAATTTGTTGTAGAATTAGCAGTTATATGCTGAGATTGAATTCCTTGGAAATAATATCTGATGAAAATAAAAGAGCAGTGGAAAGAAAAAAGTTAGATCAGAAGAGAGAAAGTAGTTAGGCTGAAGTGTTAGTTTACGAGTAGTAATCAGGATATCCATCCTTGATTCCATCACTTAATCTAAGTAGTAGTGACAGTTATCAACATATTCGTTGATTCTTGGTAATCAATCAAGATTTAATTGCCATCCTAAATAGTCCTAATCAATCTTGCAATAAACCCTTGTCTTGTCAACAATAACTCAAGGATTCTGCTTTGTACAAACTCCAGTAATAAGAGAAATGCCTAATGAATTTTCAACTTCTTCAATGCAAGGAATGTAGCAAAACAATGTTGCCATGCGTTGATTATTAAAGTTTTTTTAGTTATAATCCCATAATTTTCTTATGTCATATTTTATCAACATGATTGCCTTTAATTTCAGTATTACAATGTTCTAACCCCAAAGAATTGATAAGCAAGTACTACTTGAAATGTGAAGCCTGAAACTGTATGCTAAATAGTGGACCTTATGTAACATTTTGTCTTCAGATTCTTGCACAGGACATTACTTTGAACATTATTACTCAATCATGTGTTCATTTGTAACTATAGCCACCTGATTACCTTGATTTCTGCTATTTCAATTCAGATTGCACGCCGTTTATTGGGAAAAATTCTAATTGATTTGAGGAACACACGTGAGGAAGCCATTAGTGTTGCCGAGTTAAAGAGTAATCAAGACCATCTTTCATCAACCACCAAAACTGAAAAGGATGATACAGAGTCCAAGTCAAAACTCCCAAATAAAAATGATGACCTAAGAAGATCCAGCAATTTCAGTAATATATCGATGGATCAAGATGATGATGATGATAAAGAGACAAAATATCGATTGGATCCAAAGTAATTATCAGGACCTCATTTGATTTTGTACATCATTATCTCATGTACTAATTTATCTTATTTTCCACCAGGTACGCAAATGTCAAGACACCTGAGCGCCATGTGCGAACACGCCTGTACTTCACATCGGTGAGTGCTGTATTGTTTTTTCATCATATTGACTGGACTGGATTGTTAAAAATTGAGAATTTTTACATTGTATACTACATAGTAAAGACTTCCGTTATTACTTGTTTTGTGCCAGATAATTGGTTGATACAACTCGGTCATATAAAATATGCTTACTAATACTGCATTTTGCCTTTGTCCAAATTAACTTTATATCTTCGTGATTGTTGGCATACTAATTTTTTCGTAATAAAAAGACTGTTCAATTATCATTTGTCCCGAAAAAATCATTATAATAGACAAGATTTAAACATGTTGCTTTACTGTATTTTCACTTGCCCTTTCTTCATTATATGATTCATAAGTTGCCAAGATCTACATCTTGATTGCACAATCTTGCAGTCTTGCTATGCTACCCCTAGAAACTTAACTTCTTTTTTAAAAAAAATATTCAAATATAGCACCTGTACTAGTACACATCATTGAGAACAAGTGGCTCCTTTGTTGTGTGGATATTGTCATTTTAGAGACTTGTGAGTTGTCAGTTGTTTTAATCTATGCAATTTATGACTTTTGTTATAAATGTTTGGTAAAATTTTGATAGTATTATGCTTATTTTTGAATTACACATAAATATTGGGAACAAATTAAGTTCTAATATGCAAAGTGATAGTTACCATTAGATTACAAATCGATGGTTGAGATTAATGTTATAATTCCCCATAAATTTGTAATATCTTGATTTTCACATCAATGGTTTTTGCATTAATCTGGACCCTCTCACATAAGAATGTAAAGGACAAAACATCTCATTGATTGGATTCTATGAATGAATCATTTTGGCCCCATGGCCGGTCCTATGTAAAATATCAATTTTGATAACCTTGTGTCTAATTGATTGGTGATCTGTCCATGACATTGTCAGTCTTCATTTAATTCTGCCATTGTCAAATTGTCATTCATATTTGAAAGTCAAGTTTATTAACGGTTACAAATTCAGTTTGCTTAAAGCTATTTGGTTTGACATTTATGATTCAAATTGTATTATATGTTGTATTAATTTCTTAAATAACGACTTATTAAAACCAGGAAACCCAAAGATGATTCATCAGAAATTTTTTTTATCTAATTAAATTATATGAAAAACTCAACTACAAATCTCTCTTTGAAATTTAAATGCATGTATTTGAACAGACAAGTTTTACAAATTTTCTGCTCCTTATTTATGTACATACCGTTTTTTTATCTCAATTATTTTTATGTGCAGGAATCACATATCCATTCTCTCATGAATGTGATTCGTTACTGTAATATGGATGAATCTCTTCAAGGGGAAGATAGTCTGGTTTACCTCAATGCCCTAGAGCGCCTATTTAGAACAAAGGAGCTTGACTATATGAGCTACATTGTGCTAAGGATGTTTGAGAACACAGAGGTGGGTCATTTTAGGAATTTCCTGTTCAGTATTTCTTAAGCTTCAATATGATTATTTTGTTATCTACATTCTATCACTTGTATGGTAATTTCATTTATTGCTCCCCTTGTTCCTTGGACAAAGCATAACTAATTACCCGGAGTTATGTGATATCTTATTTGCATCTTGCATGTTTATCATTCTTCTTATATTGAACCTTCTTTCGACTTTGGAACATCAGGTGGCTCTAGACGATCCGAAAAGGTTCCGAATGGAGCTGACCTTCAGCCGTGGTGCTGATTTATCCCCCTTAGAGGTAATAATGCAAGTTCATAAATCATGAAAATATTAAATTTAGTCCCTGAAAAATATATCATTTGTCTTAATTTAGTCCTTAAAAAAAATTCACTTGTCTCATTTTAGTCCTTAATCCTTAAACCTTGAACACATGGATGAAATTGCGATTTAAAAGTGTCTTTCAGTAACTAAATTTGATAATTCATGAACTAAATTGAAACAAATTGTATCTTATGAACTAAAGTTGATAAATTCATAACTCAGGGACTAAATTGAGATAAATTGAATCATTCAAGAACCAAAACGGTATTTTACTCTAGTTTCTAGTATTATGATAAAAAAAATTTCTCCTATCAACGTTCCGTGATTGGAGTAATATCTGTAAATATGCTATGTCTCTATGTGGATCTTGTGCTTCATTCAACTGCTAATAGTAACATTGGTGCGTTTCTTTGGTAACAGAAGAATGATAGTGAGGCCACTTCATTGCATCAAGAGCATACTCTACCAATTATGGGTCCAGAAAGGCTACAAGAAGTAGGGTCATTTCTGTCTCTAGAAAAAATGGAGACGATGGTTCGTCCATTTGCTATGCCAGCAGAAGACTTTCCTCCCCCAGAAATACCCGCCGAATTCTCCGGCTATTTCTCAAAAAGCGTGCTTGAGCGCCTCGTAAATTTGTGGCCTTTCCATAAGCATCATTCCAATTCTAACGGCAAGTAGGCAGCTACATCGGAACTTCTCATTCCGCCTCCGGCTTTTATTCTACGCACGTTGATCCACTAAAATGCATGAAGTGTACGGTTTGGACTGTCAGATAAAAATTAAGATCCATGTCCTTCATAGCACTTTCATTGTGCTTCACGAATTCACACCGGTGTTTCTTAATGTAACGGGAAAAATCGTATGATATTATTTGAAGCGAGCTTTGGGCTTATTTGGAACACCTAAATCTTCCAACAACCATTCGTTCTATTATATTTTAATCAAAACATCAAATTAGTCTCTTATTTGTACGAAGTTTCATATTGGTCCTTTATGTTTCAAAAAGTTTAAACTGGTCCTTTTATGTTTGCAAGAAGTTCTAAATTAATTGGTATTCTGTCCACTTCCGTCAATTTCTTAAGTTAAGTGTTGATGTGATGTGCTGACGTGTCTATCTAAGCTGATGTGTTATGCCACACCATTACCATGTCATCACATATGATAGTGGATGTTGGCGTGGCATAATAAGTCATCTTAAATGAACACGTAAGAGAGATAATATGTCCATCTCAGTACGCCACGT
Source organism: Senna tora (assembly GCA_014851425.1). Taxonomy (NCBI): domain Eukaryota; kingdom Viridiplantae; phylum Streptophyta; class Magnoliopsida; order Fabales; family Fabaceae; genus Senna; species Senna tora. The sequence continues at coordinate 24,377,418 of CM026272.1, forward strand.
CAGCACTTAACGGACTTGGATAGAAGTACCAATTTGGAACTTTTACAAACACAAAGGATCAATTTAAATTTTTTGAAACATAAAGGATTAATATAACATTTCGTACAAACATAAAAGACCAATTTAGAGTTTTAATTTATATTTTTTTACGATAAATGGATTATTAACTTTTGACCGGGCTTGTTTGAAGTTGAGAAGAAATCAGAACGAAGATGGTCACAGTACAAGTAAGGAATCAATTTTTGGAAAACTATTATAATACCTCGAATACTAGATTATAAAGGAAGAATTGTGTTGATTTTGATATAATATTAACTAATCTGTCAAAATCGAGCCCTGTGACTGCGAGTATGTGAAAATTTATCTATTTTTAATTAAACTAGAGTGTGACCCGTGCTCGCTATGTTTACAGAAAATTATATAATGATTGTTTATTAATTTCAACTTTATTAAATAAAATTAAAAATATTTTTTCGTAATCAATAAAATTATAAATATGAATTATATAATAAATATTATGATAAATGCTAATGTGACAAAACGGGCTAATTTAGTCTTGGCCTTCATTCACTTTTTGACCCTAATTTATTATGGTTGGGTTGACCCTTATTTATTTATTTCAAAAATAATGTTTTTTAATTATTAAATAAACATAAAATATTTTATAATATAATTCTTTTCTTAAGAAAAAAGAGGGATAAAATTGTAAAGAGAGTAATATCCATTTTGTTTCATCTATTTTTGCTTTTCCTCTCACAGTAAACTTTTTTTTAATGTTTTGTTAAAGGAGATTATTATTAACAATTGTTACACCTGTCTCTTTTCACTTCATCCAAATTAATTCAAATTAAGGATAGCAAAATTGCCCCTAATGATCAATCATTCTATTTCTACATATGTAAACCAATCAAAAGCTGAATATTTATTTGACAATAATTTACATACAGAAATCTTATAATGTAAATAAACTTGACATATCATTTTAAGAAATTCACGCAATGCACACTAATTAAGCACTTACACAGGAAAAAATAATGAATAACAAATATATATAGAGCAGTCAAAAGAGAGGCGGAATTTTTCGAATTGAGATCTTGAAATTTATGAGGTATTATCAACAAGGATCAAGGAAATTTTAATTAAGATAATGATCAACTCTTGAAGGCGATCAATTTAGCATTAATTGTCAATATTCAAATCAATTTTGCATCAGCCAGTTTAATGAGAAATCAAGACGTGTGGTAGCTGTTTTTTTCAAGTTGGAAGACCTTTAAAGTTGGATGCCAATTGCCAAGTGGAAATCTGGATAGCATTTGGAGTGATTGAATGAGAATGAAAGTTAAGATAATTAGTTGTTGCTTGAGTGGTTTCTTTGTTTAATTTGTGCGATTTTTGAAAATGGCCGTTTCCTATTAGATTCAAAGACAACCCTTCTCATATTTATTGCTTTTAATTAATCAAATAAATCATAATGGAATATATTGATTGGGGCATTAAATTTAATATTTGTATTTCACAAAACTGACATTCACCATTGAGTAAGAATTTTCATTTCCTAATCAAAGAGACTATTAATTATATATCTATGCATATGTGCGCGTGCGTGCGTGCGCGCGTGCGTGTGTGTGTGTGAAGGCCATTATGAGGACAAGTTCTCGGGTAGGGAGGCGCCTCCAACATACGTACAACGCGAACTTTTATGGTCTACCTATTTTTAGAAGGAATTCTCAAAGTGTAGATATCAAGTTTCTGTTTTAATAAAATAAAATTAATAAACATTTGTCAGATTGCTTGAAGAGAAAGAAGATTATTCCATGTGAATGTGTAAAATAGAAAAATGAATAAGAGAAACAAATAAAAACACATAGCACTAATATAGTAAAGAAATGAGTCTCATAATTCCAAAATAATTAAAAAATATAGACCCAAATTGTTGGAGGTACAAGATGCAGAATATAAGAAAGGCATGGGCACCGAAAGTTAAATGATAAGACTTAATAAAAATGGTTGGAGGCACAAGATGCAGAATAAGAACGCCAGCCAAAATTGAAAATTGGATAACTTTGTATTAGACCCAATTTCCGAAGGAAAATAAAGCTACATGTTTATATGGTAATGCAAACAATGGGCACACTTCAAATATTGGATTTGCATTAATAACGGATTGATTAATTTATGCATGATTTAAGTGCAAATTAATTGATAATCCTATTGACCAATTTTTGCCATTAAAGCATGGGCAATAATTAATTGCATTGAATTAAAATGAATTAATTGGAATGGATTGAAGACGGAAAATCCAAGTTGAATTATTATAAATCATGTGGACCAATAGAAATTTAGCATTTGTAATATTGTTTGACATGTGGACTAAATGCATGAAATTAAAAGTTGAATTGATGATGTGTGAGAAGAGGAAATGTATCTTCAATCCTATGTGTCAAGCAAATGTGCAAGGGGGATTCCTTTATATATATATATATATATATATATATATATAGATGTCAGTGATATTGAATATCTAATAATTTTTAATTTTTAGACCAATTGTATCACCTTTTACAATTTACAAATCAATAAAGGAGGGTTTACAAATCAATAAAGGAACCAATTACTGTAGTATTTAATAATAAATACCTTGGTTTAAAAAAAAAAAAACTTAATAGACCTAGTGATAGGAACTTATCAATAGATTTTCCACAACCACCAAATATTAAAGGAACTAATTGCAGTGAGCAATTTTACTTTAAAATCCTAATAAAAAAAATTAAACCTTAAAATTTCTCTTCTCAAAAAAATATTTTCTTAACACTTTATTTTTATCTTTTTTCTATTAGTAATTCGTCTGAACCTAAGACAAATTAAAATCCGTCTCAGGCCTAGACGGATTGTACTATTTTTTTTTAATATATAACATTGCAATCCATCTGAGAGGCAGACGGATTGCAATGTTATATATATATATTAGTTGTAATAATATAATATATAATTTTTATTTATAATTAAATATATAATATTAATAGGTAGTTGGTTGGAGTGGTAGCTATTTTATTTTTCTTAAGCAAGGTCTAGAGTTCGAGTTTTGTGTATAAAAAAAATCTCTGCTGGGAGAGCTCTATCCCTATTATGGGACCTTAGCTAACTCGAACAAAATTGTCTCCAATAGAAAGATACATGTGAAATAAATTATTTAAAATATTTAAAAATATATATATAATTAAATAAATTATTATTTTTTATTACACATATATATATATATAGGTTTCCACATGTATCCTCCTATTGGAGGTAATCCTGTTCGAGTTAGCTGAGATCCTATAACAGGGGTAGAGCTCTCCTAACAGAAATTTTTTCATACACAAGATTCGAACCCGAGACATTGCTTAAAGAGAATGAAGTACCTATCACCCCAACCAACTACTTATTGGTATTATATATATATATTTAATTATAAATAAAAATTATATATTATATTATTATATTTAATATATATAAATATATATATACACAGGCACACCCACTAAATATATATATATATATATCTATATATATATATCACTTTGGATTTTTTGGTGTCACACAAGCAAAGTGTGACATCAAAAAAATAACTTCCCCCTCAACTTTTCAATAAATAACCAAATATGATAGGTGGTTACTAAAAAAATAGAGAAGTGTAAAACTTCTCATTTTTTTTAATTTTTTTAATTTTAAATTAAGATAAAAATTCTATTTAAAAAATTTTAAATTTTAAATTTTTAATAATTTTAAAATATAATAACTATTTTATATTATATTTTTAAAAAATTTAAGAATAAATTACATGTATGCACGTAGGTGCATACGAACCCTCTAGTATATATATATATATGGCTTTGGAGTTTTTGTATATATATATGGCTTTGGAGTTTTTGGTGTCACACAAGCAAAGTGTGACACCAAAAAAATAACTTCCCCACTAAAAATAACTAATTAATAAATAACTTCTCATGAATAACTTTCAATAATAACTTCTCATGATTTAATAAATTATTTGAAATATAATTATTATATTTTATTTTAAAAGTTAAAAAACTATTAAATATTAAATATTTTATTATTTAAATCATAATAATAATAATTTTATCTATATCTATATATATATGACTTTAGGATTTTTGGTGTCACACAAGTTAAAGTGTGACACAAAAAAAATAACTTTCCCCTCAACTTCCCAATAAATAACTAACTTCTCAATAAATCTATAGCTATATTTTATAATTAAAAAATACAAAAAAATATAATTGGAGGATGTGGGAGAGAGAAAACAAATATGATAGGTGGTTACTAAAAAAATGAAGAAGTTCATAACTTCTCATTTTTTATCTATATATATATGGCTTTGGGTTTTTGGTGTCACACAATTAAAGTGTGACACAAAAAAAATAACTTCCCCCTCAACTTCCCAATAAATAACTAACTTCTCAATAAATCTATAGCTATATTTTATAATAAAAAATACAAAAAAATATAATTGGAGGATGTGGAAGAGAGAAAACAAATATGATAGGTGGTTACTAAAAAAATGAAGAAGTTCATAACTTCTCATTTTTTATTTTTTTTATTTTAAATTATGATAAAAATTCTATTTAAAAATTTTAAAATATTTAATTTTTAATGATTTTAAAATACAATAACTATTTTATATTATATTTTAAAAAATTTAAGAATAAATTACATGTATGCACTTAGGTGCATGCGAAACCTCTAGTATATCTATATATATATGGCTTTGGGGTTTTTGGTGTCATACAACCAAAGTGTGACACCAAAAAAATAACTTCCCCCTCAACTTCCCAATAAATAATCAACTTCTCAATAAATCTATATCTATATTTATAGCTATGTTTTATAATTTAAAAATACAAAAAAAAATAATGTGATTGGAGGATGTGGGAGAGAGAAAACAAATATGATAGGTGGTTACTTAAAAAAAATAGAGATGTGCATAACTTCTCATCTTTTAATTTTTTATTTTAAATTATGATAAAAATTTTATTTAAAAATTTTAAAATTATCAAATATTTACTTTTTAATGATTTTAAAATATAATAACTATTTTATATTATATTTTTAAAAAATTTAAGAATAAATTACATGTATGCACGTAGGTGCATGCGAAGCCTCTAGTATATATATATGGCTTTGGAGTTTTTGGTGTCACACAAGTAAAGTGTGATACCAAAAAAATAACTTCCCCACTAAAAATAACTACTCAATAAATAACTTCCCATGATTTAATATATTATTTAAAATATAATTATTATATTATATTTTGAAAGTTAAAAAATTATCAAATATTTAATATTTTATTATTTTAAATAATAATAATAATTTATCTTATTTTTTTTAAAAAAAATAAAAACAAATTATATGCACGGTACGTGCATGCGAAGCCTCTAGTATCTATTTATTGGTTTTGGATTTTTTGTGTCTTGAACCTCACTTTCATCAACTAAAATAAAAAATATAAAGAAAATATTATTGTAGGATATGATTGAGGAATAGATATTCAGTTAGTTGTTAAAAAAAATGAAATTCATAAATTTTTATTACTTTATTTATTATTTTAAATTATAATAATTTTATTTAAAAATTAAAAAATTATCAAATATTATAATTTTGATATTATTTTAAAATATAAAAATTATTTTATATTATATTTTTTTAAAAATAAATTATATGTGTACGTATGTGTATGCGAAGCCTCTAATGTATATACATATATTTATTTATATGGTGGACCCCTTTCGTCAATAGCTTCCCAAAATAATTTTATTTTATACTAAAAATTATAAATTAAACTAAAATGACCATTTAACTAATTAAAAAAAGAAAATAAAAATATAATGAGAGAAAATAATGGGAGAGAGAAAATAGAAATAGTGGAAGTGATAGTTTTTTTTAAAAGGATAATGGTAGTGGTAATTATCAAAGAAAATAATTTACTAATTTTTAATTTATTGTTTTAAAATTAATAATAATTTATATTATATTTTAAAATTAAAAAAATTGTCATGCACGTATGTGCATGTGAAACCTCTAGTATCATATATGATACATGTATGTATCATATATATATATGTATAACATTGCAATCCGTCTGCCTCTTAGACGGATTGCAATATTATATATTAAAAAAAAATAGTGCAATCCGTCTGGGCCTGAGACGGATTTCAATCTGTCTGAGGTTCAGACGGATTACTAGTAGGAAAAGGACAAAAATAAAGTGTTGAGAGAATATTTTTTTAAGAAGAGAAATTTTGGAGTTTAGTTTTTTTAATAAGATTTTAAAGTAAAATTGCCAATTGCGTGAATTCATGAGAACGAAAAAAATTAAGTCAACAAGAAACAGTTTTTTTTTTTTTTTTTAATCGATGGGGTATTAACTAAATAAGTATTTTAAGGAAAAGAACTAATGTACAAATTCTCACTAGCAATAGCAAATCCTTCTCATGAGAACAACAAAATTAAGTCAACAAGAAACAGCTTTTTTTTTTTTTAATCGATGGGAACTAAAAAAGTATTTAAGCCAAAATAATTTCATTCCAATTTTTTTTTTCTCTTATCTTTATTAACTAATATATTAGCTTTTTTTTTTTTCAAGTGTAGTCAAGTTCATATAAAATTATTTTTGTTAGAACACGAATAAGTTAGTATAAAGCTTAGAAAAGGCAAAAATGGTACATAATATTTATCTCTATTAAGGCGTCATTTCAGTTTGTCTACCATCTTAATTAAGTTGTAATTAAACTAAGTCTATTTGAACTTTAGATGTAATTGATAACGTCGAAAAAGAAACAAATTATATGGAAGATGAAACTGAAACAAAATAATGTCAAAAACAATATTAATGTCTTTGAATCAAATCAAATCGAATTAAGTAAAAATCGAATAAAATCAATCAACCGTTTGATTTGGTTCAATTTAGTACGTCAAAAAGTTGAATCAGTACGCATATAAGTAATGTCCATGACATGTCAAAGCTGTGTCCGACGCGTATTCGAGCTGAAAAAAATTATTTTTTTAATTGGACATGTACGGACGTGTGCCGAACACATAAAATCAGTGTATCGATGTCATGTGCGAACACCGACACGCCGATGAGCTTAAATTTTAGAGTATCCGTACTAGATCTAAATTCTTCTTGCCTCATTGTGACAACGCCTCCTGGACCAAAGGAGTCCTCAAAGCCAAAGACGTTATTCTAAATAACATCTAGTGGCAATTCAGTTATGGAAGCCTTATAAATACTAACCACCACCTTTGGTGCCCGATGCTTCGAGATTTTTCTCAGTATCCAACTGTGAGAGATCTCATAGAGAATGGATCTAGTGTTTGGCTCTTCTACGTATTAGCTCTGGTTGTGCTTGGTAGTTTGGAAAACATGCTATGATTTGGTTATTATGAAATGATATTATTTTCTTAGTAGTTGTGAAGATCATTGTTTCATATGATCATATAATTTATATTATAATGATGATTTATGATATATGCAGATCATTTATGAATATGAAGGTAAACTTTTGCCTTCAAATGCAATGGAGTATTTCCACTTATATGTTTCTCATTTATATAGGGTTTTGTTTTTCACCATATTGGTGACTTCATTAACTCTTCCATTATCTTTGATTTAGTAATGCACTAGTTTTCTTTATTTGTTGGATTTGAGATTTTTTAAAAAAATTAAGTGGCTTTTAATTAGATTAAATGCATGAGTTGCATGTTAATTGATTTATTTTATTATTTTAGGTAAAATTTAAAAAAAATCATCAAAAAAACGTATTGATGATGTTTCTAGGATGCAAGATGGAAATACTCTTGATGGACAAGTAGATGAGGAAGAGACTAGTGATGAGGAGGCTAATGAAGAAGATGCTGAATTTTTTAGTTGTCAATCTCTTTTGTCTAAAGAGTAAGTTACTAGTGCTTGGATTGAAGTAGCTGGAGGAGTTACAAAAGGAAGACTTTATGGACTTGGATCCGATAATACTACTTTTGTGTGTGGATGTGACCACACATCCATATCTACTTCAACATCAACTCCTACTACACATAACTTTGACTCTTCTCACTTCCAAGAGGCAGTGAACCGAGTGGTTGAGGAAAAATTATCAGAGATGCGAGCAAGATTACAAGAAGAGATGCGTACCATTGAGGCAATGCGATCAAGCCAACCGCCAATTTAGGACCACTGATGTTTATATTTAGAATAAGGTAATTTTTGGGATTGTGCTGGACTCTTTTTGGGAACATTGTGGATAACACTTTCTCGATATTTTGGATAGATGTTAATAGGTGGAGGTGAAGAATATTGTGGATAGCACTTGATATTTTAGATAGATGTTATTAGTTAGAGGAAAAATTACTTCACTCATATATTTTGTAATACAGACCTTTATATATATATATATATATATATATATATATATATATATATATATATATATATATATATATATATATATATAGTGTTTATTTTGACTGCATTATATTTGTATAATTGTAGTAAAATATAATGTAATGAACTAAAAAAAAAATTAGCAATATGGTGATGCTAATATTAGCAATGATCAAAATTGAAGTTAGCAACAGATTGCTAATTAGAAACAAAATTTTCAACAAATTTAGCTACAGATATTGTGTGTCTAAATGTGATTTTAGCTACAAATATAGCAACGGGTTGTCCCTCTTAAAATTACCAACGAAAATGAGGACGTTGCTAAAAAGTCAAACTTTCAACTCAATTTACTAAATTAGAAACGTCTCAATTTGAATTCAGCAACCGATAATTCTGTTGCTAATTTAGCATCCGAAAATTTGCATTCGTTGCTAAGTTTAGCAAGGCCGATTTTTGCAACAATAATAGCAACGTCACAATTCTGTTTCTAAATTTCAATTAGCAACGGATTTTGACCATTTAGAAACGAATTTGTCCGTTGCTAAATAGCATTTTTCTAGTAGTGTCTCTGCTTCCTTCTCTTTTCTGGGTTCATCAATATCCACAACCCTCTTCCTCCCAACTCTAAACCCAGTAAAAGAAAAAAAAAATCTCATGCGAGAAAAGAGGTGCCGAAGCCTAAGCCGTCGAAAAAAGAGGATGTGAGATTGAGAAGCCGAAGTAGATCCGGGTGAAGAAGAAGAGGGTTGTCGTCTTTCTTCTTCTTCAATTCACGGTGGGAAGAAGAAGAAGAAGAAGAAGAGGACGGGAGAAGAAACAGAGAAAGAGAGGGAGAGGGAGAGAAAGGCAAAGGAATTAATGAGTGAATGGGAGTAGATCTGAAAAAAGTGATGCTCCATCTTTCAACCTCTTTTTTTAATTTTTTACTTTTGCAATTTACCGATTTCTTTTTTAATAATTGTTTTAGAATATTAATTTTTTTAATATTTATTGAAGGACAAATTAGTCTTTTTACTTCATATTCTTTTACAAACTTTCAATTCTATCTTTTCATATCAAACACACTTTTCAATTTAAATAATTCAATTCCAATTTCATCTCACCAATTCCAATTCTACAATTTTTTTGAACCAAACGCAACCTAATGCTACGTTTGCTTCAAAAATTTTATGGAATTGGAATCCCAATTCCATAAAAACAAAATTTTCTAGTGTTTGGTTCGCTTCCTAAAATTGAAAATTAGATTCCGTGGAATTAGACAATTCCATGGAATTCAATTCTCAATTCCATAAAGTGGATTTTGTTTGGTTGGACGTGGAATTGGATTCTACGTGGAATTGCACAATATTCTAGGAATTATTTAGTTTGGTTGAGTTATGTGGAATTGGAATTGAATTACGTGGAATTGGTTTTTTTGAATTGGGTGTGTAAATTTTGTAGAATTAGATTGTAGGGTATTTTTGAGAAATTGAGATAAATTTTATGAAATTGGGTTTAAAAGATATTTTTGTCCCTACTTTCTTTCTCTCTCTCTTACTGTTTTTTATTTTTTATAATGAATATAAAAAAAGTCATTATGTATTAAAAATAAAATTAAAAAAATAATTATTAAGAAGCAAATTAGTCTTTTTACCTCACATTCTTTTATAAACTTTCAATTCTATCTTTTCATACCAAACACACTTTTTCAATTCAAATAATTCAATTCCAATTCTATCTTTTTATACCAAACACACTTTTTCAATTCAAATAATTCAATTCCAATTCCATAAATTTTTTCAGCCAAATGTAACCTAAAGAAAAAAGGAAAGAGAATGCATTTATTGTGTTTGATAGTAAAAATTAGGGAATGAAAATAGAATGAGAATGTATTAAAATTATCAATTTACCCTTTATATTCAAATATTAAAAAAATAAAGTTATAACTATGTGAAATTAAAAGGTGTAATGGATATTTTATATTTATTTTTTATTTAAAAAAAAGCACAATTTTCATGATAGAAATGAGATCTCCATCAATGATAGGACCCAAATAAATCCCACCACTTTTTGATTTCCTTTTCCTCTAATCTTTTCCTCTAAACTTATGTGCTGTTACTTACATGCTTTTGATAAGGTTAACCAATTAAAAAAAGACATGTGTCAGACACATGTCTTTTTTTAATTGATTAAATTGACACATGTCTTTTTTTAATTAGTTAACCTTACCAAAAGCATGTAAACAACAACACATAAGTTTTGTCCTTCTTGCAATGTGATTTGGCTTGGGCGGTTTGGTTCGGAAGTCACTTAGTGCTAAGATCTAGTGTTCTTTCGTACACCTCCATGTTCCAATGGTTCACACTTCACACATTGGATTGAGGATGGTAATTCTAGACAGGATGACCATGACAATGTCAATTTTGTTTGTAATGGAAGGCAAAATCCTTTGATCCCAAATTAACGAGGCGCTTATTTCAATCTATAATCATTGGGGCGATTGCAAAACGACTTTTCAACTTAACGTATTCCTTCCATTTCTCTCACTGCCCTTGAAATGTTGGTGCCATATCTATTGTGGACAGCAGAATTCCTTATGATGGGAGGGTGATCTTGGTTGATGTCGCCCAAAAGAAGCACCGTAATGAAGTCAACCACATTGCCGGTAGTATCATTAGGAGGAGTATATGTTGCGTGGTACGGCAGTACGTCCCTCCAATCAGTTGGTCCCTAATCTATTTAAGATAGGTCTTAATTAATGTGAGTTTTTATTAATACTAACCAATGACACTATATGAATGATTGGAGGGATGCATTAAAGTTCAATGTTATGATAGTATTAAGAGTCACAATAGCCCTTTTATGGAGAATTGCTTTTGTGCCAATAGTAAGTAAGATAGGTCTTAATTAATGTGAGTTTTTATTAATACTAACCAATGACACTATATGAATGATTGGAGGGATGCATTAAAGTTCAATGTTATGATAGTATTAAGAGTCACAATAGCCCTTTTATGGAGAATTGCTTTTGTGCCAATAGTAAGTTAACCAGCCACCAAGCTCTTCAAGCTCTTCTCATGGTTATTCACAAGAGCTTGCAAATTGTTATGAACCACCAACGTTCCTCCAGCGTGTTCAAATCTAATCATATCTAATTTTGTAGGGAATGGCTCAGATCCACATAACTCGACCCGACCCAGGGACTTAAATGAAAAATCGAAAATAAATCCAGGCAAAAATAAATATTGCGGAAGCTACTAACCTGGACGCCATCGCTAAAACCTCGAATCTTGTCAGTGTCTCTGCTCCACCAGAGCTGACCTCCAATCGACGAACACCGAAAAGGGCCGCACCAAACAGAGGACTCTACCTACGAGAGGTAGAGCCACATGTCCACGACTGATACGCGGAAGAGGACTCAAGAGAAAGAGAAAATTATACTGAGTGGGGTTTCCCAAACGGGACCCCCCTTTCCAACATATGGAATGAACAAAATATTCACTTCCATCATGATCACCTAGCTCACTTTGGGCCACGAGTACGGGCTCGTGTGACCTTCGATGAGAGTCATTTTCATTTTGTTCTCTTCGTCTCTCTGCAAGCTTTCCAACGGATCCTCACTCGACCCGATCAGACTCCCACATGGGCGGATATTTAGTCTCGAAGACCCCAATATATCCAACATACTCCCACTCGCACATGGTGGGAGGCCCATGACTATCCTTATCACAAAGGACTTCTCTATTTCTCTTTCTCTCGTCGTCTTCTTTCATACTCCGTGTCAGTCGTGACCGCTTGACACGATATGTGGGAGCCTTATACTAGAAGCCTGTTAGGGCCCAGCTATAAGTGATGCTACAGCCCAAGTGTCTAATGATGTGACCACATGTCTCACCGAAAAATAGTGCCATGGGTTCCCTAGACGTGTTCATATACATGGCTAGTCCAATCCCTCTAAGTCTACAATAAGACTAGGACTTCAGCCACACTCATTTACGATAGGTATCCACATCCATGAGAACCTCAAAGGGATCACATAATGGGCCGACCTCAGGATACTATCACACATGCATATGTCAAGACAATCTTCCTTTCGACCTCGTATCAGTTCAATCAAAGATAGCTGTTTTCCTGACAGTCTTCCATCGAGCCGTATTTTTCCATAGCCTCTTGGAAAGGTATCGAAATAGCATGCACTACCTCATCTCTTCATGACAGAGTCAAAGTGCATAAGGGTACCCTTTGAAAGGATTGATGCATCCTTTCAGGGACTCACACAGCATTGAAGCAGGGATTCATTCACATGCTTCCCTTGCGGTACTTAAAGCACATGCGGTATGAAACGCACGTTTTGGTGTTCTCGAGCGTATGTCGATTTTGATCCTCAATCACATACACCACACATACCTTAGTCCAGACTCACTTATAATCTGACTTGAGTTTGCTACCACACTTCGCTCGCTTCACATAGCGCCAAGTGGAGCACTCACGTCTGGCTACAGGCATTATGAATAGCGGGGATTCAAAATTCAATCATAAGACCTCATCATCTTAGCGGATCTCATCCTAGTACACTTACTAGGACGACTTATCAATTCTCAGTGGTGTTTTCCTGTCCAACACTCGGCGTTTTGTAGCTGCCTCTGAATATTCACACTATATCTCATTTTGGTGTTCAAGGAAAAAGCACCCAAGTCTCATCTTGGCCCATACCAAATGCGTGTCCAAGGCAGTTGCTCGTGTGAGAGAGCCAACCTCCCAAGCCTGTACGACATACTTTATATGTTGTGTAATAAGTACTTCTATTTCTTGATCCACACAAAATAAAGGTATGCCTAGGCATCATACTTTACTTATGATCAAGAAATAGAGCTCTTACAAATCTTGTCCTCATGACATAAACTATGTTAAATCACCCTAGTTCTAAGCAATCCTGTGTATCTAAAACACTAGTTTTACGGCTTGTATTTTTATACAGCCAACCCACTACTGCGGGTCTGTGAGGGTATAGAGCCAATGCTCTATCACAGGTCATACTGTGAGGATACTTTCTCCGGTCACTTGATGCTTAGACTGGCACAAAAGGGTAGTTAACTACTGTGTAACGATGTCTCATACAAAGTTGTGTTACGTTCTCTTGTGGTACTTAGGCTTTCTTTGGTGTAAACCATAGCTGTTTGACTTGATAAGGTCAATGTCACTACGTCAACAGCTCTTTCTGCGATCTATAAGTGACTTTAGATCTTCCTATCCAAACTATCCTGTACTGCTGATGATCATGCCATGAACTCCATGTCCCTAGTGGACAGAGAAATGCATAATCCTTACTTGCCTCTTTGCAAGATGGTTCCAGTGCTTAGCAAAGCACACCAAGACGTGGATGTTCTCTCATCCAAGTCTCTTACCCAATCGACATCAATGTGTGGCCCGTCGTTTGCAGGTCACCAATATGATGAAAACAATCGATTTTCAGCAACGCCCTTCAGCATCGCCCTTCAAGTACCACAGAACACTCTAAACAGTGTGTCTGACCAAGGTTTGACTGATAACGACTCACAAAGCTAACTACAAAAAACACGTTGGAGCGAGTACAATCCTAATTGTATTTCAAGCTGCCAACCACATGTATCAAAATACTATCCAATGACCCCATCTCTGACTTAGTCTAAAGACATGTAACAAGACTCAAACTCTTGTCTCTTGCTACTAGCACATCACTCGGGTTCAGGTCCCCTCAATTGGAATCCACTAAGAATCTCTTCTTCATAAGATTCTTGTGACATAATGAGTCAATTCTTGGAGAATTCTCCATGAATCTTGACTCCCACTGCCTAAACCTTTTCCTTTATCTTAAAAGATGAAAGGATAGCCATCCTTAATTGGCTAAAGCAGTCTTTGTGTCATTTCTAGCTAGCCATATGTCTTCTACATAGAGTGTGAGGGTAATGAAATACTCTCAGCTTTCTTGAAATGGACTAAGTGGTCAATTACCGCGAGTCTAGATGAATATGTGAGATCTTGACAGATCCTTGGAGTCGGCATACTCTGCGCTCCTAGCCTTTTGCCATGAGACCTATGTGCTCGTGCACGTAGATCCTTTCATCTAGTTTTCCATACAAGAAAAGCGGTCTTGACATCCTAATCGATGTATCCTAGACTTAAACTGGTGACCAAAGCTAGAATCAGACTCTGACCATACAATGAACGAGAAGGTTTCGTCACAGTCGATACCTTCTTGTTATGTGTACTTCTTCACTGCTTAATGTGCCTAGTAGTGGTCGATTGACCAATCTGTCTCCCTTGATTTCTAAGAGCACACTTGTTCTCAAAATGCCTTATGACGCGGGGCAGATCCACCAAGTCTTATACTTGGTATGTCCTTATAAACTTCATCTTTTCTTCTTTCATCGTTTTAGTCCATCTTTTATTAGTAGGGCCGGAGAGAGCCTTTTGAACTATCTAAGGCTCTACTTAATCATTTAGTACTTCTATAGTACTCCTGATTGTGCTTCGTGGAAGATATGCTCCTCGTAAGCATTACTCCCACTGGACTCAGCAACTGGAGATGCGTCTATACGCTCCTCTCAACGTGTTGTAGGTCCGCCTCCTTTCAATAAAGGTGCACATCCTAAAATCCGTCTCCCTTACTCTAGAAAAGTTAGTCTTGAGGATCATTACATCCTTAGACTCAAATTATGTGACCGGAGTGTCTCAATTCTCGCTAATGAAGACATATCCTTTTGAGTGATCAAGCTATCTTACCAAGACACGCTACTTGCCTCTAGGGTCAAGCTTTCCATACTCATAGGAAGGATCAAGTATGCTGTATACCCTCATGGTCTCAGCATACTCTAATTAGGTCTTTTACCTAACTAGAACTCATAAGGAGTCACTCACATAATTTGAAAGGGCAGATGGTTAAGTACGAAAGTGACTGTTGGCAAAACATCTCCCCAATGGGAACGTTCGCTTGAGTCATTATCAACTTAACCAACTCCAGGAGCAACTCATTTTGCTGTGGAGTGTGCGGAATAGTTAGTTGTCTAACTAGCCTAATTTCATCACGTAACTGTGAGAAAATACTGGGCCACTTGCCTTGCCTCCATGCTTATCGGACAGTTGATGTCCGATTGGACTAATTTGATGAAAGTGAGTTTTCTAATTTCATGACTGAATGGTTCTCAGGTTGCTTTGTCTGTAAGGCAATGTTTACAAACTAGCATTGGGAATTTATCCCCACAAATTCTCCTTTGCTAATACGTAATTGCGTCCCACACGTACTTGCCAAATAGGTGTACCAACCACAGAGGAAGACACAGGAAAACAACTAGTTGAATTACGAGAATGTAATTCAAAGTGTATCACAACACAACCATTGTCGTAAAATCAGAACTAACACTAAGAAGTCATGATAAACATGTATATCACATTATATGCTAAGTTCTCCACGAAAAAACAGCTCATAATAAGTTCCGTCCAGTATCTAGAACACAAAACATATATAAAGATAAAGAGTGGCCACTGCGCAACTTCGTTTTGTAGCTGTCCAACCTCTTAACTTTAATAATACTTTGTTCCCACGAGGATACTTCTGCTCCCATTGAACAGAGGACGAAACTCCATGAACCAATGTTCATGGGTGAGAGGAAAATGATTGCTGCAAACAATTTTTGCGCATAGTGCCTTATGGATTGACACAAGCAACATTTGTCCTTTGCCAAAATCTCTTTTCCTCTCTTGCTTTTCCTTTGAACTGAGGCTACTTACCTCACACTTACCATTTCTCTTCCTAGTATCACGTCTCTTGGACCCATTGTCCTTGTTCTTGGAGCCTATAGCTCTAAGAATCTTTAGCCACTTAGGGTACGTGCTCGGTGGATTTCGCAGCCTTGTGCCACAAATCCTTGAGCACTATGTGGTGTTTAGTGGAGGTCTGAATGACCTATATGCACTCCTAATAGGAGGAAAGAGATCTGACAATAGTTTGAACTCACTGTTTATCAATGGGGAGTGTTCAGGCTTACTCACACTCCCAAATTATGTTTGATTTCCCCCATTAGATGCGTCTTCATGCTCTTGTCAGAGCGCATCTTAGAGGAATCAAACTTGATTGTAAGCTGCCTTAGTTTGGTGGCCACAGTGTCACCAAAGCGATCTCTCTAATGTGATCTACATTCACAAGTTTTGTAGTTATACTATCAGTCAATCCTAGACGCTAACACTAATTACACACCTCCTTATTACACAACACACAACTCTTGAAAATTGTAATCAACGCAAGACGAGTGTAGATATAGTCAATCTCTACATTCGAGAAGTGGGGTCAACCACTCTCATCACACAGAGAGCCTATATATGTACACCTTTCTCTGCTTGACTCAACAATTTTCATAGAATAGTCACATACTATTCAAAATCTCTTTTGGATTCCCACTATGTAAGCGATCAAGAAGAACATCAAGTCGCCACAGGCACGACCTCGAACTTCCACTTGATTACAACGCTTATGATCATTTAAATAGTCACTTACTATTTAAATTCACACGTGGATAAGCATTTACATCGAGTTATGGGTTTACCACATGCTGCCCCTAGCTCCCACTCGAGTAAAACACTTAAGGTAATTTAAACAATCACAAATCGCTTAAATCTTCTCTCTTGTTGTGTATGTGAATGAGTCAAGAGATGGTCATATCCACTCTTTAGACTCCAATTCACCCTAATTTCTCCCCATATTTGGATTCTTCTCGCTAAAACGAGAAAAAACGACTAAAAAATTGTCGAAATCGGAGCTAAAACGGAGAATTTATGCGCGACAGAAAATTTCGCGATGCTGGTCAACGGTCAGCGTTGACCAGTCAACGGTCAACCATTGACCCCTTGTGGTTGCCGGCGGCGCCGATCACCGGACCAACGCCGGTCGACCACCGCATCCGGCGGCACCGGTCGCCGGAGCACTTTCGGGAGTCACCGGTGGCTTGCGGCGGCGGAAGTCACCGGAGCACCTTCGGCCGCCGCAGGCACCGGCGGCCCGCGACGGTGGAGGTCGCCAGCACCGACGACCCGCGGCGGCGGAGGTCGTCTGACCCCAGTCGGTCGGTGGCAGTTCGCGGCTACGTCGACCGCCGGAACTCGGCCGGCCGGCAATCACCGGCAGCTCCGTCAGCTGCTGCCAGTCAACTCCGCCTCATCATTCAACAATCCCCTTGATAATACCAATACTTACCCTTGTATCTTTTGGCATTTGACAAGCTTTTGTTGAGTTTAAAGAGTCATTATGCATGATTTAATGTTATTCAAGGGCACTTAAGGACTTAAATCACAATCTTGCTAATTCCATGTTTTTATTGAATAACTTGTGATAATTCTCTAGTTTTATTAACTTGAGAGCCTCACAATTGTTTTGGTTGATTTGTAGGTCAACTAGCTTGAGGAATAGCAAGGATTCAAGTGCTAGAGGTCGAGAAAGAAGCTGGAAAGCGAAGCTGGTATAAGATTTGAAGCTTAGAGGCATTTTTGGCCCTGTTCTACTGTTCCACCCGCTGCCAGCGGGTAGCCTTGCAAGCTGCCAGCGGGTGGAC
Organism: Senna tora; assembly: GCA_014851425.1. NCBI lineage: Eukaryota > Viridiplantae > Streptophyta > Magnoliopsida > Fabales > Fabaceae > Senna > Senna tora. The sequence goes on from CM026272.1 coordinate 24,395,415, forward strand.
TTCAGTTTCAGAGGAAAACGCGTGTTTTAAGTAATCCACCCGCTGCCAGCGGGTACACCAGTTCTGCACGATTTTCTCGCGATTTTAAGAGCTGAAACGGATGGTGGGCCCACTTTCTCAGTGTTTTACCACAAGGGGAGCATACTAGGTCGGATTAGAGGGAATATTCTGATGTTTTAGGAGCCCTAAACCTAATTTGGAGAGGAACCCACGAATTTACACACATTCATCACATAAGCTCTCATCCTCTCAAGTTCCTCACACATTTCCAGCCACACTCTCTTCATCTTCTCCACTCTCCACACCCATTCAGACCAAATTCCAGCAACCTCCATCATCATCCATGGCTAAGCAAGGGTTGGAGGAGCTTGGTGAAGCATTTCTCCCATCCACGAGTGGCTAAACCTCTTGTGCTTTGGAGGAGGATGATTAGGGCTTGAGTTATGGCATCCAATAGGGAGTTTTTCTTGTTTTCCTCCTACTTCTCTTTATGGATTCATGTTTATCTTGTTGATATTGATGAGTTTGTATTGATTGTGGCTCCATGGTTGTGGAACTCAACTAGGTTGTAGTTGGACATTAGGAATTTATATAGACTTGTGATTTGTATTTTGATTCTCCCATTGTGGGTTTTGATTACATTGGATTTGGTTGAATCTTATTGTAATTTTTAATTCATTGTGGAAGTCACTCTAATGACAATGGTAATTGTTGAGTTGAATTCTAGTTTATGTTAAATTTCTCATTTGCTTCATTGATGGTATTTGATTAGGCTTGTTAATTGTCCGGTTGGTTAATTGCATCCTCTAATTAATTTACCTAGGTTTAGTGGTTACTAAACTACTTTAGGAAATGGCCTTTCATTGATTAACTCCATACTTTTTGATAGCAAGGATAGCCCAAAGCATTCTCCAACAAAGCATATTCATCTCATTTCATTCACCTCAATTTACTTTAGCTTTTAAAATATTGAAAATCCCAAAAAGTGTTAGTTCTAGTTTTCATTTAGTTGCATTTAATTCCATATAGTTTCATTGCACACCAAGTGTTTGTTAAATTGCCTCAAAGACATCCCTTTTTGTGTTAATTGTGCATATTTGTCCATAGAATCCATAGGCTCCGCGAGAGAGAATCGACCTAGGTTGTGCCACTAGCTGCACTTTCTAGTATTAATTTGATTGGTGCCGGCCTCGCGACAAGGCCGCGTTCATCACCCCCTCCCCAAAGCAGTAGCATACATCCACAGGTATATATCTAATTTGTAGAGTACACATACCTTAAATAATATATAGATGCATGCAAATCAGGGTATTTAATATTTAAAGGGGAATCTAAAGATGTTTCTAGGTTTTATGGTATGGGTTACCAATCAATATTGAATTAAAAAATTAACACATATAATTTAAATTCAAAAATCATAGGACCCTACCCTACAATATATGATTTTCACATGTTTTAAATCAAAATTAAAACATATAATTAAAATTGGGAACCTATTCATGTTCCTAAGTTTTAAATAAAATAAAATCATATAAACCCTAAACATGTTTCTAACCCTTTTCGGTTCATCAATCCCTAGAGAACAAAGCTCTAGCATAACCTGCCTCTGATACCAATGTAGGGAATGACCCAGATCCACATGACCCGACCCGACCCAGGGACCTAAATGAAAAACCAAAAATAAGTCCAGGCAAAAATAACTATTGCGGAAGCTACTAACCTGGACGCCATCGCTAAAACCTCGAATCTTGCCAGTGCCTCTGCTCCATCAGGGCTGACCTCCAATCGACGAACACCGAAAAGGGCCGCACCAAACAAAGGACTCTACCTACAAGAGGTAGAGCCACATGTCCACGACTGATACGCGGAAGAGGACTCAAGAGAAAGAGAAAATTATACTGAGTGGGGTTTCCCAAACGGGACCCCCCTTTCCAACACATGGAATGAGCAACTGGAAAGGTGTGGAGTTACTCCTATTTATAGGAGGATGAGAGAGCTCTCATCATTGACACAAGCAATGTGGGACTTGGAATGTGAACAAAATATCATGCTTCCATCATGATCACCTAGCCCACTTTGGGCCACGAGTACGGGCTCGTGTGACCTCCGATGAGAGTCATTTTCATTTCGTTCTCTTCGTCTCTTTGCGAGCTTTCGAACGGATCTTCACTCGACCCGATCGGACTCCCACATGGGCGGATATTTAGTCCCGAAGATTCTAATATATCTAACAAATTCAATTTGATGAAAATTGACTCTATTGAATTGAATGGGTGAGGAACAAAATTGATTTCATTGAATTAGATTATGAATGATCATAAGTGCTAACCAATCCAATCCAATATATATACTTTTTAATATTTTATTTGTCTTGTTATCTTCTTTTTTTTCTTTTGTTCTAGTCGATTGGCTAATATTTGTTTGCAATTATATTAAAATGTTTTTTCTATATTTGCTTTTAATATGGATCAAATTATAAATATCACTTTTGCAAATTTTATTATAGTTGAATTTCAATATTGGATATTTGTAACAAATATTAGTATTGTTGGATTTGAATTGTTACTTTTAATTTGTACTCTTTATTTTGTTTGGATGTGAGACCATAAGTGCACTCTATATTAATGAAGATTGAATAATAAATTTGATTTAAAATTTTTTTACATAGAAAACCAATTCTATCCAAACCAATCAAATCTAATTTGAATTTGATCGGATGAAACTTTTTCACTACCCAAGTTTGCTTGAGAGGTTCACTACCCAAGTTTGTTTGAATAGGTATGTCCTCTCCCCTTCTAACCAAATAATTAGAAGGCCTATAGTACTCAATTCAATTCTTACAACAAAGTAACCCAAACCTTTTTGGGAAAGCACACTTGCTTTTACACTTCCCTTACAGTAATATAGGACTCAACCCAGCAACTAACTTAGAACCTAATATAATAAGTTTCTCTAGGAACCTTCCTCAAGGATCAGCCTCCGTACTTGGCTTTTACCTCTAAGAAACTTAATATATTAAATCCTCCAAAATCCAATCCCAAAATTCAGACGCAAGAACTTAATATTTGAAATTCCTCTTAGAACCTTGTTTCAAGTTCCTAAGGGCAGAGTTGTAATACTGCCACTAACTACCGAGGACAAAAACGTAAATTACAAGTAATCAATTTGTACAGATGGCATCCTACCTAATAGAATGAAAAACTAATATGAAATTAACTTCTAATTTCAAATACACACTTCAATTAAGAGTACTAAATATTTCAATTCCACAAAGTTTATACACCCAATTCCACAAAAACAATTACACATAACTCAACCAAACTAAATAATTCCTAGAATATTGTGCAACTCCATGTAGAATTGGATTCTACACCCAACCAACCAATTCCACATAACTCAACCAAACTAAATAATTTTTAGAATATTGTACAATTCCATGTAGAATTAGATTCTACACCCAACCAAACAAAAGAAATGGCCTGGAATTGTCTAATTCCAAGGAGCCCAATTCTCAATTCCATGAAGCAAACCAAATGCCAAAAAGTCTCATTTTTCGTGCAATTCCATGAAGAAAATAATTCCTGGTCTAACCAAACATATCCATACGTGTTTGTGATTACTTACATCTTTAACACAAAAACATCCTTGCTTAAATTTCATGTTATCATTCAATTTGAAGTAACGTAAATAGAAAACTAATGTAAACATGCATTTTTTGTAACCTAACAATAAAAAGTATTTTTTATAAAAATTAGCAAAACATGAATTGCTTCACAGATTTTTATTTCTAATGCACAAAGGATTGGAGAAGCATTCGGGAGTGGCTTCCTTCTCTGAGTCATTTTAAGTTTAACACAATGCTGTAAATGAATAATAAATCAATGAAATTCGACTTTAGTCATAATTGTTTATTTCTATTTTTTTAAATGATAATATTGCTAAACGATCTTAAACATAAATACATATTTATTAATATTTTCAAATTTTACAAGTTTCCATATAAAAAATGTAATTTGACTCAATTTAGTTTTTGAGGGATGAAAATGTTAAATTTAATTTCTGAAAGATGCAATTTGTCTCAATTTAATCTCTAAAAAAATTTATATATGTTATATTAACTAAGAAAGATTCTCATTTCTTAGGGACTAATTTCAGACAAATTTGCATATTTTAGGGATTAAGCTGATAATTTAAGCTTTATTTTTCATTCCCTCTGTGCCGGATGAATGGTATATACAAATACAATAAATTTGCAAATTACATAATACTTTTGAACATCATATAATTAACAATATGAATTTGGCTAAATATAATTAAGTTGAACACAATGTTGTAAATGAATAACAAATAAATGAAATTATACTTCACTCATAATTGTTTATTTCTAATTTTTTGTAATTAATAATATTGCCGAACTTCAAAATTAAATAAATTAAATACAAATTTATTAATATTTTCAAGTTTTACAAATTGCCATATAAAAAATATAATTCGATTCAATTTAGTCCATGAAAGATGAAAATGTCAAATTAATTTTCTAAAAGATACAATTTGTCTCAATTTAATCCTTAAAAAAATTTATATATCGGTTATGTTAATGAAGAAAAGATTCTCAATTCTCATGGACTAATTTCAAACAAATTTGCATGTTTTAGGGATTAAGCTAATAATTTACTCTTTATTTTTCATTCCCTCTATGCTGGATGTATGGTATATACATATACAATAAATTTACAAATTATTACACGGTACTCTTGAACATCAAATAGATTACATTATGAATTTGGCTAAATATAATAAAGATGATGGAGAATTATGGATTTGATATATTTGACAGCTTCCTCCATGAGAAATAATCTCTGGAGCCATCATAAAAAAGTTCATCTCCATTCTCGAATTTTACAGAGGGATACGAAAAATGGAGAATGAGAAGAACATACAAGTCACCATCTTGAATTGCAAAATGGCTCTTCAAGAAAGACAACGGGCTTAACACAATAGGCTTTACAAAATGGGTTCCCATTGTCTTCTTGTCCATGGCTAGCCTCTACTTCAATGCATAAGGTGGAGACTCATTGGAACAATTATCTCCATCACCTACCGAAATGCTTTTTTTTTTGGTAAATAAAATGGTAGCAAGGGAAGGCACTCCCAAATACTACCGGGCAGCCAGTGGCATGTTGGGGAGACCAACAGAGGCCCAACCCTACCGAAATGCTTAATGTTAGGAATGTGAGTAAAAAATTGAATTTTGGATCTGCCTTGAATGGAGAACTGCGCTTCTCTCTCTTACTCTAGAGGATCCAAACCCAACAAATTGTTGAGGTCTTCTAAGATTGGTATTTTGATGATTTGATAGTACAAAGTAAAAATCAAAACTACCTTGATCCATCCTACATCATGAAGTAATTGATAACTTTAATATATCAGGAGAATATGTCGTGTGAGACAATAGTTCAATTTAGGCACAAAGATATATGATAAGAATGCAATAATGTTGAGAAACAATAATACTCAAGATTAAATGCAAGGGGAAATAGAAAAAAAAATCTCTCAGAAGAATACCTTTTAGAAGTTTAATCAGACTCATTCATCACAAAAATTGATGAATTTTTCTTAAGAATCATGTACTTCTAGCTAGGCCTATGAATAAAGAAGAAAGTGCTTTGATATCGCTCATAAGAAAGAAAAGTTGATGAAGATCTAGTAAATAGATCAATTTGTGCAAAGACACTAGGTAAACCTCATATTTATAAGGTTGAAAGGTCGGTGAAGATACATGAATATTAGTTTTTCGCAAGTCCATAGATGACGTGAGCAGTGACAAAAGCAAAAGAAGACGGAGGCTTTTCACATTTCCCATCAACTTAACATCTTTCTTCACGTTTTTGTTCAATGTAACGCCTTATTTCACGTTTTCCTTCACTATAAAACAAATTGTTTGTTGAATTATTTAGTTTCATACCAATTTCACATCACTTGAATGACCCCACAAACGGACAGCTTATATGAATATGTACAATTAATATATATTTTTTACATTATATTTTTTTTAGGAAAGGTCAAAGAAAACGATAAAAGAAATTATTACGATAGATTAGATAATATAATTAACCATATAAATGAATCCATATATAAAACACATGCTATGCGTCCTTAGCTTTCTTTTCTTTTAAATTACAATAAGAAAATATTGGATTTTGAGGTTAACAATTTCATCCAAGAGAGTATATCATTTCGTTTTTACTGCATATTCTAAAGGATGAAGGAAAACACTAAAGACTTATAGGGTGTTTGTGATCACTTACATATTTAATTAGGTCAAAGGTGTTTAACTCAAGTTTCAAATTAGTCCTTTATGTTTTAGAAGTTTTAAATTAGTCCTTTATGTTTCCCAGAAGTTCTAAATTGGTCCTTCCGTCCAAATTCATCAATTTCTTAAGTTAACTACTGACATGACGTGCCGAGGTGGACACATAATCTCTCATACGTGTATCAGATAGCTGACATGGCCTTAGAGACACCAAAAACACCCAAACGGCGTCGTTTAAGCCAAAAATAAAACCATGCTGAGAGGACCAATATGAAACTCTAATGAAACATAAAGGACTAATATAAAACTTCAATGAAACATAAAGGACCAATATAGAACTTCAATGAAACATAAAGGACCAATATAGAACTTGAATGAAACATAAAGGACCAATATAGAACTTTCATGAAACCTAAAGGACAAATATAAAACTTTTGGAAAACATAAAGGACCAATATAAAACTACTTTTGAAAGACAAATGACCAATTTAAAACTTGGGTGAAACATAGAGGACCAAAATGGGTATTTGACCACATTTTTAAGATAAAATCACCCTTATTTAAATTTTATTTTATCATTTGAAGTAACATAAATAGCGAACTAAATGTAAACATGCATTTTTTATAATTTGACAATAAAAGTATTTTTTATACAAATTAGCAACACATAAATTGCTTCACAGATTTTTATTTCTAATGCACAAAGGATTGGAGAAGCATTCCGGCCGGTGGCTTCCTTCTTTGAGTCATTTTAAGTTCAACACAGTGCTGTAAATGAATAACAAATAAATAAAATTATACTTCAGTCATGATTGTTTATTTCTAATTTTTTGTAATTAATAATATTTGTTGAACCAAAAATGACTAATTAAGGTTTAACCTTAGTTTTAATATGTCAACAATTTTTGTGTGTTTTGGACTTGTTAATATTGGGCATTAAATGTGTTTTGATGCATGAATGGTCTTAGTCCAAATATTAGATAAATAATTGAGCCCAAAAATAAATTATCATATTTGGCCCACATGACTTCAAGCCCATATTAGAAAAGAAAAATACTTGGCCCAACAGATATTACTTATTGTTCTTAGTCCAGATTGCTTGGCCCAATAAATCTGATGTATCTTACAGCAAAAAGAAAAAGGATTTGACGTGTTCTCTGGCCCCCTTCCCCATACCTATATATACACATATGATCATATCTATGAGTAGGTAAAAAGCAAATGCAGGAAGAAACCAAACGCGCAGCACTCAAGCAAAAAGAAAGGGACCATGTACTCAAGTGTTGTCCAGAAGTTCTTCTATCCTCCCATATTATAACCACATTGCCTCTGATATAAAGGAAGCATAAATCCAGGAGGAGGAGCGTGCATTCAAAAAGTTGAAGAAGATGTGAGTAACGGCTAGCTAAAGAAAGTGGCTATAATAAGTGATCGAAGAGCAAGCTGAAGAGGTATGGAGAAAAAGGCTAAGTGCCCAAAGATCTATTGCGATATTCATCCTCTCTCTGTGTGATCATAACTATTTTATGTAAGAACTGAGTGTTCCAAGCTTTCAAGAGTGGCAAAAATCTTTTGAGTGAAGAAGAGTCTAAGTGACTCCTGTGTACAGGTTCTGTGTGAATCTTTGTGCTGTAATTTGTAGTAGTCATTAAGAGACTGCTGTATTTATTTCTCTTTCTTGCTTGTGATAAGTATTTAAAGATTGAAGTATCTTAAGGTGTAAAAGCCAAGAAGTGGTTGATCCTTGTTGGTGAACAAGGTTGCAAATAAGTATTCAATCATTAAATACTTAGGTGAGTCCTATTGAGGATTAAGGTGAATATAAGAACTTAATACACTAAGTATCCTTGCTGTAAAAGCTAGTTGAGCTGATCTTTCTGGGTAGACAAGGTTGGTGGAAGGATCTCTTTATATTAAGGTCTTGGGTGTTCGAGAATCCTGAGATTGGATTTGAGTGGATTTAATATACTAAGTTTCTTAGAGGTAAAAGCCAAGTGAGGAGGCTGATCCTTGAGGAAGGTTCCTGGAGAAATTTATTATATTAAGTTCTAAGTTAGTTGTTGGGTTGAATCCTATATTGTTCTAAGGGAAGTGTAAAAGCAAATGTGCTTTCCCAAAGTGGATTCGGGTTACTTGGTTATAAGAATTGAGTTGAGATAATAGAGTCCTTCTAACTGTTTGGTTAGAAGGGGAGAGGACGTAGCTATTCAAGCAAACTTGAGTAGTGAACCTCTCCAGCAAAATTGTGTGTGCAACACTTCCCTTATTCTGACTCCTTCACTCAAAGAAAACGATTTTTTCTTAAGAGTCATAAATTAACTAAGAGTCCTAATCAAAAGGAAGTTTTTCAAATAGTTAAAATTTGAATAAACCAATTCACCCCCCTCTTGGTTTATTTTCTTACTAACAATTGGTATCAGAGGAGGCCTCTATCTGTTCTTGCAGGTATAACTACCTTAGAAGAAAGATCCCTGACAGAAAATAGAGAACCAAGTCATTCTAGGAGAAGGACAGTCATTTCAGCGTTCTCCACTCTTTGAGGGCAAAAATTATGCCTACTGGAAAAATAGGATAACTATTTTTATTTAGGCATTTGATGAGGAGATATGGAACGTCATTGAAGAAGGCCCTAAAGAGATGACTAAGGAGGTTGATGGAGTCAAACAGCCTAAGCCAAGGAAGGAGTGGACTGAAATAGATAAGAAAAACTCTAGTTTAAATAAAAGAGCTATTAATATGTTGTATTGTGCTTTGAATGCAGAAGAGTACTCAAAAATATCCAGATGTACATCGGCTAAGGAGATATGGGACAAACTTGAGGTCACATACGAAGGAACGGATGATGTTAGGCTAAATCGTCTTGATATGTTCATCAATGAGTTCGAGAATTTCAAAATGAAACCTGGAGAAACAATTGATGAGATGTACTCCAGATTTGGGAGAATCATAAATGATCTAGACGCATTGGGCAAGAAATTTTCAAATGCAGAATATGTTGAAAAATCATCAGTAGTCTGACATATGCATGGAGATCAAAAGTAGTTTCCATACAGGAGAGTGGTAGATTAAAAGATACCACCTATGACGAGCTAAGAGGAAATCTCATGGCTTATGAAAGCACTTTCCTAAAATATGATCAAAAGGAATTAAAGAAAGAGGAAGTTAAGGAGTCACCACAAAAGGAGACAGCCAACTTCTGTCTTATGGCCAAGGAGACAGAAGAGGAAGGAGAAACTGAGGTAACTGAATACAATCCCCATTTTGATGAACTTCTTGAATCATATAATAACCTGTTAGAGGACTCTAGGAAGGTGTTAGAAAAGTATGGTGAACTAAAAGTATCACACTCTAAGGTACTAAAAGCTTTTGGCAAAATGAAAATAGAAAAGGAAGCTTTAGAAGACAAGTTTAAGTTGATAGAGGAAGAGAACTCAATGACAGCATTAATAACTGAAAATAAAAAGCTAAAGGCTACCATTGGAAAACTTAACTATGATCTAGGAAAATTTGTAAGAGGAGAAGAAAACTTGAATCTTATTCTAGGAAGTCAAAGAAATGCTAATGATAGATCAGGACTAGGATTCGAAGTAGAATCTTCATGAACTAAAAAGAATAAGGAGGTTAGCATAGGTCATAAGAAATCACAAGATAAATATCAAAGATATTATAGGAGACCTAGGTTTAACTCTCAAAGATATAACAGGAAACTTAGATTTAATCCACATAAGAATAAGATGTGTTATATTTGTAGAGAAAAAAGGACACTTGTCTTATACATGCAGGAATAACAGAAAAATTGTGAGACAAATATGGGTTCCTAAGGGAACTGCAACTAACCTGTCCAGGACCCAAAAGTTTTTTGGGGACCTAAAAATAAATTGCTGAGTGCAGGGAACAAAGGAGCCCTGGTTTATTCACCCAGGATGCTCCAGACACATGACAGGAAACTCAAAGAATTTTGTACCCTTCACTCCTAAGACTCTTGCTACTGTAACATTTGGGGACATCAGTCAATGAAGGATAAAAGGTATTGGTAAGGTTAAGGTAAATGCCTTGGACTTAAACATAATTTGCTTAACATTAGTCAATTATGTAGCATAGATCATCATGTTTCCTTCTATGATTCAAAGTGCATGGTCATTGATAGCAAGACTAGTAAAGTAAAGTAATGATTACTTGTTGCATCTAGAAAATAATACTAAATTAAAATGCGTGTCATCAATTAATGATAAGGATTCGCTTTGGCATAAGAGATTAGGACACAGTAGCATGCATACCATAAATGAACTAAGGACTCAGTAATAGGCTTACCAAAGAGAAAATATAAAAATAATCATATAAGTTATGCATGTCAAAAGGGAAAACAAACCAGAAGTTCATTTCAATTTAAAAATATTGTGTCTATTTTTAATCCACTTGATCTAGTTCACATAGGCTTATTTGGGTATGTTAGGACTCAGAGTCTTGGAGCCGAATATTATGGGCTAGTAATAATTGATGATTTTCTAAGATTATTTGGGTATACTTCCTAGCACATAAAAATGAAATATTTGAAACTTTTGAGGCTTTAAAAAAAAAAAGGAAATACTATCACAAGCATTAGAAGTGATTATGGCAAGGTATTTGAAAACAAAGTTTTTGAGACTTAAGCATTGGATTAGTCACAGTTTTTTTTTTTCTGCCTCTAGGACACCTTAACAAAATGGTGTTGTAGAACTAAAAATATGTCACTAACTGACATAGCCCGAATAATGCTTTGTGAAAATACTTTATCTAAAAATCCTTGGGTTGAGGCTATAAATACTGCAAGCTATATTCAAAATAGGAGTCTTAATTAGAGAAATCTCCACATGAGTGTGAAATTGCAGAAGGAAAAACATTGGAAGTTTTCATACCTTCGGGAGAAAGTGCTGTGCCCTAAATAATGAAAGAAAAATCCAAGAAAAGATTATCCTAGATCTTTAGAAGGAATCTAACTCGGATATTCTTGGACTAGTAAAGCTTATTGAATTCACAATCAAAAATTAGGACTGTTTAAAAAAAAGTATTCATGTGAAATTTGAGGAATCTAACCCATCTTGTGCAAGTAATGATAAGACAGGTGTTAATGATGACATTACAAAGGGAATCATAATCCAAACACCTCCTCAAACAGAACAGGAATCAGTAGAGGAACTTCAATATGAAACATCATTTCAGGAAGCTGAACCCAATAGCTCTTCATTGCTTGAGTCTCCTGAGGAACCTGTAAAGGGTGAAAACATCACCAAAGGGAAAGCCCCAAAGAATGGAGACAGTTCTCAGCTTATCCCATGTAATATATCATTGGCAATCCAAATGAAGACATGAGGACTCGCTCATCATTCAAAGGAATGAACAACATGACCTTTGTCTCACAAGTTGAACCAAAAACAATAGAAGAGGCTTTAAAGGATGATTCATAGATCATAGCCATGCAATAAAAGCTAAATCAGTTTGAAAGGAATTAAGTATGGATGCTGATTCCTACATCAGAAAACATGTCTGTCATAGGAACCAAATGGGACTTCAAAAACAAGCTTGATGAGCTAGGAAACGTGGTTGGAAATAAAGAATGGTGGCACAAGGATATGATCAGGTAGAAGGTATTGATTATGATGAAATTCTTGCTTCTGTAGCAAGGTTGGTATCTATTAGGATGCTTCTTGCATTTTCTTGCTTTATGAACTTTAAATTATTTCAAATGGATGTCAAAAGTGTTTTTCTGAATAGGTTTTCTCAATGAGAAGTCTATATAAGACAACCTCCTGGATTTGAGATACGTGAATTTTCAGATCATGTTAACTAAGGCTCTTCATGGCCTAAAACATGCTTCTAGAACTTAGTATGAGGGGTTAAGTAAGTCTTAAATTGAAAATGAGTTTAAGATAAGAAAATATGATATTACACTTTTTACAAAGAATCTTATGAGGGATATTATTATTGTTCAAGTATATGTTGATGATATTTGGATCTACTAACAAAATATTGTGTGAAGAATCTGCAAATACTATGACAAAGGAGTTTGAAATGAGCGTGATGGGGGAGATGGCATTCTCTCTTGGACTACTAGTTAAGCAAACAAAAGAGGGAACATTTAGTTCGTAGTCCAAGTATGCTAAAGAATCGCTCAAGAGGTGTGAAATGCAAAATGCAAAAGAAATAAAGACTCCTATCAGTGTTGCAACTTAACTTGATCAAGATCAGGAAGGTAAAAATGTAGATTCCAAATACAACAGAGGTATGATTGGATATTCTCTATATTTAACTTATGGTAGGCTAAATATGATGTTTGTTGTGTGATTATTTAATTTGATCGTTATTAGTCATGTTCTAAGGAGTTGCACTTAACTGATGTGTAAAGAATCCTAAGGTGTCTAGTAGGAACTAAAGAGTTAAGCTTATGGTATCCTAGAAACAACACATGTGAACTTATAGGATTCTTAGATGTTGACTGTGGTGGATGTAGAATAGACAAGAAGAGTACTAGTGGAACTTGGAAATTCTTAGGACACTACTTAGTCTCCTGGCATAGTAAGAATCAAAATTTTGGTTCCCTTTCCACAGCTGAGGCTGAGTATATTGAGGCAGGAAGCTGTTGCACTCAGTTACTTTGGATGATCTAGCAATTGCGGCGTTTCGGGGTAAATCTCTCTAAGGTTCCTATTAAATGTGACAACACGAGTGCAATCAAATTGCCTAAGAATCCTGTCCAGCATTCTAGGACTAAACACATTAAGATTATATATCATTTTCTTAGGGACCATGTTCTAAAGGTAGATATTGAGATAGAGTACGTGGCCTTTGAGAATCAATTAGGAGACATATTCGTTGAGCTACTAGTTGCAGAAAAATTCTTTGAGTTAAGAAAAGAAATAAGCTTTATAGATCTTAGAGAGGCTATAATAGAGTAATAGGACACAAGTGGAAATTAGGGAAGTGAGGCTTAAAAATTGTTGTCTTAAGTGAAATTTCCTTCTCGGCACACTTATCCAGAAAATTCATGAAAATATTAGTTTTCATTCGAAGTTTGAAATTCTGGATATTTAGGAAGTTTGACAAACATGTTTCATGCAAGAACATACTTGTATTTCTTCTATGAAGTAGAATACTTTATGCTTTGATATGCCTATCCTTGGATGAAATCCATTTATCATGCTAATGTACAATCATTCTAGAAAATTCATCCTTGCCAACATGATCTAAAAATGATTGCATACATTATTGTGGTAAGAAGGGAACAAACATGATAAGGTATACTTTAAAAAAAAAAGGAGAGGAAGAATCAGGTTCCTTGAAGCTGGTTTATTGAACCAACAAGCTAAATCATGAGCTTGGGAACCTCCTGCATTCACTTCTTGAAATAAAACAAAAGTCTATTAGAGATATAGAAGGGATTGAACAAAGCATATGCCTTAATTGAGGGGGGAGTCATCAATTAACTATTCAATCATTATGCATGATTCTTTCATATGCTTATTGATTTCTAATTGTGACAAAAGGAGAAAAGACTAATGATATGTTTGATTGCAATAAAAATAAATGTTGAACAAAAATGAATAGCTTTGCACCTTACACTTGTGCTTATTGAAAGTAAGATACAAGAAACTCAATTTCAAGACAATGCACAAACTAATAGGAACCTTATCAAATCATTAAGTCTTGATTACTTTGACTTCAAATGCTACTAAAGATGTAGTCAAGTTTGGTCTTGAATTAAGTCTATGTGAACTAGAGAGTTCGATAAAAATAAATGTAAACGGTTAGCTTATAAGTTCCCAGTTTGATTGCTGATGATTCCTATTGAATGTTATTGGTTCCTCTGAGCCTGTTTCTTGATATTCTACTATCGTCTGCTTCCTACTTATGTCTTTCGTATATGACTTGGCTCTAAATATGAACATTGGTTGGCCCCTTCGAACAATTATTATTGCCCCTTCCTTTTGATATGTCAAAGGGGGAGAAGAATTAGATTTTGATATGATTATTATGTGATGCTTATGCACTTATGATTATTGTTGATATTGATTTATATTGGTGAAGGCACCTATGAATATAAATTATTGTTGATGGCATCTAGGATTGATTTGCTACATATTATTATTGCTAAGTGCTTGGCATAGTGATAATGCATTATGTTATTAATGCATAAATTGAGGGGGAGCATTACACAAAATCAAAATTGTTGACATATCAAAAAGGGGGAGAATGTTGAACCAAAAATGACTAATTAAGGTTTAACCTGAGTTTTAATATGTCAACAATTTTTGTTTGTTTTGGACTTGTTAATATTGGGCATTAAATGTGTTTTGATGCATGAATGGTCTTAGTCCAAATATTAGATAAATAATTGAGCCCAAAAATAAATTATCATATTTGGTCCACATGACTTCAAGCCCATATTAGAAAAGAAAAATACTTGGCCCAAGAGATATTACTTATTGTTCTTAGTCCAGATTGCTTGGCCCAATAAATCTAATGTATCTTACAGCAAAAAGAAAAAGGATTTAACATGTTCTCTGGCCCCCTTCCCCATACCTCTATATACACATATGATCATATCTATGAGTAGGTAAAAAGCAAATGCAGGAAGAAACCAAACGCGCAGCACTCAGGCAAAAAGAAAGGGACCATGTACTCAAGTGTTGTCCAGAAGTTCTTCTATCCTCCCATATTGTAACCACATTGCCTCTGAGATAAAGGAAGCATAAATCCAGGAGGAGGAGCGTGCATTCGAAAAGTTGAAGAAGATGTGAGTAACGGCTAGTTAAAGAAAGTGGCTATAATAAGTGATCGAAAAGCAAGCTGAAGAGGCATGGAGAAAAAGGCTAAGTGCCCAAAGATCTATTGCGATATTCAACCTCTCTCTGTGTGATCATAACTATTTTATGTAAGAACTAAGTGTTCCAAGCTTTCAAGAATGGCAAAAATCTTCTGAGTGAAGAAGAGTAAGTGACTCCTGTGTGCGACTCCTGTGTGCAGGTTCTGTGTGAATCTTTATGCTGTAATTTGTAGTAGTCATTAGGAGACTGCTGTATTTATTTCTCTTTCTTGCTTGTGATAAGCATTTAAAGATTGAAGTATCTTAAGGTGTAAAAGCCAAGAAGTGGTTGATCCTTGTTGGTGAACAAAGTTGCAAATAAGTATTCAATCATTAAATACTTAGGTGAGTCCTGTTGAGGACTAAGGTGAATATAAGAACTTAATACACTGAGTATCCTTGCTGTAAAAGCTAGTTGAGTTGATCCTTGTGGGTAGACAAGGTTGGTGGAAGGATCTCTTTATATTAAGGTCTTGTGTGTTCGAGAATCCTGAGATTGGATTTGAGTGGATTTAATATTCTAAGTTTCTTAGAGGTAAAAGCCAAGTGAGAAGGCTGATCCTTGAGGAAGGTTCCTGGAAAAACTTATTATATTAAGTTCTAAGTTAGTTGTTGGGTTGAATCCTATATTGTTGTAAGGGAAGTGTAAAAGCAAGTGTGCTTTCCCAAAGTGGATTTGGGTTACTTGGTTGTAAGAATTGAGTTGAGATAATAGAGTCCTTCTAACTGTTTGGTTAGAAGGGGAGAAGACGTAGCTATTCAAGCAAACTTGAGTAGTGAACCTTTCCAGCAAAATTGTGTGTGCAACACTTCCCTTATTCTGACTCCTTCACTCAAAGAAAACGATTTTCTTAAGAGTCCTAATCAGAAGAAAGTTTTTCAAATAGTTAAAATTTGAATAAACCAATCCGCCCCCCTCTTGGTTTATTTTCTGACTAACAATATTGTTAAATGAACTTTAAAATAAATACAATTTTGTTAATATTTTCAAGTTTTACAAATTTTCATATAAAAAATGTAATTTGACTCAATTTAGTCCGTGAAAATTAGAAATGTCAAATTTCATTTCTGAAAGATGCAATTTGTCTCAATTTATTCTTTAAAAAAATTATATATGTTATGTTAATGAAGAAATATTCTCAATTTGTCTCAATTTATACAAACTTAGCATGATAAGTTGCAGCCAAATTCTTGCACTTAAAGAATAGGCTATTTTGACTGAAGTGCACAACAATAAGGGAGCATAACCCCAAGTCTCTCGCTGTCTTCAATTCCAACTTCTCTATGATTTTTTTTTAAATTTATTATTTTTTAATAGAACAAAAATTAATTCTGCAAAATAGAACCACCAATAAGTGGAATGCAATGAGCTGCTGAATTTTTTCGTCGTTGGAATCTTGCCGATTAGGTGGTTGTTTTTAGATGTTTTTTGCTGCGTTTTTGCATTTTAGGTTTTTAAAAGATGAGAAGAAGATATTTAGTTTAAACGCAACATTTGATTCATTGATGTGGAAAAAATTGATGACATGGAGAGTGAAATAAAATATGACGTGAAAAAAATTGGATCCAGTCAGATATTAATGCCACGTGTCATGCCAAGTTAGAAAAAACCGTTAGCTATTTTAATTACGGTGTTAGTGAAAAGAGTAACATTGCCCAAAAATTGAAACGTTAGGGGCATAATTGACTGCAATCACACGTTTATGGCATATTTGACCGAAGGCGTAAACGTTAGGGATACCAAAGATACTTTACCCAATTTAAATCTAGGCCAAAACTCCATTTTGGTCCTTTATTTTTTACCTAAGTTCTAAATTGGTCCTTTATCTTTCAAAAGTTCTATATTGGTCCTTAATGTTTCACAAAAGTTCTATATTTGTCCTTCCGTCCAAGTCCATTCATTTCTTCTGTTAAGTGCTAATGTGACATGCTGAGGTGGACTCATTATCTCTCTTACGTGTACCAGCTGAAAGCTGACGTGGCGTGCTGATTGGATTTCTTCTTCTTCTTACCCAATTCAATCTCTCCATTTTTGGGAATGGGCTTAGATCTGAAATCTGAAATATGTGAGATTTCATTCACCCTCAGCATTTGAAAACAACTTAATACATCAAGAGAAATATGAAGAGAGAAAAAGAGAGAGATGAGAATTCAATTTGCCTCCTTAAAATACTCCATGAGCAAGAGAATTAGATCTTGAGAGTTTAGATTCAACTATAGGTTTTGGCTCGTTAAATGATGGTCTATTAAATTTTTCCTCCCAATGAATTCCAATTCCTTGGATTACATCCCCCACCACTTCTTGGGCGAATCTGAAACCCAACCCCAATACGACACCGTCACTCTCAAATCAAAGCAAGAAGAAGAAGGAGAAGGAGGAAGAGGAGAAGAAGAACAAGAAGGACTAATATAGAACTTCTGGAAAATACAAAGGATTAATATAGAACTTTTGAAAGAGAAATGATCAATTTAGAACTTAGGTGAAAGATAAATGATTAAAATGGTATTTTGGCATTAAATCTATCTCCCTCACTTTATCTTGTAAAATATTTTAGGACCGTTTGGTTCGTGGAATCTGCGTGAGAGAATGGAAATCGAGCTTAGGTAGAGTATGAAAAATTAATTTTGTCTTCCCTTTTAAATAATTTTACCCTTCATTTAAAAATTATTAATATTTAAAGAAAGGGCAAAATTGACTTTTCAAACTCTACCTAATCTCGATTCCTATGAGTCGAAAGGGACTGGATACACTAAAAATTGACAGAAATTGTCTTTTAATACTTGGAAGAAGTTTCTTGATTTAAGAGGGTGTAGTTAATAACCAAACCTTCCCTATCTACTCACCTCTTTACTCTCGAGGATCCGAACCAAAAAAAAATTAATGAGGTCTTTTAAGATTAGTATTATTATGATGATTTGATAATACAAAGTAAAAACTAAAAATCAAAACCACCTAGATACATCTGCATCATGAAGTAATTGATAACTTTAACATATTAGAAGAATGTGTCATATGAGACAAAAGTTCAATTTAGGCACAAAGATATATAATAAGAATGCAATAGTTCTTAGAAACAATAATGCTCAAGATTAAATGCAAGGAGAAATAGAAAAAAGAAAATTTTCTCTCGAAAAAATACCTTTTATAAGTTGAGTCAGATTCATTCATCACAAAAATTAATAAAACTTTTTCTTAAGAACCAAGAACTTTTTCTAGTTAGGCCTATGAAAAGAAGAAAGAGCTTCGAAATCACATATAAGAAAGGAAAGTTGATGGAGATCTAGTGAATAGATCAATGTGTGCAAAGACACTTGGTGAACATGTTGAAGTCCCACATTGCTTAGTTGAATGGCTAATAAGCTGTATATATAGGCCAATGTAATCCTCTCCCCTTGAGAGCTCTTTTGGGGTGAGTTAGGCCTCTTAAGATGGTATCAGAGCGAGGTTGGGTATGTGTGGATGGATGAGACTTACTATAGGCTGTCCTGGGGATAACCCGTTGGCCTTCACGCTCTTATGTCGGGTATGAGGGGGGCGTGTTGAAGTCTCACATTGCTTAGTTAAATGGCTAATAAACTGTATATATAGGCTAAGGTAATCTTCTCCCCTTGAGAGCTCTTTTGGGGTGAGTTAGGCCTCTTAAGAAAATCTCATATTTATTAGGTTGAAAGGTTAGTGAAGATATATAAATTGGTTTCTCGCAAGTCCATAGATGGCGTGAACAGTGTCGAAAGTAAAAGAAAACAGAGGATTTTCACGTTTCCCTTCAACATAACATTTTTCTTCATGTTTTTGTTCGGCAATGTAACGTCTTCACATTTTTCTTCACTATCAAACAAATTGTTTGTTGAATCATTTAGTTTCATACCAATTTCACATCACGAGAATGACCCAACAAACAGACAACTTATATGAGTCTATCCCCACTAAATGAACATCTTATATATACATATACATATATGTGTGTGTGTATATATATATATATATATATATATATATATATATATATATATATATGAATCTGTACAATTAATCGATTTTCTTTTCATTATATTTTTTTAGGATGGATTAAAGAAAACGAAAAGAAACTATTACGACGAATTAGATAATATAACCATATAAATGAGTCTATATATAAAACACATGTTATGCATCTTAGCTTTCTTTTCTTTTAAATTACAATAAAAAAATATTGGATTTTAAGGTTAAAAATTTCATCCCATAGAGTACATCATTGCGTTTTTACTTGAGATTATAAAGGATGAAGAAAAACACTATAGACTTATAGAGTGTTTGTGATTGCTTACATTTTTAAGACAATAATGCACTTAAATTTTATTTTATCATTTGAAGTAAGGTAAACAGAAAATTAAATGTAAACATGCACTTTTTATAATTTGACAATAAAAGTATTTTTTACACAAATTAGCAAAACATGAATTGCTTCACAGATTTTTATTTCTAATGCACAAAGGATTGGAGAAACATTCTGGGGTGGCTTCCTTCTCCAAATCATTTTAAGTTCAACACAGTGTATTAAATAAATAACAAATAAATCAAATTATACTTTAGTCATAATTTTTTATTTCTAATTTTTTGTAATTAACAATATTGCTAAACGAACTTTAAAATAATTACAAATTTATTAATATTTTCAAGTTTTACAAATTTTCATATAAATAAAAAAGTAATATGACTCAATATAGTCCCTAAAAGATGGAAATGTCAAATTTAATTCCGTAAAGATGCAATTTGTCTCAATTTAAAATTTAAAATAATTTGATTAACTAATTTAAAACCTAAAAAAAACCTAAAATAATTTATATTTGGTATGTTAATGAAGAAATATTCTCATTTCTCAGGACAACTAATTTCAGTCAAATTTGAAAGTTTTAGGGATTAAGTTGATAATTTACTCTTTATTTTCCATTCACTCTATGATGGTATATACATATACAATAAATTTACAAATTACACAACAATATGAATTTGGCTAAATATAATAAAGATGACATAGAATGATGCAACTAATATATTTGACAGCTTCTGGGGTCATCAAAAACTTCATCCCCATTCTCAAATTTTATAGAGGGATACGAAAAATAGAGAATGAGACGAACATACAAGTCACCAACTTGAAGTGCAAAATGGTTCTTCAAGAAAGACCATTGGCTCAACACAATGGACTTTACAAAATGGGTTCTCATCCGTCTTCTCACCCATGGCCAGCCTCAACTTCAATGCATAACATGTAGAGACTCAATTGAACAATAATGTCCATCACTTCCATGAATGCTTTTAATGTTAGGAATGTGAGTAAAGATTGAATTTTGGATCCACCTTGAATGGAAGACTGAATCTCTCTCTCTCTTACTCTAGGATTAAAACTCAGAAAATTAATGAGCTCTTTTAAGGTTGGTATTTCGATGATTTGATAATACAAAGTGAAAATCAAAACTACCTTGATTCATCCTGAATAATAAGAATACAAGAATTATGAGAAACAATATTTCACTGTAGGCACAAAGATATATAATAAGAATACAAGAATTATGAGAAACAATAATGATCAAGATTAGATGCGAGGGGAAATAAGAAAAAGGAAATTTGTTCTCAGAAAAATACTTTTTAGAAGTTGAATCGAGCTCATACATCACAGAAATTGATGGATTTTTTTAAGAACTTTGTACTTCTGGCTAGGCCTATAAATAAGGAAGAAAGAGCTTCGATATCACTCATAAGAAAGGGAATATGATGGAGATCTAGTGAATAGATCGATGTGTGCAAAGACATTAAGTGAACATCATATTTATAAGGTTGAAAGTTCGATGAAGATACATGAATTGGTTTCTCTCAAGTCTATAGATGGTGTGGACGGTGACGAAAGCAAAAAAATGAAGGTTGTGTTTAGTGGGGTGGAGGATGTAATGGAAATGGAGGATGTAATGGGATTGCAGAAGGGAATGAAAAAAGTAATATGAAAGTGATGTGATATGAGGTGAATAGAATAAAAGTGGGTAAAATGACAATTTTACTCTTATATTAAAATTGAGAATGGAATAAAGTGGGTAAAAAGTAAGGACAAAAATATAATTTTATCACATTACAAAAAGTAAAGTGTGTTTAGTTGGAAGGATATAAAGGGATTATGTCTACGATTACGTTGACAAAACTGCCAACCAAACGTGCCCAAAGGCTTTTCATGTTTCCCTTCGAAATAACATCTTTCTTCATGCTTTCGTTCGATGTAACGTTTTACTTCACGTTTTCCTTAGCTATCAAATAAGTTATTTCTTGAATCATTTAGTTTCATACCATTTTCACATCAACATGAATGACCCAACCAAATGGACAGCTCATATGAGTCTGTATAACCCATGAAACAGAGAGCTTATATGAATCTGTACAATTGATTAATTATTTCTCTAACTTTTTTGCCAATATCTTTCAGCTAGATAATTTTGCTATAGTGGTTCTATCCCATGCAATCAATACACGTGTGATTAAAATTTATTTATCAAAATATGATCATCAATCTTTTAATATTTGTAATTATAGGAAAAATAATCCCATGGTCTAATAAAACCAATGTACATGTCTCAAATGCAATTATGGTGAAAAACTCGGGCACAAAAAACTTTTTTTCATTATACATTAATATTATTTATATCTTCATAATATATATACAAAATTCAATATAATCTTCTATATATCTATATATCTATATAATCTATATAAATATATATTTCAATATACATGGTTCCTAATTGTGCCACCTCATTATTCAACATTTAATTGGGATCATTCGCTCATCTTATGTGGTTATTTCCGGCTTTAGAAAATGGCGGGAATCAAGATTGTAAATCAGTAATTAATTAAATGCCAAATTACTCTTTTGATTCACAACGTTTGCACGAAGTTTAATATTGGTCTTCAACGTTTCAAAAAGTTATTTTAAGTCCTCAACTTTTTTTTTGTCAAAATTGGTCCTCTAGCATAATATCTGTCTGATTTTGCCATTAAATGTTGACATGGAAGGCTTATTTGGCACACCCTCTCTCCTACATGTCATATTTAAATGACATGACACCCTCTCTTACTCAAACTCAGCAAAACGAAGCCGTTTTGATTCGTTTAAATGTTCTGTTAAATGACCAAAACGACGTCATTTTGTTGAGTTTGAGTGAGAGAGGGTGCCATGTCATTTAAATATGACACGTATGAGAGAGGGTGTGCCATATAAGCCTTCCACGTCAGCATTTAATGGCAAACCATACGGATATTACGCTAGAGGACTAATTTTGACCAAAAAAAGTTGAGGACCTAAAATAACTTTTTGAAACGTTGAAGACCAATATTAAATTTCGTGCAAACGTTGAGGACCAAAAGAGTAATTTGGCCTCAACCAAAATTAATGCTGAAATTCATATCACACACAAATGGGCAATTAAATTTTAGAAATGAAAAATAATATAATTCATCATTAAATGGCGGGAATCAAGGCATATGCATACAGTCTCACTTTAGATCTTAATTAAAATAAAATAAAAATAATCTAAATTTCATAATTTAGATTAGAAACTTAAATTTTTTTTTTGGTGGAATAATTCATTTTGAAACTTATATTATTTTTTTATTTTTAATATTAAAATTGAATATAAAGAGGAGAGATTATAATAGAGAGATATATTTAAATTAAATATGGATAAAACAAATACAATATATGATTATATTAAAAACTGAATTTTTTTAAAAGATATGCTAATCAAATAAAATATATGATGATATTGCAGTATTCTATTAAGTGTTCATTATTATTAATAAATTTATTTATACAAATTTATATTACCTATATCTACATTTAAGCAATTGCATTTTGTGTTAGCCATTATCATTAAATATTTACATATTATTTATAGTTACAATGAACACTACTTTTTAAAAGAATTAGAATGTTTAATAAATTAAATGAAAATTATTTATTATACTTTTATTCAAATTAAAAAAATTAATTTGTAATCATATCTCATGCGAGTTTAATATTAATTATTGTATAAATATATGTACAAATTGATATATATAAATATTTGTAAATGTAGTCCGTGCATGGTACAAATTCAAAGACTAGTTTTCAACAATAAATACTCCCTCATTAATTTGAATGACAAAAATTCCCCCTTCCTTATTGTAACTACGGAATATTCCACCTTGAGACACGTGGCACAGAGCCTTCTAGAAGCACGGTCTCAGCACCCACTAGAGACATGTGGCACCACTCAACTATCAAATACGTGGTCTTCGGGCACTTCACTTCATGGAGTTTCCCCTAAACCAGACGTGGGATCTCCACAAGCCTCGTGGGACGACCCACGTCCCACGAGGTCATGGGTCGAGCACGATCTCCCCGCACTCAAGTATAAATATAATAGACCCCCACTCGGGGGACTAAGAAAGGAATCTAGTCTCAACAGAATTGCACTCAACCTGAAGGATTACCACACCTCATCTCCGATATTTCCATTCTCTCTCCCGGTACCTGAGCACCCTCAGATACCTTACGCAAGTCCTCTCTACATCTCGAGCTCCGTCACTGGCCCCCATTCCGGCCAACCTCCGACAGGCTCACCTCCGTCCCAGAGTACATTGTTACAGGGCTTCCTGCAGCCCTCAGAGACCATAACTCTCTCCCACTAAGGCAACCTCCTAAGAGCGGCTCGCCCGCCCGGAGTACCTTAAGCACGTCTTAGCTGCACACGCCCCAATACAGGTAACAACCTTGCCTAACGGCTCCGATAGACATCACCATGATGAACTACGTGGAGTTTGATCCCTTCCGAAGGGTACGTAGGCACCTAGGTGCATCACCTAAGGACAAGTCCCCCAAGGTTAAGACCCCTTGCGGTCCTAATTTCAAATTACAAATGTCTGAGCCAAAAATGACAGTTATAGTGGCGCCCACCGCGGTCTTATTCAGACCACAATGCCTTGCGCACTCTGCCGCTAAACAACATTTCTTTTTCGGGGAGTAGGAGTATATGTCTAACGCTCAGTAACCCGCATTTATTTTTGTTTTGATCTCCCATACAGATACAGGATATAATACATCATGACCGACTCGAACGTCCCCACAACCACGACTGACGCCAGCACTCTGAGACGCAGCATAAGGAATCGGCAGGGAACGACCGAACCGGTCACAACTGAGGCAGGCGAATCAAACGCGACTCAGCCTCAAAGCTCTTCAATAACGCAGGTAGTCATCACGAAAATCGTAGTCCAGAACCCGACATCTAGAGAGGAAACTTGTCCTCAACACCCGTATGGCATACCGCACGTCCCTTGCCCCACAACCGGGGGTTAAGAGATGACAGAACTAGCAAGTAACTCACGGGACGCTGAGAACGCCCGCCTCGAAGCAGAAGTAGCAGCTCTACGCCAACAGCGATGGGAAGAGGACAGGAACCTCGCCCCAGCAAATACAAGCACTCAGTTACCCTTAGTGCCACACGGCGCAGCGGCAGGGCCCTCTAGTGACCCTACCGGCTTGCCCGCAATTCAATTTGGGACCTTACCAATGGAGTTCGCACGATTGTCTCTGACGACGACACCACCCCCAACAGTGATCCCACCTGGACCAATCATGGTCGCCGGACAAGCAGCACGGCCCGTCACGAACTATCCGCGACCACAGTCCTGAACTACCCTCCAGGATCCTACCTCCATATGCCATGGGCCGCGGCCTACAACCCGTACGCAGACGGCGATGCGAATGTCTACCAATGGCCCGCGATCGACTTCCAGGGAAAAGGGAGACACTCCTTCACCCAGCAGGTCATGAATGAGCACGTGCCCATGGGTTTTAAAATGCCCTTCCACATAGAACCTTATGATGGAGAAACCGACCCGCGGGATCACCTGAACACCTTCAACTCGGCCATGTCGATATTAGGCATGACGGACGGCCAACAGTGCCGAATCTTCTCGTTGATCCTGAAAGAAGCCGCCAAAAGATGGTTCTCCTTGTAGCCCACTAATTCGATCCATAGCTCCGAGTAACTGGCGCAGAACTTTCTTACACAGTTCGCCAGTAGCAAAGAGTACAAGAAAAATGAAGACTCCTTCATTGGTTTCCACCAGGAGGAAGGGGAAACCCTCTAAGCCTTCCTAGCTCGCTTCACCAAGCTCTCGCTCTAAGTTCGAGGCCTTCAGGACGCCATCGCCATCTTTGTCATAAAGCAAGGTCTTCGATGCTCACAATTCTACGGGGAACTCAAAAGATGCCCCGTCTCCACCTTACAGGAGCTTATGAACCATGCGGAGTGGTTCATTCAAGAGGAAAACGCTCAAATTGCGAAGGACAAGATGAGAAAATTCCTAATAAGCCGGGCAGAAAACAAAAAGAAGAAGACGGGAACCGAGAACCAGCCCCCAAGGAGAAGAATAGGAAGAGGTCGCCACCTCGACCGCGGACACCTCCCAGGGGATGGTTCACAAGTTATACCCCCCTCAACAAGTCTCATGTTGGGGTATTGGAAATTTATCACTCGGACATGCTCAGCTTCCCCCCGCAGGTCAAATGACGTAAGACAGGAAGGGCGATGGACAAGTCCAAATATTGTCAATTCCACAAGGATTACGGGCACAAAACCAACGATTGCATCCACCTGAAGGATCAAATCGAAGACCTAATCCAGAAGGGACAACTCGACAGATTCATCAAGGAAGGAAGCAGGACTAACACCGAACACCCTTGAGAGGCCGATGACCAAGCGCCTACCCGCGGGGTCATCAACGTCATAGCAGGCGGACGGCAACGAGGGACCTCCTCACTACCGCAAAACAAGAAGAGGATGGAACGCTCCATACTCGCCCTCGATTATGCCCCCAAGCACAAAAAGAGGAGCGATGCTAAGGGAGACCCCATCACCTTTGACCTCACTAACCTATAGGGACCAGTCCATGACGACCCCATGGTAGTGACCGCTATAATTGCCAACTACGAAGTCAAGAGAGTCTTGATCGGCCAAGGATCTTCAGTAGATGTTCTCTACTTCGACACTTTCAGAAAGCTCGGGTTGAATGAAGCCAACCTAAGACCATTCCCCAACACGCTCATAGGATTCTCAAGAGCCCAGGTTCCAGCAGAAGGATTCATCACCGCCCGAACCACTATGGGCACCCTACCGAAGGTCGTGAGCCTTAATGTAGACTTCATCATCGTCTCAGCACCGTCAGCATACAATGCAATCCTATGGCGACCGTCCCTAAACAGACTTAGAGCTGTAGTGTCTACCGCACAGCTCACCATGAAGTTCCCAACACCCCACGGGGTTGGAGAAATCATGGCAGACCAAAAATTGGCGCGAGCATGCTACGTAGCGAGCTTAACCAAGACCGTCAAGGTCACCCGCCTCGGTCCCAAAGAAATATGCGAGGAACCCACCGAGGCTAAAGAGTCAGGAGGGAAGAAGCCAGAGTCTGCCCACCCGGACTCTACCTCTGCTTAGGCTCCGAACGCACTTTGCACCATTACACTATCTTTAGATCAAGTCGCATGTCTCTACTTTAAATTTAGGATTTTCAGTCTAACTACGGCCCGCCTGACCTAGGCAATCCAAATGTAAACACTTTGCTTACCTTCAGCCTAACCAAGGCTAGCCCGACTGAGGCTACACGAATTTAATCATTTTGTTTATTATTAAAAGTACTTCTTTTCAGCTAGAGACAAGACTTCAACTCTACAAAGTACTCGCATAAGTCCTACCACAGGACAATGGGCTCGACCGCCCCAAGAAACGCTAAGCGCCCCTAGGGCCAAGCTAAAATTTCCCCTAATAGCGCGGTAAAAACCCCTTGGGTGCGAAAACAACAAAACGAACGTTCGATAAACCATGCTAGCAACACGCATACAAACCGTCCTGATCACACGGTGCTCATGCAAAAATCTTTTAACCCAAACTAAAGAGATTACTACGAAAAGAGAAACTGCAAACATACGAATTTTTGCCCAGAAGTAAAAAGGAAAGCAGGAAAACACTCTTTGCAAAAATCATTCTCATTAAATACCAAAAATGAGAGGGCGTCCGCCTATTACAAAGGGTAAAAACCCTAAAATTTACATACACCTAATCTTGGGCATCCCCAAGATCTACAAAGGCCTCGGCCCTAGCAGGCCCCACATGGCCAACACCTTCCAACGACCCCCGCTTGGTCGCTTCAGCCAGCTGCTGAGAAGTAGGTCCAATCCTTGAAGCCCGTCCGCTAATTCGAGACAACACTTGGTGATCCACCAAGCGATTCGTCAGTTGACGAAGATGACCGAGATTCAACGGAGTGTCTGTTTCCATCTGACCATGAAGCTCACCTTCGAAAAACTCCAAGGAATGATGCAAGGAGGTAACCCACTCCGCTGGAAATCTCTCCCCGCGGAGACGCTCAAGTTGCTCGACCGCTAGGATCATACCATACATCCTCTGTGCAGGCAACTCTCCTTGGAAATCAGCAACATCAGCAACCTTGTCCTCGGGCGCTAGTCGACCAGAAAGGTTCTCAGCAGCTCGGACTTCCGCACCCCGCAAGGTTTCGCGAAGTGAATGCAACTCCTGCTGACGCCTGTCAGCGTCATCCCAGCGGGCGGCCAACTCCCTGCGAGTCCTCTCCAACTCTAAGCGAAGGAACACATTCTCGGAAGGGTGACCAGCTTCAGCCCTAAGACGGTCAACCTCCTGAGCCAGGCACTCAACCTCACATCCTTGACCCTCGCACTTCAGCTCCTTGGCAGACAGTTGCTCCCGCACTTCTGCCAACCTCTTCTGGGAGACCTCCAGAGCCTGGCTCTTAGAGGACGCGACACCAGCAAACTGATCTCGGTCGCGAGGAATCTCCTCCTCCGAAAGGTACATACATACGGCTAAGGTCAGAAACATGAGCTAAAGCAAAAGGAGGAGAAAAATCAAGACAAGGGAACGTACCACGCGCTTCTCCCACTCGAAACTGGCTTGGTGGAAGTCAACCAATGTTTCAGCCATCCGACCGAAACCTCGAGCAGCAAGGTTCAGGGGCGAAGTGTCCAGCCCCCTGGCTTCCCTCTCTCGCATCTCCACGAGGAAGCGTCTGCCCAGTGCCACCAGTTCAAAAGACAATCCCCCCTCCGGTGGCCCAAGGGGTTTAGAAGGGCCGACGCTCGACCCAAGAACAAGATCTCTCGTGGTAGCCGCTTGACTCACCACTACATTCCGTCCATCTGAGGGAACTCTAGCCTCCACGGCCGCATCACCAGACTTCGTGACCTCTTCAGCCGCAGGTTCACCCGCCGCAGTCTGAGGTGCGGGGGAGTCTCCAACAGACTCCTCAACGACTACCTTGGCCCTCTTAGCAGCAGGCTGATCAACCCCCTCAACGGGACTGAGGACAAGAGGACGAGCAGATAGTATCACCCTCATGGGTGACGAACGGACGGGAGCGAAAGTGGTAACAGAGGCAGGAACAGGGGCAGGGGCAGAAACATGAATAGCATCTCCCTGTCGGAGCCTCCACCTGTACATTCCCCCGGTCAGTGCTCCGCCGTAAAACTTGCGGAGACAACCGCAACTCCACACCGGCAAGCCGCTTCTTAAGCCCTCCTTCTCTGCCCTTGGGCAACTCTGCCGCAGTGGTTCCTCTCCTTTCCCCCTCCCGGGGTCCGCTCTTGTCGGCTCTCCCATCTTTCTTCCTCTTCTCCCTCGGAGGAACCTCTTGACGACGCTCCCTCTCGGAAGACGGAGGCACGGGAAGCCGCCCTTCCCTCTCCCTACCAGCAAGGACATCATCAACAACTCTCCCCGGAGACAGACCCTGTTGACCATTCTTCCTCCCCTTGCTCCGACCAGAATCGCGAGTTCGAACCAGAGGAGGAGGATGGGAAGATGAGGGAAGATCCTCCAAATCGGCGAAGTCGAAGGGGTAGTAGCTATAGTCATCACCTCCACCATCCATTGCAAGGATTCGATTCGGCAGAAACAAGAATCAGAAACAAGCAAGAACAGATGAAACAGAGGCAACAAAGAAAGGCGAATGCAAATGTAAAGTCACAAACTTTCAAACGTTGGGCATTTATATGGCACCCAGAGGCGCGACGATTCAAAAACTTCGACCCCTCGTATCCCGCAACGGATAAAACCCATTATCCTCTACAATCAAACCCAGCTGCAACCGCTTACTTCAGTCGCACACGTGGAAAGAAGCAACGGACGGAACGCACAGCCGGGGTAAAGGAGACACAAAGACCAAAAAGCCCCTGAGAACACAAGAGTCACCTCGAGACACTTGAGGGTCTTTTCGTGAAACTCTCTACCCGAGCTAATGATGGCCACCCTTGGAAATGAACCCGCATTTAATGAAGGAGAAACGACGGTAAAACAGTTAAGAAACAGGGGTACCCGCTAAAACTCTGACGCGTGGCACCTACAACAAAGCCCGCTCCTTCAACAAGTAATCCTCAGCAAGAAATCCACCGTCAACCACTGACCACGGACGAACATGGCCAGAGGAGAGCCTTACGAAATGACCAAACGGCCCCTGACCTTTAAATTTCTCCCACTAGCTCTCGAAGGGTATTTCGAGAAATGCCCCTCTGAGCAATGATGACTCCACATCGGTAAGTCGCGTACTTCCTGCAGAGACGGCCCAAAAACTTGCTGAGGAAATCAAGCGTCCAGCCATCCGGTATGGGACACGTGTCCTCTCCAAGACATCTCCTTTTCCTACGGAACAATGTGGGAGAGCCAACTTCATGAGTCGGTTGGCCAGTTCCCATAACCGCGATCATAAGCGGACAAGCTATCCCGCGAGTAAAGGCAGCGAAAATTCCTACGTGTCTTACAGGCAAAGGAACTTAAGTCCACGGGCGCCCAATACCCGTAGACTTGGGGGACTTATGTAACTACGGAATATTCCACCTTGGGACACGTGGCACAGAGCCTTCTAGAAGTACGATCTCAGCGCCCACAAGAGACACGTGGCACAACTCAACTATCAAATACGTGGCCTTCGGTCACGTCACCTCATGGAGTTTCCCCTCAATCAGATGTGGGATCTCCACAAGCCTCGTGGGACGACCCACGTCCCACGAGGTCATGGGTCGAGCACGATCTCCCCGCACTCAAGTATAAATAAACCCTCACTCGGGGGACTAAGAAAGGAATCTAGTCTCAACAGAACTGCACTCAACCTGAAGGATTACCACACCTCATCTCCGATATTTCCATTCTCTCTCTCGGTACCTGAGCACCCTCAGATACCTGACGCAAGTCCTCTCTACATCTCGAGCTCCGTGACTGGCCCCCATTCCGGCTAACCTCCGACAGGCTCACCTCCGTCCCGGAGTACATTGTTACAGGGCTTCCTGCAGCCCTCAGAGACCATAGCTCTCTCTCACTAAGGCAACTTCCTAAGAGCGGCTTGCCCGCCCGGAGTACCTTAAGCACGTCTTAGCCGCACACGGCCCAATACAGGTAACAATCTTGCCTAACGGCTCCGATAGACGTCACCATGACGAACTACGTGGACTTTGATCCCTCCCGAAGGGTACGTAGGCACCTAGGTGCATAACCTAAGGAGAAGTCCCGCAAGATTAAGACCCCTTGCAGTCCTAATTTCAAATTACAATTGTCTGAGCCAAAAATGACAGTTACACTTTTTTTAAAAAAAAATATATAAAGAATGAAAGATTGAAGTATGAACTCACAAAAAATATCTTAATTTTATTTATTTCAGTTTGTATATATATATAAAAAATAGCGCCAGCGTTTTTTTTATATAAAAAATATAGTACATTTTTGTAAAATATATTGCTTTATATAAATAGAATATGGAATTAATGAAAGAGAGCCCGATAAGTTTTGTAAGTGTGA
The DNA here is from genome assembly GCA_014851425.1 of Senna tora. Classification (NCBI taxonomy): domain Eukaryota; kingdom Viridiplantae; phylum Streptophyta; class Magnoliopsida; order Fabales; family Fabaceae; genus Senna; species Senna tora. The sequence continues at coordinate 24,426,458 of CM026272.1, forward strand.
AGTTATAAAAAAAAAGTTTTGCAAGTGTGAAACTGAATGCCTAGTACTCTGGTTATATGAAATTGTTCATTGGGCACACCAGATAGTAGTAACTAAGATTATTTAAGAGTAAAATATTGTTTTGGTCCTCTACAGATGTCTCCTTTGTCAATTTGGTCTCCCACAGATCGGTGTTATCAATTTGGTCCCCCACAGATCAAACTGTTAGCAATTTAGTCCTTCCGTTAATTAACTTAATGACATGTCAAGTTAATTTGTGACTCAGCAATTTTTTTATCTGACTAGGCATTAATTAATTTAGAGTAATTTATTTTTTATTTAAAAAAACTTTTAAATTAAAATAAACTAAAAAAAAAACCTTTGACATACCTCCTTTTAATGCAAAGAAGCATATTTGTGTCCTAGGTATGTCAAAGGTTTTTTTTTCTTTTCTTTTTTTAATTTAAAAGGTTTTTAAATAAAAAATAAATTACTCTAAATTAATTTATGCCTAGTCAAATAAAAAAAATTGCTGAGTCACAACTTAACTTGACATGTCATCAAGTTAATTAACGGAAAGACCAAATTGCTAACAATTTGATCTGTGGGGGACCAAATTGATAACATCGGTCAGTGAGGGATCAAATTGATAAAGAAGGCATCTGTGGAAGACCAAAACAGTGTTTTACTCAATTATTTAATAACAAAAAGTTTTTAAAAATAAGAGGGTATTTTTGTCATTCAAAATAATGAGGGAATTCATTAATGAGTTTTAACATTTCTTTATTTAATAATAAGCATTTATTGTATTCTTAACCAGTGTCAAACTGGTTAATAAAACCCTTCAATAAATTACACTCCATTTCATCCCTCGAGGAGTTAAACTTAAGGTGTGATGATTACGTTTCTGAACTTTTGTTTTATTAGTAATATTCTTTTAAAATAACTATTTTATAATAAAAAAATTAAATATTAGATGTTAGAACATAGAAGTGTGGAGACGGGAGAGTAAAGATAAATATAAGGGTAAACTACAGTTTGCCCCTTGTGATTTGGCCTAAATTCAGTTTGTCCCCTGTGGTTTAAACTGCGACACTTAACTACCCTGTGGTTTGGCTTAAAATTAATGTGCCCCCTGTGGTTTAGAGTGTGACACTTAACCCCCCTGTGGTTTGTTATGTTATCACTTAACTACCTTCTATCCAAATTTTAGTCAAATTAATCATCATTTTTATACTTTTAATATTTAAAATTTGTTATTCAACACTCTAGAATTATAAAATAATTCAAAAAAATTACAATTAATATAAAAATAAAATTTTAATTTTAAAAAATCAATAAAATAATTTAATATTTATTGTTTACTCCATTGATTATTTATATTTAATTATTTATTTATTTTATTGTTATTTTTTATCTTTAATATTTTAGAATTATTAAATCAATCAAAATAAAATTGTAAAAGAATAATATAATACAAATATATAACTAAATTTAAGTTTTTTTATTGTTCAAGTTTGGAACATACATACCTGAATTGAATGTTAACATTATTGAGCTTAGAAACTCTAATATTAAACAATAATTTTCTTAAAAACGTATCCAATTTATCCAATCATATAACGTTAATAGTGTACCAAAATAAAGTGACAATCCAACTTTATATTATTTTAGAGATAAAATAAATATAATAAAATAACTAAATATAAATAAATAGGGTTTGAAAGTAGAAGATTAGGGTTTATTGTTTAGAGGAAAGAAACAGTTTGAAGGAAACATTAAAAAGAGTTGAAAGTAGAATATTAAAATTTATTGTTATTATTTAAGAGATAAAATAAATATAATAAAGTAATTAATTAATTCAATTATTTTTAGGTAATTTCTTTTATAAGTTATATAAAATATTAAATTTTGAGAGAAAAATAATATAGGGTAGTTAGGTGATAACATAACAAACCACAGGGGGGTCAAGTGTCACACTCTAAACCACAGGGGGCCACATTAATTTTAAGCCAAATCACAGGGTAGTTAAGTGCCGCAGTTTAAACCACAGGGGGGCAAATTGGATTTAGGCCAAATCACAGGGGGGGCAAACTATAGTTTACCCTAAATATAATGGAGGGGAAAAAATTTTATTATTGTATTTTAAAATTAAATTATAAAATAGCGTTGTATTTTGGTGGATATGAAACCTTCTTGTGTATATATATAATTGTATATACATATATGAAAAAAAATTTAGATTCATTATGTCATTATGTTGTACCACATTTGTACATTAATTAATAATAAAATTTACTAGTCTCTCACAACGTGATGAATTCGGTTTCAAATCTTTGCGGGAGATGTGCTCTCATTTAATGTCTGATAGTACCTCAAACAAGAATGCCTCCAATAAAAAAATACCCATAAGAAACCAAAAATCTATTTATTCTTTTTTTGTTTGTCATGTGAATTTTTAATGTGTGTGTATATATATGTCTGATTGGTGCATCTTGCCAATGATAGGTATTGTATTTTTCTCTTCTTACTCTTCATCATGTCTGGATATGCTTATTGTTCATCTGGGTCTGCTGAGTTGATTAGCGAATCAAGTAGTTCTTCGGGGGGTCCTTTACCCGTGGATTCTTCTACTATGGCTTCTCCTAGTGGGATTCCCAGTGAGCCGTGGTTGGTTCACTGTCAAGTTCCTGCGCAGTTTTATGGTGAGTTAACCTGGTTAGATAAGTCTGTTTTTGGGCCGAGGAGTAGTTTTTTTACTATGGAGCGCCTTCGTTTGTTGTGGGAGAGGTTTTTCTATCCTTTGCAAAGGTATTTGAGGGCTTGTTTGGGGGATGAGTATTCTCTTGGTTTGTCTCTTGCCAATCCTTGTGTTGATGAATCTGTTCTGGATGGGCCTCCTGACATTTTTACTTTCTACGTCTTTCCTTTAGATTATGGCTTCATCATGCCCCCTATTACAGACTTTAAGGTGAATGTCCTCAATTATATTCCTTGTGCTCCTTCTATGCTTTCCCCCAATGGTTGGCTTATGCTTAGTGGGTTTCAAGCTGTTTGTGAGAAGTTAGGGGTTACTCCAACGGTCGAGTCCTTTTTTTTTTATAATTATCACACCGTTAGCGGTAGGTTGAGGAAGCACTTGTATTTTTCAGGTTCGATCCATTGTGAGAGATGCTTACAAGTATGTTACTGGTTTTCGTTCTAACCTGAAGTTTTGGCGGGTTGATTTCTTCTTTGTCCTTCCGTGGGAGGGGTTGAGTCCGCTCTGGTGGTTTAGTGCTAGAGCCTTCTCTTGCTTTCCTTGTAAGTGTTTGGGCTTAGTAATGGCAACATGGTTCGTCTAGGGGAGTTCCTCGTGGAGGGGTTTGACTGATGCTTCACAATGGGTTGGTTTCTGGTCGTGTGGATACTGCTAACCGTGTTATAAGGTTCTCCATGGTTCGAGTTTGACGGGTCTTCTTGCTACATATTTCTGTGTCCTGTGTTGGTTTTGCTTTGTCTTTGTAGTGTTTTGTTTTCTCTTTCCAACAAAAATTTAATATTTATGGCAGTCAATAAGAGTGTTTTACATAAGCTTCTGGTATTTTTTTTAATTGTCTTTTCTATCCTCCTGTGTCTTCTTGCCTTGTCTCTTCGTTGTACTTGACTTTTGTTATGCTTGTCTTGTCTTTTCATCATACTTGGCCTTTGTTACGCTGATGGTACTTTAGTCTTCGTTTTAAATTTTCAGCAGCATACTGTCATTTTTTTAGAGGGTTGTGTCTTTTCCCCTGTGTTCTCCTCTCTTTGAGCAGTTTTCTCTCTCATCATTATGGTTGGGGTTGTTTGCCTATATAAGGGACGGTTTGCATACTGTCATTTTTTTCAGAGGGTTGTGTCTTTTCCCCTGTGATCTCCTCTCTTTGAACAGTTTTCTCTGTCATCATTATGGTTGGGGTTGTTTTCCTATATAACGGACAGTTTGGTTTCTTTTGCCTATCTTGCATTCTCCTTACTTTATTTGCATTTCTTTTTCTTTCACAATGTCCACTTGCGAAATGTCGTCATCATCTTCCAATGAAGTTTTATCCTCGTCTGATGCTATATACCGCCGCGTAGTGGTTAGTGAGTCCACTCCAACTCCTCCTTTTGTAATATTTGTGCGAGCTGATGATTACTCCCGTTCCTGCCGCTATTCTCATCCTTCTCCTCGTGCGCGTGTGGGGAGTTATGGCCATTCTTTTGTAGCACAAGTAGTGTGGGTCGAGCCATTAGTGTGGAGCAGTGTCTTCTAGTCGACTTCCTCTTACTTACAACTGTATCCTTCGAGTTGAAACATTTCTATTGGTGGTCGTGCTTTTGGTCGTTGGCCACTTGTTGGCTCTCCGCCATTTGTGTTGCCTCTGACGATTCCTTATTCCTCTCTCCATGTTGGTACTCTTATTGTTTTGGTATGGGACGTTTCCCCCCTCTTGTTATGCTATGATATCTTATTTTGTGGAGCAATTGCGGCCGGCTGTGTTGATTCTGATTGATTCTCACTTGCAAGACTCACCTGTTCTTGTTTGTCTTGCTCACTGTTTGGGTTATTTTGCAGCTTTTTCTCGGCGTGTGCTTTGTTGGAGGGATTGACTCTTTGAATAAGAAACTAAGAAGAAAAGAAAGTGATGCACAATGTCTTCAAGGCGTGGACAGCACTTTCCTTTAGGCTTAATTTGCCCCCACCTATTCCTATCTTATATAGGGTGCTAGTTGGGTAGACCGGAAAATTTCCTTTAGGATACAATGAAGACCCTTGAGTATGGATAGCACTTCCAATACTCAAGCCAAGACAACAATAGTATTTACAAAGTGATAATTTGTCTTAATCTTCGTGTGCACTCAAAGAGAAAGGCAATGAATTTGATTTTTTCAATAATGAAATGGTGAGGGGTTTATATAGACCATGAAGTGATTCCTTTGAAGAGATACCTTTTGGTATAATATCTCTTCAATTAAGAGTCACAACTATTAATTTAAATGAAGAGTCTTGTCTTTTTAAATTTGTAACTCCCTACACCCCCTTTTCATATAAATTAATTAATTAATTTATAATACAACTCTTCAAATAAATAAACATAAATACATGACTATCAAATATTAAAAACTGATCTCTCTGCCGTCGCTCGCTAGGGTTACGCCAGGGAAGGTTTTTCCGGTGACTTGCCGCTGATCTGGTCGTGCATACAGCACTGTTTCTGTCTCTCTGCGTCTGCAGGGATAGGTGACGATCGTGTTGAAGGAGAGGAACGTAGGGCTTGTAAGCATAGGGTGTTGGTGTTCGACGATGATGATGTTGACGGGGTGTGCAGGAGTGCAAGGAGAGTTTGATAGGTAGGATTATTACTAACAAGGCTATCAATCGTACCTCGATGGAGATGGCTTTAAGAAATATCTGGAGTGTGGAGGAAGGTTTCAGAGTCGTCGAGGTGGCGGCAAGAACTTTCTAGTTTTTCTTTAAAACCTAGATGGAGGCGGAACGCGTGCTGAAGGGTGGACCTTGGATCTTCAGAAACAGCTGGCTGTTGCTTCAATGGTGGCATCGGGATATAAGCAGTCTTGAGAAGGGTTTTGAGACGGTTAAGGTGTGGATTCAATTTTGGGGACTACCTCCCCACTGTGCGACAAACCAGATGGCACGCAAGTTAGGTGATGAGATGGGAAACGTTCTTGATGTTGGAGTGTTTACCTCTCAAGGGAATCAGGCACGTTTCATCAAGGCATATGTCGAGATGTCTGTGGATAAACCGCTAATAGAGAGGCTAGAAGCGAAGAGCAAGAACGATGGGAAGAGTTGGGTCGAATTCAAATATGAGCGACTTCCACAGTTTTGTTACTACTGCGAGGTTGTTGGGCATGCTGAAGAATATTGTAAGGAGGCGGACGAACAAGGGGATGAGGAAAAGAAAGGCTCTTTGAATCTTGGGCCATGGCTCAAAGCAAGTCAAATGGGTTCTAAGGTGGTATATGAGGGTGGCAAGAGACAAGAACAGAGAGGCAGGAAGACGGTGGAAGGACGTTGGGGTGAACCTGTAATCAAGAAGCAAACGGATGCCTTAACGGCGCTACTTGAAAAATTGAACGTGAAAGGGGAAGGAGGCACGGTGGTGGTGGGTGCAGATGTAATGGAGGAGGAAAGGAATGAATGGGTATGCAATGTGGTTCAAAACGTGCATGAGATGAAGGAGGGGTCAAATAATGAAATGAATAAAGTGGGTTTGGGGAAGGTAGCAGATGTGGACGCTGCAGAAGAGGGAGAGGGGGGTGTAATGATAAGGTGGAAAGGCCAATAAAACAAGTACTAGTATTGCAAGACATTAGTAACAAAGTGACGCATCCCAATGTCAAAACACCAATGAAGGAAAATATCGATCCTAGGGTGATGGTGACAAGCATTACACGATGGAAGAGATTGGCAAGAACTAAAGATGGTTACGTGGACTCTAATCTTGCTGCGACAACACTTGGAAAACGAAGTGGAGTAGACGATATTTTACAAGGTGGGGTCGGTGAAAACGGAGGAAAAAGAAAGAAGGGTAGAATGGTGAATGACTCTGAAAATAATATGATGGCAATATCGGCGGGACCTGTTGAGCAGGCCTGCCGGGCTCAATGAAAATTATATCGTTGAACTGCCGTGGTCTGGGGAATACACGGGCAGTTACATCCACAAAATTCCTATTGAGACAAACTAAACCTGACATTATTTTTTTATATGAAACAAAAATATCTACAGGACAAGCAAATGGTGTAAAAGAGGTTCTAGATTTTAAGAACGGCGTGACCCAGCCATGCGAAGGAAGAAGTGGGGGGCTTATGCTTCTATGGAATGACAATAATGACATCACACTTAAATCGATGTCAAAATATCACATTGACGTATTAATTAATGCAGGTACCGCTAATGAATGGTGATTTACAGGTTTTTATGGCGATCCGACGGTACACTTGAGATCCCACGGCTGGAATATGTTGAGGAGACTGACGATGGAGAATGGACCACCGTGGTTATTGATGGGAGACTTTAATGAGGTAGTAAGTGCAGATGAACAAATGGGAGATAATGAACGACCTTAGAGACAGATGCAATTATTCAGGGAAGTAATTGATGATTGTAGTCTAAATGATATTGGGTTTATCGGTCACCCTTTTACTTGGTTGGGCAATAGATCTAATGGTCAAGTCAAAGTGAGATTAGATAGGGGTCTTGCTAATGTTGATTGGTTATCTAAATTTCCTTATGCACAGTTATTTAACTTGCAAAAGTTTTCATCTGATCATCTCCCCATTTTGTGCAGCTTGCTCTGGCATCAACCCCACGAAGGGAATAACAGGTTTCGACCGAGGGAGTTCCGGTTCGAACAGTTATGGTGTGGTTACAAAGAATGTAATGATCTCATTACTTCAAATTGGCGCAGAAACTTGACCAAGGGGGAGACGGACATGAACAAAGTCAATGGTAATTTGAGGTCCATTCAAGAACACCTGATGTCATGGAGCAAGGGGAAATTTGGGAATTTTACTAAAAAGGCTAAGAATATTCAAGATGAGATCAATGCTGAGGTCTCAAGGTGGCCTGCAGATATAGAGAAGATAAGGAAGCTAGAAAAACATCTGAAATTGGTCCTTACGAATGAGGAATCTTATTGGAGGCAGAGAGCAAGGGTCCAATGGCTTAGAGAAGGTGATAAGAACACAAAATTTTTCCATGCTACAGCATCGAACAGGGCCAAAAAGAACAGAATTAACAAATTAAAGAGGAGTGACGGTAGTTGGGCGGAAGAATACAGGGACATCAGCGAAACAGCCATTGACTATTTCAGAGAACTTTTTTCGACATCTTTCCTGACAGAGTTAGATAGTGTTATTGAGGCCAAATCGAGGAAGGTTACAGGGACAATGAATGAAGATCTCATTAAACCTTTCACAAGAGAGGAAGTTAAAGAGGCCCTTTTTCAAATGGGGCCAACAAAAGCACCAGGTACTGATGGTTTCCCAGCTTTATTTTATCAAAAATACTAGAGTACAGTGGGGAATGAAGTGACGAATGCAATCCTTGATTTTTTGAATGGGGATTTGTTTCCCCGTGAGATAAACCGTACAAGGATTGTATTCATTCCGAAGGTGAAGGACCCTATAGATATGACCCAATTTCGACCCATCAGTTTGTGCAATGTCCTCTATAAAATCATTGCCAAGACTCTCGCTAACAGATTGAAATAAGTTTTACCTAATATTATCTCTGCCAACCAGAGTGCCTTCGTGCAAAACCGACAAATCACGGATAATGTGTTCTTAGCATACGAGCTTCTTCATGCTCTAAAAGGCAAATATGCAGGTAGAAATGGTTTTATGGCTGTTAAATTGGACATGAGTAAGGCTTATGATCGTGTGTAGTGGTGTTTTCTAGAGAGATTGATGATAAAGTTGGGATTTGATGATAGATGGGTTCAGAAAATAATGCAGTGTATATCCACAGTAAGTTTCCAAGTGAGAATAAACGACGAGGACTGTGATCAATTCTTCCCACAAAGAGGGTTGAGACAGGGCGACCCATTATCCCCTTATTTATTTTTGATATGTGCTGAAGGTTTGAGTTGCCTATTGAAGGATGGGGAGCAGAGAAACCAAATTCATGGAGTGAAATCAAGCCCCTGAGCATATCACATTTATTCTTTGCAAATGACAGCTTGGTATTTCTTAGAGCGGAGGAGGGTGAATGCACAGAATTTAGTAATATACTGAATATTTACGAGAAGGCTTCGGGTCAAAAAATTATTTCTGACAAATCTGCTATTTTCTTCAGTCCAAACTGTACAAGACACTTCAAGGATTCAATACAAAGTATCCTTCAAATCCAACAGGTAGCATACAATGAGAAATATTTGGGCTTGCCTACGATGATTGGTAAGAATAAAGGTAATGCCTTTAGATCCATTAAAGATAGGGTGTGGAAGAAGTTGTAGGGGTGGAAAGAGAAAATTCTCTCAAAAGCTGGTAAGGAGATTTTAATTAAGGCAGTTGCCCAATCTATACCTACTTATGCTATGAGTTGTTTTTTGTTGCCGAAGCATGTTTGCTATGACCTAACACAATTAATGGCGAGATTTTGGTGGGGGGTGGATCAACAATCTAACAAAATACACTGGTTGAACTGGTTAAAGTTGAGCTTACCCAAAAGTAGTGGTGGTTTGGGATTTAGGGACCTTGAGACTTTTAACAAGGCCCTTCTTGCCAAACAATGCTGGAGACTGCTGAATAATGAGGATAGTCTTTCATACGAGGTACTTAAGGTTAAGTATTTCAAGGATGGTGATTTTATGAAGGCGGGAATAGGAAGTCGGCCGTCACACACGTGGCGGAGTCTACTTGCAGGACGGGAACTCCTTTCAAAAGGTCTGCAAAAATTTGTGGGAGATGGCAAGACGACATTTATTTGGAAGGATCCGTGGATACCCGGAGTAGGAGTAAGAGAGCCAATACATCCGATTAATGATGCACCAATCGTCACAATGGTGTGTGAGCTGATGAATGAAGATGGTACGTGTTGGGATGAGAGGAAGCTGGAGGTAGTGTTCGATGCTGAGTTATGCAGAAAGATTAGATGCATACCACTTAGAAGAAACGGTCAAATTGATTCGTGGTCTTGGAAGGCCGAGGCTAGTGGGTTGTTTTTTGTTAGATCGTGCTATAAATTAGCCATGGAAGAGGTGTGGGAACAAATTGCCATAATACCATATTTGTTTTGTGCAGTACCAAATGGATTCTGGAAGAGTATCTCGAAATTGCCTTTAAATTCTCGCTATAAAATTTTCCTCTGGAGAGCTTGTATTGGAATCATTCCATCAATTGAGGCGTTAAAACAAAGGGGTATGCATATTGATGAGGGATGCATAATGTGTGGGACTGAGATGGAGAATACTTATCATTCTCTAGTTGATTGCAGCTCACTGGTACAGATATGGGAAGAGGCTCGACATGACTTCACTGCTAGAGTATACCATAATTCACTCATTGAATTGCTATCGGTGGATTGGATGCGGTGGGATCAAGAACAGAGGTGCTACTTTACTATTGCTTTGTACCTTATGTGGGACCGAAGGAACAAGAAAAAATTTACAAATGAGGTGATCAATTTAAATGGCTTGTGGACACGGGTTGAAAGGTGTTGGGATGAGCTCCAGGTGGCGAGGATACACGAAATAGATGAATGTGATGTGCCTTCAAACCTTAGTTGGGAGAAACCAAAGCACCCTTTTATCAAAGTGAATGTGGACGCAGCAGTGAAAAGCAGCGGTGAAGGGGCATTAGGAGGTGTATTGAGGGATTGTTATGGATGTGTGTTAGGTGCATTCATTAGTTCAACCCCTGTACTTAATGATGTGGCCTTGATTGAAGCAATGGCAGTGGAGAAAGGAATGCTCATGGCTTGGGAGGCAGGAGTGAAGCATTTGATTGTTGAGTGTGATTCCCAACTTGTAGTGAACATGCTGAATTCAGTTTGTAACCATGCTTCTATTTTATGTGGAGTTTGCATGAATATTTTAGATCTCAGGTTTAAGTTCAATGAGGTAGTTTTTAAGTGGATACCTAGATCATGCAACAATGTTGCAGACTGTATGAGTAGGGTAGCAAAAGCCTTATCTCAGGATAGGACTTGGTCTTTATCATCCCCAGGTTCCTTACTGAGTCTTGTACTGATGATCTTCATTAATGAATTTTCCCTTTCATGGGTTCTCAAAAAAAAAAAAATACATGACTCTTCAATTAACACATCTCTTCATTTAAAAATATTTCAACAATCCTCCACCATTTTTAAAATGAACCCAAACTCTTATCACTTCGGAAATCTCATGTTTTTAGTAAAGGTATCTCAAGGATTTGAACCATTACCTAAGTAAGCCATGTTTTCACCCATCCAAAATAATATGGTAGACTAAGCTTTGAACCAACTATTCCATATGAACAGGCGTGCATGACTTACGCATGAGATCTCAGACCATTGTATGCCACTTAAATGACACGTTTATGGCCTTGTGTCTGTATCCTTTTCATGAGAGTTTTCAAAGTTAAGCCCTTAGACTCCTAGAAGCGGCCCCACTTCATTCTCATATAGGTAGACTCTGTCAAGAACATCACCATGATTAATGCTCCAGCAAATATATGCTAACAGGTCTATTAAGAGTTAAATTAAACCTCAACCTTTCCCCTTTAATCTCACGGTTACCATGTATTTTTTAACCTTGGGATGTATAAGTGTCAAGTACTTGCAATTACTCTAATAGTGTACTTTCACCATTGAACTCAAGACTTGATATGATGGTCAAGTGTGAGTTGGGTTTCCACTATTGGTAATCAAGGTTTATAGGGCTTTAATCTCATCCCCTTTGATGTTTTCAACACCATATCCCTTGTCAGACCTTTCGTCAAAGGATCTGCAACATTTAATTAAGACCTTATATAACTTATGGATATTAGTCCATTTATTATTAAATCCTTTACCAAGCTATGTCTTAATCCAATATGTCAAGACTTTCCATTATAAACTTGGTTATAAGCTCTTGAAAGAGTATATTGACTATCACAGTGGATAGATATGGGTGCCATTGGCTTGGGCCATATAGGATTCCAAGTAACAAGTTTCTAAGTCGCTCTACTTCCTTGCCACATGCAGCCAATGCTATAAACTCAGAGTTAGTGGTTGAGTCTGCAATAAATGTTTGTTTCTTAGACCCCCAAGAAACAACACCCCCACTAAGAGTATAGACTCATCCACTTGTAGAAGCATGATCCTCTGAGTAACTTATCCAACTGGCATCTGTGTATCCTTGCAAAATTGAAGGATTACCACTATAGGTCAAACTATAGTTAATTGTTCCTTTTAGGTACCTTAGTACTCTATTCACAGCATGCCAGTGATTTTGACTTGGATTGCTTGTGTAATGAGATTGGGAAAGACCAAGACAGTTATTATCTCTAATAATCTTGATACCTAGTATAACATCTCTTTTTCCCATATCCTTCATATCAAAACTTTCACACAAGAATTTCTTTGTTTTATTTCTCATATTAAATAAAATCTATTATTTTTAATAGAAAAAATATAAACAACTTTTATATTTAAAAGCCAAAATTATTAATAAATATATTAATAATTCAATCATGGCATAATCATCTATACCAAACAGTTTGAACAAAAAATTGAGAATGAAACTCCATTCATCAATATATGTATATATATATATATATATATATCATGAAACCCAATATCAAGCAAAGCCAAAAATCAAACTGATTTATTATATATATATATACATATATATACATATGTATATATATGTACCTATATATACGTACATATATATGTACGTATATATATATGTACGTATATATACGTACATATATATGTACGTATATATAGGTACATATATATACATATGTATATATATGTATATATATATATATGTATGAAATAGTGGATCTCGTAATGGAAAATTGAAAAAACTTCAATAACACATCTATCATTCAGAAAAATTCAATATGTTTCATGATTCGATCGCATTGAAAATTTCTGATAAATTTGAAGTTAATCTTTGTAAAATAACCGGCTTCATGATAAATCTTTTATCAATCATCTTATAATTATTAAAACGAGTAACAAGAAATTTCTTACTTGTTGCATCCTCTTGCATGTACCTTTACCATCTTAGAGAATTGCTTCCTTCAAATCTTTCCATCTTCACAAAATTTGTAGCCAACTCCTTCAAAGAAGCCATTTGTACTTGCAAAAATTAAGCCTAAATATTGTTGGAGGGATTGACTCTTTGAAGAAGAAACTAAGAAGAAATGAAGAATAAGAAGAAAAGAAAGTGATGCAAAATGTCTTCAAGGCGTGGACAACACTTTCCTCGAGCCCTTATACTCCTTTTCATATAAATAAATAAATTTATAATACAACTCTTCAAATAAATAAACATAAATACATGACTCTTCAATTAACACATCTCTTCATTTAAAAATATTCCGACATGCTTCGCGCTTCCGTGCCCTTTAACGGTGTTTGGGTTATTCTCATTCTGGGGCGTTTGTTCATCACTTTGAGTTTACTTTGGCATTGCATGAGTTTCATGTGGATTTTAGCTTGTAGCTTTTGCAATTCCTGCACTTTGTTCTCCTTTGTAACAAGTAGCTTTGTACAAGACTGCCCGAGGAATATCAAACCTGCAGATGACCATTTGCCATAAGAATTTTTGGTATTTTTGAAGGTGATCTTAGCTAGAGGTTTTGCTTTTATCCATTTTGTGAATAATTCAATTGCTACTATGAGGAATTTCCTTTGTCTTATCGCTTGTGGGAGTGGTCTTAGTATGTCTACACCCCAGGTGTCGAACGGCCATAGGGTCTGTATATTCTTCCTTTCTTCTGTAAGAATATGGTCTATGTTTGCAGGCCTTTAGAAAGGGTTTCATTTTTGTACTATTCTTTTGGCATCCATTCTCATGGTGGGCCAGTATAATACCAATCTTAATATTCTCTTTATTAACCATTTCGCCCCCTGCTGTGCTCCACATATCCCTTCGTGTGCTTCTCTAAGTATGTAATCCATTTTTTACTCCGGTACACATCATAGAGATGGCTTAGAGAAACCTTTTTTTTTAGAGTTTTTCGTTCTCTATGTAGTATCGAGCGGCCTTTCTTCTTATAGTGGCTTTGTATGCTCCTTCTATTTCTCCTTTTTCTATGTATCTTTAATTGGTATCATCCAGCCATCCTTTTTGGATTCTTCTATCATGTCTACCTCCACTTCCTCTATGCTTGGATGGTCGCGACCTTCATTATGGGGTAGTTTCGCACCTTGATTATGCGTTTGCCAGCTTTGAGAGGGAGTCTGCTCGGTCGTTTTCAAATCTTGGTATCCTTGTCACCTTATGTTCTTTGAAACCCTGTAACAGTTGCTTGGCTTTTGCTACATATTTGGTTATAATTGCCTCTTTTACTTCCCAAACTCCATTTATCTGCCCCACTACTAATTGGGAGTCACTATATGCTGCGATCTTCTAGGCGCTGAATTTTTTGGTGAGGTTTAATCCTGCTATCAAGGCTTCATATTCCGCTTGTTTGTTAGAAGTTTTGAAGTTAAGCTGGACGGCTTGCTCTATAACTAACCCTTCTGGGGTGAGTAAGAATATTCTGACCCCACTTTCTTTTCCTCCAGACTACCCATCTATGTGGATTATCCATTCTGATTCTTCTTGTCCTCATGTTGCTTCTTTTCCTTCTTCTGCCACAAATTCTTTTCCTGGCGGGTGTGTCATTTCTGCTATGAAGTCCACCATAACCTGGGCTTTAATAGCTTTTCAAGGCTCGTAGCTGATGTCATACTGCGATAATTCTATGGACCAGGTGACCATCCTTCCCGCTATATTGGGCTTCCTTAATATGACTTTCAGCGGTTGGTTCGTTCGCACCAAGATCTTGTGTTGTTGGAAATAATGCATGAGCCTCCTTGATGCTACTATCAGCACAAACATAAGCTTTTCTACCTTGTGGTACTATATTTCAGCTCCGTGAAGTGTCTTGCTTATAAAGTATACTGGTCGTTGCTCGGTTCCTTCTTTTCTTACGAGAGCTGCACTTACTACACCATCCGTGGCAGCAAGGTAGGCTATTTAGCGGCTCGTCTTGCTCGGCTCTGCTGAGTATTGGTGGGGTGGTGAGATATTTCTTTAGTTCTTCAAGTGCCTTCTGACACTTATCTGTCCAGGTGAATTCTTTGTTCCTCTTGAGAATCTGGAAAAAAGGCATACATTTGTCTGCTGATCGGGACAGGAATATGCTAAGTGCCGTTATTCTCCCATTAAGATTTTGGGTCTCCTGGATATTTCTGAGGGTTCCATGTCTAGGATTGCCTTGGACTTGTCTGGATTGGCTTCAATCCCCCTTTGTGATATTAGGAATCCCAAGAACTTGCCTCTTTGTACCCCGAATGCACATTTAAGGGGGTTTAATACTTGAAGATTTTCCTCTAGATCCTTCAGGTGATCTTTTTTTTTTTCACTTTTTACCACAATGTCGTCCACATATACCTCTAAATTTCCTCCTATCTGCTCGTGGAAGATTTTGTCCATAATTCTCTAGTAAGTTAATCCCGCGTTTTTTAAGTCGAATGGCATGATGGTATAGTAGTATATCCCCTGTTCTGTTATGAATGCTATTTTTCTTCATCTCCTCTTCTCATTTTGATCTGGTTATATCTCGAGAATGCGTCTAAGAAGCTGAGCAGTTGGTGCTTGGAGGCTCCGTCTATTAATTTGTCAATTCTAGGAAGCATGTAAGGGTCCTTTAGGCAAGCTTTTTTTAGGTCTGTGAAGTCAACGCACATCCTCCATCTTCCATCTGCTTTATTGACTTGTACCACGTTGTAGAGCTAGGTCGGGTATTGTATTTCCCTGATGAAGCCCGCGCTTCTAGGAGATTTCCTACTTCTTTGTTAGCTTGTTGTCTCTCACGTCCAATCGTGCGTTTTTTTTTCATTACCGGAGGTCGTTCGTCCGTGGACAGCTTAATGGCAGATAGTGGCTTTGTCGATCCCTGGCATGTCTTTGGGGCTATATGCGAACACGTCTCTATTTCTTCTTAAGAACTCAATCAGTCTCGTCTTTTCATGTTCTTCTAGGTTTCCTCCTATTTTCACTATTTTTCCTGAGCATTATTCATGTACTGGGATGAGTTCCATTTCCTTGGCCGGCTGCGGCCGCTCCATTTGTCGTATTTCTCTTGGATCAATGAGCTCTATTTCTAATACATTCACCTATTTATCTTTAGCTACTTCTATGTCTTTCTGTGTTTGCGCTCTTACTATTCTCTCTAGGCTTATTGCGTAGCAGGATCGTGCCTCCTTTTAGTCTGCTCTCACTTCTCCTACTCCGGCTGTTTTTGGGAATTTCATCAGCAAGTGCATGGTGGATACGACTGCCCTTAGCTTGTTCAGGGTCGGTCGTCCTAAGATGGCATTGTAAGCTGAAGGCGTCGAGACTACCATGAAGTCGATTTCCACCGTCTTCGCCCTCGCTTCTGTCCCTAGAATTACTCTCAGTCGTATTACTCTTTCTGCTTAGATTGTCGTTCTTGCAATTTCGATAAGAATCCCAGAAAAGGCTTTCAAGTCTTTGGTGTTGAGTCCTAACTTCTCAAAGGTGTTGAAGTAAAGGACGTCCGTTGACCTTCCTTGGTCCACCAAGATCCTTTTCACAGAGTAATTTCTTATTATGCCTATTATCACTATGGGATCGTCAGGGTTGGGGTCCGCACCTTGGAACTTGGAAGTCTTCATCTGTGAAGGTGATTGGTCAGTTATCTTCTTGTTTTCTCTTTCTTTGGTACTTCAGTTTTATTACGGTTCGTGCCTGCTTTTTCTTTGTCTAGGGCTTTGTTTCCGTTCCTTTTACGATTCCTCCGAAGATAATGTTAATCACCCCGGCTACCTTCATGCCCCCTGCTGTTGATCTTGGCCTTCGGCCAGTCGGTCGTTGTTTCAACCGGTCCAATTGACCCGGCTGTCACGACCGGCCCAATCGTCCTGCCTTCTGTCATGGGTTCTTCTATCTTGATTTTTTGTGTACCTCCTAAGCTGCCCGTCTTTTATAAGCTCCTTGATTTGATCTTTCAACATGATGCACTCTTTTGTATCGTGGCCAAAGTTTTTGTGGAACCTGCAATATTTGCTTTGATCGGCAGTGGTTGCTATGCCTTTTACAATAGGGAATTTTAGGAGATTCGTCTCTTACACTTCCTCTAAGATTCTGGCTCTTGGTTTATTGAAGGGTGTGTAAGTTCTGAAACGGGGTCGTAGTCGCGCTTCTCTTTTGGGGGGGTCAGGGTGGCTTGGTACCATAATCCCTTGTAGTTATTTCCTTGACCCGCTCGTCTTCTGCATTTTCTACTATTCTTTCCACTTTCTCTGTCGTTTTTCTCTTTTGCTCTACCATCTTTCTTGATATGTTAACTTCTTCGATTACCATGAAATAGCTCGTTTCGGACATTCTCTTCCAGGTAATGCAACGCGACTGCAAACTTTAGTCCTGGTATTTTTTTCATTTCGCCACAAATCAGTGTAGGAAATCTTTTAAAGATTCTCCTTTTTCTTCTTCCTGTATTATGTTCTTCAGGTAGTCTGCCGTCCTTCTAATCTTTTTGCAGGTCGCAAAGTAGTTGAATGACTCTTCTGCCATGTCCTCGAATGATGATATGCTCCCCTCTTTTAGTTCTCCGAACCATAGTTGCGCATACTCCTTCAGAGTGGAGGGGAATACCTGGCACATAACCTCGTCTGATGCTCCTGCATATAGCATGGCTGCCCTTTTTGCCTTAAGGTGCGCATCCGGGTCTGTGGTTCCATCATACTTGTCATCAAGAGGTCCTGGCATTTTGGTTTGGGCATTACTTTGCTCATTATGTTGTCCGTGAAGGGGTGCACAGACTTATTTGGCTTTTTCTTTGAGTCGTCATCATCTTTTTCCTCTTCTTCTTCTTCTTGGTCTTGTCTTCTTTTCTTATTCTTGTTTCCGTTTTGGTGATTTGAACTATTTTCTGGCACGATCTTCTGCTTTTCGCGTTCATCTCTGAGTGCACTTAATTCCTCCATCATCCATTTGAGTTGTTCTTTCATTTCTTCTGTTACTTCTTTTCTCCTTTCGTTGTTATCCTGTTCCTGGTGGTTTTCTTCCTGGTTCTCGTCCACCAGTTTTTTCTTTCGCCCCCTATTAGGTTGGTTGACCGATCCATTTTCTTCTTGATGTTCGCTGTTGTCGACGTTCTGTGCGCTTTCGTTGGCTTCATTTCGTGAGTTGATCCTGCTTGATCTCCTCAACATCTTGTTTTTGCTTCCTTGGTCTCTACTTCTCTTCCTGCTTCTTAACCTGTGTGGGAATGGGAGTACTACCGAAGTTGATACCCCATGGTGGGCGCCAATTGATATGTATGTTATAGATAAGAGGAACCTCCAGTAGCTGAGTTGCTAGAGAATTCCTAAGTGTTGGAAGGTGTCCGTAAACCCGGTGGAATGGGGGTTTATATAGGGGTCTTGGGTGCTCTGAGAGTTGTTGGGAGCCGGTAAAGTACATTATGGCAAGCGGGATGGATTGGAGGTGAAGCCATGGCCTGCACAGTATTAGGTGGTGGCGTACAATGTGAAGAGGGGTGAACAGTGAAAAGCAGTATAACGTGTCGAGTGATGGGATTGAAAGGTGTGGGACGGCCAGTTAAGAGGTGTTGGTTCGGTTGGTCTAATCAAGGGTATCCTATCAACGCTTTAAAAAAAAATTGTTAATGCATTGTTAGCGATGTTGATCGGAGTTCAAATATGTGGTATAAAGAAATGTCTCTTTACCATTGTGTTATTCTGCAGGCAACTTTATTATCAAATGCAGACAAGAGGTTGGCAGAAAGAGACAAATCTCACTGACACGAATTCTTTTCATTTTTGGTTTTCTCAGAAAAAAAGCTATTTCACATTTTCACCAAATAATTAATGATACAAATTTTAATTTGTTAAATGCTTATTTTAGTTCGATAATTTTTTATTAGTTTCGTATTAGTCCTTTATCTTTTAAAAATTTTAAATTAATCATCTATTTTTAGAATTTGTTTCAAATCAATTTTTTCATGTAACATCGTTTATTTTTTCCGTTAAATGATGAAGTAATTGTTAAAATTTTTTTAAGTTGTATTTTCATTATCTCTTCTTTAACCTCAAAATTTTTCTTCAAGACTAAACTCTCAGTAGATGTATCTTTTCAAGAACTAGCATGACAATTTACTCAAATTTTAAAATTAGTTTATTTTAGAATTTATGTATTAACTTTATAATTAAGTTGAGTTGAAAAAGAAGTCAAATATTATTTTTCTCACATTATATTCCTACAAAATAATCAATTATAACATTAATTAATGTTCTCCAAAAAAACATGAGTTAATTAATATTATTTAATAATGATTGTGTCATTATTTTTAATAATACTATTTATTAATTTAGTTATTTAATCGACTTTAAAATATTTTTGGTACAATCTTTATTGTTAATTATAAAATTGAAGTTATGGATATAATCTTTATTGTTAATTATAAAATTGAAGCTAATTATCCTTTTAATGCTAAACTAATTATCGTTAAACATAAATTATAAATAAAGCTTAAATTAAACCATTTTTTTGTAGTGTATGAATATAAAAAAAATATTATATTGATTGCACTACCTCAAGAGATTTGGACAAATTAAAAAGAAATTGGTCTGAAATACGTGGAAGAAAGATATAACAAATAAAGACAAAATTTTCACAAATAAAACAATCAAATGCATAAATTTAAATCAATCTATCACCCTCACTTTATCTTGTAAAATATTTTAAAGGATCTTGAGCCGAAAGGGACTACATACTCTAAAAATTGACAGAAATTGTCTTTTAATACTTAGAAGAAGTTTCTTGATTTAAGAGGTTGTAGTTAATAACCAAACCTTCCCTATTTATTCACATCGTGCAATCAAATTGACGTGGAAAGCCACCATTATTAAATAAGGGCGTGGGTGGCCCACTTGTAAAGGACTATACGTGGATCCATCATTTTTTTAATTGGCTAAAATGTACATACATCTCTTGAGTTTTAGGTCAGAGGCACATAAACCCCCTGAGTTTTAAAACGTTGCACAAAGACCCTCTGAGTTTTTACTTTGGGGCAGAGACACCCCTTCTGTTAGGGTTCCGTGAAAACTAGACGTTAAGTGTCACGTCAGCAAATATGTGTAAGGGGTGTCTTTGCCCCAAAGTAAAAACTCAGGTGGTGTATGTGCCCCTAAAGTGAAAACTCAGGGGGTTTGAAAATACTAAATTGCCTTCATACATGTTTGCTGACATGGCACTTAACGCCTAATTTTCACGGAACCCTAACAGAAGGGGTGTCTCTGCCCAAAGTAAAAACTCAAGGGGTCTATGGCAACGTTTTAAAACTCGGGGGTCTATGTGCCCCTGACTTAAAACTAAGGGGATGTATGTGCATTTTAGCCTTTTTTTTTTTTTAATCAATCATAAATACTAACAATGATCTAATTACTAAGCAGTTTCGTATTATTTAAGTAAAATAATAGTTATGGGCCTGTGAAATTTTGTGAATTTAATTATTTTTATTGAGAGACTCTCTCATCAAAAACAGGTGATACGTGACGCTGGTTGAATCCAAATTAATCAGGACAAGATAATACCTTGAAAAATTAGTGCGTAACAAGAAATCAATTATAAATGGTTGGTTTTATTCATTGTTTTCAATTAAGAACTCCTAAATAAATAATGAGAAAAATTAAGTCTAATTTTTATTATCAAACTTTTTAATTAAAGATCGATATAAGTATACTTTTTTTAATTCATCTTTTTAATAACTGATTCATTTTTGGAAAACATTATACATGTTATATTTATACATATATTTTGAATTATATACATGTTATATTTTGATTTGAAAATATATGATGACAAAAAAATATATAAAGAGGTTCAAAAATTTATTTTTTATTTTTATGAACTTGAAAATAAATAAATTATTAATATTTCTTTAAATAGTACAAAATTCACAAAGCAATATTAATAATAATGTAAATATTTCATGTGTATTGAATTTGAGTTAAATAATTGAGTAAATTTAAACTAAGACACTTATTTAAATATTTTATTTTGGAGCAAAGTATAATTTTTGAAGATATAAGAATTTAGTCTCAAAATGAACATTTCGATTTAAATCAAACACGAATTTTGAAAATTAAACCATCATCTTAGGTCTATGCTTATTCTAGATAAATTTTAGTGTCTATGGCTCTCACACCCTCCTTTTGTCCAATTTATTGACTTGTTTGGGAAGGTTAATCAACTCAAACATGAAAGAGGATCAAATGAAATGTAAAATGTGTAAAGTGTATGAAGTGTATTATTCAGACTGTTAAATAAAAATTAAGATTTGTGTTCATACTGTAACAATTTCATCCAACGATTTATGTTATGCACTTTATCGGATCTACACTTCAGTAGATCCAGATCTCTAATTGGGGTTTACAAACCATATTTTGACCCTTAATAAATAATTAACACTAATGACTAATGAGACTCAAGTTAGTACTTTATTGTATTATTTTAAGGGAGTTGGATCAACATCATAATCCTGCAATTTTCCTGGCTATGGCTGGGTCAGTGTCGTGACTACTTAAGTAACCTATTTGGTCATCATTTATCACTTTCCATGTCATAAAATAGAGGACGTTTGGTTTTATATGCTTGTGAATATATGCTTGTGAAAGTGACGTAATTCATCTTGTAATCTAATATTCTTTTCAACATCTTTTTTATTATATACTTTATTTTTTGTAATGTGATAAAATAATATTTTTGTCGTTATTTTTTATCCACTTTTATTTTATTCTCATTTTTAATATAACGGTAAAATTGTCATTTTACCCACTTTTATTCTATTCAATTCACATCACATCACATTCACATTACTATTATTATTTTTTCATATATTCTCATTCTCATTACATCCAATATTAATTCAAGTAACCAAACGTTCCTATAGTTTTCAACAAGAAAATAAGAGGGTAAGGACTAAGAAGTGTCTTCCAACCATAGCGTTTATGTGTTTGGACCTTTTATTGACCATGTGAAGCTGGGTTCAGCGGGTCATTATTTTAAGGTCAAAATTCTAAATCGGTCCTTTATGTTTGCACGAAGTTTTATATTGGTCCTTTATGTTTGCAAGAAGTTCCAAATTGGTCCTTCCGTCCACTTCCGTCAATTTCTTAAGTTAAGTGCTGACGTGGCGTGCTGACGTGTTCATCTAAGCCGACGTGTCATGCCACGTCATCACATATGATATTGGATGATGACGTGGCATATACACTACAAGAAAAAACAAGATTAGCTAGGGAAAAATTCATAGCGCTAGGGATTAGCTACGGATTTTTCCATAGCTAATATCTGGACGCTAATTGCTAGGAATTTTTTTTCGTAGCTAATCCCTAGCTAATCCGTAGTCAATCCCTAGCTAATCCGAAGCAATTCCCTAGCTAATCTGTCCCTTCTGAAAATTTTCGCCGGCGACCTCCTCCACCGGCCGCGCAGTGGCCCCCTCCTCCACCGGCCGCGCAGTGGCCCCCTCCGACGACGGCCACCGGCGACCTCCTCTAGCGACCACTTTATATTTTTGAAAGATGGTCTTAGGAGGACTCGAAGACGAAACATCATGGATGGTAACATTTAGACCAACCAGTAGGCCATTTATCGCTTTTTGATTTGTTAATGTAAAACATTTTTTATATATACATATAATAAATTAGCTAGGGATTTTTTCCCTAGCAAATCCGTAGCTAGGGAAATTCGTAACAAATCCCTAACTAATTAGCTAGGGAAATCCGTAGCTAAAATTTTCCGCCTTTTCGCGCCAAACTTTTTACCAAATTAGCTAGGGATTTTTTCCCTAGCTAATTTCTGTAGCTAAATCAGCATTTTCTTGTAGCTAATCCGTGGCATGACACGTCAGCTTCATTTGACACGTAGGAGAGATGGTATGTCTACCTCAGCACGCCACATCAGCACTTAACGGAAGAAATAAACGGACTTGGACGGAAGAACCAATTTGGAACTTCTTGCAAACATAAAGGACCAATTTAAACTTTTTGAAACATAAATGACCAATATGAAACTTCGTACAAACATAAAGGACCATTTTAGGGTTTTGACCTAATTTCAATTGTTCACTTGAATCACTGAAAAATCAATTGAATTGGTAAATACGTAAATATATGAGTAAATTACATAGATTTTTCTTGATAGATTTGAATATTACATTCTCCTTGTCTTTCGTTTGAAATATTATATTGACCTCCCCAGACACATCAAAATTCCTTACATTTTGGTTTAAATAACATTTTTCCTTGAAATTTCTAACCAGATGAATGATTTTTGTGAATTTTTAACTCAATTTTTTAAGATATATTCTCTTCAGTTGTTAGATTTGGAGGAGCCTTGTTAGAAACTCGGTCATTTTAAAAAAATTGGGTTAAAGATTCACAAAAAATCCATTTGGATGTAAACTTCAAGAAAAAATGTTCTTTGGATCAAAATGTAAGGTATTTTAATGTGTTAGAGAATGTTAGTATAATATTTTAAACGAGAGAGGGTCTGTATAATATATAAATCTGTTGAGATCTTTGTAATTTACTATAAATATATTGAAAAATCAAGCAATGATTTTATATTTATTTCAAGTCATAAGTTTATTAGTATACTTCAAATTACAACAATACAATTCATGACAAATCTAAAGTTAATTTTAAATATACTTTATTTTGCCCATACAGTTTTTGAAGTAATATTTTGATTAATTAAAATTTGACTTGTACTACACATTTGACTTTGATGTGTACATGGCACTTGGCTATAATTTTAAATATACTTATTATTATTTTCAAGTTTATTAATTAAAACTAAACATTGAATACATAAGTTTTTATTGTTTTTTATATTTTTTTGGTGATTCATAAGTTTTTATTTTTTGTAATAACATTGAATACATAATTAATATTAAACTGGCGCTAAAGTTATGACAAAATGTGATATTTAGGTCTTTATGATGCGCATATATATATATATATATATATATATAGTTAAATATAGTTTGGATAAAATAAATAAGATTATAATTTTTTTTCCTTTCATCACTTAGGAAGGACTGAAGGAGATGTAATTCTTAAACCGGATGAAAAGATAATGTAATTTCTTCTCTTCTTTTTTTTTTTGCCATTAATTTCTTCATTTTCTTTTTAGAGAATGTAATTCTAGTTTCTAAATTTTAATAAGTAGGGTTAATAATTTTTTTTGGGTGAAAAGTAGGCCGTTAATATTAAAACAAAAAGTAAAATTTTATGTGCCAGAAGTTTTTCAATCATATATTTGATTTATATTATCTCTATTTTATAATTGATCATATAAATTATTATGTTCTATAATTTTTTTATCCTGAATAATTATACAAATTTTTTTTAGCACATATTTTATTTACATTGAACAACTTCATATCCTTTGATATCAAATAATACAAAGCACTCATTAAATTTTTTTAGGTGAAAAGTAAAAACTCCAAATTGGTCTTTTATGTTTGCACCAAGTTTCATATTGGTCTTTTATGTTTCAAAAAGTTTAAATTAATCCTTTAAGTTTACATGAAGTTCCAAATTGATTCTTCCGTCCACTTCCGTCAATTTTTTAAGTTAATTGCTGATGTAGCGTGATGCCGTGTCCATCTAAGTTGACATGTCATGCAATGTCATCAAATATGAGAGTAGATGATGACGTGGCATGACACGTCAGCTTAAATGGACACGTAGGAGAGATGATATATATGTCCACCTCAGCACGCCACGTCAGCACTTAACGGAAGAAATAAACGGATTTGGACGGAAGGGTCAATTTGAAACTTTTTACAAACATAAAAGATCAATTTAAGCTTTTTAAAACATAAATGACCAATATAAAATTTCGTACAAACATAAAAATTTAATTTGAGGTTGTGAAATTTTTTTTATTATCAAGAGAATATTAAAAAATAGGACCGAAATGCATTTATGTTCCCGCCAAATAGCGTACGGAAGTAGCACGGAGGAATTCTCCCTTGGTACGTACGTACGCTTGTGCTAAAATTTGCCAAAAAAAAATGGCATTTTTATATTTTCTTAAAGAAAGAAGAAAAAGGAGTGTCACTATCAAAATTGGAGGAGTGTCCCATTTATTATTATATATAATAAATTGAAAATGTGAGAATGGTAGGGCCCTCCACACCGGTTGGTATACCCTGCTTCTAGTTAGTACCTCCATTTTCTTTAATAATCTAATAATCCCAAAATAAATAAATTCATAATCATATAATCTCAGGATTTCATTTTCAATAGAAGCAGATTATATATGTACCCGCCAATACATACATACATGAGAGCTTACTTGAGTAATTCTTAATCCTTCTTCTCCTCCAAGACACAATCTTGCCGTGAAAAGCTGCCACTTCGGGATTATCGTTAGGTGAGCCTCAAAAACAGAGAGGGAGAATTCTTTTTTGTTTTTTTGGATTAAATTTGGGATTAGTTTCGTAATGATGTTTTGGTGTTAATTTTTAAAGTTCATTCACTAGTTTGTTATTGTAGAAAGGAAGGAAGAAAGAACCTCAACGTTCGGTTTTGGTTGGGATGGCTGATAAAGACGAAACGTTGAAGGCGGTCTCGAAGGAAGCTGTGGACTTGGTACTGAAACAGAGCAATCCATTTCTCCGTTTTTATTTATTTCTTTTTCTTTTTATGTTCTTGTGAATTGTTTCTGAAATGTTGGTTTGTTTGATTTTCGTTCTATGCTTTTGCTGTGTTTTCATCAGCTTTTTTTGGGTTTGGTGATGGGATTTTGAAATTCTGTTCTCTCTTGTTTTGTGTATTTGTTGGTATTTTTTTTTTGGTCTTTGGAGTGATGGGATTTTTGTGGTTGCAGGAAAACGCACCGCTTGAAGAGGTTTTCCAGACACTGAAGTGTGACAGAAATGGGCTCACGACAGAAGCTTCTAAGGAGAGGTTGGGTATCTTTGGGTACAACAAACTCGAGGAGAAGCAGGTCTCCATTTTTCTTTCAATTTCTTTATTCTGTTTTCTTTTTCTCTCTGTTTCTTTGTTAGGAATCTATCAGAAATGATTACATCAGTGAGAAAGAACAGTTAGAGGCTCTAAACGTAGAGTTGCCCAGACTAGAAGTATTGGAAGATGAAAGAAAGCAATAGAAGAAACTATTATGATTAATTTAACTATTAATGACCTATCTATGAGTAAAGACATAATTCGTTGATGTAGCTTGATCCAGACCCTACTCGGTGGAAAAGGGATCCTTGTGCTCAATTTTTATGTTACTTCTGTCTCTGGGTTTCTGGACATTCCACAATTTCTTTAATAACTTTGGACTTTGCAGGAGAGTAAGGTTTTGAAGTTCTTAGGATTTATGTGGAATCCTCTCTCATGGGTCATGGAAGCCGCAGCAATCATGGCCATTGCTTTAGCCAACGGAGGAGTAAGCTGCTTTTACCTCTTGCTCATTCATTCATTCATTTTGTTGAGAAAAATTTGAAAGTTCTAGAAATGTCTTTAAGACTTTAGACATTAATCATATTATTCACTTGTTGCACAATTTCCTGATTTGTAACTCAGGGAAAACCTCCAGATTGGCAAGATTTCGTTGGAATCATCACGCTCCTACTTATCAATTCGACGATTAGTTTTATAGAGGAGAACAACGCAGGCAATGCTGCTGCGGCTCTCATGGCTCGACTAGCACCGAAAGCTAAGGTGATTTTTACAGAAAGCTTATATTTGTTTCCTGCACAAAATTTTTCTGTTTTCATGTAATTTTTTTCAAAAGTATTTCTCACTAAACTATTTAGGTCCTTCGAGATGGGAAATGGGTTGAGGAGGATGCAAGCATTCTTGTTCCTGGTGACATAATTAGTGTTAAGCTCGGAGATATTATTCCGGCCGATGCTCGTCTCCTTGAAGGCGATCCATTGAAGATTGATCAGGTGCATTTTGCAACCTTTAGTTCTGTTTGTTGTAAGGTTGAAAATAGGTTATCTGTTTGACTGCTCATATGTATAATTTTGATTGCAGTCAGCACTTACAGGAGAATCGCTTCCTGTGACAAAAGGACCAGGTGATAGTGTTTATTCAGGCTCTACATGCAAACAAGGGGAGATAGAAGCAGTTGTTTTTGCCACAGGTGTCCATACTTTTTTTGGCAAGGCTGCTCATCTTGTGGATTCCACAAATCAAGTGGGGCATTTTCAAAAGGTATAACAAATCTGAAATTCTTTTGAACATTTACTTCATAGAAGGGAGGTGAATCTTGGAGCAATGGTAAGGCTGCTTACATCTGACTCTTCCTAGACCTTGCCTGGTGGGAGTCTCGTGCCCTAGGTTACCTTTTTTTTTTTTAATTTACTTAATAGAATGAAATAAAAAACCGTAGCCAAAGAAATGTGAAAGTCATCATGTGCAGAAACAGAAACCTTTGGAAACAGTTTACCATAATGTGGGATTTATAGTACCTTCAGTGATTATTGAGCAGTAATGTTTTGTTCATTACTGAGTAGCATGAATTTGTGAAATCAAAACAGTGCCACCACTTTCTAGAACAACGTTGGACAAACCCATCTAAACAAAAGTTATTCAATGGAAAAAATAAAAGCAACTGTATGAGTGAATAATCTTGAACTCTGTTGGAACCTCTTATCCTGAGTTTTGCAACTACATGGTTGATGTGAAGCTTCTCTAAATGACCTAGCGTCCCACCAGATTATTTGTCAATAATCCCTCTTATTCCTTATAATATCTTCTTATTATTTGATTCTTATGAATTTGTTTCATCTTCATACATTATACATAAACACTCATTGGATCCCCCAACAGGTCTTGACTGCTATTGGGAATTTTTGTATATGTTCAATCGCGTTGGGGATGATAGTAGAGATCATTGTCATGTACCCAATTCAACATCGGAAGTATCGTCCTGGTATTGACAATCTGCTGGTGCTTCTCATTGGAGGAATTCCCATAGCCATGCCAACTGTTTTGTCTGTGACAATGGCAATTGGATCACATCGCTTAGCTCAGCAGGTAGCCTAAGTGGTCTTGCATAGTATTGTTAAATTTGAGTCAATATCCATGGGTTATGATTTGGATAACTATTGCAGGGAGCTATTACTAAAAGAATGACAGCAATAGAAGAAATGGCCGGAATGGACGTGTTATGTAGCGATAAAACGGGAACCTTGACTCTGAATAAGTTAACAGTTGACAAGAATCTTATTGAGGTTAGTGGAGTTCGGATCAGTATGGTATTGATTTTTGATTTCCTAGTGTTTTACGGCTTAATATTTTCTGTAGGTTTTTGCTAAAGGAGTTGACGCAGATACTGTGGTTCTCATGGCGGCTCGTGCTTCCAGAGTGGAAAACCAAGATGCAATAGATGCCGCTATTGTAGGGATGCTAGGTGATCCAAAAGAGGTATATGAGTTGATTGTGATATATCTTGTGTTTATTGTAAAAAATCCAAGCTCAATCAATGGTGCAGATTTCAATTTTTGATAGGCAAGAGTACCTTTCCTGCCCCCAACGTTTGGGGGTCCTGTCACTTTCGCCCTTAACGTTTTTTCGCTGTCAATTGTATCCCTAATGTTTTGTATTTCTCCCAATGTCGGACTTTTGGCTAACACCATCAATTTTTGGACGGTTTTTGATGACGTGGCATCCATATGGCCAACAGTTCTAACTGGACTTCATTTTTTCACATCAACAATATATTTTAAGGGTACAATGGACCCCAAAAACTCAGTACATCAATAAATCCAGCACACCAAAATACTCACTACATCAGTAAAATGGAACCCAAAAACTCAGTACTATTGACTACTGATGTGGAAAAAATTAAGCCTAGTCAGAATTGTTGGCCACATAGGATGTCACGTCATAAAAAACCGTTCAAAAATTGACGGTGTTAGCCAAAAGCTTGACATTGGGAGAAACACAAAACGTTAAGGGTACAATTGATAGCCAAAATACGTTAGGGGCGAAAGTGACAGGACCCCAGACGTTGGGGGCAGGAAAAAAGTACTTTTGCCATTTTTGATATAGTAAATTATAGTGTAGCAACAAATAGCAATTCCGTTTTAATTCTTTTTCATAATAAGATTACATCACATTAGTATTCTTTTCTACAAGTAAAGGCAAGGGCTGGTATTCAAGAGATTCACTTCCTTCCATTCAATCCAACTGATAAGCGGACAGCTCTGACTTACATAGACAGTGAAGGTAAAATGCATCGTGTCAGCAAAGGTGCACCAGAGCAGGTATATTCTTTTGAGGTTACTTTTGTTTTGTAGTTGAAGCAATTCATAATTTCAATTTCTTTATCAGATTTTGAATCTTGCACACAACAAATCAGAGATAGAACGTAGAGTTCATGCTGTGATTGATAAGTTTGCAGAGAGAGGATTACGATCTCTTGCAGTGGCCTATCAGGAAGTTCCTGATGGAAGGAAAGAGAGCCAAGGGGGGCCTTGGCAGTTTATTGGGCTCATGCCACTCTTTGATCCACCTAGACATGATAGTGCAGAGACAATAGGCAGGGCATTGAATCTTGGAGTAAATGTGAAAATGATAACAGGTGAATGTTTTCTACATGGTGTTGACAAATATATTTAAATTAAATGGAAAGAAATGCCATATTTTATACTAACAATTCCCATGAACTTTCAGCATCTGTTGTGTTTGATTTTATATTACTGTTGCATTGAAACTTTACTATTGGAATATGACACTGAGGATTGTTATGTGGAGCTTCTGGGATGGTATTACTATGCCATTCAACTTCCTGCTTTTGAGTAACCTGCAAAAGGAATGCTCTTATAATGTTCTTACATTATGTGTTATTGCTATTGTAAGAAAATGGAATTTTTCAGTTTATGCTGAGAACTTGATTTACATTGTCGGTCCAAAGTGCACATTGAAAATGAAATTCTTCTGGCGTTTGAATTTTTATAGTTAATAACCTAACTTAGAAATGAGCAAAGACAGAACACAATGAAGCCGCTTGATCTAGATAGCCGATAGACCCACTAGTGGGAAAAAGCTTTGATTGTTTGTTGTTGTATCCGAATTTTCCTAGTTAGGGTCATCTTGCTTGCATAATTCACTTTGGCTAATTATAGTTTCAAGTTTTTTTAATGATATCTATCTGCATTCAAATTTGTTTTAGGTGATCAACTGGCAATAGGAAAGGAAACAGGACGCCGTCTGGGGATGGGAACCAACATGTACCCTTCATCAGCTTTATTGGGACAAAACAAGGACGAAGCAATTGCTGCTTTACCAGTTGATGAACTAATTGAAAAAGCTGATGGTTTCGCTGGTGTCTTCCCTGGTACAACATCTTTCTTTTCCATGAAATTGCTTCTGTTGATAGTATCCGTAAGCTAGATCCTTTGACACTAGGGAGAGGCAACTAGCCTTGGAACTGATCAGATGGCAGGAACTATGGCTTTTCTATTTTCCATTGATATTTGCATAAAATGACAATGATGGATTATTTTTAAGAATTCAGCGATTGAATATTATTTGATTAAATGGGTATTCTATTTGATACAGAGCACAAATATGAAATTGTAAAACGATTACAAGCTAGGAAACATATATGCGGGATGACTGGGGATGGGGTTAACGATGCCCCGGCTCTTAAGAAAGCAGATATTGGAATAGCTGTTGCTGATGCCACAGATGCAGCTCGTAGTGCTTCCGACATTGTTCTGACGGAACCTGGTCTTAGTGTTATCATAAGTGCCGTACTGACGAGTCGGGCAATATTCCAAAGGATGAAAAATTACACGGTGAGCCTGCATTTTGTGTTATCAAGACTTGTGCATTTTGCTAACCTCTAAAAAGAGAGTTTTTCAATTTAATCACACTATGTATAATTTCAAATTGAGAGCCAGAATGTGTTACTTGGAGTGTAGTGTAATGAAGTATTTGCTTACATGCTTAACAATGCCCTTTGCAAAGCAAAGCAATAGAGTCACAAATAGGTTTGGTTTTGTTATCCATATATAGTCACATAATTTCACATTTTTTCTTTTGCATGCAGATCTATGCGGTTTCGATCACAATTCGTATTGTTGTAAGTTTCCTAACATGAATATTAGCTTTTATCCTTGCAGGCATATTATTCTGCTTACTAACATAGATTTCCTATTATGACAGCTTGGTTTCATGTTGCTGGCACTCATATGGCAATTTGATTTTCCACCATTTATGGTGCTGATTATTGCTATCCTTAATGATGGTTTGTATCTTACTTTTTCAACATACTTTGATTCCCATCTTTAACTAGTAAGAACTAGGAAGTCATGGATGTTTAGATCTTAAAATCAACCAGTTGATGCATGATGCTATGTTGTTTCTCATCTTTTTTTCACTGATAATACTGCAAAAATCTCTTGATATTATTCTAGCATCCAAAGCCCTGATTGCTAGTAACTTACAGCTTATAAAATCTACTGCATATGCTAGGCACCATAATGACAATATCAAAGGACAGGGTGAAACCATCTCCCCATCCAGATAGCTGGAAGCTGGCTGAGATATTTACTACTGGAGTAATTCTTGGTGGTTATCTGGCTATGATGACAGTCATTTTCTTTTGGGCAGCATATAAAACAGATTTCTTCCCTGTAAGATCAATCAACTTTATCTTCTTAGAGGATTTTCACCATGATAAATTTCAAAGTTCTTTCTTCTATTCATTCATTACTTAATAGTATGCTTTCCATTCGCCCACTTTTTTACTTCTCAATTGCCTGCATTGACACTTCTATGCAACTTTCAGAGCACCTTTGGAGTTTCAAGCCTTCAGAAAAAGGATCAGGATGACTTTAGAAAGCTCGCCTCCGCGATATACCTGCAAGTCAGTATAATTAGTCAGGCTCTCATATTTGTTACGCGAGCCCGGAGTTGGTCTTTCGTTGAGCGTCCGGGCTTGTTACTGGTAACAGCTTTCGTTGTTGCCCAGCTGGTGAGTGATATTTTCCTACTTTTGGAACTTTTTACCTTGTGAATATAGAGTTAAACGACTAGTCAATCTGCCTTCGTTAACAGATAGCTACGCTGATTGCCGTCTATGCAAATTGGAGTTTTGCTGCAATTGAAGGGATTGGATGGGGTTGGGCTGGTGTTGTTTGGCTTTATAACCTGGTCTTCTATTTCCCACTCGATTTTATCAAGTTTGTTATTCGATATGCATTGAGTGGTAGGGCTTGGGATCTTGTTATTGAACAAAGGGTATGCTTTTTTTTCCCTATCAAATTCAAGTTGTTCTACATTTGTACTGGTTGCTCACTTTCCTCAATGGAATATTTGGTTGGCAGATTGCCTTTACAAGGAAAAAAGATTTTGGAAAGGAAGAACGCGAACTTCGATGGGCGCATGCGCAGAGGACCCTTCACGGGCTTCAAGCTCCCGATACCAAGATGTTCAGTGAACGTACTAGTTACACAGAACTCAATCAAATGGCTGAAGAGGCTAAAAGACGAGCAGAGATTGCAAGGTACTTATGAAAACGTTATATGAACATATTTAATCTGATAGGGTATTGGGTAGTTTGGAACAGATGTGAGCTTAAGTAGTAGGAATCCTCTTGAAATCCTCAAACATTTCTATGAACTAATGCTTTCTTGTTTATTTCAGACTGAGAGAACTTCATACACTGAAAGGCCATGTTGAGTCAGTGGTTAGACTGAAGGGTCTTGACATCGACACAATTCAGCAAGCATACACTGTCTGAGATTATGATATTGCCTTAAAACATTGTTCTGTGTATATATACTGCTGTGTTAATGTTGTGAGAGTAGAGTAGTAACATCTTAATAAGGAAAATGTTTTGTCCCTCACAGTTTTGTTTTGTTGGATGATCTGCTTACTTTTGTATATAGGAAAACACTCATATATAGTATATTTGGTGGTGTTGGCTTCAGTTCCATTCATGAAGAATTCTGCTTTAAAACCTATAGTTTTTTCTCAATTTCTGAGGATGTGTAATATACTTCACTCATTTTCAGTTTTAGAAGTTCACTAAAGATTCTTCAAGCTTGTAATTTATGCTTGTCCCAAAAAGAAAACTACACACAGAGTTTATTCTGGAGAGTAAAAAACCTTGTGGTTGATAGAAGTTTGGTGAAGACATCTTCTATTGACAATGGTATCCCTTTTGAGTACCTTCTTCCATCAAATAAGAAAGGCACAAGAGTTCCAAATGTTTTGTTTTTTGTTGTGAAGAACTTGATTGTGATTTGTGAGAGTGGATCATTGTGCTTCAATTGTCACACTATACTAAAACTGTATAACTGTATTGGTCTTGACATGAAGTTCATGGAGAAGGCCGAAGGGTTTTGGATCCTGGTGATTTTAGCAGCTAAAGTTAGCAGTTTTCAACCTATGTACTAGTTCATAATTCATATTACTACATGCTACATTTTAGAGCTCCAAGGAAATGATATTCGAACCATGAACATCCAGAAAATAAGTTGGATGTAGTCAAAGGGCACTAAGGCGACCAACGTCTCTCACAAAAAAAAAAAAAACGAGCGCCTTAGGGGTCTTAAAGAATTAGGTATATGTGATGTTTTTATATTAGAAGAGAATCAAGAGACGATTATTTGGAGAGTGGAGGCTTGATCTTAATCTTTTTTTCTTCAATATTTATGGTGAGAATGATACAAGATAGAGGAGAGAAGTAGAAGAAACGGTTCTAAAACTCAGTTACTCACCGTTTTTATGTGGACTAGTTTCTCTTGTAGTTTGTTGTTGTAGTTCTCATGTAGTAGCTATGCTGATGTTGTGTTGTATCTTTATCTGTTCCCTTCTGTTTTATTTTCATAGTTTTTTCTTGTATCTCTTCTGAACCTTTTCATATCAATATATTTCCAAGTTTTATGAGAAAAAAGAATAGAATAGGCATCCAGGCTACTACTCTCTATGTAAAAGCTAATAAATGAAAGAGTAAAAAAAGTCAAGGGTCACATCTAACAAGAGTAATTCAAACTGTGGGATTAATAAAAATTGATTGGGATATGTGAATATAACGTAGAAAAATTAAAAGTTGGAATAGAGGACCAATTATAAGAGAAAATTTGAAAATTAGCAGTTACTCACCGTTTTTATGTGGACTAGTTTCTCTTGTAGTTTGTTGTTGTAGTTCTCATGTAGTAGCTATGCTGATGTTGTGTTGTATCTTTATCTGTTCCCTTCTGTTTTATTTTCATAGTTTTTTCTTGTATCTCTTCTGAACCTTTTCATATCAATATATTTCCAAGTTTTATGAGAAAAAAGAATAGAATAGGCATCCAGGCTACTACTCTCTATGTAAAAGCTAATAAATGAAAGAGTAAAAAAAGTCAAGGGTCACATCTAACAAGAGTAATTCAAACTGTGGGATTAATAAAAATTGATTGGGATATGTGAATATGACGTAGAAAAATTAAAAGTTGGAATAGAGGACCAATTATAAGAGAAAATTTGAAAATTAGCAGTTACTCACCGTTTTTATGTGGACTAGTTTCTCTTGTAGTTTGTTGTTGTTGTGTTGTTGTAGTTCTCATGTAGTAGCTATGCTGATGTTGTGTTGTATCTTTATCTGTTCCCTTCTGTTTTATTTTCATAGTTTTTTCTTGTATCTCTTCTGAACCTTTTCATATCAATATATTTCCAAGTTTTATGAGAAAAAAGAATAGAATAGGCATCCAGGCTACTACTCTCTATGTAAAAGCTAATAAATGAAAGAGTAAAAAAAGTCAAGGGTCACATCTAACAAGAGTAATTCAAACTGTGGGATTAATAAAAATTGATTGGGATATGTGAATATGACGTAGAAAAATTAAAAGTTGGAATAGAGGACCAATTATAAGAGAAAATTTGAAAATTAGTAGTTATATTAGAGAGGGAAATTATGAATTGATAAAAATTTAGAGGAAAAATTGAGCCATTAAAAATTAAGAATTAGTAATTAAGAGGGAGAGGAAAATTAGATATGTATATCAAATTTTATATAAACTTTCATTAACTATATAAAATATTTATTTATTATTAAATTAATTTGAACACTAGATATAATATGTTTTATATAATGTAATTTTTTTATTTAATCATATAAAATTTGTATTTATTAGTTTGATAAGTACATTAAATATATGTCTAGTATTTTGTTTCATATTATAATGCTTTAGTTCGTTCAGGCGTGCGTTTTTCTATCGCCTCTTGCCTAAAGTGTTTTAGGAGCTTGAGCGCCTTTTGCCTTTGACTAACTATATATATATATATATATATATTATATCAAATGAGAGCACTCATGTGAGAGGTGAGAGGTGAGAGGTGAGAGATGAGAGAAATTGTTTAGTGGAATGCCTACTAACACAACGGCTTAATTAGCCAGATAATTAATATTGGCCAAAATTTTTTGAGAAGCTTCCATCATTAGAGAAATACCAAGTAGCCTTGCTAGCATTTTATGCACTTCACCGAAAACATAATTCAGAAGATTCATCAGTATATTACATGAATGAAAGAATTATTTATTATGCAAATAACATTTTTTTAACTGCAGAATAACTAACCAAGTTTGAATTTCCACTAACAAGTTTCTTTCCTTGTTATCATGAGAATACATTAGAGGCAACTCATGCAATACATAGTCATTCAAGGCTATATCAAGCTGCCACTTATACCATGCCCTACACTTCCACACAAAAAAAATAAAACTTACTCTTGGTTGTAACTTAATAGCAAAATTTGTAGTACATATGACTAGTCACCTTCTTTTATCAGCCCTTTCATTGAAATGCAACTGGAACGCCCTGCTTCTTGTTTACTATAGCCATGGCCAAATAGCGAGTGCCCATGCCAATTGGAACAGAATCATCAGGTCCTTCCCAGAAGGGCGCTTCACCATCACCTACAAGACGCCAATATCCTGTCTTCAAAGCTTCAGCCTGTTCATCTGTGCAGTTATGAAGCAGCGCTTCGACACGAAAATTTATTCCAAGTGAACCAAGAAATTGAGATTGAGTAATTGGCCCATAGATAGAAACATCTCCTGCATAAAATTTTAAGCAAAAAGTTTTTATCTTTTCTGTTCATATTCCATCGTATATTATAAGGTATTATATCAGTTATCACAATTAGCAGGATGACAAGTACCTGAAGCTTCCTCAGCAGAGTGTCTAATGGAAGGAAAATCAACGTATGCACTGAGATCAGCAGATCCCGGGTTGTCAAGAATATCGACAAACTTGTGTTTCCTAATTGCCTGAAAACGTGATTGTCATAAGAGTTTCAAGTGAGCATTGGGAGGAAGGTGATCGTTAGAGTTAAAAGGCATTGAATACCTAACAAAGCAAAGGATTATAACACGCATACATACATTGGGCTATAAACGAAGGTACTGCAGCCAACAGAAAACTTACATCATTTACAGTTATAATGATATAAAAAAATATAAAAGAAAAATACAATGAAACTCCAGGAAGGCAATTATTGATAATGGAGCCAATTTTACTAGATATTATACGTTTTTTATTAACAATGTCCAAGAAAGATGCCCCAATTGCACCATGGTAGCGTAAAAGTGTAAAACAAATTCCAGCTACAGTAGGAGTCCATATATTAATATTACATTAAAAAATGATTTCTCTCGAGATAACTACCCCCAACTTACATGGTCAAATTTACTCCAAGAAGAGTAAACTTTGAATTATTCATAATAATGTTCAAGGATTTTCTTAAGAAACTTGAC
This sequence comes from Senna tora, assembly GCA_014851425.1. Lineage (NCBI taxonomy): Eukaryota > Viridiplantae > Streptophyta > Magnoliopsida > Fabales > Fabaceae > Senna > Senna tora. The sequence goes on from CM026272.1 coordinate 24,462,904, forward strand.
TAATGTGCTTTTGTTATGCCATTAGTAGAAAAACATTTTAAGAAATGTAGTCATATAATGGCTGAAAAACTAAATATGAAGCAATCATTCTGATCAAGGCACACTCAGAGACCGGAGACAATATAAAAAGTGATAATTAGAAAGAAAGGAAAGACAATAGACCTGAAGACTGTCCGAGACTACTCCATTCAAGCCATAGTCAATGATTAAAGCCCCACCTCCATCAGAACTTATCCTTTTAGCAATAGTCTGAGTCAACTCCATTGCTTTAGGGCAAACTTCAATTTGATTAAGTTTTGTAATCTCCTCATTCAAAGCCCACTTACACCGCTTCAATAGGTCAAGAATTGCTGGTGTAGGCTGTGATGATAGCACAAAGCGAAACCTATGCAATATGTGTAAGAACTAAGAAATATTTTTTTGATAGAAAAAGAATTTGTATTAAAGGAAGAGATTACAAAGAACCAGGACAAGGAGTCCTCAAAGAAAAGAAAAAAGAATACCAACCTATGAAGCACAGACACTGACACGGACACAGGACATGAGGACACACCAAATTATTAAAATTGCAGGACACGACTCGGCATATATATAGAGAAATATATATTGTAATTCCAATGAACTTTAAGAATAATAGAATTTTAGAAAGAATGGAGGAATGTGAAGAAAGAAGAGAGTTGAATAAGATGAAAGAGTGGATTGAAAGGGGAAACTCAAAGATACATACAAGAGAGAAGAGAAAATGAATACAGGAGACGAAACACACGTTTTCTTTTCGCAAATGGGAAGGAAATGTCAAATCTCCATAAATGATGAAACCTTGCACATTTTACCTCTTTTTTTAAGGAAAAGAATTTATTTTGCCATGTCCAAGTAGTGTGCATGACGTGTTGGAGCCGTGTTCAACGCGTGTCCGAGTCGAGAAAAATTATTTTTAAATTGGACACGTACAGAAGCGTGTCGGACACACGAAGTCAGTGTGTCGGTGTCGTGTCGAACACCGACACGTGTCCGACACGCTTAGACTTTGGAGTGTACGTGCTTCATAGATACCAACAAAAGAAAAACAAAACTCTAGCTCAACAGAGCCTTTCAATCAGAACTAAGTACTAATCAACCAAACTCTAAAGAAATTCAATTGCAAGTAGAACATACTGTAATACTTACGATGAATCGTCAGCCACATCAACCATTTTCTCACACCAGCCACGTGATGCTTTCTGTAGACAGGAAATCATGCAAGTTGACATAAATGTAAGGCACCAACAAAAATATAGAAAAAGATGAACACAGAGAGAAGTTGGATTTCATTTATTGTGACAATTGACAAATTATACATGATGTTATGCAATTAAAATTTATTCTGAAACTGATACAGAGAATGTTTGCAAAGCAAGATCTTGATTTAGACCTAAATCAAGTCAATATTGATGTCTGAATTTCTCTTATATTCATTATAGTAGAAAATTAGGGAAAAATGTGTTTTCTAAGTGTATATGATACATGGAAATGGTTAATCAATTGGTATAACTCATAATAAGCTTTCTCTCTTGCCTCCGACACTGTCTTCTAGCCATCTTTTTTAGTTTCTTTATACTTATTCCAATTTCATTATCCCTAAGTGCCATCCTTTATAGCACTCTCTTTTAACTTTAATTTTATCTTTTATATTTACATCCCACTACCAAGATTCTTCCCCTTTGGTCCAAAATCTCCTGAATGAAAAATTATACATGTTATGAAATTTATAAATAGCAGATTGATAGATATCTCAAAATTTAATTCAGGAAAGCATAACAGGTATTCTGTCATTCGTGGTTCAGTTTTGCACAACAGCAACAAATATCAAAACAATTGGCCACAGTGATAAACTGATAATGAAGCAGACAAACCTGAAACTGATGAACTGGTAAAGCATCAAAGAATTCATGTGCTATGATTATTGTTGGCACTGAAGCATAAGAACACAGAGTGTCAGACAGTAATTCAAATAAGATATTGAGATAATTTCTTTCTTCACTTACAGAATTCAAAATTATATCTTCATATAACTAGATAAACTTTGTTGGGTAACATTATAGGTGACCATGTTCATTAACCAGCTATAGTTATTTGTTACAGTATATCCAGCTGTAAGATAGCTTAACTATTTTGGTACGCACTACGCAGATAGCTCAAATTGTGAATTTACCAACATAACCCAGGCACCCAGCTATTGTAAGCTTACAAATGTACTATCAAGATAGCCAACATAAATCTAATTGAAAGTATAAAACCTAATCACTGTCCAAAAGAGAACATCTGTATCATAATAAAACCTAAAGCACCCTAGCATTTAGTTTGCTTTTCCCAGCATGACTAAGTCTGAAACACTATACTTCATAGCATGGTTTGGGTAATAAAACTTCTCATTTATTAAGGCATAGAAGAACAAGAGAAAACAATGCCATTCCACTTGACTAATGTGTAAAAGCCTATATTCATCAGGAAAGTGATACATACATCCTGAAGGAACCTGTTCCAGTGTAGCATGCCATGATACAGGATTACCAGCCAAAGAGCTTATAATTCTTTTATCAGCACTTTCTACATTATCTTGATCAATGCATTTCAAGTTCAGGTGCTGAAGCTTCTGTAGTGCCGGACTACACTCCACCAGATGGACATGCAATGAATCAATGAACTTCTCGAATTTTGAAGCACCCTACAACAGAGCCGCTTTGTAAATATTTAATTGACAAGGTAAAGAAATGGTCTGCAAGTTAAACTTCAACCACAAATTCCAGTGTAAATTTAAAAAACAAAATCACAAAATTGTGTACACGAAGAAGATCAGCCATTAGAGTTCCTCGTCCAGGACCCAGCTCAATTAGATTCACTCTTTGTGGTTGTCCCATTTGCTCCCATAGACACATCACCCATACTCCAATCATCTAAATTTACATAAACAACACAAAAGAGTCCTTCGTTTATTGAGAAGCTTCATGAATGAATGCTAACAGAATGCAATTCAACTGGTTCATGATTCAGATGCTAATTTACCTCACCAAACATCTGGCTTACTTCAGGAGAGGTTATAAAATCACCTTCTGCTCCAAAAACATCCCGATTGATGTAGAAGCCAGCTTTAGGATTTGTTAAAACCTCTTCCATATACTCAGCTACAGAAATTGGGCCTCCACGAAACTGAAAATTCAATAATAAAAAATAAAGTTCATACGTACAAATGAGAAAGACTGAAGCTAAGGGAACATAATCTGGCTAATCATTTCAATACTTCACTTTAGTGTGGACTTGTAATTAATTTCAAGTAGTAAAGAAGGGACCAATTTCTGGAGTGATTAGGATATTCTTTCCAAAGAAAACACGGCAAAAGATGCTAAAGTAGGGCTTGAAGTCAATCTTCACAAAATGTATCATCAGAATTCCAATGCAACCAAAAGTAATACAACCAGTTAAGCAACAAATACTTTGAAAATTTTCCATAAAAAAAAAAAACTAATACTTTGAAAATAGTCCGGGAAAATTTGCAGACAACCAACCTTGATTATCCCTTTGAGGTGCTTGACGAGCTCGGAATCCGAATTCGGTTCATGAGAATGCTCTGCCATACATAATAACGAAAACGAAAAAATAATAATAATAAAAATCCTTAGTTGAACATTACAGTAGAAGAAATCAGCAAGAAGAGCCTAAGAAAAGATGAAATTCAAGGAGCTAACCAGGTGGGTTGTATAGGCCAGATCGGTCGATGGAAATTGAAGTGTTGGACGGAGAATCAGACTCCTCTGCATCCTCCAAATGTTCGACGAAAGTCGCGTTAGGATTTTGTGACGACGAAGAAGAAGATGTGGAGAAGGGCGAAGAAGGCCTAGAACGTAAAGAAGTAGGAGATGGTGCTGCGAGATGCGAAGCCAAGTAGGTAGTATAGAGCTGACGATGAAATGCGGAAGATTGCCGTAGCAATTTTCGGAGCATTCTGTGAGATATTACTTTTGTTGCAAAGCCGCAAATACCTTCGAACTGAGGCCGTTTTTCATAATGTTGGAAGCACTTCCATGGATATAATTTGAGTAAATATGCTTTTTGTCCTTAAAATATCTAATACTATGATTTAGTTTTTTGAAAAGTTTATAATATGCATTTTAGTCCCTAGAAGAACATGTCAAATTGTCAATCAACTTTTTAGTCTCTCTACTGTTGTTAAAAACCTTTAAGTGCATTTTTTTTTGTTTCCCAAGGTATTCCCCAGCCCGATAGGTTAAGGACTAATCTTTCGCGGATCTGAGCTTCATTTAAGGGTTTGTCGCTGGCCAATTGGTTGCTGCATACACAAGGTGGGATTCGAACCCCCAACACTTGCTTAAGCGACCTAGTGAGCTAACCACTAGACCAACCAAGCTTGGTTCTTTAAGTGCGTTTTTTGACGCTGGATCAATTGCCTAAGTCACAAAGTATTTTTTAGTCACTGAATAGTTAGTCAAACTATTATTTAGTTCTTAAATTTTGAAAAAAAAATACTATTTAGTTCTCGAATTTGTAACTCTATCAACTATTTAATCCACTGGACATTACTCATTAGATAATTGAGTGACATAGCTATTAACTACTGACGTGACTAGACTCCTCTCCTAGTTCCTCCTCCCGCGTTGTCAAAAATTGGGTCGATGACCTCCTTCTCCCTGTTCCCGGAGCTAAACTTTGTTTGATGTGCGGCTATAGTGACCACACATTATGCATCATTCTCATGACAAAATCCTCTCCTACGTTGGCAGCAACACCCGCATCGTCATCATTAATGGCGCCATGTCAGCAGTTAACGACTACGTCAATCGATTATCTAACAAGTGACGTCCAGGGGACTAAATAGTTGACATAATTGCACATTTTGAGACTAAATAGTATTTTTCCAAAATTCATGGACTAAATAATAGTTTGATCAACAATTCAAAGACTAAAAAGTAGTTTGCCTCATTGCCTAAATATAAAAATGGCTTAGAGTGGCACAGTTGGTTAAGGTTCGGGTTCTTATTCCATAAGGGCGAGGATTCAAACCCTATGATCGATGTGAGGGTCTTATTGGTAGATAATATGCATATCCTTCCATAAATCCTCAAAGAGGTCAGGAGATATTCCCTGATCCTGGTAGGATACCGATGCTTACCTCTACCTAAACTTTTCTTCATAAAAAAAATATAAAAATGGCCTATTTGTAATATATGTGATGACCATTAAGTACTTTTTTAGACACTCAATTAGGTTTTTTATGGCTTAATATTGGAGTCTACATGGCATTGCGGAAACCATTTTTCTATGTATACAACTTTGATTAAGCATCAAACAAAGCACTTAATGAGAACACGTTAGACTCAACGGGCCATAGGAATAACTATCGAGTTGATTGACTTAATCTTTTAAGGATAAAAAAATGTATTATGATCTTTTAAAGACTAAATGGCAGTATACTCTATCTTTTAAGGACTAAAATTCTAAAAAGTAAGCTTAGTCATATAACTTTTACGTAGACAAAATTATTTTTTTATATCTCCAAATTTTATACTAAATTTCAATTTATCTCTAATTTTTAATGGTCAATTTTGTTTCAAAAATTTTGAATTTAAATTGATTTCGTCCCAAAAGTTTTGAATTTCATCATAAAACTTAACATTGTCCAAATTACTCACTCATGATAAATTATGACAGCACACATATAATATTAATGTTAACTATCACTCAAAACTTTGTCATTATTTCATGTTCTTTTTAATAGGAAAATTAACGATGTTTTAAATGATAAGTTGTCATGACTCATTATTATATAAAGAAGTAATGTTGTTTTGAGTAATGGGCCAACATTAATATTATATGTGATGTTACGTCATCATTTGTGTTTAGTAATGATGTTAAATATTGGGACGAAATCAATTGCAACTTAGAATTTGTGGGACAAAATTGATCGAAAAAAGTTTAGGGATGAAATTGAAATTGGTGAAAAGTTTAGAGACATAGATTGTATTTTTTTTTTCATTTTTATGTCCTTGAATTTGTTGGACTTAACCTCTTTCTTTAGAAAAATGGAAAAATAATTTTTTAATCAAGTATTTAATTTTTGTTAATATTTAAAAAAAAATTGAAACTGTCGGACAATAAATTTGAGCATCTCTCTCAGTAAGAATTATTTGAACCCGAGTTTATGTTATGAGAAATTAGTTCATTCCACTAGACCCAACTCTCATTGATATAATTATGATTGGACCTTTAAACCCAACTACAAATAATAAACAAAAAAAAGATAGAAACCTCATTTCGGTCCCTTGGGTTTACTCCTTTCTCAAATTGATTTCACGTTTCTAACTAGTGTCAATTTGATACCTCCCATTATTTAAGTGTTAAAATAATCAACAGAATACTAACATTGACAATTAAATGTTTAGTGTACATGCTGATATATGCACATACATAAGTGACAAATGTCCATGCTGATTGGACATTCCTCCATCTCTACATTTATTAATAAGGTTTTACTCAGAGAAACTTAAAAATTATTTGTGTTGATTTTTAATCAAATTAAAAAATATAAATTCTCTCTCGACCAATCATAAAAAATCTTAGTAAGTGCTATAAATCCTTTTCAATATTATATTTTAAATTAAAAAACAATTAAATCTTAAAACCCTAATTAGCTTGCCCATCCGTCTTCATCTTCCACCAAAAGTAACTTCGACCACCTAGATTTTAATGGTGACCAACACCCTCAACAACTTCCTAGATCTCCCAATGTTTTGCATCGAAATTCATCAATCTCTACCTTTAGGTTGTGTTTGGTACATAGATAAGAAGATGGAAAAAAGGAGGGATATTACTTCTCTTTTCTCTTTTTTTCCTACTAAATAAATCTTATTTTTTGCAATGCGATGAAATTATATTTTTGTTCTTATTTTTTTACCCACTTTTATTTCATTTTCACTTTTAATAAAATAGTCATTTTACCCACTTTTATTCCATTCAAATCACATCACATTATATTGACATGACATTTCCATTTCTTCCTTTTTTTACTTATCAAACACACCCTTACAAATCCCAAGATCCCCCTTCTCATATCCAGAATTTTAGTACATGTCCCTCCATCAACCCAAAACCCTCCACTTACAGTGTTGGAAAGAATCTCATATACTATATAACACTTAATTTAATTCATAGTGTAATTATGTCAAATCATCAAGAGAAAAAACCTAAATGGAGAAGTGTACTTAAACCTATAAAAGTTATTTGATCTTGTGGTTACCGCTAATTTTTCAAATTAATAAGCATAATTTGAAGAGAACAAGGTTTATCACTTTTTCAGTGATGGGATACTGAAAATAATCATACTTATAATTTGGGTATCATAATCTTGATATAGTTGGACTCGCAGTCTTAATTTTTAATTGAACTAAACTTAGGTAAGGTTCCTTATATTTTTGTTATAAGATTCCTCAATATAAATAATTAAGACACGTTGTAAAAAGTTTTGAATTAGATAGAGAATATATAAGACCCCATTAATTTTCATGACTAATCATATAATTAGAGAGTGTGTAAATAAAGCATATGATTGGAGGAATCTTATGGCAAAGATATAAAAAACTTTACCTAAATTTTTTCCTTTCTAATTTAGTCCATCATAAAATTAAAAATCATATGAGAGTCTTTACACATAAATTCATACCACATAATTTAGACTTAATATTGGACCAAATTAATCATTTTTAATTTGGGCCATACATGCATATTTCTTGTGATACATACAATATTTTATTTAATATATATAATTCCATAAAATAACTAAACACTGAGATCCCCTTCATACTACAAAGGCTAAAGTCCATCCATCCACTACAACAAAACTAGTGAATTCCTACTAACTTGTTCGACTGAAAAGCGACTAAAATAAATAATTTTCTCTTTCTTTAAATTTCGACCGGTTTTCAGTCGAATTTGCTAGACGTGGCATAAAGTTAAATTTTATCTACCAAAAAATAGTAGGTTATACAACAGCTTTTAAATATATAAAAATAAAAGATAGTCCGACTGACTTTCAGTAGGAAATGTTCATGATTTTGTAAGTTTTTTAATTATTTCTCTCTCTTCTATCCCATATTACATTATTTAATATTTTAAATTATATTCTGAGTCTTGAAATCAATGTTGTAAGAACCGAACCGGACAAAGATTCGGACAAGTGTTCGGTTCTTGGTCTGATCGGTTTAACCGGTCAAACCGTTGATCGAACCGGATGACGTAATAAATAATAAATAATTATTATTATTAATATATAAAATGACATCACTCAAATTTTAGGTTTCAATATACATAATTTGGAAGTTTTAAATTACATGACTTCTCAAAGTTTTAATTTTCAAGACTTGTCAAACTCTGAAAGAACTTAATCAAACCAAATATAAAAATTTTGATAATCATGACTTTTAAATTTTAATTTTCAAGACTTTTCTAATTTTAATTTTTAAGATTTCTCTAATTTCTTTTTTTATGTTATTTTTTATTTTTATTTTTCAATTTTTTATTTTTTTAAAAAATAAAATTGGATCGGTTGGACAACCGGTTGGACAGTCCAACCCGGTTGAGCGGTTGGACCCCGGTTAAATCCAGTCCAATCCGGTCCAACCGAATCGCCTTTGTATTCGGTTGGCGGTTGAACCGGTCGGACCGTCCGGTCCGGTCCGGTTCTTACAACAATGCTTGAAATATGTACTTTATGTTTTTCACTCTTTCTAATACTTTATTTTCGACTGAACTTCAGTCAAATAAAAATAGTAAATTTATTCGACCGCTAAGTAGTCGAACAAATACAAATAATTATGATTTCCCCATGTGCAGGCCAAATATTTCGACCGATTGTCAGTCGTAACTTTGTTCGACCGATAAGTAGTCGAATAAAAAGTAATTACGATTTCCTTTCGTATGTGACATGTCCATTGACCAGATATTACGACCGATTATCAGTCGAAATTTGTCCAAATTAAATATTGTTCGGTGGCTTGATTTTAATGCGTGTTGGTGGTTGAAAATATTTTTTTAGCTTCTTCAGATCATTTTCCTTCTTCAATCTTCACTTTGCTCTCTTTCAAACTTCATTTTGCTCTGATCAAAAGTGTGCAAGTGTAGTATCATTTGAAGATATCTTACAAGAAGTCATACAAAGAATTTGCCTAGCATTTCAAGATTTCTCACTGGGTATGTTTTTAAATATATTTATATATTTTTTAATGTTTTTATTTTCCATATGCCATGTTTTTTGTATTATCTAAGTAGAAAATTGAATCTAAGCTTGTAAATGTGGCTCTATTTTCTCTGATAATTTTTATTATTGTTATTTTGTTGTTTGTTATTAGTAATTTGCTCTTTATTTCTCTGTAGTTAGTATATTGATAAATTAAATTTTTATTAAGTTAAAATGAAATAAATGATAATCCTAGTTAATAAAAAATTGAGAGGTTTATTTCGTTGTTTTGCTTGAAAAATAAGTAAAAAAGATTAATTAACTTACAATTGTGTGGTTTTTTGTAATGAAAAATTTAATTATTTTTAGGAGTAAAATATCAAGTTGGTCCTTTTTAGATGTCATCTTTTTCAATTTGGTCCTTATTAGATCTGCCTTCTCAATTTGGTCCTTTTTAAATCATTCCGTTATCAATTTGGTCCTTGCTGTTAAAATCATTAACTGAGTTTGCTTAGGTGGACATTCTGGGTTAATTTTGTAAAATTTAAACATTAATAGGGTTTTTTAATAGAATTGTTTGGGCTAATTTTGTAATTTTAAAAAAAAAACACTTGCCCTAATTTTACCAAAGTGCCGTCTCTTCCTCTTCTCTACAACTTTGTTCTTGTTTGCATCTTCTTCTTCCTCTCTACAGATTGTGACAGGTATAAATGTGACCATTTTCATCTTGTTTAATAATACTGTAGTGATATTTGTTTCTTGCTTTCCATCTTCGTCTTCCTCTCCTCCTTACAAGTCGAGCGAACAACTTTGAAACAAATGCTTTTCTATTGAAAGAAAAATTGTGCTCAAAGAATGGAGCCTTATCCTTATGGTTGAGGAAATTCCACCTGAACCTGACTCTCAGAACCAAAGTGTGGTCGGTCATAATTTTGACCACCCAAGGCTTGTCCCACGGAGAATTCCATCCCACAAATTACAAAGAAAAAAAAAAGATGTGTTAGCAGAGCACTCATGCGATTTGGGTTTGTTCCACAAGCTCAGACTCAGACGACGTTTGGCCTCAGCTTTCAGTTCATCTTTGCCTTCTAGCTTCAGCCTCTTGTGGCTAACCTTGTAACCCCCAAGCGCTTGTAATGACGAGAACTTGCGAGTACTATGTTCCTTTGTTGTCTCTGTCTCTTCATTGCCAATACAAATTCTAGTTTGATTTTTCCTTCACACTTGGTTGAATCATCCACTTATTTATATTATTTCTGAATTAGCTAGAATATAGAAACTAGTATTAACTTCCAAGAAGATGCAGACTTAGGAAAAGAGAGGAAGAGACGGGATCGAACTAATATTTTTATTTGGTCTGAGATCAAACTGATATTGAAAATAGGCAAAAGTGTTTTTTTTTAAATTTTAATTTGTGAAAATTACAAAATTATCCCAAACAATTACATTAAAAAACCCTATTAATGTTTAAAATTTACAAAGTTAACCTAGAATGTCCACCTAAGCAAACTGAGTTAATGATTTTAACGGCAAGGACCAAATTGATAACGGAATGATTTAAAAAGGACTAAATTGAGAAGGTAGATCTAATAAGGACCAGATTGAAAAAGATGACATCTAAAAAGGACCAACTTGATATTTCCTCAGCATCGTAGATGGATGTATAATAGATTAAATCTTGGACGTCGAGGTTATACAGATGAGTTTTTACAATGAGTAGATGAATTTATTAATTTTGCATCTCAACATGAAGTATGTGCATCACAAGGAAAATTAGATGTCCATGTTCTAAACATGAAAATCATGCTTATTTAAAGGTTGAAGAAGTTAAAGTAGACCTGTAAAAAAAAGGTTTTCTACCGGGGTATTTGTGTTGGACATGCAATGGTGAAATTGCTCTTGAAGTTAGTGTTGTCATGCCTAATGTAGATTTTGGAGCTTCAAGTAGCTCTCATGTCATAGGGGACGAAAATAATAGATATGAAAGCATGATAATTAATGCAATAGGGCATCATTTTGATGTTGGTGGTGGTCATGATGATGTAGAAGTAGATGAGTCTCCAAATTTACAGACAATGGAATTTTTTGATTTACTAAATTTCCTTAAGAAACCATTATGGCCGGGATGTACTGACCATTCTGAATTATTTTTTGCTGTAATGATGGCAAGTATTAAGCGGAAGACAACATCTCACAAAAGGGTTTTAATTAATAAATTTGCAAGTTTGATGAAAGCAGGTTTTCCAAAAGAGAATGCAGTGCTCCCTGATTGGTATAGGACAAAAAAATTGGTTTCAAAACTCAGGCTATCGGTTACCAAAATTGATGTTTGTCCTAATGGATGCATGTTGTATTACAAAGAAGCAATAAATGATACTGTGTGTAAATTTTGTGACGCTCATCGATATAAAAATAGTCAAGGGCAACGAAAAAATTCAAAGTCAATACCAGTAAAAAGGATGCATTATTTTCCTATTGTCCCTAGATTGCAAAGACTTTATGCATCAATGAGTTCTGCAGAGCATATGAGGTGGCATTGGAATAATAGGAGGCGTGAAGGTGTATTATGTTATCCTTCAGATGGAGAAGCATGGAAACATATTGATAAGATATACCCTAATTTTGCTATGGAATCATGAAATGTTAGACTTGGTCTATGTGCTGAAGGATTCACTCCTTTTAGTCAATCTACTTCACCATATTCATGTTGGCCAGTTATTATTACTCCTTACAATCTCCGTCCTGAATTGTGCATGCTGCTGCATATATGTTTTTAACTGCATTAATTACAGGACCACTTAATCCAAAGGTTAAGATTGATGTATACTTGCAGCCACTGATTAATGAATTAAAGCTTTTATGGGAAGAAGGCGTGCCAACTTATGATGTATCAATGAAGCAAAATTTCCAGATGAGGGCAATATTAATGTGGACCATTAATGACTTTCCAGCATACGAAATGTTGTCTGGGTGGAGCACAGCAGGGAAATTAGCGTGTCCATATTGCATGCACAACTCAAAAGCTTTTACATTGAAGAATGGAAAAAAGAACTCTTGGTTCGATTGTCATAGACAATTTCTGCGTTCAGGACATGATTTCAGAAGAGATACAAATGCATTTATAAAAGATAGAGTTGAAAATAATCCTCCTCCTCCTAGATTCAATGGAGAATTTTTGTTTTCATGTGTTAGTAATCTTCCTAAAGTTGTTGAGGACGGTGTTCATAAATTGGATGGCTATGGGGAATATCACAACTAGACGAAACAGAGTATATTTTGGGAGCTTCCTTATTGAAAAAATCAATTGCTTCGTCATAATTTAGATGTGATGCATATTGAGAAAAATGTGTTTGATAACATATTTAATACTGTCATGGATGTCAAAGAGAAGACCAAAGATAATATAAAGGCAAGGATGGATATAAAGGAGTATTGCAGGCGAAGAAACTTAGAGTTGCAAGTAGGAGCTAATGAAAAACTGTTTAAGCCGAAAGCTACACTTTCACATTGGAACAAAAAAGAGCTATTTGTGAATGGGTGAAAGGTTTAAAAATGCCTGACGGATATTCCTCAAATTTGTCTAAATGTGTGGATTTAAAAGACGGGAGATTATTTGGTATGAAAAGCTATGACTGTCACATCTTTATGGAGAGCTTACTTCCAATTGCCTTTAGTACATTGCCCGATGAAATTTGGAAGGCAATAACTGAAATCAGTCAATTCTTCAGGGCTTTATGTTCTACAACTTCAAAGAAAGATGACTTGCTTCAAATGGAACGCGAAATTCCCATCATTCTTTGTAAGTTAGAAAGAATATTCCCTCCTGGATTTTTTAATTCCATGGAACATCTACCAATTCATCTGCCATGTGAGGCTAGACTTGTGGGGGCCCAGTCCAGTATCGATGGATGTATCCTTTTGAAAGGTATTTTTTTGAATTTTTGTTAGATATATATGTAGTTATTTTATTTTTGTATAGTTTATGTCATCATAATATGTATTTTATTTTTTTATACAGGTTTCTAAACAAATTGAAGAAGACTGCTAAAAATAAATTTCGAGTTGAAGGTTCAATTTGTGAGGCATATTTGGCATAAGGGATTTCTTACTTTTGCTCCTACTATTTTGAGTCGCACGTACATTCCGTACGAACGACAATTGGTCGAGATGATTGTGTGGAGGAAGTTCAAACTAATAAACCAAAATTGTCAATTTTCAATAAAGTCGAGTGTCCTTATGGAAAGTCTTCCACTCGATATTTGAGTGACAAAGAATATGTAGCAACTCATCTACATGTTTTATTAAATTGTGAAGAAGTTGAGCCATATCTTGAGTAAGTGATTTATTAATAAGTTTATATATATGTGTGTGTGTATGTGTGTGTGTGTCTATATATAAAATGCTATTATATTGTTTGATCAGTACTTAGTAAAATTTCATTTCAATTTCAGTATGTTCGAGCAATATTTGAGAAGCTTAAATCCCAACATTGGGCACAAGGAAATTGACACTTTAATTGATAAACAATTTGTCGTGTGGTTCCAGAAATATGTAAGTAGTGACACAATTTAATTTATATTAGCATTATTCCAATTCATGTTTCTGGTGTGATGTATTCTTAATTTTATTCATTGTCAGGTCTTTGATCAATCGTCTTCAACTGAAAAAGAATTTTTGAAAGAGTTGGCATGGGGACCACTTAGAAATGTAGAAACTTGGCCAATGTTTTTTGTTAATGGATTTAGGTTTCATACAGGAGCTTGGAGTCTTGGCAAGAAAACTACCAACAATGGTGTTTGTGTTAAGTGTATTGGGCAGAATGGTGAACGTGATTATTTAGGCATTCTCAAAGACGTGGTTGAAATACAATATCCAGGAGAAGATGGTAACAAGTTGATCTTATTTTTGTGCGATTGGTTTGATCCTGTGGTAAATCGAGGAGTGAAAATCCATCCACAATATGGTATTATTAAAATTAAGCATACGGGAAGGTATCGAAAATTTGATCCATTTGTATTTGCAAAACAAGCAACTCAAGTCTATTATGTGCCATACCCCATTAGGAGTAGAAGTAATGTAAATTGGTGGGTTGTTATCAAGACTAAACCTAGAAGTTTGGTGGATGATCAATATTTGCTTATCAGAGTGAAGAGGCTTATAATGTGATTCCTATAGATGATGGTGTATTATATGTTGATTTGGGGGACATTAGTCAAATAGCTGAAGAAATTGAACAGGTGCATGAAGATGAAAATAACCCTGGCGAAGAAGACATTGAAGAAGATAGTGATGATGGAGCTGAATATGATGAAGATGAAGATATAGAATCTGAAAATGAAGACAATAATGAAATATGAACAATTTAATTACTTTAATTTAGTTTGTGATATATGTGTATTTCTTTTAAGGACTAATGTATGTGTGACTTCTTTTAAGGATTAAATTAGAACAATTCGCATCTTATTAAGATGAAATTAATAATTCTCTCTAATTTATATAATTAATTATTGTGTAAACAAAATATAACTCATTTGTTAGATAAACCCTAATAATAATTAATAATATTTTTTATACTAAATTTTAAAAAAATAATTAAAAGGTTCGTACCATGACCATATTATTATTATTATTATATATATATATATATATTATACTAAATTTTAAAAAAATAATTAAAAGATGCGTGCAGACCATATTATAACTTCCATTTCATTTGGCCATATCCTAGACTCACTACTGACTTTCCTTCGTCTAGTAAGATTCGAGGCAGTACTCTTTCATAAGATTGATAGGTCTTTTCATAAAATCTATCTATTAGCTAAAGCCCCTAGTATGATATGATCATGTGAGCCCCTAGCTAGAGTTTTAACTTAACATTGATAAAGCAAGTTCACCTTCACAAGCCACCATCTGCATCTGTACTTTTAAGCTTAATGTATTTAATTTTGTCTTTTTCCATTATACATTGATATATTAAAAAAATAATAAAAAAATCAAAAAAGCTGCAGAGATTCTCTCTTGTTTCTTTTCATATTTCTCTCTCTTTTCAAAGTTATACTAATTATCATATATATATCTAGTTCAAAATTTTTTGCAACTGGATCAATACAAACGCGCCATGTAGGCGTTTGTATGAGTTTTCACCCTAGAAAAGTCCCTCAAAATAATTGATTAATGTACATACATATTATGTATGTAAAATTTTTCAAAGTTATTGACATGACAACTCATTTCTCACATTTCAAATCAACTCATTCTCTTTTTTTTTCCCGTAAAAAGTGGAATACATTAAAACAAATCTGACTTCTCTTCATCCCTTATTTATAACATCATTGTATTCATTCTATTCATTCTTCAACAAGTCTCAAATTATTCTCAACTCAATTCTCTCAATTTTTTCTTTCCAAGCTTGTTACTTTCCATCTTCTCACATATATCTCAAAGTAATATACTATATATCATGTGTATTTTATCTCAAAACTCTTTCTATTTTTATATTATTTGCTATTAAGTCTTCATCTAACACACTCTCTCTCTCTCTCTCTCTCTCTCTCACACACACACACACACACACACACATATATATATATATTAGATGTATAGAGAAGAACAACCAGCACGTGGAACTTCATCATCTAGAGGTCGCAGTAGAAATGAAAAAAAAAGGTTCGGGAGGACCAACCTCCAGTTTGGCAAGTCCCTCAACCCGAGTTGTCCACATTCCCACAACCCGGATTGTCAATGTTCCCCCAACCAGGCTCTTCAATGTTCCCTCAACAAGGCTTATCGTCTATGTTTCCTCAACCCGCTCAATGGATGTATTCAACTCAAAATGCAAATCAAAATCAATTTATGAATCCCTTTCTATCTCACAGTATATAAATTCCTCACAATTTGTGAATATTAATCAATTTCAACCATCAAGAAATGCTATTTCAACAACTAATGATCCAACATCACCCACTCAAGCACCCGGCCAAGTTAGGTCACCAACCCCTTCTCAATCACCAGCCCCTTCCCAATCACCTGTTCAAGGGAATCAATCAACATTAAGTAAACTTTTGATTCAACCTCAAGGCAAAACGTAATCTTTTTCTCATAATATATATTATTTAATATTTTATAGAATTGTATACTTATTTAATTTATTTGCAACTTCAGAGGACCCTACAATTGCTGGACTAATTGTTGGATATATTGGGGTCTTCGGGACTAAATATCCGCCCATGTGGGAGTCCGATCGGGTCGATTGAGGATCCGTTGGAAAGCTTGCAGAGAGATGAAGAGAACGAAACGAAAATGACTCTCATCGGAGGTCACACGAGCTCGTACTCGTGGCCCAAAGTGGGCTAGGTGATCATAATGGAAGTGAATATTTTGTTCACATTCCAAGTCCCACATTGCTTGCGTCAATGATGGGAGCTCTCTCATCCTCCTATAAATAGGAGTGACTCCACCCCTTTCTAGTTGCTCATTCCATGTGTTGGAAAGGGGGGTTCCGTTTGGGAACCCCACTCAGTATAAGTTTTCTCTTTCTCTTGAGTCCTCTTCCGCGCATCAGTCGTGGACATGTGGCTCTACCTCTCGTAGGTAGAGTCCTCCGTTTGGTGCGGCCCTTTTCGGTGTTCGTCGTTTGGAGGACAGCCCTGGTGGAGCAGAGGCACTGGCAAGATCCAAGCTTTTAGCGATGGCGTCCAGGTTAGTAGCTTCCACAATGTTTATTTTTGCCTGGATTTATTTTCGGTTTTTCATTTAGGTCCCTGGGTCGGACCGGGTCATGTGGATCCGGGCCTTTCCCTACATTGGTATCAGAGGCAGGTTTATGCTAGGACTCTGTTCTCCAGGGATTGATGAACCGAAAAGGGTTAGGAACATGTTTAGGGCTTGTTTGTTTAAAACTTAGGAACATGCTTAGGTTCCCAGTTTTAATTATATGTTTTAATTTTAATTTAAAACATGTGAAAATCAAATATTGTAGGGTAGGGTAACATAATTTTTGAATTTAAATTATATGTGTTAATTTTTAAATTCAATATTGATTAGTAACCCATACCCTAAAACCTAGAAACATGTTTAGGTTCCCCTCTCAAATATTAAAGACCCTAATTTGCATGCATGTATATATTATTTAAGGTATGTGTACCCTACGAATTAGATATATACCTGTGGATGTATGCTACTGTTTTGGGATGGGGAATGATGACTGAAGTGGTTCACCGGCGAACGGCGCCGCCGCCGTCGGAGGTCCGGCGACTGCCATGGGTCGCCGGCAACGGCAGAGGTCCGGCGACCTCCGCCGCCGAGGATCGCCGGCGACCTCCGCCGCCGATGGTCGCCGGTGACGGCGGAGGTCCGGCGACCTTCGCCGCCGAGGGTCGCCGGCGACGGCGGAGGTCCGGTGACCTCCGCCGCCGACGGTCGCAGGTGACCTCCGCCGCCGACGGTCGCTGGCCGGAGAGTCTCCCACGACCGTCGCCGCTGCTGGTTGCCGGAGGGTCTCCAGCGACAAGCGCCGCCGCTGCAAGTGCCGGTGGTCGGCCGGCGGTGATCCAGCGCCGGCCGTCCGTTGACCGTCGGCGAGGTCAACGGTTGACCGTCGGCGAGGTCAACGGTTGACCGTCGGCGAGGTCAACGCTGACCGTTGACCAGCGTCGCGAAATTTTCTGTCGCGCATAATTTCTCCGTTTTAGCTCCGATTTCGACAATTTTTGAGTCGTTTTTCTCGTTTTAGCGAGACGAATACAAATATGGGGAGAAATTAGGGTGAATTGGAGTCTATAGAGTGGATATGACCATCTCTTGACTCATTCACATACACAACGAGAGAGAAGATTTAAGCGATTTGTGATCGTTTAAATTATCTTAAGTGTTTTACTCGAGTGGGAGCTAGGGGCAGCATGTGGCAAACCCATAACTCGATGTAAATGCTTATCCACGTGGGAATTTAAATAGTAAGTGACTATTTAATTGATCGTAAGCGTTGTAATCAAGTGGAAGTTCGAGGTCGTGCCTGTGGCGAATCGATGTTCTTCTTGATCGCTTACATAGTGGGAATCCAAAAGGGATTTTGAATAGTATGTGACTATTCTATGAAAATTGTTGAGTCAAGCATAGAAAAGTGTACATATATAGGCTCTTTGTGTGATGAGGGTGGTTGACCCTACTTCTCGAATGCAGAGACTGACTATATCTACACTCGTCTTGCATTGATTACAATTTTCAAGAGTTGTGTGTTGTGTGATAAGGAGCTGTGTAATTAGTGTTAGCGTTTAGGATTGACTGATAGCATAACTACAAAACTTGTAAACGTAGATCACATTAAAGATATCGCTTTGGTGACACTGTGGTCACCAAACTGAGGCAGCTTACAATCAAGTTTGATGCCTCCAAGATGCACTCTGACAAGAGAATGAAAACGCATCTAAGGGAGAAATCAAACTTAATTTGGGAGTGTGAGTAAGCCTGAAGACGCTGCAAACAGTAAGTTCAAACTGTTGATAGATCTCTTCCCTCCTATTGGGAGTGCATGTAGGTCATTCTGACCTTCACTAATACCATCAAGTTTCTTGATGATATTTAACACCACTTAATGCTTAAAGATTGGTGGCACAAGGCTGCAAAATCTATCGAGCATGTAGCCTAAGTGGCTAAAGTTACTTAGAGCTCTAGGCTCCAACAACAAGGACAATGGGTCCAAGAGATGTGGTGCTAGGAAGAGAAAGGGTAAATGTAAGGTAAGTAGCCTCAGTTCAAAGGAAAAACAAGAGAGGAAAAGAGATTTTGGCCAAGGTCAAATGTTGCTTGTGTCATTCCATAAGGCACTATGCGCAAAAATTGTTTGCAGCAATCATTTTCCTCTCACCCATGAACATTGGTTCATGGAGTTCCGTCCTCTGCCCAATGGGAGCAGAAGTATCCTCGTGGGAACACAGAATTATTAAAGTTAAGAGGTCGGACAACTACAAAAACAAAGTTGTGTAGTGGCCACTCTTTATCTTTATAAATGTTTTGTGTTCTAGATACTGAATGGAACTCATTATTAGATGTTTTTCCGTGAGAGAACTTAAGATATAATATGATCTACATGTTTATCATGACTCCGTAGTGTTAGTTCTAGTTTTATGACAATGGTTGTGTTGTGATACACTTTGAATTACATTCCCGTAATTCAACTAGTTGCTTTGCTGTGTCTTCCTATGTGGTTGATACATCTATTTGGCAAGTGCGTGTGGGACGCAATTACGTATTAGAAAAGGAGAATTTGTGAGGACAAATTCTCAATGCTAGTTTGTAAACGTTGCCTTACAGACAAAGCAACCTGTTGCTGTGCCTTCCTCTGTGGTTGATACACCTATTTGGCAAGTGCGTGTGGGACGCAATTACGCATTAGCAAAGGAGAATTTGTGAGGACAAATTCCCAATGCTAGTTTGTAAACGTTGCCTTATAGACAAAACAACTTGAGAACCATTCAGTCATGAAATCAGAAAACCCGCTTTCATCAAATTAGTCCACTCGGACATCAGTGGTCCGATAAGCGTGGGGGCAAGGCAAGTGGCCTAGTATTTGCTCACAGTTACGTGATGAAATTAGGGATAGTTAGACAACTAACTATTCCACACACTCCACAGCAAAATGAGTAGCTCCTGGAGTTGGTTAAGTTGATAATGACTCAGGTGAACGTTCCCATTGGGGAGATGCTTTACCAACGATCACTTTCGTACTTAACCATATGCCCTTTCAAATTATGTGAATGATTCCTGATGAGTTTTAGTTAGGTAAAAGACCTGATTAGAGTATGCTGAGACCATAAGGGTATACAACATACTTGATCCTTCCTGTGAGTATAGGAAGCTTGACCCTAGAGGCAAGTAGCGTGTCTTGGTAAGATAGCTTGGTCACTCAAAAGGATGCGTCTTCATTAGTGAGAATGAAGACACTCCGGTCACATAATTTGAGTCTAAGGATGTAGTGGTCCTTAAGACAAACTTTTCTAGAGTAAGAGAGACGGATTTTGGGATGTGCATCTTTATTGAAAGAAGGTGGACCTACAACACGTTGAGAGGAGCGTATAGACGCATCTCCAGTTGTTGAGTCCAGTGGAAGTAATGCTTATGAGGAGCATATCTCCACGAAGCACAATCCAAGAGGAGTACTAGATAAGTACTAAATTATCAAGTAGAGCCTTTGATAGTTCAAAAGGCTCTCTCCGGCCTTACTAGTAAAAGTTGGACTAAAACGATGGAAGAAGAAAAGACGAAGTCTATATGGACATACCAAGTATAAGGCTTGGTGGATTTGCCCCGCGTCACAAGGCATTTTGAGAACAAATGTGCTCTCAAAAGTTAGGGGAGACAGATGGGTCAATCGACCACTACTAGGCACATTAAGCAGTGAAGAAGTACACACAACAAGAAGGTATCGACTGTGACGAAACCTTATCGTTCATTGTGTGGTCAGAGTCTGATTCTAGCTTTGGTCACCAGTTTAAGTCTGGGGTACATCGATTAGGATATCAAGACCGCTTTTCTTGTATGGCAAACTAGATGAAAGGATCTACGTGCACGAGCACATAGGTCTCATGGCAAAAGGCCAGGAGCGCAGAGTATGCCGACTCCGAGGATCTGTCAAGATCTCACATATTCATCTAGACTCGTGGTAATTGACCACTTAGTCTATTTCAAGAAAGTTGAGAGTATTTCATTACCCTCATGCTATATGTAGAAGACATATAACTAGCTAGAAATGACATAGAGGCTGCTTTAGCCAATTAAATATGGCTATCCTCTCATCTTCAAGATAAAGGAATTTGGGTTAGGAGGTGGGAGTCAAGATTCATGGAGAATGCTCCAAGAATTGACCCACTATGTCACAAGAATCCTATGAAGAAGAGATTCTTGATGGATTCCAATTGAGGGGACCTGAACCCGAGTGATGTGCTAGTAGCTAGAGGCAAGAGTTTGAGTCTTGCTACACGTCTTTAGACTAAGTCGGAGATGGAGTCATTGGATAGTATTTTGATACATGTGGTTGGTAGCTAGAAGTACAATTAGGATTGTACTCGCTCCAACGTGCTTTTTGTATTTGGCTTTGTGAGCCGTTATCAGTCAAACCTAGGTCAAACACACTGTTTAGAGTGTTTTGTGGTACTTGAAGGACGATGCTGAAGGGCGCTGCTGAAAATCAATTGTTTTCATCATATTGGTGACCTGCAAATGGCGGGCCACACATTGATGTCGATTGGGTAAGAGACTTGGATGAGAGGACATCCACGTCTTGGTGTGCTTTGCTAAGCACTGGAACCATCTTGTAGAGAAGCAAGTAAGGATTATGCATTTCTCTGTCCACTAGGGACATAGAGTTCATTGCATTATCATCAGCAGTACATGGCAGTTTGGATTAGAAAATCTAAAGTCACTTATAGATCGCAGAAAGAGCTGTTGACCTAGTGATATTGATCTCATCAAGTCAAACAGCTATGGTTTACACCAAAGAAATCCTAAGTACCACAACAGAATGCAACATAACTTTGTATGAGACATCGTTACACAGTAGTTAACTACCCTGTTGTGTCAGTCTAAGCATCAAGTGACCGAAGAGAGGGTCCTCACAGTATGACCTGTGATAGAGCATTGGCTCTATACCCTCACGGACCTGCATTGGTAGGTTGGCTGTATAGAGATACAAGCCATAAAACAAGTGTTTTAGATACACTGGATTGCTTAGAACCAGGGTGATTTAACATAATTTATGTCATGAGGACAAACTTTGTGAGAGCTCTATTCCTTGATCATAAGTAAAGTGTGATGCCTAGGCTTACCTTTATTTTGTGTGGATCAAGAAACAGAGGTACTTTTACACAATATATAAAGTATGTCGTACAGGCTTTGGAGGTTGGCTCTCTCACACGAGCAACCGCCTTGGACACGCAGGTGGTGTGGGCCAAGATGAGACTTGGGTGCTTTTTCCTTGAACACCAAAATGGGATATAGTGTGAATATCCAGAGGCAGTGTTGGACAGGAAAACACCACTGAGAACTGATAAGTCACCCTAGTAAGTGTACTAGGATGAGATCCGCTAAGATGATGAGGTCTTATGATCGAATTATGAATTCCCGCTATTCATAATGCCTGTAGCCAGATGTGAGTGCTCCACTTGGCGCTGTGTGAAGCGAGCGAAGTGTGGTAGCAAACTCAGGTCATATTCTAAGTGAGTTTGGACTAAGGTCTGTGTGGTGTAAGTGATTGAGGATCAAAATCGACATACGTTCGAGAACACCACAACGTGCGTTTCATACCGCATGTGCTTTAAGAACCGCAAGGGAAGCATGTGAAAGAATCCCTGCTTCAATGCTGTGTGAGTCCCTGAAAGGATGCATCAATCCTTTCAAAGGGTACCCTTATGCACTTTGACTCTGTCATGAAGAGATAAGGTAGTGCTTGCTACTTTGATATCTTTCCAAGAGGCTATGGAAAAATACGGCCCAATGGAAGACTGTCAGGAAAGCAGCTATCTTTGATTGAACTGATAAGAGCCGAAAGGAAGATTGTGTTGACATATGCATGTGTGATAGTATCCTGAGGTCGACCCATTATGTGATCCCTTTGAGGTTCTCATGGATGTGGATATCTATTGCAACTGAGTATGGCTGAAGTCCTAGTCTTATTGTAGACTTAGAGGGATTGGACTAGCCATGTATATGAACACATCTAGGGAACCCATGGCACTATTTTTCGGTGAGACATGTGGTCACATCATCAGACACTTGGGTTGTAGCATCACTTATAGCTGGGCCCTAACAGGCTTCTAGTATAAGGCTCCCACATATCGTGCCAAGCGGTCACGACTGACACGGAGTATGAAAGAAGACAACGAGAGAAAGAGAAATATAGAAGTCCTTTGTGATAAGGATAGTCATGGGCCTCCCACCATGTGCGAGTGGGAGTATGTTGGATATATTGGGGTCTTCGGGACTAAATATCCGCCCATGTAGGAGTCCGATCGGGTCGATTGAGGATCCGTTGGAAAGCTTGCAGAGAGATGAAGAGAACGAAACGAAAATGACTCTCATCGGAGGTCACACGAGCTCGTACTCGTGGCCCAAAGTGGGCTAGGTGATCATAATGGAAGTGAATATTTTGTTCACATTCCAAGTCCCACATTGCTTGCGTCAATGATGGGAGCTCTCTCATCCTCCTATAAATAGGAGTGACTCCACCCCTTTCTAGTTGCTCATTCCATGTGTTGGAAAGGGGGGTCCCGTTTGGGAACCCCACTCAGTATAAGTTTTCTCTTTCTCTTGAGTCATCTTCCGCGCATCAGTCGTGGACATGTGGCTCTACCTCTCGTAGGTAGAGTCCTCCGTTTGGTGCGGCCCTTTTCGGTGTTCGTCGTTTGGAGGACAGCCCTGGTGGAGCAGAGGCACTGGCAAGATCCAAGCTTTTAGCGATGGCGTCCAGGTTAGTAGCTTCCGCAATGTTTATTTTTGCCTGGATTTATTTTCGGTTTTTCATTTAGGTCCCTGGGTCGGACCGGGTCATGTGGATCCGGGCCTTTCCCTACACTAATGTACCACCAGAAGTACAAGATTTATGGTGAACAGAATTCCAGGTACATTTTTTTTATGAAAAGAATTCCAAATACGTTGTTTTATTTTTATATTTAAATGCTTATTCAATTTTTTTTTCTATATTCATTCTTTAATAATTTTATTATTATTCTGTAGAAATCATTTTTTTGGGTGGAACACCACCACAACCAAATTTATGAAAACTTTGTCAATCGTACCCAACAACGTTTGAAGGACATGGTTCGGTATGTATTTAATAATAATAAAAAAATGAAATCCCACCATGGATGGATGAATCAAACTACCAAAAATTAGCTTATAGAAGATCATTACCTGAGTAAAGAACGCAGTACACAAGCTAAGAAAAATAGAGCTTCAAATTCTGAGTTTGGTTCATCTCTCCACTGTGGAGGACCTATTCCAGCAATAGAGCATTAGAAAAATGGTACTTTTATTTATTATTCTTTTAGTATTTTTTTATTATTTTTTAAATATATGTCTAATTAATTTTATATTGTCTTGCATAAAATGCAAAAGACTTAGGTCGAGAACCTAATCCGTCAGAGTTATTTCTCAAGTTACATAACATAAATGGACAATGGGTGGATAAGAAATCAGAAGTAATTTATGTAAGTGCCATTTTTTTGTTTATTAATAATTGCAACTATAATAATGTTTTATCTTTTTTATAGGCTCAATTTCAAAGTCTTCAGAGTACTCATTTGTGATACCCGAGACTATTCTAATTAGCACCATTAATTAAATTAAAGTAATTAATTTTAAAAGTGGAAAGTGAGATAGAAAGACACACTAGCTTATCACTTATTATGTGGTAAATATAAATTTTTGTAAAATCCTAATGCTTATATATATATATATATTAATGTTGTGTAATAAAAAGGAAAAAGGAAGCAGATTTGGTGGAATATATATATATATATATATATATATATATATATATATATATATATATCAATTTACTTATATAAATATATATTAATATAAGGCTAGGAAAGAAAACAAGCTACGTGAGAAACAAAAGAAGAGACGCGTGAGGAAGCACTGAAACGAGAGGCACGCGAGAGTGAGAGGCGAGAAGCGAACGGAGCTCACGGACGGGAGTGACCAACGCGTGGTGGCTGGCCGGACGTGCGAGGAGGCCGGCCGGAGTCCGTCGCCGTCGCCGTTGAGCTGAAGGAGGAGAGAGAGTCGCGGGTTAGATAGAGAAAGCAAAGGGGGAGAGTTTTCTCGCCGGAAAACGCCGTCTTTTCACCGGGGAAGGTAGCTGGGAGTCTTCTCTACTCCGTATCGTCCTTCTAACCGGTTGAATCGAGGTGAGAAGTCCCGAAACTCTCAAACCCCAACTTTATCAATTTTAGGGATTTTTGGAAAGACCCCAATTGATTCAATCTGAGTGTTCTGGGTCCTAAATTGAAGTAAATGCATGTTAGGAAGTGAGTTGGAAGCTTAGGAACCGGAACCAAATTGATGGAATTTATCCGGGTTCGAAAAAGTGTAGGAAAATGTGATTGTTAAGATTTAAGGGTGTTGTAGAATGACTTGGAGTGCATTGAAAGGTTGAATAATAATAATTATATAATTATTAAAAATTATTGGAATGTACGAGGGATTAAAACCCGAGTAATTTCCGTCTCACCCGGAATCCCATTCGGGGAAAAAGAGACAATTTTCTAATTTTACGCGTATTCGGGTATGTGTATTCATGTGTAGGTGAAGTGTTCAAGGTTTTTTTGATAAATGGAAATATTGGATAAGTAGAATTTATGACTCTTGAGCCATAAATTCAAGACTTGGGTAGTGGGAACTTCACATGGACACATAGAGGTAAAATTGGGTAACCTTGCATTCCCAAATTCAACATTTCCGAATAGCGTGATTAAGAGAGGGTTGGACACGAATTAGAAACCTGCTAGGTGTTCCGAAAACTAGTTGAGGGCACTCCAAGCCAACAACTAGTCTATGGAATTAATTAGAAAGAATATGAGAATTAGCGTTACATGTACACGATAGTGGTTGAATTTTCAAGTCTCTGAATCTCTCAAGTATATGTGTATAGGGCACCATACTGTGAGTGGACTTTCGGGCGCACCGAGAGCCGATCAGAGGGGCCAACCAGGTGAGGGGCTCTCCTATCCTTGCCCTATAGGGTTGACTGCGGATATGGATATATGGTTTGCCTTCTTGCCTATTTGTAGGAATTACATGTTAGATAACATGCTATTGTTGTTCCTAAATTACAGTATATGTGAAAATGTGCTATATGTGTGTATGTGAATTGTAAAAGCAACGGTGGCTCAAGGAGCCCTATACGAACAGAAGGTTCTCGGGACCTATACGACATCGTGGGTAGGATCGAGTAAATATTATCTGAAGGGTGTGATTTTGTATGTAAGTCCTTAAAGAGAATAAACCTAGGTGACTTGTTCTGAACCAAGAGTCCGAATTAGAAACCACTTGGAAATCTAGATTTGTCTAAGAAGAAGTAAAATGAACAAGTAGTGGTCCATAGGGGTCATTTATGGTACAACGCGGGAACCGAGTCTATCACGGGTGGTCCGGGTAGATTGAGTCTCTTGTCTTGAGTCGAACCACAGAGATACAGGGTATATGAGTTCACCACATTGTGGCTATTGCCTTGGGTAAACTGAGGTCAGATGAATCGCCGGCTATGCTCCAAGTGAAGTCTTGGGGTCAGACTATTGTTCCAAGTAAAGTCTTGGAACCAGGGGTTCCTAGAATGATCAACTAGGTTCCCATATTGCTCACGTGAGATATCGCCTTCGGGCCAGATTCTCTCCTAACGGAGATATTGCCTTCGGGCCAGTTTATGATTATGATTATTTGAATACAGAGGACCACATGGAAATATATGCTAAATCATGATATGATGTAATTGTGAACTCAAATGTATGTAAATCCATGTTTTAAATTTTTTATTGTGAATATGATATCAGCTAATTGCCTGACCACTTAATATATGGAAATTTAATCCGTTATATTCGTATGTGTTTGTGATTGGCTCCTCTTCCCCAGTTGTAGTGGTACCCCCTACTACACCAGGGATGGGAAAACCTCTCAATGAGTCTGTTTGACTCACCCCAATGTTAAATGTTACAGACACAGGTGGTCTAGGCATCGGAAGCGCTTCCACTTCATCTCAGGGAGGCGGACAGACTTAGAGACCGCACGCATTGTCCGCGTGGGTAGTACTGTTATATGTATTTTTGACAGGATGTATATGTATATGATTCTTTTGGTATAGCATTGTTTTGTACAGCTGCTATATGCATATATGTATACGTCACACTCTAGAATTGTCGGCTTCGTACAGATTAAAGATTGGTCTGGTTGTTGGGATCATAGGTTATGATATGATGAATATCATGTGCATATATATATATATGGATGTGACTTCCGCATGTGAATAGGATAGACCACTCGCACTGAGCGTGTGGTCAATAGGATAGGTCACACGCATTGAGGCGTGTCATCAATATGTATATTTTATGCAGGTGTGTGATTGAATATATATGTTTGACTGTACACAGGGATTCTGCATGTGAATAGGATAGATCACCCGCCTTTAAGCGCGTGATCAATATGTATATTATATGTACGTGTGATTGATTATGTGTATATGTATAGACTGAAGCGGCGTTGAGCGAGCCGTGGATTGTGTATTACTTAGGTCATCGGATAGGGATGGCCATATAAATACTATATTGTTTGTATTAGAAATGGGTAGTTACGCATATATAAAAATGTCAATCAGGAATTAGAGGCTTACGGGATAGGAGAAATCCTACCTCCCGTGCCGGTCACGGGCGCCCGGTAGGGGGTCGTGACATCATTGTTCGGAAGCTGGGGAGAGCTCTTTGGAAAATCCTTCGGACCTTGATTTATGGATGCAAACAGTCGGAGGAAAAAAAGGGTCAAGTATATGGCTTAGGGACAAATGGTCATAAAATTGTTGGAAGTTCATCATCAGGATATGCAATTGAAGGAGACAATCCTAGGCCATGGACTCACTCTTCTGTGGTAGAGGAGATTAGTCAAAAATTAAAATTAGATTATAATGCTATGGAGGCTAATTATAAAAAAGAGAATGAAGAAACCAAAGCTGAACTTAATTCTCTTCTAATGTTTGAAATATTTAGTAGGCAAGGAACTACTCCTCCAGTATATAGACCAAATTTATCTAACTTAAATAAAAATATAATTGACGTAGAGGGGGAGGAAGAAGAAGAATGATAATGATGTATAAATTTTAAATTACTAAATTAAATATTAGTATTTTTATTTATATGTGCTTAAATGTTATGGCTTATATTTTATTATTTTTGGAATTAATTTTGTTTATAATATTTAACTATTTCATAACTTTTATTTGATTTATATAAAAAATTTTGTGTGACTTTAAGTTCTTAATTAATAATTAATATAACCAATTTTGCTTAAAAAAATAAATATGTGCTTATTTTTTATAAATTGAAAAAAAAATATATAAATAAAATAAAATAAGATACTTAGTTAAGAAAAAATAAATATCTTCCACTCAACTACACTCTTATCAAATTTAAAATAATAAATTTTTCCTTGCTTAATTAATTTATTTGTTTACATTTCCAATGTCTACCCTTCTATCAACATCATCTCTTTACATATTTCCCATATTCCTATTTTTATTCATCTTCTCCATCCCACTCACGGTCTAACAATGAGAAAGAGAGGAAAATTTTCAAATAATGTCAACTTTCTTTTCATTTATTTCTTTCTCTTGTTAATTAAAAAAAGTAGAATACTTTGTTGGCATTGGAATCTCTCTCTTCCTTCTCCAACTTTATCCTTCTTTCTACATTCCTTCAATTCTCACACTTCTCTTTTTGTCTCTCTCTTAGGTGACGTTTGGTATCCGGTGAGTATTTTAGTGGGAAGTGGAAGTGGAAGTGGAAGTAAGTGATAAAAAGTATGTTTGGTGTGCAAGGAAATGGAAGTGGAATGTAAAAGTAATATTGTTTGGTATGGTAGGAAAAAGATAGGGAAATAGAAGATAAAAGTATGAAATACCTTTTTTACCCTTACTTTTTTAAAAGCCACAAATCTTTTTAGGGTATTTTGGTCTTTAAACATCACCTCACCTCACCTCACCACAACTTCCCACCCTCTTGAGATGGAATTAAACTCACCTAGTATGATGGAACTAAACTCACCATGGAACTAAACTTACTTGGTACCAAACAAAAATAAAGAGGTGAGCAAACTCAACTTCTCACCACTTCTCTTGTACCAAACGACCCCTAGTTGTTGCTTCTCTTCCTTCTTCCTTAGCTTCATCCTTTTCTTGCATTCCTTCACCTCAAAACCCATAGACTCATATTTGATTTATTTGACATTTAACTCTTGCTTTCTCTTCGTAGATTTGTGAACACAATAAGGTTTGTTTTCATTTTATCTCTTTGTATATTTGTCTTCTTTTTTGTTACATTTTTTTATTTCTCCTCCAAAAAATTTTAGTATCTTATTGTTATGATGTGTATGATAGGTGGTGAAGAAAAAAGTTAATGAAAACCACTTCACATACATCTTGTATATAAGAGCAGATCTACGAAAAAATTTGAGTTTTTCATTTTATCTCTTTATATATATATATATATATATTTTTTGATAATCTCTTTGTATATTTGTCTTCTTTTTTGTTACATTTTTTTATTTCTCCTCCAAAAATTTTTAATATCTTATTGTTCTTATGTGTACGATAGGTGGTGAACAAAAAGTTAATGAAAACCACTTCACATCTTGCAGTAGCAGAAGATTGGCGAAAATATTGGAGTAGCAGAAGGCGAAAGAAAATCACAATGTAGAGTCAAGTTCTTGATCTTCACCCTTACTACTCTCTTATCCGGCCTATCTTCACATCTTATTGTTGCTGTTGTGATTGAAGATGACCTCCAAAAATTTTTAGTATCTTATTGCTTTTTCTTTTTCTTTCACCCATTAAAAAAATAAATTAATAGAAGAATTCTCTCATTCTCCTTATTCTCTTATATTTTGTTTTTATTCATCATTTTTTAGAAAAACGTAAATAAATTAATTAAAGAAACATAATTAAAAAAAAACTGAAGAACAAGAGAAAATAATTTATAATATGTTTTATATTTTATTTTTAATATAATTTTCATTTAAAGTTATTTCATCTTTTAATGGATAAAAGTATTTTATCTGAGTAAAAAAATATTATATTTTTTCTTTTCAATTTAAATTTTATTAGAATAAAATAATATTTATAAAATTTATTTGTATTTATTAGATATATCAGTTGTATTAATTTGATAATAAAATATATGCATTAAATTTTTGGACATTATTAATATTCATTATTTTTTTTAAATATCATTAATATTTTCGACCGACATTAAGTCGGACACAACAATTTAGGAACTATGCCCTGCCATAGCAGACTATGCCCACCTAACACATTTAATTTAAATTTGATAGATTGTTAATTCAACTGATAGGCGGTCGAAATTTTTGAAAAGTGCCAGGCTCTTTATCGACTGAAAAGCGATCGCAATTTCTTTTTTATGATACAAACTTTATCGACTGAAAGACGGTCGACATTTCTTGTTTATGGTACAAATTGTTTCGACTGAAAAACAATCGAAATATTTATGTGTCAGAGAGGCTTTCGACCGAACAACAATAGGTGGGAGGGAAATGTGATGTGAGAATTTTCGACTGACATTCTGTAGTTAATGGTAGTAGGACATATTATGCAGTAGTATTTCAATCGAAAATGAAATTTGCAACCAAGCATTTTACTAATGATTGCTGTAGTAGGAAATCAGTCGAAATTTTATAGATTACCTACTGATTTTTATGATATTCCTACTACTTTGGCAGTAGAATTCTTGTTAGTTTTTTGTATCTCTACAATTAGGTCATGTTTGGTAGCAAAATCAATTAAGTAATTTTGGAGGTAATCCAACATTCTTTCTACCAAACAAACTTTACTTTTTGCAAATTACAATATGATGAAATTATATTTTTGCCTGATTTTTTTACCCACTTTTATTCCATTCCACTTTTATTTCATTCACATCACATTGACATGACATTATATTCTTATTCCCTCCAACATTCTACAAAACAAACGTACCCTTATTTCTCCTATATCATCCAAGATCACCACCCTCCAGCCCACCATTCACTTTGATTTTACAAATACACCACGAACCAGAGAAACATTATTTGGACGACGATGCAAATGTCAAGGAGAGTGATGAAGATTGAAGAAGAGGATGACCATGACGTTACGTTGTTGGCGAAATCCAGCACGTCTTATTATAAATAGCATTTTTTGTTCTTGGGTTGTTGATTCGTTATTTCATTAGGAACACTAAAGATGAGAATGGGAAAAAAGAGTTCAATGAGTTTGGAAACACTACTAAAAGTTTGATGATGTGATGAAAGTAACAATGTTACAGAAATTATAATTTGCGTGGTACCGAATTGAGGTATGAATATTTCGTTTTCTTTAAGATAATTTATGTCTCTCATAGGTTGATTTTACTATATCATTCGATGCAGTGGATACTTAAACGCATTACTTTCAGAACATAACATTCTAGTACTCGTCTATTTGTCTACAACCTCTACACGGAGGAGATAAATAGAACTCTGTCTCCCACACTTTTCTCTACCCAAATAACACACATGATATTTTAGCTTCCTTTATAAAACTGAAGCTTATCTTTTCTCGACATTTCTCCCTCAAATATCATGTATCTCAAATTATTTCAATTTACCATATTTATAGGGAAAAAACTTAGGTCCATTTCCTTATGTCCATTTCATCCAATTCCCCAATATAATTATGACACGTGGCAAAAAGTGTTTAAATGACCAATCACAGTAGAGAGAGAATATAGAAGACCACCTTTTATTTGACCAATCATAGAAGAAAGAGAGTGTAAATACAATATATGATTGGTGGAATTGGATGAAATGGACATAAGGAAATGGACCTAAGTTTTTTCCTATTTATAGGTGAATAGAAGTTGCTCTTTTTATAACCCAATTAAATACATTAAAACTAATTTAATTTACAAAACGTTGCAGCTATAAATTTCCATAAAACACAAACGCCTATACATTAATTTTCCATTGATGCATGATATAATGTTGCATAAAAGATTAAAGGCTCCAACCGCCAACAATTTCCTATTTTGTAACTTATTATATTTGTTAATTAATTAAATAAATAAATTTATAAAATATCCAACAACCGCAATCGCAATTTAAAACCTTAAGGGTTTGTTTGGGAATTAAGATGGGAAGGGAAGGGGAGATATTAGAGGAGAAGGGAGCAGAGGGGAACTGGGGAAGGTTAACCTTCCATATGTTCTCCCCTTGTTTGGGTGTTGATACCTCCTCCAAAATACTCCAATTTAGGGTATCTTGAATTTGTGAAGGAGAAGGATAATGGAGGATTAAAGCTTGATCTTCCATTATCTTCTCCTACAATTTTCATCTTCCCAAACAAGGGGAAGATATCTTGAAAGTCTCCCCTTCCCTTCCCTTTTCCTCCTTAATCCCCAATCCAAACATACCCTGACTGATGATGAATGGGGTTGTGGGAATTGTCTGCTGCGTTACTATTGTTCTGGTTGCAATTCTAGAAGGACTTCCTTGCTTATTCCATGAAGAAGATGATGGCTGATGAAAAGATGAAGAGCGGATGGGCAAGTTATGTTAATTAGGGGTTTGACTTTTATGGATCTATTTGGGAATTAAGAGGGGAAGGGAATATATTAGAGGAGAAGGGAGGGGAGGGGAAGGAAAGAGAAAGTTAATCTTTCATATGTCCTCTCCTTGTTTGGGTGTTAATACCTCCTCCAAAATACTCCACTTTAGAGTATTTGGACTTTGTAAAGGGGAAGAATAATGAAGGATTAAGATTGATCTTCCATTATCTTTCTTTCCAATTTTCATCTTCCCAAACAATGGGAAGATATCTTGAAAGTACCCCCTTCCTTTCTCTTCCCTTCCCTTCTCTTCCATAATCCCTAATCCAAACATACCAAAGTTTTAATTGTTTTTTAATTTAAAATGAAGGTTTTTGGGCATTTATACATAGATCGTTAGATTCAAATAGCCACGTGCAACCCAGTGATAAACTCGATCGAATTGATGATACCCAGCAAATAGCACTATTGGGGAGGGGAAGCAAAGAGAGGGATGATCAAGTTCTTTTGGTATTTTTTACGGAATGGATTTATACGTTCAGTTTCACACACTGTATCATATATGTAAACCACCACCAACGTCTCACGTTGAAAGTAAATGCTCCCAAAATAGCTGTCCCCTCTTCATTTTTCATTTAAATAATATTACACTTTTTTTTATAATAAGAGAAGCTAGAAACAAAAGCTAGCTACTGTTCCAATGGGAACTGACACCTACAAGGTCATTTTGAATAAAGAGATTACAAAAGCTGGGACAAATATCATAAATAGATAGCTCATGGTGAGAGGCGCGGTGGGCAAGGCTATCAGCAACACAATTGCCTTCTCTGAACACATAGTTAAAAGTGACATGCCATTCCTTATCCAACATGTATTTGGTGCTTTGAATGAGGTTCCTCCAGGTTAGACAGCTTTCCTCCAGACCTTGTATGAGACGTAGCGCCTTGATTGAGTACAATTCTATAACCACTTTTTTGAAGCCTTTTTCCCAGGCTGTCTTCAGACCGAAGTATATTCCCCAAATCTCAGCAAGTTGAGCATTACCCTTTCCTAGATTCTTAGTAAAACCATATTTCCACTCAGCAAGAGAGTCACGAGCCACCCCCCGCAGCTCATAAGTTCATTTATGTAATTGAAAACCCCATCTATATTAATCTTGATCTAGTTCGGTTTAGGAGGCTCCCACTTGTATGAACTTTGCATCTTGGTATGTAGCTTGTCAGTCTTAGTGCCGTGTAGCAATTTGGCTTCCCAAAGCTCCTTAACCTGAATCTCAATAAGAGGGCCTAAGGAAGATGCTAGAGCTTGCTTGTTTAAAACCCACTCATTCCTTTGTCTCCATAAAAGCCAGCAAGTTATAGCAAATTTAGAACTCCACTTGAAATCCCTTTCCATGCCCATTTCATCTCTAAGGTTGATACTAACCCACTCATGGAGATCTGAGTTGAAGAACGCCACCTTGTATCTATCCTTGATCAGTTGCTTCCAAAGAGGAGATACCCGAGAGCAGTCTCTTATGGTGTGAAGGACAATTTCAGCATGAAGGCCACACCGCTTACAGGTATCAGAGTAAACAAACTTCCTTCTTTTCCTATGTGATTATGTCATAATGCAGTCGTGAGTCATGCTCCACAAGAAGAAGCGAACTCTTTCCATAGCAGTACAATTCCAAATGACCTTCCAGACTCTACCAGAACTACTTTCTTCAGAAGGCTGGACATCTGTGTAAGCAGATTTTACAGAGAAGTCACCATTTGTATTATGAATCCAGGCATAATAATCTTTCCCTTCTTCACTCGCAGGAGGCTTGATAGCAGCAATAGCCTCAAGGGCATCCTGAGGTAATAGATGGCTAAATATAAAGTGTAATGTTATCCCAAATATTACACTTTATAAACCTATAAGTTCATGATATTTAATTTGCACACTCAAATATTAATTTTAAATGAAGTATATGCTTATAATAAGTAGAAGTATAGAAAATGGACTGATATCTGAAATAGAGATGGGAAGATAAAAGAAGCCACACTACTCTAATAATAGATGTTGAGTTACTATAGCACAAGGCTAATAAAACAAAAAAAGATAAATTGTTAAAATGGATTATTAATTAGTTATTGCATGTTAATTTGAATTAATTATAGTGCATTCAAAATTGTAAATTAGGTAACTAAGATTTTTTTCCGTTGTAATTGGGTAACAAAGGCTTGAAGGTGAATAGTAACATAAGTATTTGTAAATTGTAATGCAAGAATAAGCAAAAACACCGAAAAAATTGTAATATATTACTTGTCAATTTCAATAATAAATAAATAAAAGAAATTTTAATTTATGAAGAGAAATGTGTTCTTAAGATGATACTTGGTTCTTCTTTTATATATACATATATTAGGAGTGTTCAGAATGGAACAAAATCGACGCTCTTGAACCAAATTAAATTGAATTTAACACAAACCGAACAAAATCGATCAATGATTGGTTTGGCATGCTGAAAAATCGACCCAAACCGCATACACTTTTTTTTTGGACAGAAAGATATTTCATTCCAACAAAACCACCAGGCAAACAACCAAGAACAAGAACAACAGAAGCAAAAGAAAAAACAACAACAGAGAAACAACACCAGAAACAAACAACAGAAAAACCAAACAACTAACAAACACAAGAAAGACTATCCAATCCCAGATCTTTCACCACATCTATCCTCCTCCAAGATAAAAGCCAGAGAGGGTGGGGGACACAACTCCCAAACCAAAGGACACACCCTCTGAGAAGCATTCTTGGCAAACCAATCAGCTGCCTTGTTTGCATTCCTCTTGATGTGCACAATTGAAGGCCAACTTAATTGACCACACAACAGAAAAATCTCTTTAACAACCTAAGAACAACACCAATCCCACTTCAAATCCTTACCATTCACAGCCTTCACAAGCTCACTACAATCACATTCTAATGGAAAAATTCCTCAAATTCAACTCCAGAGCAGTTTTTAAAGCCTCCTTAAGAGCCAAAGCTTCAGCAACATTCACAGAGAAAGCGATAGATCTAACACTTCTCCCAACAACTACAGCCCCATTACAATCTCTAACCACAACACCAAGCCCAGTTGCACCAGAATCTGGCAAAAAAGATGCATCACAGTTAACCTTCAAATCATTACCAACAGGAGGACACCAGGAAGAAGCGCCAGCAAGACTCTTGTCACTGATCTTCCCTCCCTCGACTAAACCACTAAGGTTCCAGAATTCAGCAGCATCCGCAAAGCTTCTCTGAATGACAAACGCAGAATCCACTTCCTCATGATCAAACACTTGCCTGCACCTTGCCTTCCAAATATGCCAACAAGTGTAAGCAAAAAGAGAAGCAATCTAGTCATCAACTCTCTCATCTCCCAAAAGCAGATTACACCACCACTCATTGTTGGGACAGCAACCTGAAAATAAGAATAAACACAAAAAATAGGAAAATATAAAATTGTTAGAGAAATAATAAAACGCGTGGTATCGGACTGAGGCACGGGTATCTCGTTATCTTTAAGGTAATTCACGCCTCCTACGGGATGATTTTGCTATATCACCCGGTGTAGGGGTACTCAGACGCGTTACCTCTAGGATACAACAACCCAGTACTCGCCTGTATGTCTACAACCTCTGCACGTAGGAGGTAGACAGGACTCTGTCTCCCACACCTTTCTCTACCCAATATGGACACACATATCTTATAAGTTATTTTCATACCCACGTTTTATCCTTACTAATTTTGTGGGTGTATCTCTACATATTTTCCACACACATATATATATAGGTTAATTTGTAGAGTACCGTTGCCAAAGAATTTATTACTAATTGATTGAATAATAAATTATATAACTTACACACATGAATATAATTTACTACTAGCCTAGCAGTTTCATACTTTCATGTTTTTAATTTGGTAAAAACATTCATTTATCAAAACATCTAGCAACGCTTTGATTTCATTTATTTATTAAATTAATTAATTTGATATATTAATTTTATTAATTTATAATAATATCCAACAATCCCCCACTTATTATTATAAATTAACACACTCATTTTTATACTTGGGTAGAGACAAATTATTATGCATAATATAGATAGCTAAATTGCCTTGAACATATATTTAGCAAAAATATATATTTTGATCCAGAGCCATGGTGGTATTCGCCTTGAACCATAACTGCTTAAGGGAGACAAAACATATATCATGCACATAATAATCCAGGTGCAATATATGAGCCCTAGCCCGCACATTATGCGGCCGTGTGCGCACCCTGTTTCTTGAATGTGTTTCAAGAATATATGCCCTTTTATATTCTCATAGGAGCGGCCCCACTCCGTCACATTCAAATAGGTGAATTCTGTCAAGGGTATTCCTGCAATTAAGACACTCAACTCTTATAGAGCTACAGACTTCATTAAGAGTATTTGAAAACTCAACCTCACATATCATTGCAGGAAAATGCACTTACACCATAGGGATAAATTAAGAGTCGAAACTCTTTTAAATGTGCATTTCAACAGTCACTCTATGATTCGTTCGTCCCTTTGAACCAAGTTCTTAGGATCTCTAATCACAAGGTTGGGTATTCTCATAGGTTGCTTTTAATCCATATGGGCTTTAAATATTTATCCCCCTCGATGTACACACCAGATTCTTTGACTATAGTTATATTTTCAGAAAAACACACAATTCAAAGAATCTAGTAATGACGGTATTTATCACAATAAGTGATCACAATTTATTGGCTTAAAAAAAACTCATAATTATTATTATTGGTAGGTATCCCAAAATTCATAATATATATTTTTCAATATATTCTTCCACCAAATAATATTAGCCAATAAACTAAAACATTAATCCATTTAAGGAACTTTTCAAACTCAATTATATGTGACAAAAATTAGTATCATCTATATGTACCACTTTATACTATAGGAATTAGCACCAATTGGGCTTACTCAAATTTAAATTAGTTAGGCATACCTTCATCTCTTTGAGATGATATCATCAATTTATAAATTGATTGCGAATAATAGTATATATGCCTTTATCCACAATAAAATTTTCAGTCACATATTCACAATAAAAATAATTCCAAAAAATGAATAATGTAATTCACATTATAAATTGCATAGCAATTTTTTTAATAATAATATACCGTCAAAATTAAGGTGAATTCCAATTTAGGATATATCCACAAAATATATACCCCCACTATTGATGGGTTTTGTGCCTTTTCACAAGAATTTCACAATTTCTTTGTTCACCCAAAATAAATAATATTTTTGTGGCACTATTAAAATATCACATATGAATTTTTAAATTCATTTTTGTGAAAATATCACAAAATCTACAATTATGAAAATAATTTTTCATAAGTAGATATGTGTGCACACTTATTCACAATCAAGTGAATTGTCATTGCTTGAAAATATTTTCTCAAAATATTTCACCAAATCTATTTGGAAATTTTTCAAAATTCATGACAAATTCATTTGTCACATATGACTTTAAAAGTCCACATGAGATATTGAAAATCTCACAAAATATAGAATATAACATTCTATAAACAAACCTCTATCCCACATAAGCTTAAAATCACTTCACATGACATTTAAATAATGTCAAAATATATGACCACCAAAATACATGCCAAAACCTTGTCATAAAACTATAACATTTTATGATCATTATCTGGCCTTCAAATCAATATAAGTTTTGGACTTAACATTAATTTAACGATTAACCCAAAATTATTTTTATAACAAACACACGGTGGCAACATATATGTGATTCTATGAAAATTAATTTACTCAATAAAATTTTCCATAGTACCACATTTGTTTTAATAATAAACGTCTTAGCACAAATAAAATTATAGACTAATAAAAAATGTGTCATTTCAAGAAAAATATTTTCTTGCCCGCACTATTAACAAAGTTATCATAAAATAACTTTTACCTTCATTTTGAGAGAGAACCAACTATGCACCTTTGCATAATATCAATTTATGCAAATTCACTGTGCAATTAAAATCTCACCAACAAAAATATGAGAAATATCCATAAATTATTAAATGAAATAATCTCATAAAAATAAACAATTTAATCTGTTGTATCTCTCTAAAATAACATAGCAAAACCAAGAGTATATCAATACTTCAAAACAATATGCTATGTATATCATATACTTTGGTATCTTAGAATTATATATAGTGAAATTTTTTTCCACAAATATATCTCAGAATTTGTGAGAAGTAAAATATAAAATTATTATAAACTCACAAAATAAATCAAGATACCGAAAATATATATATTTGAGTTAGTTCACCAACTAGAACTCAAATGCTTATTCCCCAATTATTCTTACTTTTCATTTCCTGCATTATGGGGATTAACATGAATTACCTTAAACTTGTTGGGGCAACAACATGAAAATAAGAATAAACACAAAGAATAGGAAAATATAAAATTGTTAGAGAAATAATAAAACGCGTGGTACCGGACTGAGGCACGGGTATCTCGTTATCTTTAAGGTAATTCACGCCTCCCACGGGATGATTTTGCTATATCACCCGGTGCAGGGGTACTCAGACGCGTTACCTCCAGGATACAACAGCCCAGTACTCGCCTGTATGTCTACAACCTCTGCACGTAGGAGGTAGACAGGACTCTGTCTCCCACACCTTTCTCTACCCAATATGGACACACATATCTTATAAGTTGTTTTCATACCCACATTTTATCCTTACTAATTTTGTGGGTGTATCTCTACATATTTTCCACACACACATATATATAGGTTAATTTGTAGAGTACCGTTGCCAAAGAATTTATTACTAATTGATTGAATAATAAATTATATAACTTACACACATGAATATAATTTACTACTAGCCTCAGCAGTTTCATACTTTCATGTTTTTAATTTGGTAAAAACATTCATTTATCAAAACATCCAGCAACGCTTTGATTTCATTTATTTATTAAATTAATTAATTTGATATATTAATTTTATTAATTTATAATAATATCCAACACTCATCCACCCTTTTAACAACAAATCTATTCCACCTAGCACAAAACATACTTCCAAACCATACCATTTCTGTCCATTTACAGAAAAGCAATAAATTAAATGCTCACCAATTTCTTCCTCTTTCCTACATATAGGACAGCAAGCATCAGAAAGGCATCTTCTCTTCATCAAATTAGACAAAACAGGCAAGGAATTCGTACATAATCTCCATACAAAATGCTTGATCTTCTCAGATACTTTTAATCTCCATATAGCCCTCCAAATTTCCTTAGGAACCACAAAGGAAGAAGAAGCTTTGACAACCATATCAACTTCCAAACCCTTCTTTGCAATCAGATATCCTGATTTAACAGTATAAACACCCTTCTTCTCATATAACCACACCCTCTCATCTTCACTTCCCCTTGCAGGAATAGGAATACTCCTAATGGCCCTCACCTCCTCAACAGAGAGATACTCCTGAACTTCATTCAAATCCCAATTATTATTAGAGATAAGACTACTCATTTTTTATCTTCCCACTCAACACTAGGAACAGAAGAAGATAATTGGAAATTATGCAAAGAAGGCAACCACCTGTCCTTCCATATTGAAATCTTCTCACCACTACCCAACTTCCATCCCAGCCCCAAGTTAAGAGAATCCCTGCCCACAAGGATGCTTGACCACCCCAAAGAAGCCCTTGAACCCTTCTTGGCATTAAGAAAATCAAAATCAGGAAAGTTAATTCCCTTAACAACTTTAGCCCATGGCTCATTTGGACACACCATCAATCTCCAAGCTAATTTAGCAAGAAGAGCATTGTTAAAAGCCTCAAACTGTCTAAACCCCAAACCGCCATCAACTTTAGCCTTTGTCAACTTCTTCCAAGCTTGCCAATGTATTCTTCCCTCTCCATTCTTACTTCCCCACCAGAACTTGCCACTGCAGCATCTAAATCCTTGCAAAAACCCATAGGGAACTTGAAAACTCCAATGGGAAAACCAGGAACTGCTAAAGCTACAGCTTTAATCATCACCTCCCTCCTAGCTTGAGAAAGTGTCTTTTGCTTCCAACTCTGAATTTTCTTCATCATCTTATCCTTAACAAAAGCAAGAGCCACCATTTTAGATCTTTCCCAAAGAGTGGGCAGACCCAAATACCTTCCAGGATTGCTAGATTTAGCAATACCCAAGATACTACAAATGTCCTCCTTCACCTCCATAGGCGTATTTTTTGAGAAAAAGAGACAAGACTTGTCTAAATTCACATCCTGACCCGAAGCTTCACAATACCTTCTTAAAATATCCACCACAATCTCTCAATCCCCCTTACTTGCATTAAGAAAGAGAAGAGAATCATCAGCAAAAACACAATGAGATAAAGAAGGGCACCTCCTTGCCAACTTGATACCATTCAACAACCCTTCACTAACCGCATTATTAAGCATTGAGGAGAGAATCAACCACAAGAATAAAAAGGCAAGGAGATAAAGGATCTCCTTGTCTTAACCCCCTACTTGGCTTAAATTCAGCAACCATTCTCCCCCCAACCAACACATTATAATTCATTGAACCAACACAAATCATAATCCTCTCCACCCAATCCTCACAAAACCCAAGTCTAAGTAGAACTTGCTCAAGAAAATCCCATTCAACTCTATCATATGCTTTAGCTATATCAATCTTCATAGCAAGCTCAAACTTCCCTCCACTAGCTCTATTCCTCAAATAATGATACACTTCATGTGCAATTATTATATTATCTTGAATTAATCTCCCTTTAACAAAAGCCCTTTGTTGCTCAGACACCAAACCAGGCAATAGATCCCTCATCCTATTCACCATGACCTTAGACACAATTTTATAGGCAAAGTTACACAAACTTATTGGCCTATACTGTGTAACAAATTTAGGTCTATCAACCTTAGGAATTACTACAATATTTGTTTCATTTAAACCTTCCAAACTCCCCTTCTTATTGAAAAAATCCATCACTGTATTTGCCACCTTCTCACCTACTATATCCCATGCAGAACGAAAGAACTTCCCAGAGAAACCATCGGGTCCTGGTGCTTTTAAAGCACCAAGATCAAAAGCAGCTCGCTTGACCTCTTCCTTCGAAACTTCCCTCATCAAAACAACATTATCCTCCTTAGAAATACCCTTCTTCACAAACCTCAAAACCTGAGACATATCTCTCCCACCCACTGACTTAAACAGTTCCTCAAAATGATATTTAAAACACTCCCTTATAAGCTCTTCATTCTCAATCCAGCCACCATCACTTCCCCTTAACCTCAGCACCTTATTCCTTTGTCTCCTCTGAATCGTAGTTTGATGAAAGAACCTTGTATTTTTATCACCAGCAGTGAGCCAATTAATCCTTGCCCTTTGATGCCAATAATTCTCTTCTCTATCCCAAATTTCTTCAATCTGTTTAAGAATCTTGCTCATTTCAACTCTTTTCTCCATAGTCATTACACCATTTCTGCAAGCTGTTAGACAGTTAGTAAGCCTTTCAATCTCCTTCAAATTGTTAGGAAACGCCTTCTTACTCCAATCCCTTAACACCCTACCACACTTATCAAGCCTCTTCCTCAAAAGATCATCCTCTTCATCACCAAACTCCCTACCCAAACTCCAACCAGCATCCACAACATCAAGAAACTCCTTATGCTCACTCCACATAGCCTCAAACTTAAAAGATTTTCTCACCTTCAACACATCATACTTCAAGTTAATGATCAAAGGGCTATGGTCAGAGCCTATTGCCTCCAGATGAAGCACATGAGCATTCTGGAACTGCTCCCTAGCCACCAAATTACAAAAACATATGTCAATCCTCTCTTTAATCTCATCATTCCCCAATTGTTTGTTAGACCAAAAGAACATTGGTCCTTTAAAGCCTAAATCCACCCAATCACAATCAAAGACAAGATTTTGGAACTCCAATAAAGGACTCGTGGATCTAAGCAAACCCCCACTCTTCTCAGCATTACTCAAAATTTCATTAAAATCCCCAAGACAAAACCACGCCTTCCCATCCACCGGTTTCAACCTCCTTATCCTATTCCAAACATCCAGCTTCTCAAGCTTAGTAGGTGACCCATACACAAAAGAGAAGTAACAAGAATTTTCTAATAGCTTTGAATCCACCAGGCCATGAATGATATTCTTCGATCCAATAACATGCTTAATATTAACCTCATCACTCCACCATAAAGCAAGACCTCCAGACTTACCCACAGCCTCCACATAAAAGTGGTTTACCAAATTTTCCTCTTCCTCATCCTTTCCATCTTCTTCTCATTCATTCTAGTTTCCATTAAGAAAACTATAGAGGGTTTATGAATTTTACACAACTTCTTAAGCTCCTTACCTGTCAAGGCCACCCCCAAACCTTGACAGTTCCATGATAGTGTAATCATCCCCTTTTGGTGGTTATTAAAGGACAACCACCAACACCTTCAGCAGAATCATCATTATCCACCCCAGCTTTAAACATAAAATCTTCCACATCTATCTTCCTACCATTCCATGTTCCTAGAGAAATTGGAACTTCAAACAACTGGAAGCTCTCCAAAAC
Organism: Senna tora; assembly: GCA_014851425.1. Classification (NCBI taxonomy): domain Eukaryota; kingdom Viridiplantae; phylum Streptophyta; class Magnoliopsida; order Fabales; family Fabaceae; genus Senna; species Senna tora. The sequence goes on from CM026272.1 coordinate 24,506,089, forward strand.
CACCTTTGACATCTTCTTCTTTCCTTTCCTCCTTTCCCCCATTACCACATCATTCTTCCCTTCCACAAAGTCCTCCTTCTCTATGACATACACCTCCCTTTTACCTCTCTTAATCTCAGCATTATATTTCCCTTCCTCATCCTTTCTTTTCATTACCACATCCTTCAAATTTCTAGCTAGCTCCTCCTCTTCCATAGCTTTCTGCATCTCCACCTCATTCCCACTCTCATCTTCCTCATATGGCATTTCAACATAATAATCAAATTTTCTCAGTACAATATCACTACATCCTTTATTAACCCCTCCTCCTTGTTCATTCACATACTCAACCCCTTTATCAAATCCACTCCCCTCCCCCCTTAATCCACCAGTACTCCTTCCATGATCAACAACATCCTTAATATTCTTCATTATTTTACTAACTTCAACCTCTCTACCATCTCTCATGGCCTTCTTCCAGTCCTCACTATTATCATTATAACACTTCCTTTCCTCCATTATAACATCCCCTTGGTCTACACTCCTCTCCTCACCTTCCCTTCTAATCTCCACTACAAGAAAAAACTGATTTAGCTACGGAAATTAGCTAGGGAAAATTTCCCTAGCTAATTAGCTACGGATTAGCTAGGGATAAAATCTCTAGCTAATTTGGTAAAAAAATTTGACGCGAAAAGGCGGGAAAATTTAGCTAGGGAAAAAAACCGTAGCTAATCTCTAGCTAATTAGCTAGGGAAAAAAACCGTAGCTAATCCCTAGCTAATTAGCTAGGGATTTGCTACGAATTTCCCTAGCTAATTAACTAGGGAAATTAGCTACGGATTTTTCCAAGCTAATCCCTAGCTAATTAGCTAGGAAAAAAAATCCCTAGCTAATTTATTATATGTGTATATATAAAATGTTTTACATTAATAAATCAAAAAGTGATAAATGGCCTAGTGGTTGGTCTAAATGTTACCATCCATGATGTCCCGTCTTCGAGGCCTCCTAGGACCATTTTTCAAAAATATAAAGTGGTTGCCGGAGGGGGCCGCCGGCCAGCGGTGGAGGAGGTCACCGGTGGCCGTCGCCGGAGGGGGTTGCCGGAGGAGGTTGCAGGCAGCCGTCGTCGTAGGGGGTCGCCGGAGGGGCCACCGAAGGCCGGTGGAGGAGGTCGCCGACGACAATTTTTGAAGGGGGTGAGTTAGCTAGGGATTAGCTACGGATTAGCTAGGGAATTTAGCTAGGGATTAGCTACGGCTTAGCTAGGGATTAGCTAGGGAATTTAGCTAGGGATTAGCTACGGATTAGTTAGGGATTAGCTAGGGATTGGCTACGGATTAGCTAGGGATTAGCTACGAAAAAAATCCCTAGCAATTAGCGTCCAAATATTAGCTAGGGAAAAATCCGTAGCTAATCCGATTAGCTAGGGATTAGCTACGGATTTTTCCCTAGCTAATCCTGTTTTTTCTTGTAGTGCTCCCCATCACCCATCCTCATCTCCTTACTCCTTTGGTTGCTAAAACTGCCTTTCTCTTCTACTGTTTCCCCAAATCATTCCTTATATTCTGGTTTTACAATACAAACAGCCCCTTTCAATTCTTTAGCAGAGGGAACTCCTAGTCTTGGCCCATAACCTTCCTCCTCCTTCTCCTTACAACCACCTTCCCTTCTCCTATCACACCCCCTTACCTCATGCCCCAACATACCACAACCATAACAATAATTTTGCAATCTTTCATATTTAAAAGAAATCCAGAACTTGTTCCCTTTCGAACCAGTAATCCACATTCCTATACTCACACCATTTCTCCTATTTAAACCTTCCAATGGCAAACCATGAATTTGAATCCAAATTGGATTCACAGCCAGATTTACTTCGTGAAACGACCTATCAATTCTCCATTTCTGAATTACAAGCATATTTCCTAAAATCGCCCAAGGCCTATTCCTCATTATTCTCATATAATACTCTTTCCTATCAAACGAAAAAATATAGGAATTAGCGCTTATCTCACCAATGCTTACCCCATCATGAATATTCCAGCCCTTTCTTATCATCGACACCACCACGTTCTTATTTAGCACCTTCTCCGTCAAGATCTTGCCAATTAACGTAAACTCAGCCACATCTCGAATCTCTTCCTGATTCCACACCAGCTGAACTTCATCCTCCTGCATCTCCATGCTCCACCTCTCGAACACCGCTTCACCGATCTTCACTAACACCTAACGCCATATCACAAACACATGTTCCTTGGAAAACAAGAAACACACCAAAGAACTTCAAAAAACCAGACGATAGCACCTCCTACCAGATCAATCCGTACAAAAAGAACTCACAACAAAATCAACCGAAGCACACATCAACCTGAATCAACAACAATCATCAATAAAAAAAAAAAATCTCTAGAATCGAAGAAAATTCACTCACTCCAGCTGCTCATACAGTTGTAACTAACTCTCACTTCTAGAAAGAAGGAAAGAGAAGGACTCCCACGTGACGGAGAGTAGATTCACGCACCAAAGGCCTTCATTATTTTATAGGTTAACAGAATGCAGATTAAATCGCATACACTTATTATATGTATGTATGTATATATATATATATATATATATATATACATATGTATATGTATATATATATATTTATGTATGTATGTACATATTATGTTAGAACTTCTAAATAATAAGGTTTAAAATTTATTTTTAAAAATTAGATTAAATTTAGTCAATTTAAAATTTTAATTTTAGAACCAATTTGATTGTATATTGTAAGTAAGTGAAATATTACTCTACTTTTTTTATTATTTATATTGAATAAAATTATATTTTTTATTAATAAACTTAAATATATAAGTTTAATAACTGAAAAGTCTCAAACTGTCAAACCGAACCACTCGTTTATGGTTTGATTTGATTTGACACTATTAACTTAAACCAATAAATACACTAATTTTTTATCTAAAATCGTCCAAATCGGCCGCCTGAACACCCCTAACATAGATCCTAACATAGATATATGATATAGATGCATCATAATTAATGGGCAAAGTGAAATTATTATGGTTGCCATTTCTTTTTAGAGCGTGCCTTTTAGTTTTAAATCAAACGCATTTCCTACAGCAGTCAATTCGGTTCTCCAACCTCTAGGCTCCTAAATTTAGCCAAATATAAACTATGTTTAACTTCATGAATTAAGGCTCACCATCATTATTTAAGCATACCTTCTTTTCCTCTTTTACGTAGCATTAAAGGGAGGCCATTATTCTTTTCTATTTGCCTTCATCAAATATTATTTAAAGCTTTGGCTTAGCTTGTTTTAGATTGGCAAGGTCTTTTCCATTAGAACACTACTTTTTCAAGACCTTGCCAATATTGATCGATCCTCCTTGCCTTTCCTCTCTCTACTACGTAGGATATTTTGGAAGAAAGGCATAGGAAAAATAATGGCAGAAAGAGCATTTAATAATGTCACCTTATTGTTAATAGCTACTTTCGCCATTGCCATCACTATTCCATGCGTTGAGGCTAACATTGGACAGTTTGATGACTATCTTCGAGAGAAAGCTGAGCAAGCTCGTAGAGCAGCTCTTGAAGCCTATGAGCACGACCCTTTCAATGTCACTTCCGAGTTCAATATGCATGTTCATCTGTACGTTGCCCATGAATTACGACAAAATCAAATTTAGTCTCTGAAAGACTATTCGTCTCAATTGAATCTTTGAATCATGAAAATATATCAAATTAAGTTCTTAAAAGACTTTGTGTCGCAATTTCATCCCTGTCGAAAAAAAAACAAAACTATGAAACGTATGGACGAAACTGTGATGCAAGGTATCTTTCAGAAATTATATTTGATATGTTCATAAATCAGGGACTAAATTTTTTAATAGCAAAAAGATATATAAAGAACGAAAATTAATCTCAAATCCATTCATGTTGAATGGGTTCCTATCTCTCTCTTAATGCAAAATCATTTAATGGATACAGGGCGATGGATGAGTTCAACAACGGAACAAGGAGAGCCTTATTAGCCCAGAAAGACAAGGGACCATGCATGATCACCAACCCGATCGACCGTTGTTGGAGATGCGACAAAAATTGGGCCAAGAATCGCTTCAAGTTAGCCTGGTGCGCGAAGGGTTTCGGGCGCAAAACCACCGGGGGACTGGGCGGTCCGATCTACGTAGTGACAGACAACTCCGACGACCTAGTCAACCCCAAACCCGGAACCCTAAGGTGGGGCGTGATCCAAAACGGACCGCTATGGATAATATTCAAGCATAGCATGGTGATCCAACTGAAAGGTGAATTGTTGGTGACTTCCAACAAGACCATTGATGGACGAGGGGCTAATGTGCAAATAAAAGGTGGTAGTGGCATCACTTTGCAATATGTGAATAATGTCATCATCCATGGGCTTCGCATCAAGAATATCAAGTCTCAGAAAGGTGGGCTCATAAGGGACGCAGTGGACCACGTTGGGCTCAGAACGAGGAGTGATGGTGATGGCATTAGCCTCTTTGGTGCCACCAATGTTTGGATTGATCACATTTCCATGTCCAATGCTGATGATGGGCTAATTGATATCATCATGGCTTCTACCGGTATCACCATCTCCAACTGCCACTTGACCAAGCATAATGATGTACGTATAGAGTTTATATATTATTCATTTTCTTGATTATTATTATTATTATATTATTGTCGAGAATAAATTATTATTTTGGTCCCTGAAGAATATAATTGGTCTTAGTTTAATCTCTAGAAGATGAAAGCATCAAATATAGTATCTGAAAAGTGTAATTTATTTCAATTTAGTCCTTGAAAAGTTTTTCGTGAATTATGTTAATGGAGATTTTTAAGGACTACGTTGAGATAAATTGTATTTTTAAGAACTAAATTTGATATTTTTCATCTCTTGGGGATTAAATCGAGATGAATTATATCTTTGAGAGACTAAAGCTGACCTTTCTATCTTTCAGGGGCTAAATTGAGATATATTTTATTTCTTAGAGACCAAAATGATAATTTATTCTATCATCAATTATGATTACCGCATAAAAATTGAAGGCTAAAATGTACATGAGGCCGTTGAGTTTTAGGCTACATGCACATAACACCCTTGAGTTTTAAAATCTTGCATTCAACCCCTTCTGACCTTTCAATTCCGAACACTCAACGTCTCAACCTCCTTCTGTCAGGCTTCCATCTACTATTTAATACTTTCCCACCACTACATCAGCAATTTTATTTAGGATTTTGAGTGAAATTATCAAAACACCCTTCACCAATCCGAATAAAAATGCCGATGTGCTTGAAAAGGGATTGAGTGCTTGAAGTTAAATTGAGACATATTTCGTCTTTCAGAATCCAAAATGATAATTTACTCTATCATCAATTATAATTACATCATGAAAAATGAAGGCTAAAATGCACAGAAGGCCATTGAGTTTTAGGCCACCCACGTACACATAACACCCTTAAATTTCAAAATCTTGCATTCAACCTCTCTCGATCTTTCAATTTCAAGCACCCAACCCCCTTTCCGTCATGCTCCCGTCTATTCTTCAACGCTTTTCAGCCACATCAACATTTTTATTCAGGGTTTCGAGTGAAATTAATTACCAAAACACCCTTCACCAATCCCAATAAAAGAATACCAACGTGGCTGAAAAGGGAGTCCGAGTGCTTAAAGTTGAAAAGATCACAAATAAGAGTTATGTGCAAGATTTTAAAACTCAGGCCGAGCCTTACCATTTTAGCCCAAAATGAAAGAATTGAAGTAAATTAAATAAATCCATATATAATTGCATGCATGCATGCATGCAGGTGATGCTGTTCGGAGCAAACGACCTGCACGTTGGGGACAAGGTGATGCAAGTAACGGTGGCATTTAACTTCTTTGGGCAAGGGCTAACACAGAGGATGCCAAGGTGCAGATTCGGTTGGTTCCATGTGGTGAACAACCACTACACTCACTGGCAGATGCATGCCATTGGAGGAAGCTCCAACCCAACCATACTTAGCCAGGGAAATAGGTACATCGCACCTAACAATCCCCATGCCAAGATGATCACCTACAGACACGACACTCCAGAATCCGTGTGGAGGAAATGGCAATGGACGACGGAAATGGACGCGTTCGTGAACGGAGCGATATTTATCCCCTCGGGAAAGCCGGTGAGTAAGGCCGGAATCAAGAACTTGATCAAACCAAGACCTGGGGTTGATGTCAGAAAGCTTACGCGTTATGCAGGTGCACTCAATTGTAAGGTGGGCCAGCCATGTTAGAATTTAATTTCTTTTTTTCTTTTTTTGAACTTGGATTTGTTTTTTTAAAAAAAATATTTAAAAAAATAAATAAGTAGATTAATTAATTTCTAGGATTAAGTGGTGTGTAAGGGATAATATCTGCGTAAAAAAATTTCTTCTTTTGGTTTTGCTTTTTTTGAAAACTTGCTTTTTAGTCTTTGAAAATTCTTCCATAAATGATTTAGTTCTAAAAAATCATAATATATCTTTTAATCTTTTAAAAGATCTAAGTCAACTCATTAATCATTTAATTGTTTTTGGTTAGAAAATATGCTAATGTAGCAAGCTATGTCTAATAATCATACCAATCACCACCACTTCATATCCAACTAATTAAGCAACAAAAATAAAAAGGGAAAAAGAAAAGACATTTAAATCAAAAGGAAAGAGAATTAAAAAAAATGGTGATATTATTTTAGGGATTAAAAAGTTGACTTTTGTGATCTTTTAAGAATTAAGATATATATATATATATATATATATATATATATATATATATATATATATATATATATATATTGTGATCTTTCAGAAACAAAATTGTTTGTGAGTTAATTTTTTTAAAGACTAAAAAATATGTTTTTTTTCTTTTCCTTATTTTAAAATAAGGACCTTGTGTGGATTAAAAAAATGCTTGGAGAAACGGTCCATTATTATTAATATATATATATATATATATATATATATATATATATATATATATATATGAAGAGACATACTTATAAGTTATAACATTGATTGTGGATAGGAGTTTGAAATGGACATGATAGTTTTTATATTTTTAATGTAATAAACAATTAGAAGAGATAATAGTAATATAGATATAAACTTGAGCACACATTGCAGCATAATTTACTTTCGAAAAAATCCATATCCAATTCCCGAAAAAGAAATGAAGAAAATACCAAGAGATAGGCCAAAATCCCATTTTGATTTCATCGAAATTCAAAATCAGTCTTTTATGTTTATAAGTTGTTCTAAATAAGACATTTTTACTTGATATTATTGTTAATTAGTGTTCTTCATCAAATGGTGACGTACACAGTTGATGTAAACAAAATTTCTCTCTTATATATGTCTTTTTAAACTGATGTGGATGATATTGAGTCATGTAGAACTCAAAATAAACTAAAACATATGCCAAATGTACCTACGTTTATAAAAAAAACAAAAGCCAAATATACAAGAACCCAAAATGAACTAAAATAGAGATCACGTAGAAGAGAGATTTTGTCCACATTAACTGTCCATGTCATTATTTAACGGAAAATATTAACGGTGTCAGGCAAAAGGGCTTATTTGAAACAACTTGCAAACATAGAGGATTGATTCACATTTTTAAAACATAAAGGACTAATTTAAAACTTGAATGAAACATAGAGGATCAAAATGGGATTTTGACCTAACAGTTAATATGGTTTTGACGTTTTATCATGGTTTTTTTATATGTTTTATCATGTATTCTTGACGATTTAAGTGAATATATATATATATATATACTAAAGGCTTTGCATACATCTATGTGCATGCAATTTATTCTTAATTTTTAAAAATATAATTATTATATTTTAAAATTATTAAAAATTAAATATTTGATAGTTTTTTTAATTTTTAAATAGATTTTTTATGTTATTCACTTCTCCAACTTTTTAGTAACTACCAATTAGACGTGTTTTCTCTCTCCCACATTTTTCAATCATATAATTTTTTTATAATTTTTAATTACAAAATATAGTTATTTTATGACCCTAATGACCAGAAGAGTGCACGGCCATATAAATATAGATATATGAAGATAATAACTTTTCTTTGTATACTTTATCTCTGTTTTCAATTTCTATTTGCAAGATAGCTTGGTATTTATAATTAATTTTGTTGAAATAAATGTTCTAGGTCCTTCTCCAAGTTAGGGTAAACCAATTACTTGGAGTATGTTTGAGAATTTACAGTAAAAGATATTTTGTAATCTCTCAATAATTCAAGAAGTAGTACTCTTTAAGATTAAATGAATATTTTTTATTGTCGCACAACTATTTAAGAAACAAAACAACAAAAGATACAAAACTCATACTAATAACACAATAACAGCCTAGCAGGAGAACCCAAATTTCTAAACCAATTTTGATTTATTTATTTTTTTTGATTTGGCTTAAAATCAATTTGGCCTTCGTGATTTAGAATGTGACACTTTATGGTTTGACTTAAAATCAATGTGTCTCATGTAATTAAGAGTGTACTTGACTCTCATGTAATTTGTTATGTTATCACTTAACTACCTTAACCTTTTTTTTATAAAAAAAAATTAGCTGAGTTAGTCAATTAAAAATTGAGAATATTATCAATTTGGTCACTGAAAAACACAGATTATTTTAATTTAGTCCCTAAAAGATGAAAATGTCTAATTTAATTCCTGAAAGATGTTTTTTTGTTCAATTTGATTCTTTTAATTTTTCACAATAATATATTATTGTACATAATCAAAAAATTATACTTAACATAAAAATAAAATTATAATTTTAGAAAATCCATTAAAATAATTTGACATTTATTATTTATTCCCTTTATTACTTAAATTTAGTTATTTATTCATGTTATTGTTTTTTTTATCTTTCAATGTTTTAAAATTATTAAATCGATCAAAATAAAAATGAAAAAAAACAATAATATAATTATAAATTAGGAATTAGTAATAATACAAATATATAACTATTTATAAGTTATAACTATAACATGTTAATGATTAAATAATTGAAGAAATATTGAATATATATATATATATATATATATATATATATATATATATATATAATTGTATAAATCATTAAAGTAGAGAACACAGTGTTATATATATAATTGTATAAAATGTACTTTCCCTAAAAAAAATGAGCTTGTTTGTTATAGTGTCATGTAATATGAGATAACACTGTGTCATCACATCACACCAAAAAGGATGTCATCTCTACTAAAAATATTGTGTCATCTGAAATGACACCCTTGAGTGCAAACTTTTTTTTTGAACTTACCAATATTATCCCTATTAATTATCTTTTGTTTTCTTTTACCTAACTTATTAAAAACACCATAATTTTCTTTAGCTAACCATTGTTTGTTGGTTATTTAGATAAATGTTATTTTTAATTATATTAAACTATTTGATTATTTAAAATATTTTGTTGTCTATGTTGATTAGTCTTTTTTTATTTATAGTTATATTATGGAATTTTGAAAATAATTATAGAGTAAATATAATAGTTAATTTGCTTAAATTTATAAGGGTAAATTTGGAAGATACAAAAATAAATAACATGGTATCTTCGATGACACCATTTAAAACCAAATGCTTACATCTTATATCACTGTAATGTCAAACACCATACCAAACATGAATATAAAAAATAATATGATATCTAATATGATACTCTTTTATACTATAGTATATAAGATATCATGCTATCTGAGATACATCATACCAAACGTTCTCTTAACTGGAAGGAGAAAGCAAAAATTAATGTTTTCGAGAAGAGAATAATTAGGGCAAGAAAAATAGAGGGAGTGGAAGAGAAAGCAAAAACTCACCTTATGAGGAGAAGCTTGCGACAAAGTAGAGAAGAGAAGAGCATTAAAGTAAAAGAGTTGAAAAGTAAAACATTAATATTTTTTTTAATTATTTTAGAGATAAAAATAGTATAATTTTAAAAATTAATTAATTAAATTATTTTTAAGTAATATTTTTATAAGTTATATTAAATTTTGAAAAAAATATATATATAACATAGTTAAGTGGTAACGTAACAAATTACAAAGGAATTAAATGTCACATTCTTAACTACAAATAGTCGCATTAATTTTAAGTCAAACCATATTGTGGTGAAGTATCACACTCGAAATAATAAAAAAATAAACTAATTTTAAATCAAATCACGAGAAATATAAACTATAATTTACCATTTTTGTTTTTCAATAACAACACATGTCTTTGAGTCAACCCTAAAGATACAATATTTCTTATCATTGCCACGAACTTGTTCAAGATATAATATATTGAGAGACTTCATCAATATTATCATCAAATGAACTTTCAGCAGATGCTTGAGATGATCTAGCTACCATGTTTAGGTTACACAAGCCAAACAAATACCTTCACCACAATTTCAGCTTGGCCAAATTACTCTTTTGATCCTTAAGGTTTGCACCAAGTTTAATATTGGTCCTCAATGCTTCAAAAAGTTATTTTAGGTCCTCAACGTTTTTTTTTTTGTCAAAATTGGTCCTCAAGCGTAACTTCGTCTGGTTTTTTTTATTAAATGCTGACGTGAAAGACTTATGTGGTACACCCTCTCTCTTACGTATCATATTTGGATGATATGACACCCTCTCTCACTCCAATTCAGTAAAACGACGCCGTTTTACATCACTTCTCTCTCACTCCAACTCAACAAAATGGCGTCGTTTTGCTGAGTTGGAGTGAGAGAGGGTGTCATATCATCTAAATATGACACGTAAGAAAGAGAGTGTGCCACATAAGCCTTCCACGTCAGCATTTAACAAAAAAAATCAGATGGAATTATGCTGGAGGATCAATTTTGACAAAAAAAAAACGTTGAGGACCTAAAATAATTTTTTGAAATGTTGAGGACCAATATTAAATTTAGTGCAAACGTTGAGGACCAAAAGAGTAATTTGACCATTTCAGCTTGAATTAATGAATGGAATTAATATATTGTTCATGTGCAACGATTGTATATTTATTCTCAATAAAATGGGGCAACATATGTTATTTCAATTTACACCTATATATACGTGTATATATATATATATATATATATGTTAAATTACTCTTTTGGTCCTTAACGTTTTTATGAAGTTTAATATTAGTCCTCAATGTTTCAAAAAGTTATTTAGGTCCTTAACCCTTTTTTTTAGGTTAAAATTGGTCATCTAGCGTAACATCCGTATGGTTTTGCCATTAAATGCTGACGTGGAAGGCTTATGTGTTACACCCTCTCTCCTACGTGTTATATTTAAATGACATGGCACCCTCTCTCACTCCAACTCAGCAAAACGACGCAGTTTTGATTCAAAACAGAACATTTAAATGAATCAAAACGGCGTCGTTTTGCTAAATTTGAGTGAGAGAATGTGCCATGTCAAATGACATGTAGGAGAGAGGGTGCACCATATAAGCCTTCCACGTCAGCATTTAATGGCAAAACTAGACAGATGTTATGCTAGAGGACTAATTTTAACAAAAAAAAACGTTAAGGACCTAAAATAACTTTTTGAAACGTTGAGGACCAATATTAAACTTCGTGCAAAAATTGAGGACCAAAAGAGTAATTTGGCATATATATATATATATATATATATATATTATGAAAACAGTAAGCAGAATGAACCAACAGGAAAAATAAAGGAAGTACTTAGTAAGCTTACATAGCCAAAAGGGGGCTTATTTATGCGTATTAGAAGTAAAAACAGAGAAAGTAGTAAAGTAGCAGTAGCTTAAACAACATAAGCTAGCCAAAAGGATAGAAAGTAAAGTAACTTGCAAATAACAATGAAAACGATGGTCTACGGAGGATCATGGGTGACTTCATTACTGTTTGAGTGGTGAATTATATTGTTGCAATTGTCCTAGAAAGGTGAGCTTGATGTTGATCATGGATGGAGAAGAATGATACGAGTACAAGTCCTTGGAAGAATCACACCCCCAAAAGTTAGTTATTGGAGTGGGAGAATCCAAGGCCCTTCCTTGAAGGTAACCTCTCCAATGTGGGACTTGTATCATTACCACCCTTTCGAAAGCCGACATCCACGGCGGCCCACTCTATATCGATATTGGTCCATTGATAGCCCTTTCCACTTTTTTGGCGGCTCCACAACTTCTAGTATTCAGCATGGTCCACTCTATCCACACTGGTTCATTAATAGCCCTTTCCACCTTTGGCGGCTCCATCCAACTTCCAGTATTCGATACATTGAAGTGTACCTTAATCCAACCTTTAGAGTCCATGCCTTAATCCAGCCTATAGAAAGTAAAGTAACTTGCAAATAACAATGAAAACGATGGTCTACGGAGGATCATGGGTGGCTTCATTACTGTTTGAGTGGTGAATTGTTGCAATTGTCCTAGAAAGGTGAGCTTGATGTTGATCATGGATGGAGAAGAATGATACGAGCACAAGTCCTTGGGAGAATCACACCCCAAAAGTTAGTTATTGGAGTGGGAGAGCCCAAGGCCCTTCCTTGAAGGTAACCTCTCCAATGTGGGACTTGTATCATTACCATCCTTTCGAAAGCCGACATCCACGGCGGCCCACTCTATATCGACATTGGTCCATTGATAGCCCTTTCCACTTTTTTGGCGGCTCCATACAACTTCTAGTATTTAGCATGGCCCACTCTATCCACACTGGTTCATTAATAGCCCTTTCCACCTTTGGCAGCTCCATCCAACTTCCAGTATTCGGTACATTGAAGCGTACCTTAATCCAGCCTATAGAGTCCATGCCTTAATCTAGCCTATAGAGTCCATGCCTTAATCCAGCCTATAGGTCGCCCCTTCCGTGTCGCGGTAGGCTGTCAACAAGAGAGCTAATTGATACGAGCACAAGTCGTTGGGAGAACCATACCCCAAAAGCTAGCTATTGAAGTAGGAGAGCCCAAGACCTTATAAGACCCTTCCTTGAAGGTAACCTCCCCAATGTGGAACTTGTATAAGAGAAGATGAGTGAAGATGATTGTTGAAGACTGCATTTGACAGTTTTGAAAGTCTTCCATGAAGCACATCGATTCGTTTCTCGATAGCAGTGGTTGATCTTCCACAGTTGAAAGGATGAAAAAAGGTACCTGCAATTTGAAATGATAGGAAAAAATTTATTCGTGTTAGGCAGATTATGGTCATTCATCAGGTGGATAACAAGGTTGGCATCTGATTCAATTTCTAGCTTTTGAATGCCGACATCAGCAGCTAATTTCACACCAATTTGAAGAGCGCTTCTAGTTCCTGGATGATGACAGAAACTAAGGATATGATCTCCATTATCGTCACGCATTATACCACCTCAGCTAAGTTGACCATTAGAGCAGGATTACTTTCAGCTGTTTGAGGACTAAAATCGACAAAAAAAAAAAAAATTTAAGGACTAACATTAAACTTTTGAAACATTGAAGACTAATATTAAACTTCATGCAAACATTAAGGACTAAAATAGTACTTTTAGCCTTTATTTTTTTTCCATCTTGTGTTTTTGTTTTCGTTTTTCTAGCTGATTTTTTTTTCATAATTAAAAATAGAGAGTGCTAGGATAATTCTCATTTAAATGTTATTTTTGAAAATGGAGAAGTATATTTTTTAGAAAAAAGTATTTACTTTAAGAAAAATTAAATGTTTACTGGCGAGACGAACAAAAAAGTATTTTAAATTTTAATTTTCGCTTCTAATGAAAAGAAGAGTAAAAATTAAATATTTTATAACAAAAATTCTTCTACCAAATTTTCTTATTCACCATAATACTTAAATTTCTTTTTCTAAAATCCTTCACAAACACAATTTTTTTTATTTATGAATTATGTTTATTCTTTTTTGGGGATTATATATATTATTTTGAGACATAATTTCATTATATAGAGCATTTATATACAATGGCGGAGGGAACTAGGGGTGGCCTTCACCCTTAAAATCCACTAACTATATATATATATATATATATATATATATGAAAAAATTATAATTTTTTTCTTGACTTGTGATTTGTCCTTTAGATATTCTCAGCTTTTTTTTTTTTTGACCTTTAGATATCCTTAACTTTGTGCTCTTAACAACTTAAGTGCCCTATAGTTTAAACTTTAATCCGTCAATTTTCTAATGAAAGTGCACCCCATGTGTCGCGCACGAAACTTTTAAAAATTCCCAAAATGTTCTCTCTCCTTCATCTTTCGAATCTAAATTCACCAGCCTTCTCAACTTCCATGGCTAATGCAGTTGTAGCATCATAGGCCCACAGGTTATGAAATATATTATGTTCAACTACACATTAATTAAGAGTGATGATCACGGGCTCGGGTTACATGAATCCGCCACATGTCACCTCTTAATAGAATCTTTAAAAATTTCATAATTATATGTAGTGTAGGTAATCAAAACACCATAATGTTTCAAAGAATGAGGATTTCAGGGTACCTCATCTAAAAAATTAACTAAATTGTTATTCTTTTTATTTAAAATACATAAAAGTTCCCTTAAAAGTTATAAAATTATAGAATTACCTAACTTTCAAAAAATATTTATAGAAAAACTAAAAAATTTATAACCAATATGTAAAATGTTTTTAAATTATATGAAAATAAGATAATATTAATATTGCTTATACAATTTAAAAAGTATAAGAGATTAACATTACTTTTGAGGTTGAAGAAGGGGTGAAATTATAACTTTTGAAATTTTTCAATATGTGACATCATCATTTTACGGAAAATTTTGACGGTGTTAGATAAAAATATTGACTTGGAATAAATTGCAAAAATTATGGGCACCGGTCTGAAATTTTTAAAAAATAAATGACCGATATAAAAATAATGGGAAAGATAAGGGACCAAAATGGGTATTTCTAAATATATTTTTGGATTTTTTTTTTGCCTTTATATGTTTTGGAATTTACAATATAAAGAAATAAAGTAATTTCAATCTCTTATACTTTTTAAATTGTATAATTGATATTAAATTATTAATATTATCTTATTTATTTTTATATGATTTAAAAAAATTTTACATATCTCTTATAAATTTTTTGGGGTATTTCTATAAATATTTTTTCAAAATTAGGTAATTCTATAATTATATAACTGTTAAGGGAATTTTCATGTATTTTAAATAAAAAGTATAATTGTTTTTAATTTTTTAGAATGAGATAGAGTAAAATCCTCACTACTCTTTAAAATATTATGGTTTTTTTATTGCCTATATTATATATAATTGTGAGATTTTTGAAGATCCTATTGAAAACTAACATGGGACAGGTTCATGTAAAAATACATGAACCCGAGTTCATTATATGATCACCACTCATTAATTAAATACATGTTATAGGTTATAAAATATTATTAATGTTAAATATTTTTTATAAATATTTTATTTTAACAATTATGAATAATATATTTAATTTTTCAAGAAAAAAAATAATAAATTTAAGAAATAAAAAATTTTAAGATATAGTATTACCGTTGGATTCTTAACATGTTGATTAATTAATATTACTATTAGTTAACTTTCTGTAATACCCGAGAATATTTTAACTAGTATAATTAATTAAATTAATTAATTTAAAAGTGAAAAATGAGATAAAAATACACACTAGCCTATCCCTTATTATGTGGTAAATATAAATTTTTGTAAAATCTTAATACTTTTATATTTTTTTTATTTATTAAATCAGTTTTTTTTTGTTTTTTTTAAGTGATATATATATATATATATATATTAGATTATTATTATTATTATTATATAAATACATATATATATATATATATATATATATATATATATATATATATATATATTATAAAAGTAGAATAAGAAATAGAAAAGAAAGGGAAAGTAGGCGTGATAGAGAAGCAGAGAAACGAGAGGCACGAGAGGGAGAGAGAGCTTGAGGCGTCAACGGGAAGGAGCTCACAGGATGGGAGCTGCGTGCGCGAGCTGTGGTGGCCGGACGTGCGAGGAAGCCGGCCGGAGTTCGTCGCCGTCACGGTGTGCTGGAAGAGAGGAGAGAGAGTTCGAGCTAGAGAGAGAAACAAGAGGGAGAGAGCTTTCTCGCCGGAAAACGCCGTTTCTTCACCGGGGAAGGTAGCTAGGAGTCTCCTCTACTCCATATCGTCCTTCTAACCGGTTGAATCGAGGTGAGAAGTCCCAAAACTCTCAAACCCCAATTTTATCAATTTTAGGGATTTTTGGAAAGACTCCAATTGATTCAATCTGAGTATTCTGGGTCCTAAATTGAAGTATTTGCATGTTAGGAAGTGAGTTGGAAGCTTAGGAACCGGAACTAATTTGATGGAATTTATCCGGGTTGGAAAACTAGTAGGAAAATATGATTGGTAATGTTTAAGGGTGTTGTGAACTGATTTGAGGTGCATTGAAAGGTTGAGTGATAATTATATAATTGTTAAAATTATTAGAATGTACGAGGGATTAAAACCCAAGTAATTCCCGTCTCACCCAGAACCCGGTTCGGGGAAAAAGAGACACTTTCCTAATTTTATGCTTATCTGGATATGTGTATTCATGCGTAGGTAAAGTATTGAAAGTTATTTTAGTAAATGGAAGTCTTAGACAAATAGGATTTATGACTCTCTTGAGCCATAAATTCAAGATTTGCACAATGGAAACTTCGCATGGACACATAGAGGTGGAAATGGGATAACCTTGCATTCCCAAATTCAACGTTTCCGAATAGTGTGATTAAGAAAGGGTTGGACACGATTAGAAGCATGCTAGGTGTCCTAAAACTAGTTGAGGGCATTTCCAAGCCAACAACTAGTCTATGGAATTAATTAGAGAGAACATGAGCACTAGCGTTGCATGTACACGATAGTGGTTGAATTTTCAAGCTTCTGAATCTCTCAAATATATATGTACAGGGCACCATACAGTGAGCGGACCTTCGAGCACACCGAGAGCCGATACGAGGGGCCAACCAGGTGAGGGGCTTTCCTATCCCTGTCCTATAGGGTTGACTGCGGATATGGATATATGGTTTGCCTATTTGTAGGAATTACATGTTAGATAACATGCTATTGTTGTTCCTAAATTACAGTATATGTGAAAACGTGCTAAATGTGTGTTTGTTAATTGTAAAGGCGATGGTGGCTCAAGGAGCCTTATATGAAAAGAAGGTCCACGTGACCTATACGATATCGGGGGTAGGATCGAGTAAATATTATCTGAAGGGTGTGCTTTTGTATGTAAGTCCTTAAAGAGAATAAACCTAGGTGACTTTGTCCTGAACTAAGAGTCCGAATTAGAAACCACTTGGAAATCTAGATTTGCCTAAGAAGAAGTAAAATGAACAAGTAGTGGTCCATAGAGGTCATTTATGGTACAACGCGGGAACCGAGTCTATCACGGGTGGTCCGGGTAGATTGAGTCTCTTGTTTTGAAACTCACAGAAATACAAATTATATGAGTACACCACATTGTGGCTATTGCCTTGGGTAAACCGAGGTCAGATGAGTCGCCTGGCTACGCTCCAAGTGAAGCCTTGGGGTCAGATTATTGTTCCAAATATAGTCTTGGGACCAGGGGTTCCTAGAATGATCAACTAGGTTCCCATATTGCTCACGTGAGATATTGCCTTCGGGCCAGATTCTCTCCTAACGGTGATATGCCTTCGGGCCAGTTTATGATTACGGTTAATTGAATACGAGTGGCCACTTGGAATTATATGTTAAATCGTGATATGATGTATCTATGAATTTGAACGTTTGTGAAACCATGCTTTAAATTCTATATTGTGAATATGATATATGTTAATTGCCTGACCACCTAATATATGAAAATTTAAACCCGTTATATGCGTATGTGTTTGTGATTGGCTCCTCTTCCCCAGTTGTAGTGGTACCCGCTACTACACTAGGGATGGGAAAGCCTCTCACTGAGTCTGTTTGACTCACCCCAATGCTACATGTTACAGACACAGGTTGTGTGGGCATCAGGAGCGCTTCCACTTCATCTCAGGGAGGCGGACAAACTTAGAGGCCGCACTCATTGTTCGCGTGGGTAGTATTGATATATGTATTTTGTCAGGATGTATATGTATATGATTCTTTTGATATAGCATTGTTTTGTACAGTTGCTATATGCATATATGTATATGTCACACTCTAGAATTGTCGGCTTCATACATGTTAAAGATTGGTCTGGTTGTTGGGATCATAGGTTATGATATGATGAATATCATGTGTGTGTGTATATATATATATATATATATGATTGTGACTTCCTCATGTGAATAGGATAGATCACACGCACTGAGCGTGTGGTCAATATGTAAACTTATATATATGTGTGGCTGAATACTTGGTTGTGTGAAAATACGGCTTCCGCATGTGAATAGGATAGGTCACACGCATTGAGGCGCGTGATCAATATGTATATTTTATGCAGGTTTGTGATTGAATATATATGCTTGACTGTACACAGGAATTCTGCATGTGAATAGGATAGATCACCCGCCCTGAAGCGCGTGATCAATATGTATATTATATGTACGTGTGATTGACTATGTGTATATGTATAGACTGAAGCGACGTTGAGCGAGCCGTGGATTGCCTGTTACTTAGGTCACCGGACAGGGATGACCATATATACTATATATTGTTTGTAATAGAAATGGGTAATTATGCATATATAAGAATGTCAATCAGGGATTAGAGGCTTACGGGATAGGAGAAATCCTACCTCCCGTGTCGGTCACGGACGTCCGATAGGGGGTCGTGACACTTTCTATCCATAATAATTACTATTAATCAGAGGATCAAAGTGATTAGGATTTAAACTTTTACTAACTAAGTTGAGATATTTTATCTTTCAGAAATCAAATTGAAAAACTATACATCGTTGATGGATTAAATCGTTAATTTACATTACATTATATATCTTAAATTTTTTTTATGAGCTTAGTCATGGCATCCACCGCCAATAGTATGATTAATCCCCTTGTACCATAAACTTCTCGAAAGGAGTTTTATTTCTAATTACAAAACTCTTTTCATATATACTGCCAGAGATTGAACCCTGACTAAATGCTTAAAGAATTCAACTAAGTATCAACTGTGCTAGGTTGCATGATTATATCATAAATTGAACATTATATTTTCAATCAAAAACAAGAAAAAAAAATATTTAGCTATCATTTAATTTAACATGTTAACATAATTGAAAGTTCTTCGAACTTTGGGACAAAATTAAAAGTTCACTAAAGTTTGGGGACTAAATTAAAAGTTTATGAAAAGAGAAAATTACCTATATCAACACATTAATTCTATTATTTTATATAGACGATGCTAGGATTTGGGATGAAATCAATATAATGACTTTGGTAAAATTTTCAAATGAAAATGACAGCAAAGAAAATTGAGAAATGAAATTTATAATAACACAATTTTTTTCCCGGGACAAAAATCATACTTTAGCTATGTTAATTCTAAAATCTTTCAACCAATAAAATTTGTAACAAATTCCACAATATTGTAAGAATTAATCTAATGTTATTTATGTTAATTATACATATGATCTGGAATCAATGACAAATTGCAATGAATTTAAAATAATCGACCATAAAAATATTTATTATTATTATTTAAGAATTTAGTACAATATTACTAATCATCCCTATTTCGCTTGTGTGATTACCAAGCTTCTTACTAAATTAGATAACTATATAATAGTAAGGGTAATTGTGTATTTTAAAACTATTTGACAATTATATTGCTTCTCACATAGGCATCTTAAAATTTAAATATAATAGTAATTTAATTATAACAATGTTCCATAAAAAAATTATAACAATGTTAATGTTAGCTTACTATGAAATTAAAAGGGTATTTAGAAGATAAATTGCTATTTTTAAAATTACAGTTGAATTCAAGGTGAGCATGTGAACTTTCACCATATAAATAATAATCATTAATTGGATGCAATTATGTACAATAAGCAAAAATATTAAACACTAGAATACCAAAAAAAAAAAAAAGTTACATAAACTGAAAAAAAAAATGTAATATAAAAAGAACAAGGAACCCCTTTTTTTTCTTCTACAATTTTTGTTTTCATCTTTCCCAAAAGCAACAAATTTTAACATCTCCTTGAGCACTTCCCCTTGGAGTGATATATATGCAAAAGTTTCCTCACAATAAAAAAAATCTATTTCTTAGGAACAAAACAAAACTATTTTACAAGGCATCATCTAATTAGCATCTTGAGAGAATCATTAATTTGATCATAAAAGATATTTTTTTATTCTAATTCGATCCTTTTATAAACTCAAAGGATCAAATTAAAACAATAAAAATGTTTTAACAATTAATATCTTTTAAGGACCAAATCGATAATTCCCTCCGACGCTTTTTAAACTTCCGTTTATATTAATTCTAACACGCCTTGCCTACCTTGCAATTCAGCCTCCCCGAGAAGAGCGAGAGCAACGGGGCGTCAGCTCCCGGCTTGGGTTGGATCAGGTTGTCCTTATCGAAAGAGTAGGAAGTAATAGGTTTTCCCGATTGGACGAAGACGGCGTCGTTGACGAACTCGTCCTCCTCCGACTGCCATTGCCAGTCCTTCCAGATGGCCTGGGGCGTGTTGATCCTGAAAGTGACCTGTTTGGTGGCGGGATTGTTAGTGGCGATGAATCGGTTCCCTTGGCTAAGAATGATTGGGTTCGAGCTTCCTCCGATGGCGTACATCATCCAGTGGGTGTAGTCATTGTTCACCACGTGGACCCACCCGAATCGGCACCGAGGCATCCTCTGAATCAAACCCTTGCCGAAATGGTTGAATGCCACTGTTATTTGCATCACCTTGTCTCCACTGTAGGCTTCCCCGGCTCCAAATAACATCACCTGTATATATATATATATATATAGTCATTTCTCATGTAATAAGTATGTTGTAATAACTACGTGACGTGATTGTTATGCGCTGATGAGACGACGTCAATTTGTCATACCATATCACATCATCTAAATATTTAAAAGTAATACTAAATAATCTCTGTATTTGTTACCATGTTGTCGATTTTAACTAATATAGAGACTACTTAGTATTACTTAGGGACTATTTAGTATTTTTTTTAAAAAAAAATATTCAGCTTATGTGTTAATGTGAGGTGAAAATATGGTGACAAATTAAGGGTGCCACGTCAGTACATAACTGTCAGGTCACGTGGTGACGTAATGTATCAGGGACTAAATAGTTGATAGGAGTATAAATTCATAAACCAAATAATATATTTTCAAAATTCAATGACTAAATAATTGTTTGATTAATAATTGATGAACCAAAAATAGTTTGCCTCAAATTTATAAGTTCAATCACTTAGATAACGACCAGGGGCCGAAGGACTAAATAGTTTAAAAAGATAAAAATTTATAAATCAAATAATTTATTTTTATTATTTAAAATCTAAATAATAAATTGATTCATAGATCAAAAAATAGGTTTCCCAGTAGATGTAGAAGTAGTAATAAACTAATAATAATAATAAATAATAATAATGCAGTAATCTGACTACGTACATCGTTATGTTTAGTCATGTGGCAATTGGAGATGGTGACAGCAGTAGAGCCCATGATGACGTCAATAAGCCCATCATCACAATTAGCCATGGAGATGTGATCAATCCAAACATTGGTGGCCCCAAAGAGCCCAATGGCATCACCATCGCTCCTGGTCCTAAGCCCAACATGGTCCACCGAGTCCCTTATCATCCCACCCTTCTTGGACTTGATATTGCGAATACGAAGCCCATGGATGATCACATTGCTCACAAATTGCAAAGTGATCCCTCCACCATCCTTTATTTGGACGTGGGCCCCACGCCCATCAATGGTCTTGTTGGAATTCACCATCAGCTCCTCTTTCAACTTGATCACCATGTCATGCTTGAATGTGATCCACAACGGCTCCTCTTGGATCACCCCCCACCTCAGTGTCCCCTTCTTCGGTTCCAGCACATCGTCGTCGGAATCGTCCGTCACCACGTAGATTCGGCCGCCCAGTCCCCCGGTGGTCTTCCGCCCGAACCCCATCGCGCAGCCGGCCAACTTGAACCGATCCTCGACCCAGTCTTTGTCGCATCTCCAGCAGCTGTCGATCGGGTTGGTCGCGAGGCACGGCCCTTTGTATTTCTTCTCGCCCAGGTCTCTCCCTTTGGTGTTTTTTACCTTATCTGTTGACCTGCACACATAAAAATAATGTGCGAAACAGGCATATTATAACATTTTACGAAATGTGCACTCCAGAAGATCCATCTCCCTGTGTTATTGTGAAAACAAATCAAATCCAATATAACAAAGACCTATTGGGATTCAAATTCTTTATATTGCACTCTTGGCAAAACAAAATCACCACACAAGATTCAAATCCATCCAATAATTAATTGATACGTACAAGTGAACATGCATATTGAGCTCGGATGTGACATTTAAAGGATTGGGCTCATAGGCTTCAAGAGCTGCTCTACGAGCTTGCTTAGCTTTCTCTCGAAGATAGTCATCAAACTCTCCAATATTTGCCTCAAGGCATGGAAAAGTAATGGCCAAGACAACCATGAACATTAAGGTAACTATAGCTACATTTCTCGCCATTATTTTTCTCATGCCTATTCTTTATTTGTTTTCTTTCTCTTTTTGGTTTTTTTATCTACAACAGAAGCTTGAAACTAGCTTTTATTTTATTTTTTTTACCTATTGTTTTCTTAGACGTGCATGTAGGAATCCTAATTTATAGTTAGAGCAATGGAATGCTTGACCACTTTTTTTTCTTCTTCTTAGCTTAAATTTAGGAAGGATGGATGTCCTCACAATTATTGAATTCTACAATTATCCTTATTTATCGCAAGTGTTCAGGTTCTATTCTCACAAGCCAGCAAAAAAAGAGGAATCCAAGAAGGAATTTTATTGTACTGCGTCTACATTGAAGAAATCTGAAGATAGATATGAAGGCGTTCAAGTTTTCTACGGTTTAAATTCTTTGTCGATTTTTACAAAAGGAAAAAAAATCAATTTATTGGTTGAGACTATTGAATAGTTTGTAATATTTTCTACGTGGTTTTTAATTAATAGGCATAATTATTTGAATTAATAGACATATAAAAAAGATACATATATTGAATTGTGTCTATTAACAATAAAAAGATATATTCTTTAATTTGAAAAGATATATCCATTAAATCGTGTTTCTTAACTGTTAAGAGACATATAATTTAAATTGGAAAGGCATAATATAAAAGGATGTGTCCTAAAATCATGTCTTTTAGATATCTATAAATAGGCCTTCATACCACACAAGATAAGCACTTAAAAAATTCAGATTTAAACTTTTTAAATCCTTCTGGTTAGGACTCTTAGTTAATTTAGGACTCTTATGAAAATCGTTTTCTTTGAAGGAGTCAGAGTAAAGGAAGGGTTGCATACACAATTTTGCTGGAGAGGTTCACTACCCAAGTTTGGTTGAATAGCTACATCCTCTCCCCTTCTAATCAAATAGTTAGAAGGACTCTATTATCACAACTCAATTCTTACAACCAAGTAACCCAAGCCCCCTTTGGGAAAGCACAATTGCTTTTACACTTCCCTTACAACAATATAGGACTCAACCCAACAACTAACTTAGAACCTAATATAACAAGTTTCTCCAGGAACCTTCCTCAAGGATCAGCCTCCTCACTTGGCTTTTACCTCCAAGAAACTTAGTATATTAAATCCACTCAAATCCAATCTTAGGATTCTCGAGCACTAAAGACCTTAATATAAAGAGATCCTTCCACCAACCTTGTCTACCCACAAGGATAAGCTCAACCAGCTTTTACAGCAAGGATACTCAGTGTATTAAGTTCTTACATTCACCTTAGTCCTCAACAGTGTTAGGATATGTAATCTCCAAGTTAGTTAATTTTAGTTATGGGTAATGGCTAGTTTAGTTAGAATCTTGGTTTTAGTCTTTCCTCATCTTTGTACTATATATAGTTCTGTACTATTTTCAGATTAATGCAAACATTCATTTTCTTCTTAGTTAAATCCAAACATGCATGGTATCAGAGCAATAATTCTCCAAATGGAGGAATCTATGGGTGAAAGTCTCTTAAATGCAAAAAGCAAGGGCACCATGAATGAATCATTGAAAAGCATCATGTTAGAAGCTTCAAAGATTTCTTAACAAGGGTTTGCTCAACCCGTTTCTAATAAACTAGATGATCATAACTTCCTTACATTGAAGATGCAAGTTACGGCTACAATCAAAGGCTATCGATTGGCTAAATTCTTGGAAGCCAAGTATATGCCACCTCGGTTCTTGACACCAGAGGAGGAAAAGGCAGAGAAGATCAATCTGGATTATGCAGATTGGGAGGCACAAGATGCTCTCCTAATGGCGTGGCTCCTCAATTTGATGACAGATGCAATGACCAATAAAATGGTAGGTTAGGTTTACACCCACCATGTATGGCGAAAGGTTGAGGAATTATTTCTTACTCAGACCAAAGCAAAGGAACGACAGCTTCGAACGCAACTTAGAGCCATCAAGAAAACTGGTCTTGGCATGAGTGAATTCCAACTCAAAATCAAGAAGATTGTTGATGCCTTGGCAGCCATTGGATCACCCATTTCTGATCATGAGCATATTGAAATTCTTCTAGATGCTCTTCCTAGTGAGTATGAAGGCTTCATCACCTCATACTCCATGAAAAGTGAGGTTCTTACAATAAATGAGGTAGAATCTTTATTATTGACCCAAGAAGCCAGGCTTGAAGCTATTCAAGGTACCACTGATTCTATCTCTGCAAATGTTACTCAAGCGAAGAACTCTTCTACAAATTTCAATCCTGCACAAGGTACCCAGAATTCGAATCAAGGAAATTTTAGGCCTCCTTTTTCTTCTAATCCGTCGACAAGGGGTGGACCATTTCGTGGCAGAGGTAGGAAGAACAGAGGAGGAAGAACACCATGGTAGTCCAACAATTCTTCAAACCTACCCCAATGTCAGTTGTGTGGTAAGCTTGGCCATGTTGCCATCAATTGTTTTAGACGTTTTAATCAAAGCTTGACTGTTGCCACACTAGCACAAACACCGAATCAATATACTCAAAATCAGTATCCTCGACCCAATTCTAATGCACCTATGGAGGCACTTATAGCAGCTACTGAAACTTTTTATGACTCAGCCTGGTATCAAAATAGTGGAGCGTTAAATCATATCACACATGATGCACCAAACCTTCAAACTTAACAGCAATATATAGGCTTAGATCAAGTACACACTGCTAATAGTTCAGGTTTGCCCATTTTACATATTGGATATTCTGATGCATTAACCTCTACCAATAAGACTTTAACTTTTTTTAATTTGTTTCATGTCCCTACAGTGACAAAAAATCTTTTAAGTGTCTCTAAGTGTGCAAAGGATAATGATGTGTATTTTGTTTTTACTGCTGATGCGTCTTTTGTGATGTCTCATCAGGCCACCCATCAGGTGCTACTCACGGGTAGGATGAGCAATGGTATTTATCTTTTTGATGAATTGGAACTGACACATAAGACATCTCCTACTATATCTGCTAATGTGATGAGTACTCAAGATAATAGCTCTACTAGCTTAAATACTTGGCACTGTCGTTTGGGCCACCCAGCTAAACAAATTGTACAAAATGTACTGTCTTCTTGTAATGTCAAATTAGTAAATAGCAAACCAAATTCGTTTTGTGAAGCATGTTGTTTAGGGAAGCCTCGGTCCATTACTTTTCCTACTACTGACACAATATATTCTCAATAGGGATGGCAATTTTCCCCACCCCACAGGGATTCCCTGTGCGGGGCCCCATATGCGGGGATTTTTCTCCCGCGAGGACGGGGATGGGGAAAAATTTATCCCCGAGGGTAATTCGGGGATGGGGAGCATGTCTCCCGCCCCGCGGGGTCCCCGTCCCCGAGGGTATATATGTATTTTATTTAATATTATTAATTTATTATATTAATATTATATAACGTTTTATTAATTTTTATATTATTATTTTATTATTTATTTTTATATATTTTTTATTTTACCTAAATTTTAACCTAATTCACTCACACTTTTTATGTTATGTTATAAACCTTAATTTAATTTTGTTGTAAACTTTGTTATAATCTTTATTGTTAGGCTTTTTAATGAATTTGGTAAAATTATGTGTTTGTTGATGTTTTTCAATTAGATTTATTTAATAGGCCAAATGGCTCTTTTGGTCCTCAACGTTTGCACCAAGTTTAATATTGGTCCTCAACGTTTCAAAAAGTTATTTTTGGTCCTCAACGTTTTTATTTTGGTCAAAATTGGTCCTTCAGCATAACTCCGTCTGATTTTTTTTGTTAAATGCTGACGTGGAAGGCTTATGTGGTACACCCTCTCTCCTACGTGTCATATTTAGATGATATGACACCATCTCTCACTCCAATTCAGCAAAACGACGCTGTTTTGCATCACTTCTCTCTCACTCCAACTCAGTAAAACGGCGTTGTTTTGCTGAGTTGGAGTGAGAGAGGGTGTCATATCATCCAAATATGACACGTAGGAGAGAGAGTGTGCCACATAAGTCTTCCACGTCAGCATTTAACAAAAAAAAAATCAAATGGAGTTATGCTGGAGGATCAATTTTGACCAAAATAAAAACGTTGAGGACCAAAAATAACTTTTTGAAACGTTGGGGACCAATATTAAACTTGGTGCAAACGTTGAGGACCAAAAGAGTCATTTGGCCTATTTAATATGACATTTTTTAACTAATTTTTTATAAGTTACTTTTTTATTAAGATTAAGTCTACTCATATTTATATAAATATATTTTAATTTTTTTAATTTTTTAAAATATATTTCGGGGTCCCCGCAAGGACCCGAGGGGAGGGCGGGGACGGGGTTGGGGAGGAATTTCTCCCCGCTGCGGGGATCGAGAACGGGGACGGGGGGACTTTGGGGATGGCGGGGCGGGGGCAGGGAGAGCACTCCCCGCCCTCGCACGTAGCGGGTGCCATCCCTAATTCTCAACCTTTATCTCTTATCTCCTCTGATGTGTGGGGTCCAGCCCCAATTAATTTTTCCAAAGGGTTTCGTTATTATGTTATTTTTATTGATGCATGTAGCAGGTACACTTGGCTTTATTTGCTTAAGGCTAAATCTGATGCACTTATGGCATTCAAACAATTTAAGGTGCTAGCTGAAAATTAACTTAACTGTAAAATTAAATCTTTTCAAAGTGATTGTGGTGGTGAGTTTCAATCTTTCATTCCATATTTAAATGAACATGGTATATCTCATCGTCTTAGTTGTCCTTATACACATCAACAGAATGGTACGGCTAAAAGAAAACATCGCCATATTACTGAAATGGGTCTTACCTTATTAGCTAATGCATCTCTTCCCTTGAAGTTTTGGGATGAGGCCTTTCTCATAGCTTCTTATTTGATTAATCGTTTGCCAACTCCAGTACTTTCTATTGTTTCACCATTGGAAAAATTAATCAATCTTAAGCCCAATTACTCCTTTCTGCGTGTGTTTGGATGTGCATATCTGCCCGTTGTACCTTCCTTGGCTATAGTCTTCATCATAAAGGGTACAAGTGTCTTGATGCTAACGGTCGAATGTATATTGCAAGGAGTGTCAAATTTGATAAAGGTACCTTTCCCTTTCAACTATCCAATGGGACTTCTACTAACTCTCCTCCATCTTTGTCCTTATCTTCTTCTTTTCCTCCTATACCAGTGGTCCCCTCTGTATCTTTATCTACTCCTCAAGGACACATCAATACACAAGGTCATATCACCACTCAACATCCTATACCTGTCACTATCCCACTTTTGTCTTCTCCCACCTCACATAGTACACCTATTACACATATTAATGATCAAAGCAACACTACACCTATTATTACACCTCAACCTGCCACTGTTCCTTCTTCTCTTGGCTCACTTGTCTCTTCTAGTACTGATACAAGTCCCGTGATGAATTTCCATCTTATGCAAACTAGAGCCAAAGCTTTAAGCCTCGGGTGCTTTCTGTCTCACTAGAGCCCACCACGGTTAAAAGTGCTTTATCATATCCAAATTGGAAGCAGGCAATGGACTCTGAATATGAAGCTCTCCTTCGAAGTAAAACATGGCAGATAGTTCCTTTACCTCCAGGAAAACAACCCATTGGCAGTAGATGAGTCTTTCAAATGAAATATAATCCCGATGGTACTATCAACAAATATAAAGCCCGACTTGTTGCCAAAGGCTTTCATCAACGTGAAGGTCTAGACTACACTGAAACGTTTAGTCCTGTGGTTAAACACACGACCATTCGGGTTGTTCTTACTCTTGCCTTATCTTCAAGCTGGCCTCTTCATCAACTGGATTTT
Organism: Senna tora; assembly: GCA_014851425.1. Lineage (NCBI taxonomy): Eukaryota > Viridiplantae > Streptophyta > Magnoliopsida > Fabales > Fabaceae > Senna > Senna tora. Next base: position 24,534,522 of record CM026272.1, read on the forward strand.
AATAACGCCTTCCTCAATGGTGATTTAAAAGAGGAAGTCTACATGGTACAACCTACTGGGTTTGAGGTTGGTTCGAAACACATGGTTCCCAAGTTAAACGAAGCTATTTATGGGCTCAAACAAGCTCTTCGTGCCTGGTATGAAAAGCTCAACACTGCTCTGTAGTATCAATTTAGCTTCAATTCTGAAAAATGTGATTCTTCTTTCTTCATTAGGCGTACTCAACACTCAATTATGTTCATCCTTGTCTATGTGGATGATGTGATTATTACAGGCAGCTCCTCCTATGAAATTCAGTCTCTCATCTCTAACCTTCATGTTCTCTTTTATCTTAAAGACTTGGGTCCTCTCCATTATTTCCTTGGATTACAGGTTTTGTCTACCAATGACAATGGTCTTGTTTTAACTCAATCAAAGTACAGCAAGGACCTCTCAGCTCGTGCTGGTCTCACTGATGCCAAACGTCAGAAAACTCCTATGGTCTTGGGTCTCAAGTTAAGTGCAGGTGGTGATTATCTGTTTCATGATGCTCAGTATTATCGCTCCATTGTTGGAGCCCTTCAATATACAACGCTTACTCGCCCTGAAATTACTTATAGTGTTAATAAAGTATGCCAGTTTATGCATCATCCTCAAAATGTTCATTGATAAGCAGTGAAACGCATTTTGAGGTATCTCAAAAGTACAATTGATCATGGTTTACATTTTCAGAAATCTGACTCTTTGCAACTTTTTGGCTTCTTTGATGCTAATTGGGGCTCGGATGTGGATGAATGCCGCTTAACGACTAGATGGTGCGTCTATCTGGGTCGTAATTTGGTCTCTTGGTGTTCCAAAAAGCAACCAGTGGTAGCTCGTTCAAGTACGGAAGCTGAATATCGTGTTGTTGCAAATGTGGTAGCTGAACTTCTATGGATTCGCAGCTTGCTTACAAAATTGGGAATTTCTATTTCTGGGATTCCAAGAGTGTTTTGTGATAATATGAGTTCTGTTTTACTCTCGGCCAATCCCATTCTTCATTCCCGTGCGAAGCATGTTGAACTAGATTTATATTTTGTCCGAGAAAGGGTAGCTCGTCGAGAAATTAAGGTTCACCATATTCCGACTGCAGAACAAGTAGCTACAAGAAAAAAACAAGATTAGCTAGGGAAAAATTCATAACTAATCCGATTAGCTAGGGATTACCTACAGAATTTTCCCTAGCTGATATTTGGATGCTAATTGTTAGGAATTTTTTTCGTATCTATTCCCTAGCTCATCCGTAGCCAATTTCTAGCTAATCCCTAGCTAAATTCCTAATTCGTAGCTAAGTCGTAGCTATTCCCTAGCTAATTCACCCCCTCCGAAAATTGTCGCTGGCGACCTCCTCCACTGGCCTCTGGTGGCCCCCTCCGGGGATGGCCGTTGGCGACCTCTTTATATTTTTGAAAAATGTTCTTAGGAGGACTCGAAGACGGAACATCATGGATGGTAGCATTTAGACCAACCACTAGGCCATTTATCACTTTTTGATTTATTAATGTAAAACATTTTATATATATACATATAATAAATTAGCTAGGGATTTTTTTCCCTAGCTAATTAGCTAGGGAAATTCGTAGCAAATCCCTAGCTAATTAGCTAGGAAAATCCGTAGCTAAATTTTCTTGCCTTTTCGCGCCAAACTTTTTTACCAAATTAGCTAGGGATTTTATCCCAAGCTAATCTGTAGCTAATTAGCTAGGGATTTTCTAGGGAAATTTTCCCTAACTAATTTCCGTAGCTAAATCAACATTTTCTTGTAGTGCGGATGCCCTCACCAAAGTTGTTTCTAGTTCTATTTTTGAGATGTGTTCATGCAAAGTAAGGCTTGTGAGTCCCACAACCCTCAGTTTGAGGGGGGATGTTAGGATATGTAATTATCAAGTTAGTTAATTTTAGTTATGGGTAACGGCTAGTTTAGTTAGAATCTTGGTTTTAGTCTTTCCTCATCTTTGTACTATATATAGTTCTGTACTCTTCTCAGATTAATGCAAGCATTCATTTTCTTCTTAGTTAAATCCAAACAAACAGGACTTAGCCAAGTATTTAATGATTGAACATTTATTTGTAACCTTGTTCACCAACAAGGACTAGTCATTTCTTGGCTTTTACACCTTAAGATACTTCAATCTTTAAATACGTATCACAGCCAAGAGAGAGAAATAAATACAACAGTCTCCTAATGACTACTAACAATCTTAGTACATGATTCATAGAGAATACACGAGTAGGAGTCACACAAACAAGGGGTTTTTTCACTCAAAAAGTTGAATGCTTGAACACTAAGTTCTTGACACTCAGCTTCTTTCTTTGCAGCATTAAATAGAGATGGCAAGAAGCTAACCATTTTACTTGAACGGATTCAAATCTTCAGCCTCCTCACTCTTCATTAAATGTAGAGGCTCCTCATTAATTGCTTCTCATTTAATGCTCTGCCATTTTTCGGCGTGGAGCAGCTTCAAGAGAAGAGAGAAATCTAAGAGAAGACGTTGCAATGTTTTTGGGCTTATATCTCTCTTACTTCTTTGATGTTTAGTTCCTTTTGAAAGGGATAAAGGCTACATGCTTTTCTGCCTCAACCTTTGACATTTTAGCCTGCAAAATTAGGTTCTACCAACCCTCTTTTTTTATATGATTTGACTTCCATAAATTAAGGAAAGTATATATGCTTTTGAGACCCACGTGATGCACTCAACAGGTGGTAGAAATGCAGGAGACAGGGAAGCTTTGGGTCTAGGACACATATTCAAGATTCAAAATATATGGGCCAATTCTTTATCTTTCCAGATTTGGGCCTAACCATTGTTTGGGTTGAAAACCATTTATGCACCATTCCATATTTTATGCCTAATATTATCAAGCCCACAATGCACAAAAATTGTTGACATATTAAAATTAAGGTTAAACCTTAATTAATCATTTTTAGTTCAACACTCTTCTACCTTTTATTTTTTAACATAGACCATGATATCTACCGTCGAATAGATACTTCGAAGGGTGAGATAGTTGACCCAAGAATTTAAAGATGCTTCATATGATCATATCCAAAGTTAAAATTGAACCTCTAACATTTTGTTAAAGATGGATGAGTCACTTGTACTCAACCCACCAAGCAATGAGTTTGAATATACATTATATCTGATCGAGTTAATGTTTGCATGTCATAAATAATATTATATTAATTATTTAAATTGAAAATACTAATTATATTATATTGAAAAAGTCATTAATCTGATTGTTAGTTAATGCATATTAATCAAGACTTGTTTGATTTTTTTTTCTACTATAAAAACTGCGAAAAAAATTAGACTACAAAGGATCTATGCTAACAATGAAGATGGAGAAGAGAAAAAATAAGTAAATTAAAGGATCCAAATGGGCTAAAATGGGTCATGTTCATAGTTCTCACTATTGGAAAAAGCGGTTTTTGCCTGGATTCAAATCTATTTCACAAGAGATTGTATCTAATGGGGATAATGCACTTCATACACTTTCTGCACTATACTTATTCAATTTCATCTAATGGGTGTATCAGAAAATCAGCAGCATGCCAAACAAAAGACATGACTTTCTTAAACCTAACCATGGTAAAACTGACAAACTCGGGCACTCAAATTCTTGTATGAATTATAATTAAAATAGAATTGATATGGAAAAGGAGGAGAGGAACAGGGTGATGAGGAAGAAAGAAAAAAAGATGACGGGAAAAAAAGAAATTGGGAAAGTAGGAAAAAAATAATGAGTTATATGCTATATCAGCCAAAAGTGCCATATAGGAGAGAGAAAATAACCAACCAAGTAAGTAATGTCAGCACTTTACAGAAGAAAATAACGGATTTGGACGAAAGGACCATTATAGAACTTATGTAAAACATAAAGGACCAATTTAAAACTTTTAAAATATAAATGACTAATTTAAAACTTGTGATAAAGATAAAGGATCATAACGAGGTTTTGAACATTCTCACCCTTAGAGAATATATTTTCAGTGAGAATTCTAATAAAGACTTGGAGAATAAATAAACATTTTGCTTCAACATTCTCACCCTTTTTTATAGTGACGACCATTTATTTGATAGAAAGATGATATTTCTCAAAATGTTTCATGAAAGCCAAGATTTTCAAAGTAATTAGGAAGTATAATGCAAAGTTTGAGAAAACTCCCCCTTAATTTGTGCACATTCTTCTTGCAAATTTGTCTTTTGCTTCTTGGTTTGAAATTGAACTTCTTGTTTCTAGCTTTCAACAAACACAAATGTAATGTGCAATGATATTCATAAAATACCATTCATTTATGTTCAAAATCGTCATCATCATCATATCAATATAATCAAGCAAATTGTATATCTTCTTCCCCTTTGTCATTATCAAAAATCAAGAAGTATAGGCCAAAGGGTTAATACATGAAACATGAAGAACGATAACGAAGTTAGATAGTAATTCCCCTTCAAATATATATGTGATAAATCCTTCTTCTTGTATTGAGCTCCGGCGACCCTAGCGTGAAGACTTGCAAGTAAGAGGAGGCTCCCGCGGTAGGACTCCGACGCTCAAGTCAGATTCCGGTGATAAAGAGTATAAAGAGAATAATGGGATTCATTGTGTGTAACTGGAAGGTCGATTCTGTATTTATAGGGTCTGTCGAGGGGCAAAATGATAATTGCAGGGCTAGGTTCTTCGCGAGAAGGCATATTAGAATAACTAACCCCGGGTTATACGGAGGCGTGGATAACGCCTATGATGTTGACAGGTGATCCCTCAGGTCTGAGGGAGTCAGCTAGGTCAGACCAATCGGGACGAAGGAGGTGGCTCGCTCGATCAGGTATGAACATATCGTATCAATATGTAAGTATTTTGCTCAAACGCCTCTATATTTCGCACAAATTTACCCCTCTATAATAACTTCCCTCAATTATATAATTAAGTGGTTCCAACTCACACGATCTTGCTTATAGTTCCTCGAACCAGTGCACATCACTTTTCTTTAATGTCAGTACGCAGTACATCAAATATAATATTTTCACACATATACATGATACATTAATATCTTTGATACGAGCATAGGAGGCAATGGTAGAGATAGAATAATCATGGAGTCATTGAAGGAACTTATGGAAGAGACTTGGACCAATCAAATAGCAAGGGGCCGTCAATTGTTGTTGAAAACGTCCTTAACACCAAGTGGGCTGAAAATGGAGCTTTACAACATGTATTGGGCTTGGAAACATCAATTTGGAGAGCTTGGACCAAGTACTATACATGTGGAGACGTATTTAAGTCTAAATCATCATATTTGGGGCTTAAAATGCTTATTTTAATTTGGGTTAATTATTTGTGCGAAAATCATTATATTTAGGTTTTATTATTTAAAGTCAATTAGTGATTTAAAACAATAATTTCGGATTTAATGTTTTAATTAGTTTGGACTTGATGTTTAAAGGTCCAATAGGGTTATTTTATTTTGGGCTTTATTTTGCTATGTTAGTAGAGTCCATTAGTGAATTAGGGTTTTCTTTTTCTTGGAGTATAAATACTCTTTATTTTCTATTGTAAGGAACAATGTTGAATGAATTTTGATTGAGTGTGTTTTCTTCATGAAAACTTCTATGTGTGTGTGCAAGTGAGGATGGATTTCTTTGCTTGTTGCATCAAGAGATTGAATCTACTTATCAAAGGTTAGTTTATCTTTGTGACATTTATTCATTCTCTTTCTTTTAGCTCTATTATCTGCGTTTCTAAGAATGGGTTTCTTAGGCGTTCAGTAGGGCGGGTGTTTATTCTAAGGTTTTTGCTTGATTCAAAGCGTGTGTTGGCGTTTTAGTCTCGATCATAGGCTGGGGTTACGCATCAATCTTGTTGAAAAATATTTTATATTTGGGCTCATATTATTTGTTTAAAATATTTTATTTAGTTTTTTAAATAAATCGGGTTAATAGGTGGTCCAATATAAAGGAAGCTTAAAGTATAAAGTAATCATTGTTGGGCTAATGACACGCATTATAATAAAAGTCTGATATGCGGCTTTGTGTAGACCTTTTAGGGTTTTACTTAAGCTCATAATGGGACGGCCCAGTAAGACACAATTATTTATATTGGCTACATCACCTCTCTAATCCTAACACAATGAGCCTCCCATTGTAGCTATTGCATGATTAGGATAATAGAGAGGAAGACCTAGTTCTTCTTTAGCTTCGACCATGGCATATTAGATACACATTTTGCTTTCAATACTTTGTATTATTTCAATGTTCTATAGATCATATATGCCTATTGAATCTTACATATCTCATTTTTACTCATCATGCTTGTCCCCTTTTATAGTCTTTCGAAACAAGGGGAAGAGAGTATATTTCTCTCCCCTTCCCTCCCTCCCTCCCATTTTTCTCCTTAATCCTCAATCAAAACATACTCTTTTAAGGTTCGGAAGCTAGTGACTAGTAGCTCTTTGTACATGTTTCTCAGTAACAGAGAATACACAATCACCAGCTAAAGGCATAAGAATTGGTTGTTATGCCATACTCTACTCGAAGTAGTACGCTATTTTCTCACATAAAACTATCCTTTTTGCAAGTTTTTGAGTAAGAAACTTAGGATATGTTTGACAATTAAGAAGGGAATAAAGGAGGAGAGGTTAAAAGGGAGGGGAAGTGGAGGTTAGTTTCCCTTTTCTCTTCCCCTTGTTTGAAATCCTTTAAAATATCCTAAATTGAGGTATTTAAAAATCATAAAGGATAGAGAATAGAGATAATGGAGAATTAAAAATTAATTCTCTATACACTACAACAAAACAACTAATTAGTCACAGACTCTTCTGTGGAAAATGACCAATCTCTGGCTAAATTTTGCCACAAATTTTCATGTTTTAGCTATGATTTTTTCCGTGACTAATCCGTTGTTTTGTTGCGTTGTAGTGATTATCATCTCCTTAGATTTCTCACTTTCTGAACAATGTGAAGATATTATACTTCTCTTCCCTTCCTTCTCCTTCCCCTTATTTAATCCACAATCCAAATATACTTTTAGTGTTTGTTTGGATTGGGAGCGAAAGGGGAGGGGAAGAAGAGAAATATAATCTCACTTTCCCTTGTTTGAAAAGTTCAAAAATTAAAAGAGAGATAATAAAATATTAATTTCCAATTATTCATTATCTTTTATCTCTTATAATTTTTAAAGGGATATCCAAACAAGTGAGAACCTACACATTCTAGAACCCATCGCTGAACACTTGCCGCATCTCATTACCAAGAAAAATATCAAAGGAGACTAGAGGGATGGCACCTGCTACGTGCGGGGGCGGGGAGTGCTCTCCCCGTCCCCGCCCCGCCACCCCCAAATTCCCCCGTCCCCGATCCCCGTCGTAGGGAGAAATTTCCCTTATCCCCGTCCCTGTCCTCCCCGCGGGGACCCCGAAATATAGTTTAAAAATAATATATATATATATGAATTGACTTAATCTTAATAAAAAGTAACTTATAAAATTAGATAAAAAAATGTCATATTAAATAAATTTAATTGAAAAACATCAACAAACAAATAATTTTACCAAAATTCATTAAAAAGCCTAATAATCAATAAAAATTATAACAAAGTTTACAATACAACATAGAAAGTGTGAGTGAATTACGTTAAATTTTAGGTATAATAAAAAATATATAAAAATTAATAATAAAATAATAATATAAAAATTAATAAAACGTTATATATATATATAAATATTAATATAATAAATTAATACTATTAAATAAAATTATATATATACCCTCGAAGATAGGAACCCCACAGGGCGAGGGACATGCTTCCCATCCCCGTCCCTGAATTACCATCGGGGATAAATTTTTTCCCATCCCTGTCCACGCGGGAGGAAAATCCCCATATATGGAGCTCCGCACCGGGAATCCCCGTGAGGCGGGAAAAATTGCCATCCTTAAAGGAGACATAGTGCTTCACGTGGCTGCAAGATCCCACAACGCCGAGTTAATCAGAATTGTGTAGGAATGTTACGCCAAGCATTTTGCCAGCAATAATAATAATAATGAGGTATATATTAAGAAGGAGAAGGAGGGAATCATGATATTTTTTGGAGAAGTTCTCAACATCTAAACAAGAAGAAGACATATATATAAAAAAAAAAAAAGGTAAATTAGTCTGCTCTTCTTTTATTCCCCTCCCATTCAATCTCTTTCCATCCCATATTTTTAGTTGCCAAACATACCCTTAAGTCCTTAAGCTTATACTACCTCACACATGCTGCGTTGAAACTAGCTCAAACTAAGCAAGCTATGATTCAGTATATACCCACACTCCTGGCAAAGACTCATATATGTCAAATTAAAACCTCATATACAAGTATACAAAAGTACATCCAATTATCATTTAACACCCAAAAATATTCAATTAAGAATAGAATAAATAGATTATAAGATTAAAATAGCCATACATTTCTTAAATATTAAGAGTTCTCTATGCGAGAGCTTCCTAATTAAGGCGTAGTTCCTAATTCATTCAAGGTGTGTCCTAATTAATGTGAATTGTTATTAATAATATTAACAAATAAACACTACGTGATTGAAGAGATGCACTGAAATTCAATAGTACAGTACTATTGAACTTTTATCCGTTTGATAGATTGGTCATAATATTATCTAAAAAAATTAAAGTATCCTTCTAATGAAATACCTCCACAATACCAATTTGAGAGAACCTTATCCCCTAATGTATTTAGTAGTTTCAAATTAACCATTAACTAAGAAAGGAAGGCAAAGAGAATAGCTCACTATCTTTAGATTTCTTCTAATAAACTACATGCCTAAAAACACATATCCTTCATTGATTCTTTATAAGCATCCATGCATCAAGAAGATCAAGAGAAGTGAGATAAATAATTAAGCACATATATTTAATTAATTGTTATGAAATGCATTAATTAATTGTGAGGACCCTATTCATCATTGCTAATTTTAAGCAAGACAAAAATAGTACTCAAGCATTCCATTGCCGATCTAGCTATAAATATGGATTCTTGTACGTACTTCTAAAAATGAACGATTAGTTAAGCCCTGATCGAGTAACTATATATTTTAAAAAATAACCAAATGAATAAATAAATAATGGGCGTGGAAAAATTAATGGCGAGATTAAGTGAAGCTAGAGTAATTACTTTGTTTTTAATGGTTGTCTTAGCCATTACTATTCCATGCCTTGAGGCAAACATTGGAGATTTTGATGATTATCTACGAGAAAAAGCAAAGGAAGCTCGTAGAATAGCTCTTGAAGCCTATGAGTCCGATCCTTTGAATGTTACATCCGAGCTCAATATGCATGTTCACGTGTATGTTATACGTTTTTTTATTTTTTATTTTTTATTATTATTGTTAGTGGATTGCAATTTTGAGAAAGATTTAATTTTTTTTATATGTTTACATTTTAAGTGAATTACTGTTTGAATCTTAAAAAAAAATATTTGTTTCAATTTAGTCCCTAAATTATGAAAATTATATTGAAATTTTAGTCCTTGAAAGATTTGACTTATCTCAATTTATTCCGTAATTCATGAAAACACCAAATTTAATCCCTGAAAAATACATTGTGTGATTGTGTCGCAATTTTGTTCACGCGTTTCATATTTTTGTTTTTGTTTTGGCAGGGACAAAATTGTGATACAAAGTATTTTTTATATACTAAATTTGGTATTTTTTATATATTAAATTGGGACAAATTGAATCTTTCAGGGACTAAATTGAGATAAGCGAAAGTTTCTAAAAGATTTATTGCACTTGTCCCAATTCAATCTTTAAATCGTGAAAACACCAAATTTAGTTTTTGATACAAAGTATGTTTCAGGACTAAATTTGGTATTCTCATATTTCAAAGACTAAATTAAAACAAATATAATTAATATCGTCTTTTAAGACTAAATTTGATATTTCATGATTTATTAATTAAATTGAGACAAATATAATCTTACAAATACCAAAACATCTATTTATTCTTAAATTTTCCCAATATATGACACTCACTTTGATATGGTACATGCAGGGCAATAAATGAAGTCCATAACGAGGACCACGGCAATAACACAAGGAGGGACCTAGTGGAGGAATACAAGCTGGGGGAGAAATACACCGGACCATGCATGGCCACCAACCCGATCGATCGCTGCTGGAGATGCGACCCGAACTGGGCCAACGATCGCTTCAAGTTAGCCAAATGCGCGATGGGGTTCGGGCGCAAGGCCGTCGGAGGACTAGGCGGCAAGATCTACGTCGTAACGGATCCCACCGACGACGACGTGGCCGAGCCGAGACCCGGCACCTTAAGGTTCGGGGTGATCCAGAAGGGACCGCTATGGATCGTGTTCGAGCGATGCATGGTGATCATGTTGAAAGAAGAGCTATTGGTGTCTTCGGACAAGACCATTGATGGCCGAGGGGTCAATGTGCAAATTAAGGATGGTGCGGGGATCACTTTGCAATTTGTGAATAATGTCATAATCCATGGGCTTCGGATCCGTAATATAAGGTCTTGTAAAGGTGGTATGGTAAGGGACTCGGTGGACCATATTGGGCTTAGGACCAAGAGTGATGGAGATGCCATAAGCCTTTTTGGTGCCACCAATGTTTGGATTGATCACATTTCTTTGGCTGATGCTGAAGATGGGCTTATTGATGCCATCATGGGCTCTACTGCCATCACCATCTCAAATTGCCACATGACCAAACATGATGATGTGAGTAATTTATAACTTTCTTGGTTTCTAATCTACTTATTATATTGAGCGGGTGAGTCTACGATGCAACTTGCTGCATGCATGTAATGCAATTTCGACCGATAGGATTGTGACATACACGTCTGACCAAACATTGCATGCATGCAACAAGTTGCATCATAGACTCACCCTACTTTTTGTCATGTGTTTTGTATATATTAGAAAACTTTATAAAAAAAAGGTGAGTCTATGATGCAACTTGTTGCATGCATGTAATGCAATTTCAGCCAATAAAATTGTGACAAGTGGGCAGGATGACTTGAGATGCAATATAATTTTCCACATGTCACAATCCTATCGGCTGAAATTATATTTTATTTATGCAACAAATTGCATCATAGACTCGCCCCTTTTTTTATAAGGTTTTCTAATATAAACAAAACACATGACAAAAAGTAGGGTGAGTCTATGATGCAACTTGTTATATGCATGCAATGTAATTTCGGCCGATAGGATTGTGAGATGTGGGTAGGATGACTTGAGATCTAATGCAATTTTTCACGTGTCACAATTCTATCGGTCAAAATTGCATGCATGCAACAAGTTGTATCACAGACCAACCCAAAAAGTAATTTTGTGACCAATCACGATAAAAGTGAATATAGAAGACCAACCTTAAAGTATAAATTACATGTATATAGCCCCTCAACTATAAAATCTCACCAAATTAAAACTTTGCAATTTTTGCAGAAAAAAAATACCTCCCCTAACTTTAATTTTCTAGCTGGCCAAAAAAAAAAATTTACTAGGATAGACACGTTCAAGTATTTAGGCTTAAATGAACTTTTGGTCCCTATTGTTTTTATAAAAGTCTTAATCCTCCTAGTTTAAAAATAAACAATTTGGTCCTCCTATTTTTTGAAATGATCTAATTTTGTCCTTTCTATCACATTTTCATCCATATTTTGATGTCAAGTTTAATAATAGGCTAAATTAAATACTAAATTTGAGCATGAATTAATAGTTTTTTAAAATAAATAATAGTTCAATTGATTATTATCAAATTTTACACTAAATTTTTTAGATGAATTATGTGATAAAAAGATAGAATTGGATAATTTTACAAAATAAGAGGATTAATTTGTATATTTCTAAACTAAGGGCAAAATAGTTATTTTTTCTATTTTTATTCCATTCACATCACATCACATACATTGACGTGATATTTTCATTTCCTCCTCTTTTTTCATTTTCTTTCCCATTCTCATTCTCATTCTCATTCCCTCATATTTTCCATCAAAAGAACATACCTTAAGTTATACTCCTATCTCTTAAAACATCTTAAAATTTTTTTTCCACTCCCATTTGTTTTGAAAAATTATGTTCCTCTCCTTTTAGAGATAAAAAAACTTACAATTTCATCATTTTTTTATCAAAATACCTTTATTTTTATTAATATTATATACAATTTAATATGTATTTGATTAATATTAAAAATATAATTTTTAAAAAATATAAGATAAATTAAAAAAATTAATTTTAATGCAATATAAATAATTGTAAAATAATTAATTTAAAAAATATTTCTTATAATTATCATAATTATTTTAGAAAATTGATAATGTTATTAAAGGTATTTTAGCCAAAAAAAAGAAATTGCAATTTTTTTGTCATTCAAGAAAATGAAGTGCAGGTTTTTAAATTAGAAGGAAAAAGAGTATGATTTAATAATCTTTTAAGAGAAGAGACTATAATTTACTCTTTTTATAACTCATGAGGATTTTCTTTTTCTTTTTCTTACCAAATTGACAAGGTTATTTGTACATTATCATAATTCAAAGGTCAAAATCTCATTTTAGTCGTTTATCTTTCATCCAAGTTTTATATTAGTATTTTATCTTTCAGAAGTTCTATATTGGTCCTTCTGTTAATTTCTTCCATTAACTACTGACGTGGTATGCTGAGGTGGACACATCATCTCTCCTACGTGATCATTTAAGCTAACGTGTCACTCCACATTATCACCACATCATCGTCACATGATCTTCTATTTCATTGTCTGTGATGACATGTCGATGATGTGGAATGACACATCAGCTTAAATGGACACATAGGAGGATTGATGTGTCCACGTCAGCAGTAAACTTAAGAAATGGACGGAATTGGACGGAAGGAACAATATAGAACTTCTGGGAAAGATAAAAAACCAATATAAAACTTCTGAAAGATAAAGGATCAATATAAAACTTGGGTGAAAGATAGAGGATCAAAATAGAGTTTTGACCTAATTCAAAAAACTTTCTCTACATTTTAACCTTAATTATATATAAGAAGATAATAAAAGAATGAATGTACATAGGTGATGTTGTTCGGAGCCGGTGATGCCTATAGTGGAGACAAGGTGACGCAAGTAACGGTGGCGTTTAACCACTTTGGGAACGGATTGATACAGAGGATGCCACGTTGCAGATTCGGATGGTTCCACGTGGTGAACAACGATTACACACATTGGATCATGTACGCCATTGGAGGAAGCGCCAACCCCACCATACTGAGCCAAGGAAATCGCTTCATTGCTCCCAATAATGTGGCAGCCAAACAGGTCACAAACAGAGTGGGTGCTGAGGAATCCGTTTGGAAGAATTGGCAATGGCAAACACAGAATGACGAGTTTCTAAACGGTGCCATTTTCATTCCGTCGGGCCCACCGATAACGACCTTGGCTTTTGATAAAGGGAACTTGATTGAGCCCCGACCCGGTATTGAAGCGCCGACCCTATCGCGCTTTTCGGGTAGCCTTAATTGTAAGGTGGGCGAGGCTTGCTAGAAACTTAATTAGAATATATAAAAAGGATAATTAATTAGATTAATTTAATCCTCTAGGATGAATTATTGATGATGATACATATATGCATGCCTTCAACAAGCAATACTTTCTTTCTTTTTTTCTTTTCTATGGGATAAAGGTTTTAATTTTAGAGGAAACTTGTTGGTTGGGGTGGGGTAAGATGAGAATAAAAATATACATTTTATATTTGTGTATATATATATATATGGTGAATGAATTGCTTTTACTTTTATTTCCTTAGTCTTTTTTTCTATTATATATTTATAACGTATAATTATTGTAATTATGATATAATTAGTGGATAATCTTAAATTTTTATCTTTTTTTATTAGTTCTATATTGATCCTTTATCTTTTAAAAGTTTTAAATCAATCATTTGTCTTTGTAAAACTGTCTATTTTTTTCGTTAAATAATGACGTGGCATGCTGAAACTTTTCAAAACTTATATTTGCACCCCTTCTTCAATTTGAAAATTTTTATTTCAGTTCCAATTCTTTTCTAAAAATCCAAACCAAACTTCTGTAATATCCATTCTTTCTCCTCCAACAACTAGATCTTATTACAAGTATTAGCTCTCACCTTCCATTTGGCCCATTTACATCTCCTATATCAAAACTTATATATATACACTTTGGTCCCCATTACTATAAGGAATATGAAACTTTATTTGACACACATAAATGCATACATATGCACTATGATTTACAACAATTGCAACTATCGCCATTGGAATTTGGACAAATCATTTTTACTCCCACCACCACCACCACTGTCACTTTCGCTGTCACCACCATCGTCGTCGCTAGATTTAATTACAAGGAAAATTGGTCATTATAACTCATTTTCATTTTTATTTTCATAGCCTCAATTCTATTCCCTTTTTCTGTTATAACCTGGCCTTGTATCTATCCAGGCTTCCATCTGCGTTGTACTTAGCTTTATAAACCCATTTGCTACCTATAGCCTGCTTGCCTTGAGGTAAATCTATAATCTCCCATGTATTATTTTCTTTTAAGGCTGTTAACTCTTGTTTCATGGCCTTCACCCATTCTGGATCTCTAGCTGCTTGATGATAGGTATATGGTTCTTGAACTTTGTTAACATTCGTCATGAAGGCTACATATTCCTCGAAAGCAATTATTTTGGATCCTGAGGTACCCTATACTTCTTAGCAACACAAACATAGTCTTCCAGTCAAATTGGTGCCCTTCTATTCCTGGTTCCAACTCTAGCTTGAGCAGGAGGGTTAATCTCAGCTTCTTGATGGTCATAATCTTGTTGTTCATCTAAGCTCAGATCTTGCACCTCATCTCTTGTTATATCAGTAGGTTCACGAATGTTTACTTGTGTTGGAAGCTCTAGTGGATCTTGTTGTGCCTTCTCATGCCTCTGATACCATGGACAAATCTAGATTCCAGAAAAGATCTGAATAATCCGTGTATTGATCAAACCAAAACCCAGTATTTATAGAGTACAAAAGAGAGCTAAGAAGCTTAAAGAAGAAACTGATTAACAGCAAAACCCAACGGCCTAACTAAAATCGAAATAGAAAAGGAAACTAAAGGAAAAACACTTAAATGAAGCGTTCCATTTAATGAAATACAAAACCCCAAAACGCTACGTACTACTAACAAAGAAAAGAAGAAATAAAGTAGTCATTGGAGTAAAACGACCGTTAGATACTGGAACCACTGAAACACTAGTGGCAAATTCAACAACAGTGCAGCAGAAGCACTAAAGGCTGAAGCAGAGGTAATAGAGCAATAAACGCAGTCGAAACTCGAAGTTAGAGTAGAAGATGAACGTGAGAGTGATCCATATATACGCAGGTAAGTTTGAATTTTAGTAGGATTCTGATTTCAAAACATATCCTAATATTTTGGAGTATCCAACCGTATCTGAAAAATGTATTTATTAAAAAAAAGAGAGAGACACGCATCTAATACATAATGCATCGTGTTGGCGGAGTGTCGATGTGTCTGACACTGACATTGTGAGGTAAAGAGCGTATCCATGCTTCCTAGACAGTATACTAGGTACAATTTCCTCAACATGTAAGCTGGGACTAAATGTTAAATATTATTATAAATTAATAAATTTTAATATGAAAAAAAACTATCAGAAGTTTATTTGATTTCAAAATATACGTTTTGTAATTTGTTTGAATATGCTTTAAGGAAAAGAACAAAATGTATGCTTCAATGTAAATAATGCATGGCCAACGTTTAAAAAAATAAACACACATAATGAGTATAAACACAAAAGACATAACGGATTGAATTGTAAATAGCATTAAAAAATTTTACATTGGAGCCATATCAACGTTAAGATTTTTTGCTATATATATGGGTGTACTTAGTTCATTTGGAACACACATAGACAGAAGAAAGAAAAAAAACTAGAGAGAAAAAATAGTAATCTCATTTGGGTGGAGAAAAGGTGTGGGTGTTCTAGAGTCATGTCTACTTCTTTGTGTAGAAGTTGTAGACTTAAAAAAGACGACTGTTTGGCCGTTGTATCCTGGAGGTGACGCACTTGGGTACCACTACACCGGGGTTGTAGAATATCATTCTACCCGTGGAGAGCGTGAATTACCTTAAAGATAACGAGATACTCGTGCCTCGGTCAAACAACACGTATTTATTTTAATTATATTCATCTTTATCTCTATTGTTTCTATTATTATTTTTTCTTATTTTTCCTTGTAGTCCCAACAAGTTTAAGGTATTCCATCACTATCATGGAGGCTGCAAATGAAAATAAGAATGGAGTTGGTGATCTTAACAAACCTTTTTCGCTTCAAAGGTGTTCACTTCAAGAGGTGGAAAGGGAAGGTTTTATTTTATTTAAATCTTTTAAAAGTATCTTATGTATTCATGGAAAAGAATCCAAAAAAGACTCATATTGATTCCATGAATGATACTGAAAAGAAAGATCATGCTGAAAAAATAGGAAAATGGGAACGAGATGAATATAATTTTCGCTACTATTTACTTAATTGTTTGGCTGACGAATTTTATGATTATTATGAGAAATCATATGAAACAGTCAAAAAGATTTGGAAGGCCTTGCAGAAAAAATATGATACTAAGGAGGCTGGTGCAAAGAAATATGCTGCAGGTCGCTTCTTTCGTTTTCAAATGGTAGATGACAAGTCTGTGGTGGAGCAAACTCAAGAGTTCCAAATGCTGGCTCATGAGGTGCAGTCCGAAGGGATACAAATTGAAGACAACCTTATTATGATTGGGATCATTGACAAGCTACCCCAATCTTGGAAAGGAGTTCCAAAAATCTCTACGTCACAAGCAAAAAGAGACAAGCCGAGAAAGTCTCATCACAAGAATCCGAGTAGAAGAGGAGGCTAGGAGTCAAGATCTTCTCATGACTCAAAATGAGAATGGAAATTCTAACCCCAAGGTAAATTCTCTTGGAACCAATGACTCTTTGCCTCAAGGTAATAATTTGAAGCAAAATGCTCAATTGAAACCCAATGGTAAAAACATGAAAAAATATAGAAATGGCAATAATAAAGGAAATTCCACCCAAAATAATTTCAACCAAAAGTTTCAATTCTCTTGCTATGTTTGTGGTAAAAAAGAACATATGGCAAAGAATTGTAGACATCATAATAAGGGTAATGCACCACAAGCCAACAATGTTGAGGAACCCTTAGTGCTATGATAACTGAAATAAACATTGTTGGTGAATCAAGTGGTTGGTGGGTAGATTCTGGAGCCACTAGGCATGTTTGTTATGATAAAGATTGTTTCAAGGTTTATACACCTTATGAAAAACTTAGAGACATCATGCTTGGTGACTCCCACACTACTCAAATTTTGGGTGAAGGAGATGTAGAATTGAATTTTACTTCTGGGCGTACTCTCACTCTCAAGGATGTTCTTTGCACTCCTAAGATGAGAAAGAATCTTATGTCTGTCTTTCTACTTAACAAAGATGGGTTTAAACAGACTATTGAGTTTGACCAATATGTTTTTACCAAGGGTGGGAACTTTGTAAGCAAAGGGTATGCTTGTGATGGAATGTTTAAATTGAATCTTGATATGAATAAAATGTCTTCAAGTTCTGTTTATTTGACTTCTGTTGGATATATTGGGGTCTTCGGGACTAAATATCCGCCCATTTTGGAGTCCGATCGGGTCAAGTGAGGATCTGTTGGAAAGCTTACAGAGAGACGAAGAGAACGAAACGAAAATGACTCTCATCGGAGGTCACATGAGCCCGTACTCGTGGCCCAAAGTGGGCTAAGTGATCATGATGGAAGTGAATATTTTGTTCATATTCCAAGTCCCACATTGCTTGCGTTAATGATGGGAGCTCTCTCATCCTCCTATATATAGGAGTGACTCCACCCCTTTCTAGTTGCTCATTCCATGTGTTGGAAAGGGGGGTCCCGTTTGGAAAACCCCACATAGTATAATATTTCTCTTTCTCTTGAGTCCTCTTCCGCGCATCAGTCGTGGACATGTGGCTCTACCTCTCGGAGGTAGAGTCCTCCGTTTGGTGCGACCCTTTTCGGAGATCATCAATTGGAGGTCAGCCCTGGTGGAGCAGAGGCACTAGCAAGATTCGAGGTTTTAGCGATGGCATCCAGGTTAGTAGCTTCCGCAATTTATATTTTTGCTTGGACTTATTTTCGGTATTTCTTTTCAGTTCCTGGCTCAGCTCGGGTCATGTGGATCCGGGCCTTTCCCTACATTGGTATCAGAGCCAGGTTTATGCTAGAGCTCTGTTCTCCATGGATTGATGAACCGAAAAGGGTTAGAAACATGTTTAGGGTTTATATGATTTTATTTTATTTAAAACTTAAGAACATGAATAGGTTCCCAGTTTTAATTATATATTTTAATTTTGATTTAAAACATGTGATAATCATATATTTAGGGTAGGGTCCTAAAATTTTTGAATTTAAATTATGTGTTAATTTTTTAATTCAATATTGGCTGGTAACTCGTACCCTAAAACCTAGAAACATGTTTAGGTTCCCCTTTCAATATTAATGACCCTAATTTGCATGCATGTATATTTAAGGTACGTGTACCCTACAAATTAGATATATACTTGTGGATGTATGCTACTGCTTTGGGGAAGGGGAATGTATACTAACGAGGGTGACGTTGACCGGCCGGGAGGCAGACGGAGTCGCCGCCGTCGGTGGTGGCCGACGGCGAAGTTCCGGTGGCCGGCTTCGCCGCCGACAGTGGTCGGCCGGTGGTTCACCCTGGCGACCAGCGCTGTCGCCGGCAGAGTTCCGGTGACCGCCGGCGCCGGCGGAGTTCCGGCAACCTCCGCCCGCGTTGACCGTTGACTGGTCAACTCTGACCGTTGACCAGCGTCGCGAAGTTTTCTGTCGTGCATAATTTCTCTGTTTTAGCTCCGATTTCGATGATTTTTGAGTCGGTTTTCTTGTTTTCGCGAGACGAATCCAAATATGGGGACAAATTTGGGTGAATTGGAGTCTAAAGATTGGATATAACCATCTCTTGACTCATTCACATACACAACAAGAGAGAAGATTTAAGCGATTTGTGATCGTTTAAATTACCTAAAGTGTTTTACTCGAGTGGGAGCTAGGGGCAGCATGTGGCAAACCTATAACTCGATGTAAATGCTTATCTACGTGGGAATTTAAATAGTAAGTGACTATTTATATTATCGTAAGCATTGTAATCAAGTGGAAGTTCGAGGTCGTGCCTGTGGCGACTCGATGTTCTTCTTAATCGCTTACATAGTGGGAATCCAAAAGGGATTTTGAATAGTATGTGACTATTCTATGAAAATTGTTGAGTCAAGCAGAGAAAGGTGTACATATATAGGCTCTCTGTGTGATGAGAGTGGTTGACCCCACTTCTCGAATGTAGAGACTGACTATATCTACACTCGTCTTGCGTTGATTACAATTTTCCAGGGTTGTGTGTTGTGTAATAAGGAGCTGTGTAATTAGTGTTAGCGTTTAGGATTGACTGATAGTATAACTACAAAACTTGTAAACGTAGATCACATTAGAGATATCTCTTTGGTGACACTGTGGCCACAAAACTGAGGCAGCTTACAATCAAGTTTGATGCCTCCAAGATGCGCTCTGACAAGAGAATGAAGACGCATCTAAGGGAGAAATCAAACATAATTTGGGAGTGTGAGTAAGCCTGAAAACTCCCCACTGGTAAACAGTGAGTTCAAACTGTTGCCAGATCTCTTCCCTCCTATTGGGAGAGCATATAGGTCATTCCGACCTTAACTAATACCATCAAGTTTCTTGATGGTATTAAACACCACCTAGTGCACAAAGATTGGTGGCATAAGGTTGCAAAATCTATCGAGCACGCAGCCTAAGTGGCTAAAGTTACTTAGAGCTCTAGGCTCCAAGAACAAGGACAATGGATCCAAGAGATGTGGTGCTAGGAAGAGAAAGGGTAAGTGTAATGTAAGTAGCCTCAGTTGAAAGGAAATACAAGAGAGGAAAAGAGATTTTGGCCAAGGTCAAATGTTGCTTGTGCCATTCCATAAGGCACTATGTGCAAAAAAATTTTGCAGCAATCATTTTCCTCTCACCCATGAACATTGGTTCATAGAGTTTCGTCCTCTGCCCAATGGGAGCAGAAGTATCCTCGTGGGAACAAAGCATTATTAAAGTTAAGAGGTTGGGCAGCTACAAAAACGAAGTTGCGTAGTGGCCACTCTTTATTTTTATATATGTTTTGTGTTCTAGATACTGAACGGAACTCATTATTAGTTGTTTTTCCGTGAGAGAATTTAATATATAATGTGATCTACATGTTCATCATGACTCCTTAGTGTTAGTTCTGATTTTTTGACAATGGTTGTGTTGTGATACACATTGAATTACATTCCCGTAATTCAACTGGTTGCTTTGCTGTGTCTTCCTCTGTGGATGATACACCTATTTGGCAAGTGCGTGTGGGACGCAATTACGTATTAGCAAAGGAGAATTTGTGAGGACAAATTCCCAATGGTAGTCTGTAAACGTTTTCTTGTAGTCAAAGCAACCTAAGAACCATTCAGTCATGAAATCAGAAAATCCTCTTTCATCAAATTAGTTCACTCGGACATCAAAGGTCCAATAAGCGTAAGGGCAAGGCAAGCAGTCTAGTATTTTCTCACAGTTATGTGATGAAATTGGATAGTTAAACAACTAACTATTCCACAGCAAAATGAGTTGCTCCTGGAGTTGGTTAAGTTGATAATGACTTAGGTGAACGTTCTCATTTACTTTCGTACTTAGCCATATGCCCTTCCAAATTATGTGAGTGACTCCTTATGAATTCTAGTTAGGTAAAAGACCTGATTAGAGTATGTTGAGACCATGAGGGTATACGGCATACTTGATGCTTCTTATGAGTATGGGAAGCTTGACCCTAGAGGCAAGTAGCGTATCTTGGTAAGATAGCTTGGTCACTCAAAAGGATACATCTTCATTAGCGAGAATGAAGACACTTCAATCACATAATTTGAGTCTAAGGATATAATTGTCCTTAAGACAAACTTTTCTAGAGCAAGGGAGACGGATTTTGGGATGTGCACAACACGTTTAAAGGAGTGTAAAGACGCATCTCTAGTTGTTAAGTCCAGTGGGAGTAATGCTTACGAGGAGTATGTCTTCCACGAAGCACAATCCAAGAGGAGTACTAGAGGAGTACTAAATTATCAAGTAGAACTTTTTGATAGTTCAAAAGGCTCTATCCGGCCCTACTAGTAAAAGTTGGATTAAAACGATGGAAGAAGAAAAGACAAAGTCTATAAGGACATTCCAAGTATAAGGCTTGGTGGATCTGCCCCGCGTCACAAGGCATTTTGAGAACAAGTGTGCTATCAAAAGTTAAGGGAGGAAGATTGGTTAATCGATCACAGCTAGGCACATTAAGCAGTGAAGAAGTACACACAACAAGAAGGTATCGACTGTGACGAAACCTTCTCGTTTGTTGTGTGGTCAGAGTCTGATTCTAGCTTTGGTCACCAGTTTAAGTTTGAGAGTACATCGATTAGGATGTCAAGACCACTTTATTGAATGGAAAACTAGGTGAAGGGATCTACGGCCACGAGTACGTAGGTCTCATGGCAAAAGGCCAGGAGCGCAGAGTATGCCAACTCCAAGGATCTATCAAGATCTCACAAATTCATCTAGACTCGTGGTAATTGACCACTTAATCCATTTCAAGAAAGCTGAGAGTATTTCATTACCCTCACGATATATGTAAAAAACATATGGCTAGCTAGAAATAACACAGAGGCTGCTTTAGCTAATTAAAGATGGTTATCCTTTCATCTTTAAGATAAAGGAATTGGGTTAGGCAGTGTGAGTCAAGATTCATGGAGAATGCTCCAAGAATCGACTCACTCTGTCACAAGAATCCTATAAGAAGAGATTCTTGGTGGATTTTATTTGAGGAAACCTGAATCCGAATGATGTGCTAGTAGCAAGAGGCAAGAGTTTGAGTCTTGCTACACGTCTTTAGAATAAGTTAGAGATGATTCATTGGATAGTATTTTGATACATGTGGTTGGTAGCTTGAAGTACAATTAAGATTGTACTCGCTCAACGTGTTTTTTTGTAGTCGGCTTTGTGAGCCGTTATCAGTAAAACCTAGGTCAGACACAATATTTAGAATGTTCTGAGGTACTTGTAGGGCACTGCTGACAATCAATTGTTTTCATCATATTAGTGACCTACAAACGGTGAGCCACAAATTGATGTCGATTGGGTAAGAGACTTGGATGAGAGGACATCCACGTCTTGCTGTGCTTTGCTAAGTACTGGAACCATCTTGCAGAGAGGCAAGTAAGGATTATGCATTTCTCTGTCCACTAGGGATATGGAGTTCATTGCATGATTATCAGTAGTACAGGGCAGTTTGGATTGGAAGATCTAAAGTCACTTATAGATCACAGACAGAGCTGTTGACCTAGTGACACTGATCTCATCAAGTCAAACAGCTATGGTTTACACCAAATAAAGTCTAAGTACCAAAAGAGAACGCAACACAACGTTGTATGAGACATCATTACACAGTAGTTAACTACCCTGTTGTGTCAGTATAAGCATCAAGTGACCGGAGAGAGGGTCCTCACAGTATGATCTGTGATAGAGCATTGGCTCTATACCCTCACGGACCCGCATTGGTGGGTTGGCTGTATAGAGATACAAGTCGTAAAACTAGTATTTTAGATACACAAGATTGCTTAGAACCAAGGTGATTTAACATAGTTTATGTCATGAGGACAAGCTTTGTGAAAGCTTTATTTCTTGAACATAAGTAAAGTGTAATGCCTAGGCTTACCTTTATTTTGTGTGGATCAAGAAGTAGAAGCACTTATTACAGAATATATAAAGTATGTCGTACAGGTTTGAGAGGTTGGCTCTCTCACACGAGCAACCGCCTTGGACACGCAAGTGGTGTGGGCCAAGATGAGACTTGGATGTTTTTTCCTTGAACACCAAAATGGGATATAGTGTGAATATCCAGAGACAGCTGAAAAGTGCCGAGTGTTGGACAGGAAAACGCCACTGAGAATTATTAAGTCGCCCTAGTAAGTGTAATAGGATGAGATCTACTAAGATATGAGGTCTTATGATCGAATTATGAATCCCCGCTATTCATAATGCATGTAGCCAGACATGAGTGCTCCACTTGGCGCTATGTGAAGCGAGCGAAGTGTGGTAGCAAACTCAAGTCAGATTCTAAGTGAGTCTGGACTAAGGTCTGTGTGGTGTAAGTGATTGAGGATCAAAATCGACATACGCTCAAGAACACCACAACGTGCGTTTCATACCGCATGTGCTTTAAGTACCGCAAGGGAAGCATGTGAATGAATCCCTGCTTCAATGCTGTGTGAGTCATTGAAAGGATGCATCAATCCTTTCAAAGGGGTACCCTTATGCACTTTGACTCTGTCATGAAGAGATGAGGTAGTGCATGCTACTTTGATACCTTTCCAAGAGGCTATGGAAAAATACGGTCCGATGGAAGACTGTCAGGAAAGCAGCTATCTTTGATTGAACTGATAAAAGGTCGAAAGGAAGGTTGTGTTGACATATGCATGTGTGATAGTATCCTGAGGTCGGCCCATTATGTGATCCCTTTGAGGTTCTCATGGATGTGGATACCTATCGCAACTGAGTGTGACTGAAGTCCTAGTCTTATTGTAGACTTAAAGGGATTGGACTAGCCATGTATATGAACACGTCTAGGGAACCCATGGCACTATTTTTAGGTGAGACATGTGGTCACATCATCAGACACTTGGGTTGTAGCATCACTTATAGCTGGGCCCTAAAAGGCTTCTAGTATAAGGCTCCCACATATCGTGTCAAGCGGTCACGACTGACACGGAGTATGAAAGAAGACGACGAGAAAAAGAGAAATAGAGAAGTCCTTTGTGATAAGGATAGTCATGGGCCTCCCACCATGTGCGAGTGGGAGTATGTTGGATATATTGGGGTCTTCGGGACTAAATATCCGCCCATGTTGGAGTCCGATCGGGTCAAGTGAGGATCCATTGGAAAGCTTGCAGAGAGACGAAGAGAACGAAACGAAAATGACTCTCATCGGAGGTCACACAAGCCCGTACTCGTGGCCCAAAGTGGGCTAGGTGATCATGATGGAAGTGAATATTTTGTTCATATTCCAAGTCCCACATTGCTTGCGTCAATGATAAGAGCTCTCTCATCCTTCTATATATAGGAGTGACTCCACCCCTTTCTAGTTGTTCATTCCATGTGTTGGAAAGGGGGGTCCCGTTTGGGAAACCCCACATAGTATAATATTTCTCTTTCTCTTGAGTCCTCTTCCGTGCATCAGTCGTGGACATGTGGCTCTACCTCTCGTAGGTAGAGTCCTCCGTTTGGTGCGGCCCTTTTCGGAGATCATCGATTGGAGGTCAGCCTTGGTGGAGCAGAGGCACTAGCAAGATTCGAGGTTTTAGCGATGACGTCCAGGTTAGTAGCTTCCGCAATTTATATTTTTTCTTGGATTTATTTTCGGTTTTTCTTTTCGGTCCCTGGGTCAGGTCAGGTCATGTGGATCCGGGCCTTTCCCTACTACTTCTTCTATTAATTTTTGGCTTGAACGTTTATGTCAAATAAATGGTAAATATGTAAAAAGAATGAGTAATTTAGGATTAATACCTAATATTGATAATAAATTTGAAAAATGTGAATTTTGTAGCATGTCAAAAATTACAAAAAGACCTCATCTAGGTGTTGTGAGAAATTTTGAAATATTAGATTTAATTCATATTGATATTTGTGAATTTGATGGTCATTTAACTCGTGGTGGAATTAGATATTTCATAACTTTTATTGATGACTTTTCTAAATATACTTATGTATATTTGATGAAACACAAAAGTTAGGCTTTTGAAAAATTAAGAATATTTTTAAATGAAGTTGAAAATCAATTTGGCAAGAAAATTAAACGTTTTCATAGTGATAGAGGAGGTGAATATGATTCAAATGAGTTGAATAATTTTATTAAAAATTTGGGAATTGTTCATGAAGTAACACCTCCGTACTCACCTGCTTCTAATGGAGTAGCTGAACGTAAAAATAGAATGTTAATTAACTTGACAAATTCTATGTTGATGCATTCTGGCATTTCTTTGAATTTTTGGGGTGAAGCTGTATTAACTGCTTGTTTTGTGCTAAATCGAGTTCCTCATAAAAAAGTAGATAAAACTCATTTTGAATTATGAAAAAATTATAAACCAAGTTTAAAATTTTTTAAGAGTATAGGGATGTTTGGCATATGTAAAACATGCAGACCCAAAAAGATCTAAATTAGGTCCTCAAGCTTCCACATGTGTTTTTGTAGGCTATTCTTTAAATAGCATAACTTATATATTTTTTGACTTAGATAATAAAATAATTATTGAATCAAGTGATGCTATATTTTATGAAAATAAGTTTCCTTAAACTAAGAAATAGTAGGGGTCAATAAATTATAAAAACAAATATTTCTATTCCAAGCTCTTCTTATCAAGAAAATAATATTGAAATAGAACCAAGAGGAAGTAAGAGAGCTAGAATAGAAAAAGATTTTGGCCCAGATTTTCTAGTTTATAATGTTGAAGATAATCCTTTGTCTTTAAAAGAAGCTTTAGCATCACCTGACTCAATTTTTTAGAAGGAAGCTATACATGATGAAATGGACTCACTCATTTCTAATAAAACTTGGAAATTGTGTGATTTACCTAGTGTATGTAAAGCAATTGGTTGTAAATGGGTACTTCGTAAGAAGTTAAAACCATATAGTTCTATTGATAAATATAAAGCTAGACTTGTAGCAAAGGGTTATACTCAAAGAGAGGATTTAGATTTCTTTGATACTTTTTCTTCAGTTGCTAGAATTACATTTATTAGATTTTTTATTGCTATTGCTGCTATCCATGATTTATTAATTCATCAAATGGATGTAAAAACGGCTTTTCTAAATGGTGATTTAAATGAAGAAATATAGATGGAGCAACCAGAAGGTTTTGTTGTAGAAGGACAAGAAAATAAAGTTTGTAAATTAACAAAATCTTTATATGGTTTAAAACAAGCTCCTAAGCAATGGCATGAAAAATTTGATATGTGCATGCTTGAAAATGGTTTTAAGTCTATTGAATGTGATAAATGCATATATCATAAATCTGTTGAGAATGATCATGTGATTATTAGCTTGTATGTAGATGATTTATTAATTTTTGGTACAAGCTTAGATGTAATTAAAAATACTAAAAATTTGGTTTGTCAAAATTTTAGTATGAAAGATCTTGGTAATGCTAGTGTCATTCTTGGTATGAAAATTACAAGAATGAATGAGGGAATTTTCTTGATCAATCTCATTATGTGGAAAAACTTTTGAAAAAATATGGATTTTTAGATTGCAAACATGTCTCTATTCCTTTAGAGTCGGATATCCATTTGTTTCCTACTACTAATGAGAATTTGATCATTGATAAAAAAGAATATGCTAGTATGATTGGGAGTCTGCGCTATTTAACAGACTGTACTAGACCTGATATTTCTTATGCAGTTGGATTGCTTTGAAGCCTAGTATGGAACATTGGAGTGCAATTAATATCTTATGAGATATTTGTGTGACACTAAAAATTATGGCTTGTTCTGTAAGAAATATCCAGCTGTGTTAGAAGGATATTTTGACGCTAATTGGAATACATTATCAGGAAACTCTCTTTCTACTTCTAATTATATTTTTACTTTAGGTGGTTGTGCAATTTGTTGGAAATCTAAAAAACAACAAATAATTGCAAAATCAACTATGGAAGCTGAGCTTATTGCTTTAGCATTAGCTAGTGATAAGGCTAAGCTAGTTGGTTAAGGGATATGTTGAATGAAATTCCCATGTGGGAAAAACTTGTACCACCTATATTGATACATTGCGATAGTACTACTGCTATGGGTAGAGTACGAAATCGCTACTATAATGGAAAATCTAGTCCCATAAGGAGAAAACACAGTATTTTGAGATCTCATATTAATAATGGTACCATTCATGTGAAATATGTAAAGTCAAGAGATAATCTTGCGGATCCACTTACAAAGGCTTTACATAGAGATAGGGTCTGGAGTACATCGAGGGGGATGGGTCTTAAGCCCATAGAATTAAAAGCAACCTATGAGGATACCCTACCAAGTGTTTAGTGATCCTAATAACTTGGTTCAAAGGGAAAAATGAATTATAGAGTAGCTGTGGAATAAATGCACCTCTGTAAGAGTCTTTAAAACTCTTAAACTAATCCCTATGGTGTAAGTGCATTTCCTGCAGTGTATATGTGAGGTTGAGTTTATAAACTCTTAATGAAATCTGTAGCTCTTAAGAGTGGGGTGTCTTAATTGCAGAAGCACCCTTGACAGAGTTCACTTATTTGAATGTGACGGAGTGGGGCCGCTCCTAAGAGAATATATAAGGGCATATATTCTTGAAACACATTCAAGAAACAGGATGCGCACAAAGGCCGCATAATGTGCGGGCTAGGGCTCATTAATTGCACCTGGGTTATTATGTGCAAGATATGTATCTTGTTTCCCCTAACAGTCATAGTTCAAGGCGAATACCATTATTGGCTCTGGATCAAGATATGTATTTTTTGCTAAATATAGATTCAAGGCAATGTCATCTATATTATGCATAATAATCTATCTCTACCCAAATAAAAAAAATGTGAGGTAATTTATAATAATAAGTGGGGGACTATTAAATATTATTATAAATTAATAAATTTTAATATGAAAAAAAAAACTGTCAGAAGTTTATTTGATTTCAAAATATACATTTTGTAATTTGTTTGAATATCCTTTAAGGAAAAGAACAAAACGTACACTTCAATGTAAATAATGCATGGCCAACGTTTTAAAAAATAAACACACATAATGAGCATAAACACAAAAGAAATAACGGATTGAATTGTAAATAGCATTAAAAAATTTTACGTTGGAGCCATTTCAACGTTCAGATTTTTTGTTATATACATGGGTGTACTTGGTTTATTTGGAACACACACAGACAGAAGAAAGAAAAAAAGAGAGAAAAAATACTAATCTCATTTGGGTGGAGAAAAGGTGTGAGTGTTCTAGAGTCCTGTCTACTTCTTTGTATAGAAGTTGTAGACTTAAAAAAAGCGAGTGTTTGGCCGTTGTATCCTGGAGGTGACGCGCTTGGGTATACCACTACACCGGGGTTGTAGAATATCATTCTACCCGTGGAGAGCGTGAATTACCTTAAAGATAACGAAATACTCGTGTCTCGGTCAAACACCACGTATTTATTTTAATTATATTTATCTTTATCTCTATTGTTTATATTATTATTTTTTCTTATTTTTGCTTGTAGCCCCAAGACCAAAATACAATAAAAAAATAAAAGATTATCAAGCTTCCAACTATCATATCCAAGGTGTTGGAGGTGGTGGATACAGAAAAAAGATCCTCTACTGTCCGCTTATTTTGCTGTCTCTACTGTTCATGGGAAACGACGTCGCTTGGGGTTCAATTTGCTTTTCCTTCTTTTATATATTCTGATTTCGGTAGCATTTTGAAGATGAAGATTTTGAAGGAAAATATTATATTTCTGTATTTGGGATAAAATTAGTCTTACAAGTTAGTCCCAATAAAAATATATTCTTGCAATATATAAAATTTATATTTGTCTTTCATTTTAGTCCCTAAAAATATATTTTTGTTGAATTTTATATGAAAAAATCATTTTTATTTTTAAAATTTATATTTTATCAAGGAAGGGAATGGAATAGTACTTAGTGAGAAAAAACAAAATTAAACCAAGTAGGGAAAAAAATAAAAACCCAAAATAAATTTTTAATATAAAATTCAACATGAATACATGCTTAGTAAAGATAATCATGAGTTGGGTATAGATAGGGTACAATAGTCCCAAACCCATACTCAGACATGATGAGCAAACATCCTCTTCTTCCGAATCCTTTGAGTACTCGAATTCTTGGAGCCAAAAAAATTAATATAACATCATTTTGAATTATCAAATACATAAACTTGGTTTAATTTTGTTTTTTTTTTCTCACTAAGTACTATTCCATTCCCTTCCTTGATAAAATATAAATTTTAAAAATAAAAATGATTTTTCTATATAAAATTCAACAAAAATATATTTTTAGGGACTAAAATGAAAGACAAATATACATTTTATATATTGCAAGAATATATTTTATTGGGACTAAATTGTAAGACTAATTTTATCCCAAATACAGAAATATAATATTTCCCTTCAAAATTTTCATCTTCAAAATGCTAAAAGAAGGAAAAGCAATTGAACCCCAAGCGACGTCGTTTCCCATGAACAGTAGAGACAGTAGAGGATCCTTTTTCGTGGATACAAGGGCAAAATCATCTCCGCACAAGAAAAGCTTCTCCACACATAAGGATATTTAATTTAGGAAAAAACTTATCTCCATTTCATCCAATTCCCCAATATAATTATGACACGTGGCAAAAAGTGTTTAAATGACCAATCACAGTAGAGAGAGAATATAGAAGACCACCTTTTATATGACCAATCATAGAAGAAAGATAGTGTAAATACAATATATGATTGGTGAAATTGAATGAAATAGACATAAGAAAATGGACCTAAGTTTTTTTCTTTAATTTATCCCCACACAGGAGGGTACTGGCATTACATAACTCCAAAGCGTCCCTTATTGCTAGCACCAAAATCATCAAATTCTATATGCAAGATTACATATGGAATTATAATGTGACTAATGTTAATCAAAACTAATTTTAATCACATTTTAAAAAATAAAGGTGAAAAAAATCAGGATGTTAAATATAACCCCTATTTCAAAAGAATTGTAAAACTTCTGTAAGATTATTTAAAAGAGTAAAATTGATATATATTATGATTTTTTCAAATATGACCATTTTACTCTTATATTAAAAATGAGAATGAAATAAAAGTGGGTTAAAAATAACAAAAATATAAATTAATCACATTATAAAAATAAGATATGTTTAATAAAAAAAATGTTTGGAATTACAAGATGCGTTACATGACAAAACAACAAATCAAACGTGCCTTAAATAGACGGCTCGTGCAATATAATATAATAATCTACATTCGTAAGATAATTTTTTTTAATTTAACAAATATAATTTGTGAATAGTTAAAGATAAGTACTCACTTTGCCAGATATAATAATCTACAGTGTTAATTCGAGAACTCACTTTGCCAGAACTATCAGACTGATTCAAGATGATCAACATCAATTGTTACAGACACAATTAATATGCTAACCCACTTTTTTTCATAGTTTTTTTTATTTTTTTTAATTTAAATTTGAAAAATTATAAACTTTTTTTTAAAGAATAAGAGTTATAGACACAAAAAAATAAAAAAATTCACATAAATAAGAACCTACCGTTTTAGGAATCACCTTTATTAGGGACTAAAAAGTTAGTCCCTAATCTATTCATAGTAAATCTCGGTTTATGTGGAGTTTTTAATTTTTTTTGTATCTATATCTTTCATACTTTAGATATTCTTTAGAAAAAGTTTATAATTTCTCAAATTTAAATAAAAAAAAATGAAGAAAACTATGAAGAAAAATTGGCCTAGCATACTAATGCATAGAAGAGCCAAGCACTGGATCCATTCTCCTTGAAAGCGGTGGTCGTCCACCACGTGGACGGAAAGGAAATCGGTACGTTCGAGGAGATCGGAAATTGGATCCGATGCAATTCCCGTGCAATTCCTATAAAATACACATTTTTACTTCATTTTTGAAGTACTAATATGGACTTACACTAATAATAATCCACTATGAATAGATTAGAGACCAAATTAATATCAATATTGACAAATATCATCACCTTAAATGAATTAGGGACCAAATTGTTATTGATATTAAAAAATAATCTCATGAGGCTATTGAGTGATGATATTTGTCAAAATTGATAATAATTTCATTCCTAATCTATTCATAGGGGATTATTGTTAGAATAAATCCGTATTAGTACTTCAAAAATAATTAAAAATGTGTATTTTATAAGAATTGTACCGAAATTACACGGAAGGGAATTACACCGAATCCAATTTCAGGAGATTTATAGAGCCGCCATACCCATGGGTCACGTCTAGACGGGCCATGGTTTATGGGATGGATGAATTGTTGTCCAAGAATATCAAGAAAGTGAGTGGTGAGGTGGCATGCCGCAACTGCAAGCAAAAGTACAAGATAGAGTATGATTTGGAGAGCAAGTTTAGTGGTGAGAGAGTTCGTGATAATGTGATTTTTAATGTGACTAATGTTAATCAAAACTAATTTTA
Source organism: Senna tora (assembly GCA_014851425.1). Lineage (NCBI taxonomy): Eukaryota > Viridiplantae > Streptophyta > Magnoliopsida > Fabales > Fabaceae > Senna > Senna tora. Next base: position 24,565,937 of record CM026272.1, read on the forward strand.
ATTTCATTATAAAAAATAAAGGTGAAAAAATCAGGATGTTACATATATATAACCCCTATTTCAAAAGAATTGTAAAACTTTCTATAAGATTATTTAAAAGAGTAAAATTGATATATATTATGATTTTTTTCAAATATGACCAGATCATATTTAAAAAAAAAATCATAATTTTAATTAATCTATTTAATTCAACTAATTATATTTGAAAAAATCAGGATGTTACATATAACCCCTATTTCAAAAGAATTGTAAAACTTCTGCAAGATTATTTAAAAGAGTAAAAATGAATAAATGATATATGTGAAAATATCATAATATAATTAAAAGTTTAATGTTCTCGAGAATTGGAGAATACGTAGAAATATTTGATTATGGGGGCCAAAATTATAATTATTTTTTAAAAGAAAAATAACATAAAAATGGGATATCTATAATCTATGTGTGTATACAAGGACTTCTAAGTTTCACCTATCTAAAATCTCAACAAATGGTATCATAAAAATATGTTAAATGGCATTCCAGATATTCAAAGAGTGATGCCATAATTTGATAAGTGGTGCTTTGAGATTTTAATATATTACTGATAGTAATAATTAACACCAAAAGCAAAATATGTAAAATTAAGTTTTAATTATCTATATTTATATCTATATCTATATATCTATATCTATATCTATATATATATGGCTTTGGAGTTTTTGGTGTCACACAAGAAAAGTGTGACACCAAAAAAATAACTTCCCCCTCAAATTCCCAATAAATAACCAAGTATGATAGGTGGTTACTAAAAAAATGGAGAGATGCATAACTTCTCATTTTTTTAATTTTTTATTTTAAATTATGATAAAAATTCTATTTAAAATTTTAAAATTATCAAATATTTAATTTTTAATAATTTTAAAATATAATAACTATTTTATATTATATTTTTAAAAAAATTAAAAATAAATTGCATGAATGCACGTAGGTGCATACGAAGCCTCTAGTATATATATATATGGCTTTGGACTTTTTGGTGCCACACCAGCAAAGTGTGACACAAAAAAAAAACTTTCCCTTTAATTTCCCAATAAATAACCAACTTCTCACAAAATAACTATATTTTATAATTAAAAAATACAAAAAAAATAATATGATTGGAGGATGTGGGAGAGAGAAAACAAGTATGATAGGTGGTTACTAAAAAAATGGAGAAGTGCATAACTTCTCACTTTTTAATTTTTTTTTATTTTAAATTATGATAAAAATTCTATTTAAAAATTTTAAAATTTTAAAATATTTAATTTTTAATGATTTTAAAATATAATAACTATTTTATTTATATTTTTAAAAAAATTAAGAATAAAATAACTTCTCAACAAATAACTTCCCATGATTTAATATAGTATTTAAAATATAATTATTATATTATATTTTGAAATTTAAAAAATTATCAAATATTTATTATTTTAAATCATAATAATAATTTTATCTTATATATTTTTTAAAAAAATAAAAAACAAATTACATGCACAGTATGTGCATGCGAAGCCTCTAGTATATAATATGCAAATGTTAAGTACCGAATTATCAATGGGCGTAGCTTGCCTTCAAGAGCATCAGAAGTTTACTAGCATATTATTGTTGGGGGTTAGCATACTTCTCGGCACAACAATACCTATTCGATTTTGCAGACAAATAAGTACTTTTGCATTCCACCACCTTGTTGCACTGCATTGTCAAAGTCGATAAGCAATAGACATTTAGATTAGCTTCATAGGACGCCACTCCACAACGCACACCACCATGCACCAGTTTCAAGGACACATTAGAGGTTAAAGCTGTCCACCGAACTGATGTGATAGAAATGTATGGTAGATTATTCTTGTATGCAAAAACCTTCTAGCTAGTTACCTTACACATTATTTTAAGAACTTAATTGTAATATAGTAGATATCTTTGAAGGACTAATTTGTATGACAATATAATTTTTTAGGGACTAATTTGTATAATAGTATAATCTTTCAGGGACTAGTTGATATAGTTAATCATCAATGATGCCATGTAGGCAGTTAACGGTCCACGTCAGCACTTCCGTTAATGGCTTTTAACGAAATTTGACGGAATGACTAACAATAAGTTCATCTTCAAAGACTAAGTTGGATAACTGAAATCTTTCAGAGACCAAATTATCAATGAACCAGAGACTAAATTATATATATACTCAAAATTAAAACATAAAGACTTCATCGACCAACCAAATGAAATAGTAACTAATGTCATAACGACTAGAGTGTTCAAAGATAAGTTTGATTTGGTTCGTTTTTACTTAAAATTGAATTAATCAAATTGAATTAAAACATAAAGACTTCATCGACCAACCAAATGAAATAGTAACTAATGTCATAACGACTAGAGTGTTCAAAGATAAGTTTGATTTGGTTCGTTTTTACTTAATCAATTTTGTTGAATTTCGAGGTTAATTTGGTTCATTTTTTTGATAGGTTTGGTTCATGCTGATTCTCATTTTGACATAAATTAAATAAAATTCTAACTTCACATGATTTTTACATTTAAAAGACATAAAATAATAATGTTAAAACTAATTTTAAAAGTTCAAAAAATAAACAAATAATATTATACTAAATAACTAAACCTAAATTATTTAGTCAAGATTATAAAAATAATTAGGTGCACACGGTTTGGATTGGTTCGGGTTAGGGGCGGGTTGGTTCGGGCTAGAGAAAAATATCAGCGGATTGGATTGGTTTGGGCTTACTAAAAATGCATCAACCAACCCAAACCATTCACTGGCGGTTTGGGTTGGTGGGCCAGTTCTTTTTTTTTCTTCCTTGATTCATTGAGCAGCACTAGCCAAAATTTAAAAAAATGCTTACTATAAAATAAAATATAGTTTAATAAATTATATTTCATAAACTTTTTAATATCATATTTCATTCATTTTTTTTCAAATTTATTTGAATTATGATGAATCTAACTAGTTGTGATCTTGTTATTTGAAGTTTCAATGCATTATGCATATAATATATTTATAATTCAACTATGTGGTTGCCTAATTAATTTTATGATTGGAGAGATTTGCATGTTGGGTAATGGAATGATAAAAAAAGCATAAAAGAATATTTTGAAATTAACCTATCAAAAAAAATTTTAATCATAAATGTATAAAAAAAAGTAATTTTTGGCGGGTTGGTGGTTTGGTTCAGTTTCGACGGACTCAATATTGATAAAATCGCAACCCGAACCGCCATGGTTCGAGCTGAAAAATTTCAACTCGAACCAACCCGCCAGCCCGAACCAAACCAACCCAACATGGGGTTGGATTGAGTTTGACTGGTTGGCGAGTCAACCCAAACCGGTGTTCACCCCTAAAAATAATGATAAGTACTCAAAATCATATAAACAAATAATTACAATATTTAATAAAACCATATCAAATATTCTTATAAATAAGTGTTTAATTAAAAAATTACTAAGATTGTCATATATAACATTAAAGTATTATTAATGATATTAAGCACAAAATATTTTTTTTATTGTTACTTTTTATTAAAAATTTAATTACTTTATTAATTTAATAAAATATTAGTTAAATAATTAATAAAACTTCATTATTTACGATTTTTATTAATTAAATATTTAATTGTGTTAATTAAATAGGGAAGTATAGATTTTTGGCAAAATAAATAAGGTGAGATACAAAATCTTAGTAAGAATAATTTTGTTCTAGAATATTTAAATTTCAACTTCTCTTTAGAGAATCAGGCCAAAAAAAAAAATTGTTTCAGCAACTCAAACACTACTAAGAAATCAACTAAAACACCTCAAAATTTAAAAATAAGTGCTTTGGGGTAAAAAGGCGTGCCAAACGAGCCCTTAGAATAATAAAGAAGCTTGAAGTAACACTTACAATTACACTAGTTCGATAGTTGAAAATGATGGAATAATAAAATTTTGCAGCCATTTCGGCCATCTTAGTACATTAAAACCCTTTGGAGAGGGTCGCAAAAGCTCAACTAAAATTAGTACTTTGTGCAAGTCAATATCCAGCAAACCCGTACTTTCCCTTCTTCCCTTCTTTCTGTGCAAACTAACTTTAATTCAGAGCTGCAGAGACAATCTTTAAAGCCCATTCCCAGCCAGTAAAGTTCACAGGTATACCCGTCCCAGAATCTGTGTGAAGTTACCACACCAACAAAAGCAAGTCCTAAGTTGGAAGATATTCAAAGCATAATTACACAAGAACAGACAAAGAATGGTTCCAATACCTACTACAATTACCAAGCATTATGCACTGTCAGATTCATTTCCTGAGTCAACGTTCATGGGTTGCGGATTCTTGTAACCACTGATCTCGTCCTTGTAACGTTTTTTATCCGCCCGAGCTTTTGCTTCAAAAGGTTCCTTCTCCTCCGCTGCACAATTCAGCCAGAAAAAGAGAGAAAGATTAGTTGTGACAAATAGTAGTCTGTAATATTGATCCTACCATTAGAACTGGTGCATGGAATATTTAACTTGGCATCAACCATACCTGACATCTTTTTCCATTTCTCTCCGAGTACTCTTCCCACATCCGTAAATGAAATGCCAGGATTAGTTTTCTTCAGATTCTGTCAATAAAAGAACTTTCAGTGACATAATTATTCTGGGAGAACTCAGATAATAACCCCCAACATACAAAGACAAGTAGATAACCATTTCATATGGATTAAAATATATTCATCTGTCAAAACAGCTTTAGTATCACCACAGCCAATGTGTGATAAAGAACAAACCTCTCTTTCCATTTGTGAGAAGAACATGAAACCAGACAATGCCCTCTTTGGCGCATTTGGATCCTTTTTCTTCTTTTGCTTTTTCTTTTTTCCATCTTCATCTCCATCTTTAGATTTCTTCTTAGAAGTAGATGCCTTAGAAGACACTTCCTTCTTTGATTCCTTTTTGGCAGATTTCTGAGAATATGCGTTCATTAATGTCAGACACACTATTAGTTGAAGGAGAAAGGAGGGGAGGCATGGAAATTAGTTTGTATCAGAAGACCAGGAATGAAGCTAAAAGAAATCTCTAACCTCTTTCCCTTCGCCACTTTCACTTGCGTCAGAGTCATCTTCTCCAGAATCATCAGTTGGAGAACCACCATCATCAACATCAGCAACAAAATCCTCATCCTGTAGTTGATCACTGATTAACATCTGGTACAGAGAAGCAAACCAATCCCAAGAGAACCCAAGCCTTGCCTTTCCAAGCACTCACATCCCAAAATAAGAATTATTTTAAAGAAATAAAAACTAATACTGTGAAAATGCCCACACAGACTAAATGAAGGGGTATTTACCCAAACAAGCGAACACTAAGATGCACAAAAGTGAGCAAAACCGGTAACACAAGAAACTTAGATGGATACACATAAAAACAGGATAAAGGAGGAGTATAAAGCAACAAAATTTAAGTGAAAGTGATCTTCCAACTTCCAAGGTCAACCAAATATTTTCTAATACCAGTTAATATAATTACTGCCTCCCTTATTATTATTATTATAGAAAAAATTAAATAATCTAAATACTAATAAATAAACTAGGATACAAAAAATAATGTAAATAGCACCTCTTCATCACTCTCATCTCCACCAGCTAAATTCTTGATGCGCTCAAGATGTGGATCAACAGCATCATCAACATCATCCCGAAGAACTGCAGCAACACCATCAGCTGCCTGGACACCTCCTAGGTTCATAATCTTCATGCCCTTTGAACTGCATGGAGAAGCCAAATGTGAATACGTAATTATTTATCAATCTCAACTGTAGGATATGGGAGACAAAATTTACCTGATAAAGTCAAACAGATTGTGGTATTCATTTCTCTGAATATTACGGAACAGATGCTCTTGCTCAGTTTTTAGTCTAATAAGAAGGTCAAAATAATGCATATTTGAACCACCAGCAGCATGCCTCTCAAATTCCACATAGTCAATCTAGTAAAGAAGGATCAAATTATCAATCTCCAATTTATAAACAGGCATATCAACCAATGAGCTATATCTGATCCTCTGTAATTTAAATGGATCTTACCTCTTCATGAAGAATGAGGGTAGGAGGTTTTGGTAGAAAAAAGAAGCTCTTCTCAAGGGGATACAAAATTCCATCTTCAGCTTTCAAAGACGATTTCACTGCATAACCATCTTGACAGCTCCTGAATTTTCCTGGTTTGGTAACTTTTGCACTAGATAATCCTCGCAATATTGTTGTAAAAACTTCATGGATAAGGCCCTGAATATTGTTGATTTGAAAATAAAACATTAAACATCAATTATATCATATGAATAGACCAGAAGCAAATAACTAAATTGCCAATGCATTCTTTCATCAACCAAGATACCCCACAGATGTTGAGAAGCATTAATACACTAAATATTAAAAGGGAATGAAGGAGTGGAACAAGGTAAATTACCTTATATGAAAGCTCCAACTTGTCCTTGTACTTACTGTGCAAAAGATCTTCACTCATTGACAAGGTGCTTTGAACTACATAATCAGTTTCAAACTGTAAAAGAAAATGAGGAAGAGATTTTAGGTGTAGAAAGAAACCCCAAAACTGGAACACAATGAAATCAACAAGCAATAATACCTGCATCACAATGTGTGGGTACAAAGTTTGTCCTTTACGAATAGGTGGATCAAGACTAATAACGACAAAGGTATGTGGCTGATTAGACTGCAGATAAATATATGGAGTTAGTTAACAGGATAATTTTTCAGTATTCTTAAACTAATCACGATAAAGAAAACATCAGTACTAGAACTAGGTAGCATCAACTATTACTCATTTTATGTCGTACAATATCCATGAGATGAGGACAAAGGGTCAAGGAAACAAACCTTAGGAAGTAAAAATAACCGAACTACACTGCTGTACTGGATTTTAAAATCGTTAGCCTGTCCCTGAAGCCGCAAGAATGACAGATGTAGCTCAACACTGTATCGCCCCCTACATAAAAGTAAATTCCTCCACTTATAAATATATTAATCATTCATTTTCCTATAAACAGGTACAAATAAATGCATGCAAGATACAAGGCATTAATATGTGCCAGAAATACACTACATTCGTGCATCTATAAAATTTTGGACCAGACTTGTACGTATATCTTTGCTATCAGGTTCTTTAATAAAAATATTTAACATCTGGAGAACCTAGTGAAGCTGAGTTGTAAAAAACGTCCATTTATCATGTTGTGATTAGAGAGCCTAAGAGCAAAGTTATAAAAACTATACCTTAAGTTACCTAAGCTTTCTTTCCTAAATTTTACTAAGCATTTGTAGACAGTACCTTGGTGTAAGGATAGCAATACCCTCAAATGTGACGACAGCATCTTCACCTCCAGCACCAACATCCGCCACAGACATGATTTTGTCACGGAAAACCTAGTTTAAAGATTTAAAAAGAAAATATTGAGAAATTTACAATTAAACTAACATATCGTAACATCATTCACATGAGAATTGGTCAAAAGTTCATTTTGGTCCTCTATGTTTCACTCAAGTTTTAAATTAGTCCTTTATGTTTCCCAGAAGTTCTAAATTGGTCCTTCCGTCCAAATCCGTCAATTTCTTAAGTTAACTGCTGACGTGGCGTGCCGAGGTGGACACATAATCTCTCCTACGTGTATTAGATAGCTGACGTGGCATTAGATACACCAAAAACACTCAAACGGCGTCGTTTAAGCCAAAAATAAAATCATGCTGAGAGGACCAATATGAAACTCTAATGAAACATAAAGGACTAATATAAAACTTCAATGAAACATAAAGGACCAATATAGAACTTCAATAAAACATAAAGGACCAATATAGAACTTGAATGAAACATAAAGGACCAATATAGAACTTTCATGAAACCTGAAGGACAAATATAAAACTTTTGGAATACATAAAGGACTAATATAAAATTTTTGAAACATAAAGGACCAATTTAAAACTTGGGTGAAACATAGAGGACCAAAATGGGTATTTGACCCATGAGAATTTTATTAGTGTTGAAGAAACTTACCTGAGCAGGAGGACGATTTTCATCACCAACAAACTGAGTGTTGGAATTTGGTATATGAAAACTTATCTCCATCAACGAATCTTTCTAAAAGTGTAACACAAGGTTAGACAACCAAATTGCAAACTAAATTGAATCTGTAAATTGCAATACAGCTCAATAGTCACCACTAAGCTTGAATTGGAAAGTGTGCTTATGAGTTGTTGCAGGTCATTTTTAACTGTAAAAATTTGAGCAACTAATCTAAATACCTCATTTGCTCCAGTCGTGTCATCAACATGAAACTCCAAGATTACATCATTTTTCCCTTGAAGCTGTGTTTGAGAGACATCCGCTAAAGACACCTCAAAAGCTTGCTTTTGGCCAACCATGAAGGTCAGCATATTTCCTAAAATGGAAAAACAAGTTTACAAACACACAGTTGTGACTTAAGGTAGTCAATTCAATTCAATGAACAAGCTTCATAAATCATAATAATGAATGACAAAGGCTGAATTTGATTGAAAGAGAAACTGTGAATATGAAATAATGAGATAAAGTTCCTCTTTAAGCAGGTTCCTTTCCCACAATATTCTTTTCTTTTTTCATACTTGGCAGGATCCAAGCATAGGGTAAATAATCTCTTTGGAATATAAAAAATTATAGAGATAAACCACTTTTCAACAAAAACTTCTATTTTACGAGCAATCAAATTAGAGGTTGTGGAGCTTAAATCATATGATAATCAAATCAAACCCAAAAAAAGAAATAATATAATGATCAACTTTAAATCACAAATAATAAAAGTAAAAGGAAGCTAATAAGATCACAGCATCTTCTCCGAATGATGAAGATAAGCCTACAATAAACATAAACAAGAAATGCTACTGCATCTCCAATCTAGACTAAAATGGATACAGAGGAGCTCTCACTAAAAATATTATATAGTTATTCCTAATATGTGTCCTTGAACATGCTTCTATGTTAAACAGGAGCTCAATATAGAGCACAACACTCTCCGGAGAACATCAATTGCAACACATTATTTAATTATTATATAGTTATTCCTATTATGTGTCCTCGAGCATGCTTCTATGTTAAACAGGAGCTCAATATAGCAAAATACAAAATTTCTGGGGGTACTGCAATTAGATTAACAAAATCGTCTGAGAAATGCACAACACACGCTCCGGAGAACATCAATTGCAACACATTATCTATTATCTAATTATACAAAGATCACAAACCATTTAGATCAACATCTCCCCAATTACGCCCGCTAACAGAAAGCTGCTTCTCCTCTGGTGTTATCCCACATGTATTTTGTAAAAAGGTGGTCACATTTGGAACATCCTACAAAGAATTATGAGAGAACAACAATAGAGTTAGCATATGCAAGCATTCCAGTTCAAGTTATTGAGCCCTGGAACACCAATTTGACAAGCAAAGATACTAAAATCAAGTTACTCAATTATTAAAATCTCAAAGACTTTAACAATCATTTGGAAGAAGACACTTAGATGTTATATCAATTAGAGCGCAAATAAAGGCACCATAATAAGTAATTAAACAAAATATTAGGATCCCTTGCTTGACTCCAAATACGGGTGAATGCATTTATCAAAAACAACAAATATGAGTCAATGCACATTTATAAGGTGGAAAGAGCAACCTGATCACGAAATCCAGTGAATTTGTAGTACAACCCATCTTTGACCTGAACACCTAGTTGATTAGTCCTTGGAATCTTCATCCATGTCACTCCCATCATATCCTTTTTATCAACCTCAATTGCTTTACCACCGCCTTGTTTTTTCCAGATAATTCCTCCGGAATATAATTTCATCTGCCCTGGAGTCTGTAAGACCAACATCAAAAGAAGAACAATATGTAGTTTAGTTATATCTTAAAAGAATTTACTGGAAATTTTCGATTCTATTCCCTTACCTTCAAAAGAGAAAGAAACGAAGAAAATAGTGAATTTTTATTTATATTCTAGGGATCAAAACTTGATATGACGCAGGAAATGCCAACAAAGATTAGGGGCCTTAATAATCACTCTTATCCCACCCCATCGACAATAAGCAAATTATAAAAAAAAAAAAAAAAACCATATTAAATCATTTGGTTAGGTTTCAGTTGGACGAAGGGAACAAAGAACATAAAACACAATTATCTTACTCCTTTCCTCTCCACTTTAGCCCAGAATTTAACTAACAATGGCTACGTGCTAACCTTCTAGGGTTTTAAGAAAACGAAAAGAAAAACCTGAGTCACCAAATGATGTTCTTACCAACAGTATTCACTTTCAGCTTATCAGACCACAAGACTGGCAATATTTCCAGAACAATTAAAAAAGAAGTTTCATTTCATCAACTTCGATAGAAATGTGATTAGGGTTTTAAAAACAACGAAATGACAAATTCGCGACCCTCTCACCTTACACTTAAAATCAAGCCCCAGAAAAAAATGGAAAAATAAAATTAGGGTATCAAAAAGACGCATAAAAAGCCGGGTTTCACCCATGGCCATGTAAAATAATAACTTTCGAAGATGATAAAAAAATGAATCTAACGATAAAACTCGAAGAACGGAGAAGAGATGAGGAAGACGATAGAGAACTCACAGTGCCTCCACGGCCACCCAGAGTTATGTTGTTGAAGAGATGACCGTCCGTCATGGCTGAGAGGGTTGTGCGAAGGTCGAAAGCAGGAAGCTGAAAGACGAGTGAGAGTGCTATGAATGGAATTTATATGGCGCAAAACGGTGCGCAATGCAATTACAGGGTCGTGGCGCGAATGAGAGAAGCTTTGAGCTTTTTTTTTTTCTCTCTCTCTCTCTTTCTAAACAACTTATTTTTTTTATCTAAAATTTCACAAAAATTCTTATGATAGGAAAGTGATTTTTATTGATGAAAGGAAAAAACTTATGTGCTGTTGCTTACATGATTTTGGTAAGGTTGACCAATTAAAAAAAGACATGTGTCACTTTTGAGAAGAAAATTGACACATGTCTTTTTTTAATTAGTCAACCTTACCAAAAGTATGTAAGCAACAACACATAAATTTTGTCCTTAATCAAATTATTTGAATATTACAATAAATTCTTTTATCAATTTTTTAAAAAGATGCATTTGATTGTCATTTTGCAATTAATATATTATTTAAATAGATAAATAGTTTTTTATGTAATAGTTTTCAGTATTAGTTATGATTGATTTTAACTAAATTTTGTATTCTTAATTAATAAAATATTAAAAATAAAATAACAATAAATATTATATAAAATAAAATAACATAAATACATATTTCATGCTCTAATTTATATGCCTCAAGATAACATATATTAAAATTTTGACCTAATTTTAGTAAGATAATTTAGATATACCCAAATATATCATTCATTAAAAATTAATAAATTATTCACCCAAAAAAAAGAATAATAATTTGTACATAAGAAATCATCCAAATGTAAGTAAGAATTAAGATATACTAGTTTTTGAACCATATTTACAAATGTTTATATATAAATATAATACATTTAATTACACAATAATTATTTTGAATCTTATATATATATATAATGAAGATATAAACAATATTTACGTATAATAGAAAAAATATGTGTGGTCTGACTTAATTCTTTAACATAATTGTTATTGAGATATTAGATATTACCTTCAACAAAATGCAATGTCAAAATTATACAGATACTTAACTGTTTATAATTCTGCAACCATTAATTTAACATGTTATACAGTTTACATATACAAAATTGTGTGTGTATATATATTATATAAAAACAAATTTAAAATGAAGAGATGACAATTGACAAACTATTAAAAAAATTCTGAGAATAGTAGAATACAAATAGAATCCCAAATAAAAGTTGATGTGTCAAAATGGAATACACTTTAAGGATCAAGCCTGTTGGTCCAATAAAATTTATAAGGCTAGTTGAAGAATTTTTTGTCGTAATTAAATATTAGTCAGCTCAGCCCAACCCAAAAAATAATAGGGTCAAACTGAGTTACGCTTAGGCAAAAATCGTCCTTTTTTAAGTTATCTTTTATTTTAATATCTATACAATGAGTTAATTAATTGACAAAAACACTATTTTGATCCTTCACGTTTATCCTCTGTCTCAATTTGGTCTTTTATGTTTGTCATGTCTCAATTTGGTTCTTTATGTTTGTCGTGTCTCAATTTGGTCCTTTATGTTTGTAATTTGAGTCAATTTGAGCCTTCCGTTATTAAATAGTTAACGGATTGCTGACGTAGACAGTTAAATATATACACTTAAGCATGCTGACTAGGAATTATTCCATCTCTATATTTGTTAATATTATTTTTTAAATGAAAAATCAATTAAATTCTAAATCTTAATTAAAAAATCAATTAAAACATAAACCCTAATTAAAATTATTATTATTGTAGCCTCCATCTTCATCTTCAGGACATCCTTTAAAATTTTCAATCTGAATCTCAAATTTTTATTTCCATAACCTTGTTTTAATTTTCATAGAGCCCCAATTATGATAAAGTGTCTTCTTCAATCTTCAGTGTCTGAGTTTTGAACTCATCTCCAGCAACTGATTTTCGAACAAGCAGTATTCGATTAAGCTAAGAGTCAAAATTTTATAATTTCGTCTATCAAAAATTAAGACCCAATCCAGAACTCTTTTGACTGATACACCTAATAGATCCCTCATCCAAATTTGAAGCAAAAAAAATCTCTGAGTTGTACTACTGGAAATGGAAACTCAGAAAAATAGGACAATCTGCGTAAAAACCAGAAGTCGACAATGCGGATTCTAGAGGGATTCGACGATCTTCAAAGTAGTCGAGAAGTTCACCTTCCAACATCTCCACCTTCTTCGTCTCCAACACTCAATGGCTCCATTTTCCATGGGTCTGCAACCATGCTCTTATGCCTCTCCAAATCCCTATCGCCAAAATAATCCTTCAGGCTTTCCTGCCAAGAGAAGATGAAGATGCATATACATCTTGAACAACACAAATGTTGCAGCAAGAAGAGAAGAGAAATAAGAAGGCTTTTTAATCTTTAAGAAAAAGGTTTGCTCCAGTCGCCTTCACAATAATGCCGCAAGGTAGAAGAAGAGTCGTTCTCGTCGATGTAGTCGCAACAATGTAGAAGAAGAAGAAGAAGAAGGCTCTCTAATCTCCATTTTCACCTGCTTGTACCGTTGGAATCCTCAATTAGGGTTTATGTTTTAATTGATTTTTTTAATTAGGATTTAGAATTTAATTGATTTTTCATTTAAAAAATAATATTAATAAATATAGAGATAGAATAATTCCAAGTCAGCATGCTTAAGTGTATGTATTTAACTGTCCACGTCAGCAATCCATGAACTATTTAACACCTAGATAACGGAAGGATCAAATTGACTCAAATTACAAACATAAAGGACTAAATTGAGACAGGACAAACATAAAGGACCAAATTGAGAGAGAGAGTAAACGTTAATGACCAAAATAGTATTTTTGTTGTTAATTAATTGTATAAGGTGCGTTCGTTAAAAAGAAAGGAAAAAAAAATAGGTGGAGCATTTACTTTTTCCTTTCCTGTTAGCTTTAAAAAAAATACAAGATATTTATTATACCCTTTGGTTTGACGCAATCTTAAAATTTTTTTTCTTTTTATTATTTTAATATAAGGGGTAAAATAATAATTTTAATACATTTTTATTCTAAATTTTTACTATCAAACACAATAAACCCATTTCCATTTCTTTTTTTTCTACGTAAAGAACATACTCATAGTACTACATTCAGCTTTCATGTTTTTGTTCTTTAAAATAAGAATCCGTTAACACAATTTTTAAAGAACAATCAATAATAGTTCCCTTTGTCTAAATAAGTAACATATTTTAGTCGTTGTCTATTTTTTCTCTTTTATGCAACAATTTTATGTGTATGACATATTAAATTTTTTTCTTGTTACAAATAAAAATCATTCCCAATTAATTTTGTTACAAATAAAAACCATTTGAAAAAAATATATTGTCTGCTGCTACAGGGTAAAAACCGTTCCCAATTCCTTTATTTACATATTTTACTTTATTTGATATTTATTTATTAGATTTGATTTTTATTTATATTAATAGGTTTTTAGGTTAGTGGTTTCCCAAAATAATTATTTTATAATAAAAAAATGTATTAAAAAAATAATTAAAAAAATATGCATGTATTGTGAGAAGATAAAGATATTTTTTATTTCAAAGAAAAATAATAGTAGTTATCCAAAGAATAAAAAAATAAAAAAATTTAATTTTTAATTTCAAAAATTAATAATGATAAATAATTTAATAATCAATTTTTTTATTTCTTTGATCTCCTTTTATTAATATTAACATTATTTTATATTAACTTTATTTTATTCTATCTTAATTTTTTATCTTTTCATATTTTAATTTAACATATGATTATTTTATATTTTATATATTATAAAGTATAAACTCGACTAATCACGTTACTTGGCCAAAAAGGTTAAGAAACAAAACAAAAGTTAATAGATGACAAAACAAAAACAAAAGCAAATTAGATTGCGGCCTGTGCTTTGCACGGGTTCTAGTTTATCAATTAATAATTATATTCAATTTTTATTTATATTGATACAAAAAATAAATTTTAAATTATAAATAATATTTTGATCAAATTTTTGGTCTCCTTGATATGATCTAATTTAATTTAAAAAATAAAAAAATTATTAATAAAAAGTGTAATAATATAGTTTCGAATAAAGAAAAAAATGAATAAAAATAAAAGCATAAGAAAACAAACTTGAATCAAAGATTTACCTTATTTTTAATCTCATTTTCCATGTCATATATGTATTATGAGACAATTAATTTTGATGTTTGCTCTTAAGTGAAAGCGAATAATCTAATAAATGATATTGTAGTAATTTTTATCCGACAATTTAAAATGAATAAGGTTCAACAACTTGAATAATTGTCTTATCAACCTTTTTGGTTAAGTCATCCACTCAGCACTTAACACACACAATTGATTTATAAACTTGAAGTATTTTGTAGACTATATATAAATTAAATAATCTCTAAAATTACATTTGTTTCATTAGAATATTGTTACAAATTATAAATAAAATAGAAATATGAAATACTATTCTAAATTTTTAATTAATATATTTTCCTTTTGCTAATAAAATTGTTTAACCGTTGTGAATTTTTTTTTGTGTAATTACATAATTAATTATAAACAATTATAAAAATTTAAAGATATGTTCAAATATTAACTAAGACTTAGACATATTGCAAAATAAAAACATTTAAAAATGCTAAAGTTCATAAATTGCCTCATTTCATCATAAAAAATATATTTAATCATTTGGTTCAACTTCATTATTTTTTCCTTCACAATAAACTTGCTATTTTTCACTTTACTAAGCTTAATTTTCACTAAATGCAAATAATACACAGAAAAATGTTTTTTTATGTAAATATAACTTATGATAACAAATGATAAAGTGTCTTTGGTACCCCCAACATTTGATGTTTTGGTCAAATATATCTGGACCGTTTCATTGTGTGGTTAATTATGTATCTAATGTTTTATTTTTGGAATAATCTTATCTTTTTTTACTAAATACCGTGATAATAGATAAAAATTGTGACTTATATAGTGTGACACTGACACATGATAAAAATATCTAAATAAGTTTATATATATGTTATGATATTTTTTCTTTCATCTTTATCAAAATTATCATAAAATGTTATTGCATATTAGTTTGAATTAATTATAGTACATAATAAATGACAAAATTATAAAATCAATTATAAAAAGTTATTTTTTGTGAGAGGTAAATAGTAAAGTAAATAAATATAGATATTTTTTAAAAAAAGTATTGCACAGATTTCAAAAAGGTTGTAACATACTAATTAAATGCCAATTTTAATAAATAAAAAATAAATTTAAATTATAAAAAGCAAGTTAACCACAAAGTGACACTTGGCATTTGTGGTTATTGTTTTATAATAAGTAATAGAAGTTAATAATTAAAATAATCTAATGACACACTATATAATAAACGATTTATTTTATTTTTTATTCTTTCTATTTTTTTCCTCCCTTTTCCCATGTACACAACTCTTCAATAAACTCTCAAACCCTTATCAAAAGTCAAAACCCTCGTCCGAGAAAGAAAGCGAAATGGAGGCTCCATACCACGCGTTGCCACCGACCATTGTTGTGTACCGTTGCTGTCGTCTTCCATCCTAGCTTGCACCGATGTTCCGCATATGTGACCGAGGAAGGTAAGTAACAGTTATACTTTGTCTTTCTTTTTCTTCTTTGAAAACTCACTACAAGAAAAAATTGATTTAGCTTTTCCTAGCTAATTAGATACGGATTAGCTAGGGATAATAAAAAAGTTTGGCGCGAAAAAGTGTGAAAATTTAGCTACAGATTTGCTACGGATTTTCCTAGTTAATTAGCTAAGGAAAAAATGTCCAGTTAATTAGCTAGGGGAAAATGATCCCTAGCTAATCCCCAGCTAATTTAGCTAGGGAAAAAATCACTAGCTAATTAGCTACGGATTTGCCTAGCTAATTAGCTACGGAATAGCTAGGAAAAAAATTACTAGCACATTTATTATATGTATATATATAAAATATTTTACATTAATAAATAAAAAAGTGATAAATGGCCCAATGATTGGTGTAAGTGTTACCATCTAGCGTCCAAATATTAGCTAGAGAAAAATCCGTAGCAAATCCGTAGCTAATTCCGTAACTAATCCTTTTTTTTTTTTTGTAGTGACTTCACATTCGCACATTATGGGGGGCAATTTTTTGCCTCAAGGTTGTGCACAAACATAGGATATTTAGATTGAGTTTTGCTAAATAATTGTAGAAGTTAGTTTTGCTGAGAATTTGGATCGTGGTTTATTAGGCTTAGCTTTTTCCTTCGGCGCTTCTTCACTGCCTTCATTGCCTCATGCTCTCCCTCTTTGCCTAGCTATGTTTGATGTTAGTTTGATATTCATCTATTTTTCACAATTAATTCTATGTTTTAAAGTATGAGTACATAATTCTTTGTTGATATACTAATGTATATAGTATGCTCTGGATGAGATGATGATGTTTTACCATGAAATTGTTGTCTTTCTCCTTAGAGCGTCTAATATATATATATACATATGTATATATATGATGATGATGTTTTACATTCAGTCATAGTATATTTAAGAAATTTGGTGGTGCTAATGAGTTGTATTTAAATGTGGAAGAAATTTTTAGAGACAACGTTAGTAGAAATTAAATGAATGTTTAGCCTTCCAAAAACAAACAGTTAGATGAGCTAAAAGAAAGCTTAGAATATTCAAGTGTAGGCTTTTAGAGTCTTACAACCTCTTCTCTTGGAGAATAACCATGGTTTGATGTCCACCTTACAGAGACACTGATTTGAAGAATCATTAATTCAAGAGCTGGCTTCTCCAATCTTTTGGTTAGCTACTTAGCTTTTTATCTATAAGAGATAGACTCAATTCGAAACATCACTAATATTAGAGAGACCCAGGTGTATGGGTGTGTGCGCCCGTGGACTTGACATAAGTCCCCCAAGAACACATGTGTTTTTCTCATTTGAGCACTTCACAGAAGGTTCTGTCACAGAACCAATATGATGAACTCATAAGATCGATCATCAAACTATCAACTTCCTAGCAGAAATTAATACAACATATTACAGCTCCTAACAACAAACCCAGCAAACCTACCAAAATAGAAAACCAAAATAAACCTACTCAATCCATTCAACGGAAAAAAAAAAACCTATTCCATACTTAGTTTTGCAATAAGGTTCATCTAGGATATATGATAGAGAGATAACATTGTCTATTGCATATTAGCAAGTGAAAAGAATTTGTAAATATTATGTATAATTAGACAAACTTGTGACACAGTCAAACTTGCATACATAAAAAACAAATACTCAAACACAAATATACTCATACACAATGCCTATTCTTTTTAATTTCTGTGTGATCGGCCTGCTCTTTGCTTAAAAATATAAGACCGATCTACAGAGAGAAGCCATTGGAGGAGTGAAGTCTTAAAACAAAAGCAACAATTTCCATCAACAATTATGAAAATATATTAATTACAAAAAATATAAAAATATCGTTCAAAAGACAAAAATAGAGACTAATATAATGGGAAGAAAAGTTGTTAACTTTTTTGTTCAGTAGCACAAATTGCATAGCATTCTCCAAATGCTTAAGAGTAATCAGTCTATTTATAATTAAGCACATCAATAATCCACAGATATAAGGAACTGCACTTTTTTTGTCATAGGCTCATAGCAGCAAGACACTGGCCCTAGAAATCACGAACCACCCAACTGATCCTACATCCACTATCAGCAGCACTGAGACTTGCACGGTATAAAAAACATGAGAATTATATTACCTTATCAATAGGTGAAATCCTTTCATTATTGTGAAGCTGTGATGCAATCAAAACCAGAAAATTTTATGCCTTTTGGATGTTTGAATCAAATTCATAACATAGCATAATCAAAACCACAAAATAAGAAACAAAGTATATACCAATGCAAATCATATGATGAACTTTGTTGTTCATGCTTTGTGTAAGCATTACGAAAATGAAGACCAGTCAGAACATTCCTTCCACCTCTAGGAATTCAGTCTCTATCAAGTTGTCTGAGAAGAGAAGAAACCATTACATAAGACCAATTGTAGGAGCAATGGGAACAAAAAAGGTTTAAGTGAACATGTATAAAGAATATGCATTTTTAGAAGCCAAGTTTCTATCAATTTTCAGTTTAGGGTAAAAAAATTAACCTAATGCTTACTCCACCTTAGGCAATCCATTGTTTATGTCTATCATATTCATACACACCAATAATACCACCAACAACACCACATTAACCTTATGCTTACTCCACCAGTCACCTCCCATTCTTCTCTTCTCTTCTCTTTTAATTTTCTCATCCTCCTGCTTTCCTATACCCTCTATATACAATATCTTCAATTCATTTCCTTTTATTAATTAATATTTAATTTCCAAATTCAACCCCTCTTAATTTCCGTTTTTTTCCAAATTCAACCCCTTTTATTAATTAATACCCTCTATCACTACTAACTTTTAACAGTTTTCTTTTTCTTCGGTGTTTTTTGGAGGGTTCAATCTGTTCTCACAATCGCTCGGCTCTACTTTAGGAAGGATTGTAAAGGTCAATAATTGCTGCTTGTGTGTTATGGAAATGGATTTAATTCACGTAAAAAAAATCGGACTACACTTTTGTTAACGTTACAAGAATGGAAATGGATTTAGGGTATGTTTGGTGTAAAATCCAAACAGTAAAATCGTGGTATTTTACGATTTTTAAAAAAACTTTACATCATATTTTATACATACCAAACACATTTTTATCATACTTTTTCTCTCTCTTAATTTTTTTCTCTATATCTCTCCTCACTTTTCTCTACAGTACTTTTTTTTATTCTATCCGTGCATTTATACCAAACGTACCCTAAATACCGATAACTGCAAACCCCAGTGGCAAGCGTGCAGGACCGGCGACTTGAGGTGCTGCAACTTTGTGATGGGATGAATTGAGGTGAAGGTGAGGCTATTGAGTTTGACTGTTTGAGAGAATAATTAATGATCTCAATACAGTTCTAGGGTTTAAATTGTAGAGAAAAAAATGTTTTATTTGGAATTTTAAATTTTTTTATTGATATTAAATTTGAGATTTTGTTGTGCGTGATATTAAGGATAGTATTTACATAGAATTTGAAATTGATTTTAATTAAGAATATGGAGAAAATCAAGGGATTAGTTACGTGTGTTTGATGTGTTTAATAAGAAAGGAATTCATGGCCTCTTAAGAGAAAAGGCTAACTATTAAATATGAGGTTGCTGCATACAAAATTGCATATTAGTAATTGTTTAGGATATTGCGCGGCATTGATTTGTTTTAAAGGCATTGATTAGTTTTAATTGCATATTTTTTTTTGGGCCAATTAAAGCTCACAAAAACATTTTGTCTTGAATCCACAGATAAGGTGAGTCAGCAACAAGGTGGATAACTTTTTACAACTTCAAAAGCATTTTTGGTGGAATAAATGTGATAAATGGCATTTGTTTTTAGAAACCGTCCATTATTTTGACATGCTGGTTGGTCAATCATGCGTGGCTGCATGAACATTCTTCTTGTATATAAATTTATGCCACGCGTAGATGTTAATCCAAGAATCATTAACTCCAGGGTTATGTGTCTCATGAGCAAATCATGCTTGGAGTTGATTTGACAATCAAAGGCTATATGTAGATTCCATAATAAATTAATAGATAAGATAATTATGACATTTAATCAAGATATTCATTAGAGTGAGAATAATAATTAATCTTTATAAGGTCTTGTTCTTTAACAAGAATTAACAAGGAAAATGAAGATGGAATGAGTAGGGCCTATTGGGTCCACCTATTTTCTACTTTTTCATTTCCATTAACCTTTTAAAAAAAAAGAAAATACAAAATACAAAATATCTATTATACCTTTTGATTTGACACAATCATAATTTTCTTTTTTTTTAATTATTTTATATAAGGAGTAAAGTGAAAATTTTAAAACATTCCCATTCTATTTCTATTTCCAAACTTTTACTAATAAACACAATAAACGCATTCCGTTTCCGTTTCCGTTTCCCTTTCCCTTTCCATTTCCATTTCTGTCTAAAGAAACGTGCCCTAAAGCTCATTGTTAAGGACGACTCTCCTCACAAATAACGCTATGTTCATGTCTATAAAATAACTTTACCAAATGTACTCTACACATTAATGTTTAAAAGATAGTTTGTGTTTTTTAAAAAAATAATCAGTGTTAGTTTTGTAACTTTTCAATGGAATAAATCATTTTAACATATAAATATCATTATTTAATTATAGTCAAAATAAAAACTTAATTATTTGACATAGGACAAATATCAATAATACCACACAAGAAAGAATAAGCATAAGGTTTATTTTGACTTGCATTATTGAATTTAAAGTAAGACCGTTAATCATTAAAGCCTTTTTTCACTAGGTAACGTACTATGTCTTTACACATTTCTACTTTTAACTCTGCATTTGTTTGTATAACCGGTCCCAAGCTCAAATAAAAGAGGAGGATTGTATTAAATAGTCGACAGCCAGCTAATCTTTAACAACAAATACTCAATTTATCTTCTTTATGATAAATAGACACGAGAAATTAGACTACAAGAACCTCACTCCAGATTGTAGAATATCTTATCAGCATAACATTATACTTATTTTGATCACAATATTTTAAACGGTGACCATCAACCCATTGGCAACTCCTAAGATTGAAAATGTGGAAGATGATATACAATCAATTGTCCAAAAAAGAAATAGAATTTATAGTGAGGCGTAATGCAACTAAAATATGAAGACAACACTATCGTGAACTCTAGACTTTTGATTCTGAGCCACACATTCTGAAATCCACATAAGGTTTCTGATCTCTTGCTCCCTTAACCTCATATATGCGAAGAACACAGCATAATGAAACTGCAAAGAAAAAAAAAACACAAAATAGAGCAACTTAGTAATGAGAATTGAGAACTAACCACAGACACAGAATTGAAGCCAAGTAATTTTGTTCCAGTGAGCTAATTTTCCACTACAACCAAAAATAATGGGGAAAAAAAAAGAGCAGGCAAAAATAGACCTGTTGCTCAAATGCCAAACAAAGCCTTTTCACCTCCTCCTCATAGAATGCCTTGTCAAGCATCTGGCTCTCTCCATATGATAATTTGGCAAAAATAGACTGATATGGAGGATATTTTTCCATAGCACCTCGAACCTGCACCAGAGACATTCCAGGCCCAAACAGCAATGTTAAAAGCAGCAACAATGACAAACAAAGTCCCTTTCCCATTAGGTATGGTCGGCTATATGGATCAACGCCAACGTGTTCTGTCTTTGCTCATTTCTATAGTTAAACAACAATGTTAAAAGCAATCAAGTAAAAATAAAAGTTGGTAAGACGTTTTTGTCTGATCTAGCCAACATAAAACTCAACAATGCTTGACCAGAAGATATGCAAGACCATAGAAGCATCAATACATCTTTTGGCATGAGCAACCAAAATGTTAACTGGCAATTTTTCACATTGACCTAGCTGTTATAAGCACAAATAAACTACCCTGAGCTACACAATTCAGGTGGACCGTGGGCCTAAGTAACAGACGAACCAAAGAGCCAATCAAACTTATATTAATTTATATCCACCAAAGGGATAGCTTAACATAACATGATTGAGATAAAAACAAAATATACCTGATCAATGTCCTCACAAATTGCCAGTTCCTCATGGCCATAAGGATAGCTGTTTAAGATAAGTCAACAATTAGCAAAAGAAAAAGAAAAAGGCATTCCAGGGCAGCACATAAAACTTCCATTAGATAAATCAAATAACTAATGAGCTAAGAGCTTACAGTAAACCAAAATTAGAGTACAACTTTCGACGATCATCTCTGGTAAGTTCAGTACCAATGCTGTACAAAGTGAAAAACATCAATTTCAGTTATTCTAATCATAGTTGTCAAAATCGCTTGTTAACTCGTACTCGTGAAATTAGACGAATCTACGTTCCTATATAACGAAATCTTGTTAGCTCGCAGGTGAACTCATTTTTTTGCAAACGCATTATAGACTCCGCTATAATCGTGGAATCAGTGTGGACTCGTGATTTTAGCTGCTAATTTACGGTTTTACCTGCTCCATGTAAATTATTAAGGAAGCAAGGCATTCTTTGTAAGCAATTTATTGAAAATATTAATTTATTAACGTTTTTAGCTATTGTGTATGCAGAATGTTAAAGGGAGTGACAGCTGCCAATTCTAACATTGTTAGAAATAAGGATTTCATTGTAAGAAATTAAGTAAAATTATTAACTTATTAGCAATTAAGTAAAATAATTAATAAAATAAATAAACTTTTGGCAAAACAAACATGTAATAGCATCTACTACTTTAATACATATATATTTTTATATATTATTTTTTTAGGTATGTAAACTCTTACGATTTTAGTTACGAGTTTCCTACCCTCTCCCCGAGTTTACGTGAAAAAGCGAGTTTGACAACCTTGATTCTAATATCCAAAAAGGTAAAAAGTTATACCAAACCTTCTTAGCTTCAATATACCTGTTTATGGTAATATTCACTGCCCTTCTATCAGCCTCAAAAGCTAGAAGGTCAGACATGATCTCAGCAGTGGCACCACCAAGTTTCTGCTTAAGAATAACCATTGATGAAAACCATCGAAAATAAAAGAAAAATGAAAGAATATATAGCCATGAGGCCAAAAGCTTCAGTGCACTCACCTGACAAAATTTGTAGAAGTCTTCAAGGTATGCCTTGTAAAGAGTGTTCCTCATTATTTCAATGTTCATGTCATCCAAGTCCTAGGAAAAGAAAGAATATAAAGGAGGAATAAAATTCCACAGAACTACAAGGTCACAGATTCTTGACAAGAAAATGAACATATATCTAAGTAGTTAAACAGTATCAATATAAACATATACAGCAACAACAACAAACAAAGCTTTTACCCACTAAGTGGGGTTGCCTACATGGATCAAAGACACCACGCCAACAAGTTCTATCTTGGCTTATTTTTATGGTTAGATTATTCATAGTTAAATCCATCTTATTAATTTATCCTCTATCTAATCAACTCTTCTTACAAGAGCCTCTAATGGTCTCTTCTGTACATGACCAAACCACCTACGGCATGTTTCAACCAATTTTTCTATAATAGGTGTTAGTGTGTTATCCCTACTTTCTCCCTAATGCAATCATTCCAATTTCTATAGTTTATAGTATGTCTACTCATCCAATGCAACATTCTATTTTTCCTTGGCATGTCCAAACGGGGGTTATTGTTGTTGTGTTGAACGCCAGCAACACAAGACCACTCTTGCACACCTGGCATAGGCCTGGCGACTCGGGGCGACACACACCCCTTGCCTAGTAAAATGAAAGTAAGCCATTGATGCTGACACTATCATATTTTTGCTTCCATCACATGCATAATCCAGTGCAGAGTATAGAGCTTGAAAAGCTGTCTTCAATACATTTGCCAAATGCTGGCTGTCTCTAATTTCTAGATTTTATTAATATTATAAGAAAACTTAATATCTTTGTACCAATTTGAACAGAATGATGATGGACCTATAATCCCAGAACAAAATAGCATCAAACTTTTAGGTGAGAAAATTTACCTCCGATGTAATGCACTCGGAGAAGTATGGTGCCAGAGGAGTGTCAACAAGTACGAGCCTATAGAGCTCCCGCATATTCTGAGCAACCGCCAGAGTAGCAATGCTGAGGAGTGAGGAGAACCAAAAACAACATTATAATTTTATATGGCTACAGTAAGTATATCATATACAATAAAGAAATAATTATACCTGTCAAACATGCCCAGTGGATGGCATTTTTCTAATAATTCTTGAACATCTCTCTCATGCAAGGTGCCAGTGACAATCAAAACAACATTGTCAATCATGTGGCCATATCTGCAGGATAAAAAACAAAAAAAGCTGATTAATTCTAGTTTTCCCCCTTTTTTTCTGCCTTACCTAGAATTAATTCCCTTAAAACTAAAAGTATGGATAGAAATGATTGACGACCCTAGCCAAGCCCGATTTAAATTCAAACTTCCCTCCAAAAAATTGGGTTATTTCAAACAATTGTAACCAGAGTTTCTTAGTAATAACATTGCGAAAAACTGGGGCTACGTTTGGTATGGATTCCAAACAATGGAATCCATGTATTCTCACGTTTTTTCAAAAATCTTTACATCATATTTTTTACATACCAAACACACTTTTCATCATACTTTTTTTCTCTCCTACTTTTTCTCTCTATCTCTCTCCTTACTTTCCTCTACAATATTTTCCTTTACTTTACAGTACTTTACATCCCTTCCCTTCCCATCCGTACATTTGTACCAAGATGTTATTGCAGAGGTCAGCTTAGTAATAACTAATAACAATGATAATTGTAACAATTTTTTCATCTTTCTACCCAAACAATGTATATATGATCATTAAGAATTTCACACCAACAAAGAAATTAATAATTGCAATAAGAGAACAAACGGAAAAGGAAAATTTCACATACGTAATATACTCTAAGAAGGTTGACAAGGGCTCTGTGGCTTGGCATAACATGTGCTTATAATCATCGACCAGCTTAAGAGTACATTTCTCCACAATTGTAGTCGTATGCAATGGAGAAGGTTCTGCAATCGGTAGATCATCAGCATAAATAAATAAATTTAAAATTAAATCTTGCAAAAACCATACAAATAAATAGATATCAACCACTAAATCATCAAGAATTATAAAAGACACTCCAACCAAGCAATTATCAAGTTCTTAGCAGAAGACTAATGCAACGATTAAAACCATAGGGTACTAATTCAGTTCAAAAAAAGTGATATACCAATTCAATTTGATGTCTAATTAACTAAAGTTCTAATTCAGATGATTAGATGCGATAATTAACCCAGCCCCTCAATTTCCCCCCAAAAAAAACCTAAAAACTCACTCTAAGGACGCACCGTTTTGCAGGTAAGGACCATACTCGGTGGCCGAAAGGTGCATCTTGATGTCGTCGAGCGTTTCACACTGGCACAAATTGTTGTAATCGGCCGCTGTGAGCAACCCAGCTCGGTGGCCACGCACGATCGCTTCCAGGTAACCACCATGGATGTTGAACGTAAGAGCTTCGAAGCCGTACATTTTTTTTTTCCTTGAAGACGATCAAAAGGATCTGAAGGATGCGGATCTAATCTACAATGAATTATGGGAAAGTGTCTGGTGATTGGTGATGAATGAAAATAATGTTGGGTAATTTAAAATATATATATATAATAAATCTATGAATAAGATACTATTATAGTATTATGATAAATTTTGTTGGGAAGACATTACAAAGATGCCTTAGAGAACTTTTTTTCTAATACTAAAATGAATGCTAATTTTACTAACGGAGGTGGGTTTAATGTTTTATATAACATGATAAATAAAGAGAGATGTTAATAGTTAGTGTTTATTGTAATATTTTGAATAGGATTAACTTCAATAAAAAAAAATATTTGTGTAAAACCAAAAGATAAATGAATGCTAATTTTTTAATTCAAATTTTAAATATAATAAAAATAGAAATTTGTTTTTATTTTGTATTATATTATGTAGTTAAAATTTAAAAAGTCGAGCCCGAGTGAATTGGCACAAATGATCAAAGATCCGAAAGAAAGTTTTCGCCTCACCCACGGGCAAGGGTTCGAAACCCTCTGAAGCTATCCAAAATTCTGCTTTGATGGGCATCCCTCCTCAGGGAGATCCCCTAGCACCCAAGGGCTAGTTGAGTAGCTGCGACTGGGTAAAATTACTTGCAGTTTAGGCCTGTGCAATAATCCTTTGGGTTGGGCCTCTGTTGTTCTCCCCAACATGCCACTAGTGCCCTGCCTGATAGTACTTAGGAGTGCCTTCCCTTACTACTATTTTCTTTAAAAAAAAAATAATTGGTCTACCCCTTTTGTTTTTTAGAAAAAAGGAAATAAAATTCATTTTAATTTTAATTTGGTTTGATATTTTAAAATTTAATTTTTTTTCATATAAAATTTTTAATTTTAAAATTTTTTTACAATCCAAATTTTAGAATTAAATTTTAAGACTTATCTCTCATATTCTTCATTTTTTTCTAATACAATGTGATAATAAACTTTTAATATTTGATAAATTGATATTTATTATATTTAAGTACATAATTATGTTTTTCTTATATAAAATAATTAACTTTCTTTAAAATATATTTATATAATATTATTACCGTGTGATGTAGGCAGTAGGCCAAGAAAAACAAATTAAATTATTTTTATTTTATTTTTTTGATCTGACATTAAATTATTAAATAAAAAGTCAACAAGATCATTAATTTATTTTATATAGAGATCAGACTATTTTAATTAGAATTTTTTTTATTATAAAAAAATTTAGAATATTTTTAAAATAAATTGAATTAAAACAATTTATTTTTAAAGGATTAAACTAAATCTATCTCTTCTTTCTCTTCTTGCGTACTGAGTACTGACTACTGTTATGGGCCCGAATACTCCAAACATTTTTACATTTTAGAGGGTTTGATTATTTCAGTAGCCCATATAGGTTTACTCAATTTGTAATGGGTCACTGTATTAAAGGTTAAATCTTTAAATTGGTTCTTTATATTTGTACGAAGTTTTATATTGATCATCTGTGTTTCAGAAAGTTTAAATTGGTCATTCCGTCTAAGTCCGTTTATTTCTTCCATTAAGTGTTGACGTGGCGTGCTGAGATGGATATATCATCTCTCATACGTGTCCATTATTTAAGTTGACGTGTTATGTCACGTCATTGCCACGTCATCATCTACTATCATATGTGATGACGTGACGCTGATGTGGCAATGACGTGACATGACATGTTAGCTTAGATGGACACATCAGCACGTCACTTTAACACTTAACTTAAGAAATTGATGGAACAGAAGAACCAATTTGAAACTTCTTGCAAACATAAAGCACCAATTTAAACTTTTTTAAACATAAAGGATCAATATAAAATTTCGTGCAAATATAAGGGACCAATTTGTGGTTTTGACCCTATATAAAATATATATATATATATATATATATATATATATATATATATATATATATATATATTAATGGGTTTGATTATTTTTGTAGGCCATTTAATTTTAATCAATTTTTAATGGGTCCCTAGCTAGGTATAATTTTTTAAAAGAAAACTAATTGAGTTTCCATAGTATATTAATTGTTATTTTGTTGAAAAAGTAGAAAAAAAAGTATAAAATACAAAATTGTGTTTGTATATGAAATGTCAAAATTAAAGTTGAGAAAAGACTAAGAAAAAGAAAAAAGAGATAAGAATAAATGAAATGAAATGAAATGAAAATGTCAAAAGTCCAATAAAAAGAAATAACCTCATTTGTTTCTTTGTTTGGGTTAGCCCACTCAAAGTCTCGAACCCAACCCAACACTATAAGTCCAATTGATAGAATTAATATTAAATAAAAACAAAATATTGGGATATGCATAAGTATGCTTTTCACTTCCTTTCCATGCTTCTAAGCTAAAACATAGACAAATTTTTAGGTGCACGCGATTAAAAAGTTGATAGTCACTAGTCACTACACAAATAATAATGTGATATAGTACATGCACTTGCAAACTTCTTTCTAACATAAGGAAAAAGCAAAGTGGAAAAAAATAGGGTCAAAATTCTATTTTGGTCCTCTATGTTTTACCTAAGTTTTAAATCAGTCCTTTATGTTTTAAAAGTTCTAAATCAGTCATCTATGTTTGCAAGATGTTCCAAATAAGTCATTTTGCCTTACACCGTTATTGTTTTTGGTTAAATGATGACATGGACAGCTGAGCCAAGTATAACCCAAAACAAACTAAAACATAGGCTAAATGTGTACGTACATTTATTAAAAATAAATGCCAAATACACAAGAACCCAAACTAAATCAAAACAGAGGCCACGTAGGAGAGAGATTTTGTTTACATCAGCTGTCTACGTCATCATTTAACGAAAAAAACTAACAGTGTCGGGCGAAAGGGCTTATTTGAAACTATTTGCAAACATAGAGGATTGATTTGAAACTTTTGAAACATAAAGGATTGATTTGGAACTTGTGTAAAATATAGAGGACCAAAATAGAGTTTTGACGCGAAAAAAGAAGAAGCATTTTTTCTTACTAATAAAACAATAGGGTGGTGGTTGTGGTGGTGGTGGTGGTGGTTGTGGATGGTAGATTTTCATGGGAATCATCTCATTTCCTCCATTAAGAAGTCTAAATCAAGTAAAATTACTTCATCTGATCGATCTGAATCGTTGATCGGCTTTAATACAAGTGAACTAATTTTTTTTCTTGGAAATGCTTCCAATCCCACCTATCCCACTTTCAATTCCACTCTTCAAAAATTTCTACCAAACTGGACCCAAGTGAACTACTTTTGTACTTGGAAATGTTAGAATAATAAACTATTATTCTTATCAGGATTATAGGCAAATCATAGAACACTCATACAATATAATTTAAATATGCGTACCTCTTGATGCCATAGCGGAATAGCGGAATAGAACGTGATCAATCGTTCACGTGGAGGCCGGTCTTCCTTTCCTTATCTTTTTCATGTGACTGCCCTAATGGGGAGGCTAGGTCAAAAATTAGATTGGAGATGGGACTCAACCCTTGTATTTATAGAGGGTTGACAATTACCCACCCATCATAGGTAGTCAGCCCGATAGCTCTACACTTATCACATTACATCATTATTGGGCTTAAGGCCCAATCTACAAGGTGAGACCAAAACCAAATTAATCACATTAATTTACAGGTATCATGGTCATAATTGGGCTATACATCCAACCATTATTTTAAATAAAATAAAATACCAATTAATTAAGCCCAATATAAAATAATTTTTCAACATTCTCTCACTTGGGCGTCATTAATTGGGTTTTAAATAATTTCAAAAATAGCTTTGAAAACGACTCTCTGGTTGAATAAGCTAACGTGGCCACTAACATAGCCCAATAAAATCACCTCAACATGATTAATATTCCGATAAGATTGTAGCTCGGAACTAAGGACGAGGCAGCACTGTAAGATTGTGCATTTCACCCTTAATTACACAAACTATTTCTCTTATCAATCAATCACAATGATGCAATAGTGTAGATGCACATTCATGCATATATATAATGTGTGATTCCTTCTATGCATGTGCGCAAGAGTCCTCATCATATTTCCCTAGAAATATGACATCTTTCCAAGAAGATTTTCAAATTATTTCTTATGAAATAATTCTCATCTCCATGAGGAGACACATGTTTCTTTATGAAACACCACACATGTTTCTGTAAGAAACACAAATTTTTACATGAAAAACAGCATTCGCCATAAGGCCATTTTATAATTCATTTTTCATGATTAGTCACTTTCTCAAGGAAAGCTATATTCAATAAAAAATGTCACCTTTATTACAAAGGTCATCTCTATAAAAAGATACATGTTTAGCACAACTTTCACAAAGAAAGTCACCTTTTTTTTTCAAAAGTCATCTCTATTAAGAGATACATATTTAATAACACTTTCACCAAGAAAGCCACTTTCATTTTCAACCTCGAGGTAAGGATAAAATAAACAAAATACAACAATAGCCAAAATATTAATTCATCCATAATAATCAAAACCAAAATGTTCACATGTAAGAACAAATAAAATTCATGGTTTTTAAAAACAAAATGGGAAAGAAACATTGAGCAGAAAAAGTCCTCTCATACTCCCACTAATCAATTAGATCAAAGAAAATGAGAATATCCATGTCCTCTTACATGTTTCTTTAACATAATAGGTTTGAGTCCTTTGATACGTGGGTCTGCAATTATAAACTTTTTATCAATCTGCTCAACTAATATATCACCATTCACCATCTCTTATCACGTCTTGCATGAGAGAGAGATATTTAACATTAATTGACAACTCTCACGCATCAATCACATCATAAGAATACAAGCAAACCTTAAGTTTCAAATTTCTTAAATGATTGATCTTAAATCATCAAATGAAAATAGGTCACAACAACCCCATAAATTCAAAAAGTTCACCTTTCATATCATAACTCTGATTATTATGGAATTTACAATATTTTTTAGTTTCATTATCATCAAACTATTGAATATAAACTATATAGTGTATACTCAAACAACTCCGTCATAAATCCTATGACATAAAATAAGAAATATAGTTTATATTCAATATCAATTTTTGAGTCAATTATTTATAAACAACCAGATAAATGGTCAACTTTATTTCATGACAGTTTGACATTGCATTATCAACATTGTGTATACAACCAAATATATGTTTCAAATAATACACAATATAATATATACAGCTCCAGTTGCTCTACCACTGAGTTGTACCACAATTTACAACACTAAAGTCTATGAGCTTACTTACACAAATATAGTATATTAGATAGACTATATTTGTGTAAACTTTGACAAATATCAGTGATAATAATCACCAAAACAGAAATCAATACTATATTAGATAGACTCCCCTGTGGGTAGAGAATAAAAAATATAGTATATCAATCTAACAAGTCAATTAAAATGATAAACAAATTCATTACAAAACAAATCTAACACCTGTAGGCAGAAAGATTTAATCTGTATATCACTCTAATTGCTCCATGCTACCTAGAAATAACTCATACAGTACCCCCTGCGGGTAGGTAATGAATAAATTAATCTAGATAACAAGATACATCCCATACAAGAAACTCTACTAGTTCAATAAATGAGTCACTACGGTGACAATCATTTATTTACTAATAAAGATCTCTGAGATAAAATTTTGTCCAAGAATTTGTTTTCTTTGTCATACTTAATTTAAAATTGAAAATTTTATTACTTGTAATAAACCTTTATACACAAGAAAATTCATCACTTAAGTGACTCACAAAAATATATGACAATAAGAGAAATAATTCATGTAGCACCTTATGCTAAATTTATATTAGGGAATCATACACAATTTTATATCATAAAATATCAACAAATAAACATGATTTGCTTCCATAATTCCCAACTAAATAATATGCAATATCATTTAGTCAATGATATTAATTTTTCTTTAAAGGTGTCATTTAATATAAAACTAAACTGTAAAATTCACAGTACACTTGCCACTTGCTAATATTAAAATAAAACAGCAAAATTCACAATGTTTTTGCCACATGCTACTATACAAGTTTATATATATATATATATATATATATATATGCTAGTGCACAAGAATTTTTAAACTCACAATATTTTGCCGCATGCCCAAAACACATATTCCTCCCATGTGGCTATTCACATAAACAGTATTAACTATTTCAAACAATGCATTATGAAATTATGATAATTTTAATAAAATCTTCACAATAAAATTTAATAATAAATTTATCGTGCGTTAAGGTGATAAAGAAATAAATAGAATGGAAGAAAAAAATATTTTGAGAATTAAAAAAAAATACGAGACCAATTAATTAATAAGACGAGTAATAATAAAGTAACATTAGATATCCCAAAAGTATAATTATAAACGCCCTTGTAGGTGGAGAATATAACATATACTGTTTAGATTTCTAATAACAAGCAAATTAATTCAAAATGGATTCCAAAATTCAATGTCTGCAGACAGAAGAACTTTAATCCAAATAGCAAATTATTTGCTCTATGATATCAAAAATTAATTTAGAAAATTACCCCCTATAGGTGAGTATTGTTCCCAAAATAATTTTGATATCAAGATAATTATCTCCAATGAATATTTAATTTAACAAAAAAATTATTAATTTCAATAGGTAGGCCACTGAGGTGACAAACTAACCATCTCATTAATAAATTCTTCAAGGAGATTACATTGCCCTCTATTAATCTTGTGTTTCATGTGTTCTTGAGCACAAACAAAATATCATGGTATTCACATACCAAACTTCATTTTATACAACTTAGGAGGACCATTTCGAAAAAGACTATTTTAGTTTTGATTTCGTCCTCAATCCAAAAACCCTTAGCATATGTAATATATATATATATATATATATATATATATATATATATATATTTTCTTCCTCAAATTCATTTTGGACAATAAATTTGACTAACCATTTTCTGTTTGGTGTAGTCCTAACAAACTTATAGATATATCATATATCCGTATGAATTACAATTCTAACAAAAGATGCTTCCCCAAGATACTTCATATCAAGGTGATATGATGATAGCAAGACTTTAATTCCATATAGCAAGTTCATATCATTGTTAGCAAAAATAATCGTGCTCCCACTGATTTTAAGGTATATACACAGACCTACTTGATTTTCATCCATTTTAATAATTAAATTAAAAGGGGGAAAAACTTCTAGACAACATCTCTATTAACTTTCAGCTTAGTCACCAATCACCAGTTAGTATTTCAAAATGAATTTCATCTTTCTAATGATTGAAACATACTAATTTCATCTCTGTTAACATGGTCAATTCTTTAATAACCCAGCCAAAAGCATTCCATCTATATTAATTATTTATTTAATTTTGAACCCAAAAATATGTGTCATAAAAGATAATTGTCTTCTTTTGTCAATTCTATTTTAACTCCCACACTTTGCACATGCAAGGTGGTGAATTAATTAGAACCAATCTGTAATACCCGGAAATTTTCCAATCAACGTTAAGGTCCTAATTTAATTTTTTTATTTTAATTTGGAAGAAAAAGGAGAAAAATTTTAAAATAAATGAAATTTTATTTGGACCAAAATTAGGACCTAACGGGAAATTTTGGGTGTAAGTTTATTAACCCCAAAGTCTATTTTAACAATAAATAAAATAATATATATATATAATATGAAAAATGGGGATCAAAATCGTGACCCCCATTCCACAAGATAGCAACACGCACACACACTTTGTAATAAAATAATATAATATACATAAAAATAATGGTGGGGGCCAAATCGTGACCCCCACCCAATTCTAACACACACACACAATCAAATAAAAAAAAAATATACATGTATGTGGCTGGAAAGGGGGGGGGGGGTCATACACGTGACCCCCCGCTTAATAAAAAAAATTGGACCCAATTGTTTTGTCCAGAGAAGAGAAAGCCGAGAAGCTTGAAGCAGATTGAGGACCAAAACGGCGCGAGAGCTGAGAGGGAGGAGAAGACGTGAGTGAGTGAGGGAGAGCTAACCGGAGCTGCCGACGGCAAAGCTGGACGCCGGGGAAGGTGGTTCGGCGGTCTTCACGGAGGAGAGAGAGAGAGCTCGGTTAGAGAGAGAAACAAACGGGAATAGTATTTTTGGCCGGAGTTTCACCGGAAAATCACCGTTTTGAAGCCGGGGAAGGTGACCGGGAGTTCTTTCTACCTCATTCCATCATCCTATCCAATTGAATCGAGGTAAAAAGTCCCAAATCTCTCAAACCCCAAATTTACCTATTTTAGGGATTTTTGGAAAATTCCTAATTGGTATGAATAAATTATTTTGGGTCCTAATTTGAAGCTATTGGGTTGTTTAGAAGTACTTGGAAGTATATTTGTTGGAAAAATTGATGATGGAAGCTACCCAATTTGAAAACCATAGAAGTATGGAATTTAAAGTGAGATAAAGTGTAGTATAAATTAATTTGGGATTGATTGGTGTGTTGGATTGGTGTTATATAGTAGTAGGAATTGTTGGAATACATGAGGGATTGAAGCCAAGTAATTCCGTCTCAACCGGAAACCAATTTGATATTAAAAGAGACTCTTTTCAATCCAATTTAGAATATGGAGCCAAGATATGAGTAGGAATTTAGATTAGACCGTGGTGGATGCTCGGGATTGATTTAAGTAGTGAAATGCTTTTATTAGGTGAATTATCAATTTTAAAGGGATATCCGGTCACATGTGTTGTATGTGAATATGAGATGAAAGGTTGGTTTGGAAATTGATAATCATTGATAATTTGAGGCCATGACTAACATAGGCCATAAATTAGACATTGGGTTGCGAAAAGTCACATACAAACACTTGTAGGTGAAAATGAGTATTAAAGAGAGAGGAAGAGGGTTAAGACCAAGGACTTGGTTCTTGGCAAAAAGTTTAATGTATTTAAATACATGAGCATGGCATATGCATACAATTTGCATATAATAAAGATGATAATGACGTAAATATATTTGTTAGGTAACCACGAGTCGTCTGGAGCAGGAGTGACTCCAGGACAAGAAACAGGAAGTCGTCCAGGTGAGGGGTTTCCCATCCTTGCCCTACAGGGTTGAATGAGGATGTGAATACGTGGTTTGCTTACTTGCTTGTTTGTAAGACTTGTTAGGTAATAACATGCTATTGTTGTTCCTAAACTGTTAATTGTGAAAATATTTGTATATATGTGATTGATTTAAGTTGAAGTGGTACTGGAGGGTATCCATGTGATGACATGGGATATGCCAACAGTACAAGTAAGAAGGGGTAGGATATTGATTTTGTACAATTTTTGGTTTGTCCCAATAATTAGAAACCCACTAAGGAAATGAAACTGACTTCTTATTACATGTCGACGTGATTTGTGGTAAATGAACTTAGGAAATACCTTAGAGCTAGGTTATCATCTAATCAGGGGTTGGGTACTAAACAAAGAGTAGAAAATCTCATAATTGATTAGAAATTCTTAGTGGAGTTCACACTGCTGGGGTAAAAACACTTTAGAATAGAAATGGGTAGTCCGTGTTGCAAACCCCACTGAAAGTAAGAGAGTGAAATATGACGTCAGACATTTGCCCGTTGTGGCTATGGCCCTAGCCTGGCACTAGGGTGGTGCATTACAAATTCATGGTTGCCCGTTGTGGCTATTGCCCTAGCCTGGCACTAGGGTGGTGCATAGCATTTGATAGACTTGCCCGTTGTGGCTATTGCCCTAGCCTGGCACTAGGGTGGTGCATTTCATATTCATGGTTGCCCGTTGTGGCTATTGCCCTAGCCTGGCACTAGGGTGGTGCATAGCATTTGATAGACTTGCCCGTTGTGGCTATTGCCCTAGCCTGGCACTAGGGTGGTGCATTTCATATTCATGGTTGCCCGTTGTGGCTATTGCCCTAGCCTGGCACTAGGGTGGTGCATAGCATTTGAAAGACTTGCCTGTTGAGGCCATTGCTCTAGCGTGGCACTAGAGTCGAATGTATGATTTATAGTTTTTAATATAAAATGCTTCATATTATTGGTTACTTATAAGTAGCATGATTGAGGAGTATGATTCCTAAGTTTATCTGTGACGTAACGTTATATTAATGTTTGCCTGGTCATTATATAACATATGATAAACTGGAATTTCGTGCGCTTGTGGTTGTGAGTGGTTCCCTTTCCCCAGCTGTAGTGGTACCCGCCGCTACGCCGAGGATGGGAAGCTTCTCACTGAGTCTGTTGGACTCACACCCTCTGTTTAAATGTTTCAGATACAGGAATCGGGCAGGCTTCGACGTCCGGACAGTGATACGGACATCTATCCACTTGCACCGCATTCGTTCGCGTGGGTGGACATCTTTTGATTATTTAGCCTTCATTATTTTAAGTTGTATATATTCTAAAGTTGTAAAGGCGACGTAAATATTTACAGCTTCTGAATTATGCTATATCTAGACATGTCGGCTTCACATGTGCTTACTGATAGGATTCTGGGAGTTGGGAAAGACTTGATTTACTTATATATATATATATATATATATATATATATATATATATATATATATATATATATATATATGCGTATGTGAATAGGATAGATCACACATGATGGTGTGTGATCAATATGTATATGCTATATATATATATGTGTGACTTGGTACATGCTGGATGGAAAATATAAATATCTGCATGTGAATAGGATAGATTACACGTAATGAGGCGTGTAATCACTATGTATACTTAACTGTGAGTGTGGGTGTACATGTGTGATCATGACAGGTTATACGTATGTTGTGTGCGAATAGGATAGATCATTCCCTGGAGGTTTGATCACTATGTATATATATTTATGTGTGAATGTCTTGAGTGTATGGATGTATATATATATACGTGAAATGGGCTGAAGCGGCATTGAGCGCCGTGGATTGCAGGTTATCTAGACCACCAATGATGGTGTGGCCACTATATACACTATGTGAATATTGTATGATGATTGTGTATAAGGGTAGATAATTGATGATTATAGATAAGGCTTACGGGTTTAGAGGCTAAATTCTATTCCCGTGCCGGTCACGGATTCCTGGAATCGGGGTCGTGACACAATCTCAATTTATATAAACCATCACATTTAAATATTTACATTGCCAACAACTCAATAATCAGAAAATAATTCATTTTAAAATTCATCCACAATCATCTAGTCTAGATGATAAATTTGAATTTGGACTCATAGATGACACAAAAATAAAATTTCCTTGAAAGACAAAACGAAACCACTTTCTAATGTCAATGTTTCAGTCGTAGTAGTTTGATTATTCATGGAAAGTGAACAGTGAGCTAAAAAATAATAGAAGAAATAAGATAACAAAACAGGCAAAATTCAATATAGCAAGCTTATAGATTAGATACCCTTGACACACAATCACAAACTCCCCTGTAGGTGAAGAAAGTGACATGTAATCAAGAATCTAAATAACAAGCAATTAATTCAAAATGGATTCCAAAAATTTAACACCTGCGGACAGAAGAATTTTAATCCAAATTACAAATTAATTGCTCCGTGATACCCAAATAATTCATATAATTACTCCCTGTAGGTGAGCAATATATACAAATTAATTTGAACATCAAGATTATCCCCAATTTATTTAGAAAATAATAATTTATCAAAGATTACATTAATTTAACGGGTAGGCCACTACAGTGACAACTAACCGTCTCATCAACAATCTTTACAGGGGATCATATTGTCCGTTTCAATTTCTTCAACTAACATTAAATCTCTCACTAGATAATTATTTTAGTTTTCTTTAATCTCTTATTATTTGTACAGGAGAATAAAATTAAATAAGCATCAATCTCATATAAGAAGAGTAATATACATAAAAATTAATATTTATCATAAAATAAAATTTTCATACTCTTCAAACATCATCAAAATAATCATTCAGCCACACAACATTTGAAATAAATATTTTATTATTATTATTATTATTATTATTAATAGGAAAGTGGCGTGAAATCGTGAATCATGATGATGAAGGCACATTGAATGCACAATTCAATGTCAGCACCACGTACATGATTTTGAAGAAGGAAAGAAAAAAAACGCAATACTAAAGCTGCACATTACCGGCATGATCGAACAGTGTACGCAAATTATTATTATTATTTTTCTTCTTTCTTCTAATCGTGAGTCAAAAGACGATACTGCGATTAAATCTTATGTAGTATAATATTAGGAAACAAACGAAAATAAATCATATGGGTTCTAGATTTGATTGCCTAACCTGCCTCTGATACCACATGTTAGAATAATAAACTATTATTCTTATCAGGATCATAGGCAAATCATAGAACACTCATACAATATAATTTAAATATGCGTACCTCTTGATGTCATAGCGGAATAGCGGAATAGAACGTGATCAATCGTTCACGTGGAGGCCGGTCTTCCTCTCCTTATCTTTTTCATGTGACTGCCCTAATGGGGAGGCTAGGTCAAAAATTAGATTGGAGAGGGAACTCAGCCCTTGTATTTATAGAGGGTTGACAATTACCCACCCATCATAGGTAGTGAGCCCGATAGCCCTACACTTATCACATTACATCATTATTGGGCTTAAGCCCAATCTACAAGGTGAGACCAAAACCAAATTAATCACATTAATTTACAGGTATCATGGTCATAATTGAGTTATACATCCAACCATTATTTTAAATAAAATAAAATACCAATTAATTAAGCCCAATATAAAATAAATTTTCAACAGGAAATACTTCCACAATTATCTTCTTACTGCACAGTAGTACTGTCAAAACGGGCCGGAGCCCGCGGGCTAGCCCGGCCCGCCCGCTAAATGGGCGGGCTTGGGTTAGCAAAAATAGGTCCGTTTAAAAACGGGCCTAAACGGGTTGGCCCGTTTAAGCCCGCGGGCCGGCCCGCCAAAAATTAAAAAAATAATAATAATAAAAAATTAATATATATTTGTTTAAAATATGTATAAATATATATATTTTAGATAATTTTATGTGTTAAATAATAATTTTATTCTAATAAAGTGTATAAATAATTTAAATAATAATTAAAATTAATAAAATATTAATTTAAAGTTAAAAAATTATTAATTTTTAAGTAAGTATATAATTTTATAATTAATTTTTTTAAAAAATATATTTTAAAAAAATAAAAAATTGGCTCGCGGGCTAGCCCGTTTAGCCCGCGGGCCATTACGGGCTTGGGAAGTAATGCCCAAGCCCGCCAAATAAACGGGCCGGCCCAAACCGGCCCATTTAACGCCGGCCCGTCACGGGCCGGTGCGGCCGGCCCGTTTTGACAGTGCTACTGCACAGACTTTTTCAAATCAACTACATAATGAATCCCACCTACATTTGTCCCATCTCTAAATCAATTTGGTCCAAAGCAAACCCTCCCCAAAACTTTTTCTCTTCTCA
This sequence comes from Senna tora, assembly GCA_014851425.1. Classification (NCBI taxonomy): domain Eukaryota; kingdom Viridiplantae; phylum Streptophyta; class Magnoliopsida; order Fabales; family Fabaceae; genus Senna; species Senna tora. Next base: position 24,605,305 of record CM026272.1, read on the forward strand.
ACTCCAAAATTGGATTAAAATAAATTATCTTAATAAAACCCAATCATTCATAATATACTGTAAATCTTATTATTCTTTTGTATCCTTATCATATCCATTTGGTTAAATAGAAACCTCCTTGTTTTAAAAAATAAGCCCCTCAAACCATATGAAATTTTCAAGGATACTCTTAAGAAAGAAACTGAATACCAAATTACCAATATCTCTATTCACTTAAACCCTTGAATCCCAACCCCTATTGTACTCTGCCAGTAAAATGGAATGAACCTAAGGATATTTTTTTCAAGCTCAACATCCATAGTTCTGCCTCTAACAACGAACTCAATCGGATTAGTCACAAAACATGTCATTTTACACTGCAACAAAACAGTGGATTAGTCACGAAAAAACCCTTGACTAAATTAATTTCGTCACGAATTTGTCACGAATTAATCATGAAAGAGTCTGAAGCTAATATTTCTGTGGCCAATCCATTATTTTGTTGTGGTGCTAACCATGCAGAACTATGAGCCCTTCAACTCGATCGGCATCCAACTAGCAAAAAATCTACAAATTGATAAATTAGAAATTGAAACGGACGCCCTTCTAATCACTCAACATTTTAATAATACCAATATATCATCTCATCATAAATATTATGTTGTCATTGAAAATTGCACATCTCTTTTTTTTTCTTTTTTTTTTTACATTTGAAGAATGGAGCCTCAAACATATTTAATAATCCCACATTGCTAGTGATGGACCCAATCCATTCCATACTCTCCAAAATGGGCTGAAACCTATCTAGAAGGAAAACACACGTGAAATGAAACTTGTGGAATGCATGTCACATTGAGAAGGTTGATTTTATGGAAGGTCCTTATTAAATTTTGGACTCTCTAACTCTAATAGTTAGTTTTGGGCTATGGTTATTCTAATAAGGACTTGTGTTCGTATCACTTGGTGCTTTCATTGAGAGCTGGCTGGCCGGTCGGCCGGCCGAAAAAGGCTACCTACAAAGGGCTCTGACTGGTGGAGGAGGAGTTAATCGTGATCGAGTGAAGCATCCTAATGTGTAGCCGTCAGGACACCGGCTTTCAAAGGGGTGGTAATGATACGAGTCCCACATCATGGGAGGTTAACTTCAACAAAGGGTCTTAATTATAAGCATTGGGCCTTCTTACTCCAATAGCTAACTTTTAAGGTGTGGTTCTCCCAAAAACTTATGCTTGTATCAGTAAGTTTTACTATAAAGATGGATAGTGTGTAATTTGACAAGTCTTTGACTTAGGAGTTTTTCTCTTACTCGAGAAGGGACATCTACCTTGTATACTTTCTTTTTTTTGGGATTTGATACATATTCTGCCATTTTTATCACTTCTTATCTATCCATCCATTTTCTCTATTTTCTTGTTGCTGAATTTCTTGGGTGTATCCTTAATGTGGCAACTTGCGTAGATTTAGGAACAATCCGTAATTTTTAGTTTTATATTTTTGTCTATTCTTAATTTCATTCAATTCGATCGCTCAAAACATTCCAAATGCAACCTTGGTTGAACCTTTAAGCAGTGCCAGCTATTTTCTATGTACTCTGTTTAATTTAATTTACAAAGTATATATATTTCAAAAAGGTCAAATGTCTATTTTGGTCCTCTATGTTTCACTCAAATTCTAAATTGGTCCTTTATTTTTCAAAAGTTCTATATACATTTATGTTTTCCAAAAGTTTTATATTTGTCCTTCAAGTTTTATTAAAGTTCTATATTGGTCCTTTATGTTTCATTGAAGTTCTATATTGACACTTTATGTTTCATTAAAGTTTTATATTAGTCCTTTATGTTTCATATTGGTCCTCTCAGCATGATTTTATTTTTGGCTTAAACGACGTCGTTTGAGTGTTTTTGGTGTGTCGAAGGCCACATCAGCTATCTAATACACGTAGGAGAGATTATGTATCCACCTCGGCACGTCACTTCAGCAGTTAACTTAAGAAATTGACGGACTTAGACGGAAGGACCAATTTAGAACTTCTGGAAAAGATAAAGGATCAACTTAAAACTTTTAAAACATAAATAACTAATTTAGAACTTAGGTAAAATATAGAAGACCAAAATGAACCTTTCACTTTTAAAAAAAGGTATTGCATGCACACATTTTCAAATAATGATAAGAGAAAACTATAGGAATCTTTGCTAAACAAGATAAATATTTAAATGGGGAAGACCATGGATTTAAACCAAAACTGTGTGTTATTTTGGCATTGTATTATTTATATATACTACTAGCTAGCTAGTAATTATGATTTTGATTCAAAATATTCGCATGCTACTTGCTTGGCTTCACGTTACTTGAATATTTTCAATTTGATGTTATGGGTCTTAATTTGTAGAAACTAACTAGATAATATTATTTCAGCTTTGTGTTTAACATATCTTTTGCTGCAATAATCACTAAAAACCATTCCACCCACCCTTTTCACCAACTTTATGTTGCAAGTTGACAACTATATTTTTAGGAGACCTCTTTTTTGGTCTTTTAATATTGTTGGTCAACCTACTATTCAATCTCTGAATATATAATAGAAATAGATTATTTGATTCTTTAATTTTCACCTCTGTCAACTATTTAATCCCTCTAACTGGGTGATATGGGCATATGGCCGTTAAATAATGATGTTTCACATGTGCTGTCTTGTCACATTGTCATATCATTTTGAGGAGAAAATTATGTATTTAATCCCAATTTGAATATGACATTTTTATCCAATTTGTATTTCTTTTTTCAAATTTTCCTTTTCAAAATAACGTGACAATACGATGGCAAGTTAATAGTGACATGTCAATATTTAACAGCACCAACACCCGACTAGATGATAGCTAACATTCCAGGGGCTAAATAGTTGAGAGATGTGAAAATTCAAGAACCAAATAGTCTGTTTTTATTATTCAAAGATTAAATAGTATGTTGACCAACAATTCAATAACTAAAAATAGGTTTCCTCATATTTTTATGGATGCACCTTTTAAGGGATACCTATCCCATAAGAAAAAAAAAATATTTTCAATAACTTATATTTTGACAGTCACTATTAATTATTAAAAAATAATTTTTTTTAATAATTAAATTTTGACCATTAAAATAAGTACATTGTTGTCAACAATTAAATTGTGGCTCAAAATAAATTGTTAAAAAAACTGTCTTTAACTCGACGTTGATTATTTTCTCTGAAATGTATTAGGCAATAAGTAAGATTAGCTCATCTTGATATTGAAAAATTACTATTTAGTCCCCAAAATTTGAAAAAATATTATTTAGTCCTCGAATTTGTAACTATGTTAACTATTTAGTCCACTGGACGTTACCCATTAAATAACCGAGTGATGTAGCCATGAACTGCTAATGTGACGTCGTTAGCGACGATGATGCGAGTGTCGCCGGCGACATATATAGGAGAGGATTTTGTCGTGAGGAAGAGGCATGATGTGGTCGTCATAGCTGCAAATCAAGCAAAGTTTGGCTCTAGGAATACGAGAAAGGGAGTCATTGACCCAATTTTCAACAATGCGGGAGGAAGAGCGAGGAGAGGAGTCGTAGACACCCCATTTTGTCCGGAATTTTTAAAATTAATGAATAAGGGTGCAAGTAGGATCAACCCAAAATCCTGAGGATTGTAAGAACCTAGAAGAAGATAAGTCCGGTTGAGTGTCAAAACAAAATAAGAGTCATTTGAGGTTGAATTTTGGCAGTAGACGAAGATTCGATCACTATAGTTACATTTGAATTCATTTGGCTTTGAAACTTGTTCCGTTGCGTAGAGAAAAAATCCTTGAAAACGGACATAAGATTTGTGCGAATCGGGCATCGGACGGAAGAGAAATGAGTTCGGGAAAAAGGTTGGATGAGGGACGAAGGCCTTTTAAAAATTAAAATCTGGCAGTCATGAAAGATTTGATCACCGAGGTTTCATCTTAATTTGGATGGGCCCGAAACTTGTTCCGTTGCGTAGAGGACGAACAATCCTTGAGAATGGACATAATCTGTGCTCAAATCAGACATCGGGAGGGCAAGGAAAAGGGTCCGGAAAGAAGGGGTCGCGACCCCCATGTTACCCGTCGCGACCCCCTGGGGTAACTCGTCGCGACGCCCCACTGAAAAAGTCCCAAAATTCAAATTTCTTCCCACCTTTTTGTTGTTTCATCCCCTACACTTTAATTGGGGTCACCCGTCGCGACAGGTGTGCCTATCCGTCGCGACGCCCCCCGAAAATCACAATTTTCGCGATTTCCTCCTGCATTTATTATCAAATCAAGAGGGGGTCGCGACCCCCAACCCATTAATGCCCAAATTCAATTTTCCTTTGATATGACCCATGGAACTCACTATAAATAGTGAGCCCCATCACTTGTCAAAGGAGGAGGAAAAAAATGGAGAATAACTAAGAGGCTGTGGAAACTAGAGCAAAAGGTATAATTTCTTGTTACTTTCTTCACTTGATCACACCACCCTATCAATCCATACCCCAAACCTCTACTCTTCTCAACCTCAATTTCTTTGTTCTTTTACAAAATGGGTTGTAACTCCTTGGTGTAGTTGTTGCAACCCTATACTCGACTTGAGCACCGAATGATATTTTGACTTGTCTCCTTCTTCTTTTTCTGAAAAATGAAAGAGGAGTCGTGACGGGTAGGTACCCGGGTGTACCTACCCGTCGCGACCCCCTCCCTACAAAATAACAGAGGAGTTGCGACGTGATGCTTACCCATTGCGACCCCCTCCCGATTGGCAGTACCATCGCGACGCATCCTCACATACGTCGCAACGGCCTCTGTTTTACGAGCAAGGGGTCGCAACGGTAAAGTATACCCGTCACGACCCCCTGTCCCTGGGAGACAAAATATTTAATTATTTTTATGTTTTAAAAATGAACTCCTTGTTTATATGACCTTGTGCCACCAAGAGATTTTATCTTTAGAGGAGCACTAGCCCTCATGCCATCTGGGCATTACGCCTGATGAGCCCTCACACATGCACTCTTTTTATTCTTTGATATCTCGTATGGTAGATAGGTACCAAAAGGCATTGGCCTCTTTAGGCACGTTGCACTGGGTGGCCATCTGAGTATTCACTTGACGAGCCTCCCCTCACTCACACACATGTATGTCACAGGAACTACGTGGGCTTTGATCCCTCTTTGAGGGTACGTAAGCCCTAGGCTTTTATCCTAGGTCAAGCTCTCCTCTTTCTTCCTCCATATTGTATGTATTTTTAAGGCCAAATAATTTTAAAATTAATTTTTAGGGTAACTGTCTTCGGACGGGGGAAGAAGGGTGCCTAACACCTTCCCTTCATCTCAATCATACTCCCGAACCCAATATTTTGTGAAAAATCATGTTTACCCCACTTTTGAACTTATCTTTCTTTTTCCAAATTTTGATTGAAAATTTGGTGGCGACTCTCGTCGAAGGCACCGGTCTTCACAGGAGTCCAACCACGTCAACTGTTAACGATAATGTCACTCGGTTATCTAACGAGTAACATCCAGCAGACTAAATAGTTTAAAGAATTACAAATTCGGGGATTAAATAGCATTTTTTTTCAAAATTTGAGAACTAAATAATAATTGGTCAAAAGCCCATTTTGGTCCCTTATGTTGTACCCAAGTTTCATATTGGTCCTTTATATTTTAAAAGTTCTAAATTAGTTCTTTATCTTTCCCAAAAGTTTCAAATTGGTTCTTCCATCCAATTCCGTCTAGTTTTCCGTTAAGTGATGACGTGGCAAGCTAAGGTGGAACACTATCTCTCCTATGTGGCACTTTTGGCTGACATGGCATATGACTTATTTTTTTTCCTATTTACCCTATTTCTTTCCTCCATCTTCTTCTTTCTCTTCTTCCTCATCCTGCTTCTTTCTCTTCTTCATCTCTCAACTCCAACCCCTTCTTCCTCTTTCCCCATCGCCTTAGCCACCGCCGTCATTGGCAACTCCAACCCCTTCATCTTGGTTGAGAAAGATTCAAGAAGAAACCTGAAATCTCAAAATCAAATCGAATCAAATCAGTGACCTAAATTTTTGCTGGCAATTTCTACATATTTATCATTAAAGATCTACATATTTATTATTATTAAATTTTCAAATCTACAACCTCTATTATAATCATATATATATATATATATGTGTGTGTGTGTGTGTGTGTGTGTGTGTGTGTGTGTGTGTAGTAAAACAATAAGATTTGAGGCTAAATGACATAAACCCTAAATAAAAGCAATTGTTTATTTACATCTTCATATAATTCCAGAAAGGTCTTGAAGGGTGTGAGTTCCCTTGCCTCCTAACTCGCGTCACCGTTGGGGATTTGACTGAAGGGTGTGACCCAAATCACTGACTTGTCGGATGGAGACGGCATGGTGGCGATCAGGGTGAGTGGTGGCGGAGACGGCAGCGACAGTGGGATTGGATATGAGAAGGAGTTGGTGGGAAGGCCATGGTGGAGGAGCGAGTCAGAGGCAGCAATGAAGAAAAAGAAGAAGATGGGAAAGTGGGGAAATTTCATTTTTTATTTGTGAAAAATTATTTTGTTTCATTTTAGTCCCTGATTTTAGGGTAACTTAGACCACGTCAACTAAGCATTACACGTAGGAGAGATAGCGTTCCGCCTCAGCTTGCCACGTCGTCACTTAATGGGAAAAACTAGATGGAATTGGACGGAATGACCAATTTGGAACTTCAGGGAAAGATAAAGGACTAATTTAAAGCTTTTAAAATATAAAGGACCAATATGAAACTCGGGTACAACATAAAGGGAAAAAATAAACTCTTAACCATAATAATTTGATCAACTATCGAAGAACTAAAAAGTACTTTGCCTCTAATTTTGATTTGGTCAAAACTCCAAATTGGTCCCTTATGTTTGCACGAAGTTTCATATTGGTCCTTTATGTTTCAAAAAGTTTAAATTGGTCATTTATGTTTGTAAGAAGTTCCAAATTGGTCCTTCCGTCAATTTCTTAAGTTAAGTGCTGACGTGTCCATCTAAGCTGACATGTCATGCCACTTCATTGCCACACCAGTGCCATGTCATCACATACAATAGTAGTTGATGACGTTGCAATGACACGACGATGACGTGGCATGACACGTCAGCTTAATTGAACTGTAAGAGAGATGATATGTTCACCTCAGCAAGCCACATCAGCACTTAACGGAAGAAATAAACGGACTTGGACGGAAGGACGAATTTGGAGCTTTTTGAAAATATAAAAGATCAATTTAAACTCTTTGAAACATAAAGGACCAATATAAAACTTCATGAAAACATAACGGACCAATTTGGGGTTTTGAACTTTTAATTTTAATGTTACCTTAGCTTCCCCATCAAAACCTATGCAACAAAAAAGATTTAGAAAATTGCCTAGCTATTTGCAATAGGCACTAGGTTATGTCACTATCCAATATACATATATATGTCAAATGCGATGTGTCCTTTTCCACAAACCCATCCATTTGCCATTTTGCCAGAATGATCCCGATCTTTACTTTCTTGCCTTGACCTTCACTCAGCAATTTCTGCTTTTTTTAATATATAGGGTAAATTATATTTTATTGACAATGGTTTGAACAATTTTAATTAGATGTTATGGAGTTTATTTTTTTTTTAATGAGGTGTCCTAAATTTTACATCATTAATAACTTATTATCATGTGATATAACCTATTAATTTTTTAATGAAAGTATCCATATGTTCTGCAAATCTTTTTGCCACTTTTTTTATTTTGAATCTAAATTAAAGTCTGAATTTACAAACTATAAATATAGTGTAATTTATCCTATATATATACACACACCATAATACATTGTTTGTTGCGGATATGCTGATTTTGACAAGTGCTTAGCTTTTTTGGGTGTATTTTCAGAAAATAGCCCAAGAAAGAGACAGTTTATATATATATATATATATATATATATATATATATATATATATATATATAGCTAAGACGAGATAAGTGGCATGAAAAAGGGAAAGAAAGAAAGAAAGAAAATTAGTAAGGATTGGTCCAAGTATTAAGCGGTTTGGTATCGTTTAAATAAGATTTTGAATTCGAGACTTTGTAAATGTAGCTATTCTCATTGAAAGACTTACTCGCCATAACTATGTGCGTAACCTGAATCGGGTCTGAATTACTCGGAGTAAAGTCTCAGAAATCGGATGGACAAAAAGAAAGAAAGAGATCAATGATTTTATCTCAACAATAATAAATTAATAATTGAAGCATCTTATTATTTTTATTATGTATTAAATTGTTAAATAATATGATTTAATAGTCACTTATGAAACATTAATTTAGTATAATTTATTGAATATATATATATATATATATATATATATATATATATTCCATAAAGTTAAAATAATTAAGAAATGTTATCGTCTGTGGCCCTTGATAAATCTTGAAATTGTATTTTCATTCCCTTTTGCTTTGAAAAATTAATACCATTCTAGTTTCAAAAAAAAATTAATACTACTCTACTTCTTGAATTTCTTAATTTATTTTGGTCAATATATTCTTATATTATTATTTATAATTAAATATATATATTTAAATAATATAAAAGTTATTTTTAAAATTTAAAACAAAAATAATTTTATTACTTAAAATTAAAATAATTAGTAATCGCATAAAATATTTTAAAATATACATTTTAAACGAATTATAATTTTTAAAATATTAATATAATGTCGTTAAAAGTACTTTAGTTAAAATGAATGAAATTAAATCTTTTCTAGTATTTCAAAACAGAGGAATATTGGTTTTTAGAAAATATAAGATGAGACACTATAAGAAAATGAGAATTTTTAACAACTTACATTTGGACGAGCACTACTAATTGTTAAAAAAAGAATATTTTTTAATAATTAAATTTTAGCTGTTGAAATAAATATATTTTTTTAATAATTAAATTTTGATCATCGAAATAAGTTATTGAAAAAAGTCATTAATAATATTTTTTACAGTCAATAATTATAGATAGTATTATTTTTAACAATACATTTTTCAATGACGACAGTCGATTAAAATACCGTTGAGAAAAGTATTGTTGAAGAAAATATTATCGATAATTATTGACTATTAAAAATATCATTATTGTCTCAGCGACTTATTTCAAAAGGCCAAAATTTAATTGTTGAAAAAATTTAACACTCAGTCCGCCTTAATTACTATGTGTGATAAAAAGAATAAATTAATATTTAGTTTTCGAATTTGTCTTAATTTAATTCTTAAAAAAGAATGTTAAATTTAATTCTTAAAATAATACAACTTGTCGCAAATTAGTTTTAGAGAGATAAAAATGTCAAATTCAACACTTTGAAGATGAAATAGTCTAAATTTAGTCTTTGTATAATCTTTTGACGATTGTATTTATGGAGATTCTCAAAGATTAAATTGAAACAAATTAGATCTTTGAAGGATTAAATTTGACATGTTCATCTTTAAAGGATTAATAGTTGAGATAAATTGTATAATTTTGTGACCAAATTTAATATTTTCATCTTTTAGAAATTAAATTAAAATAAATTATATTTTTAGAGACTAAAATTTAATTTACTCAAGAAAAAAAAAGATTAACTTTGTCAACAGCCGGCTCAAATTGAAATATCTTTAAAGATGACTTAAATAATATGTACCAAATTGTCTCTAATTATTTGTTAAAATTAATTTTGCGTTCAAGATGTGACACACACATATAAATATACTAGAGGCTTCGCATGCACCTACGTGCATACATGTAATTTATTCTTAAATTTTTTAAAAATATAATATAAAAGAGTTATTATATTTTAAAATCATTAAAAATTAAATATTTTAAAATTTTTAAATAGAATTGTCATCATAATTTAAAATAAAAAAAATTAAAAAAGAGAAGTTATAAACTTCTCCATTTTATTAGTAACCACCTATCATACTTGTTTTCTCTCTCACATCCTCCAATCATATTATTTTTTATATTTTTTAATTATAAAATATAGCTATTTTGTGAGAAGTTGATTATTTATTGGGAAGTTGAGGGGGAAGTTATTTTTTTGGTGTCACACTTTGCTTGTGTGACACCAAAAAGTCCAAAGCCATATATATATAGATATATATATATATATAAAAGACTAATTCAAAAATCAATCCGACTTCACCTAAAAATTCAAATTCACTCGAAATTCCATTGACTGTGACTTGGCTTTACAAGGGTTTATAGTGGCTGTTAACACAAGGTGAACGTCGAACTTTTTCAGCCAAGAGCCGTGTATTCCGATATGAGAATGGATCTTATACTGGACAGCATAGAAAAGTAAGGAGAGAGAGTGACACATAATGGGTTCCACATGTGGGTCCCACTTATGTGTAGGACCCACTTATGTGTCACTCTCTCTCCTTACTTTTCTATGCTGTCCAGCATATGATCCACTCTCATATTCTGATGGTCTTCTCTGGCCATTTGAGTACTGTGACACTAAGCCCACGCAATGTCATCAAGAGTGAAGGACGGTGACCGGCTAGTAGTGTATGAGGAGGATGAGGTAATTAACGAGAAGAAGCAACAAGTCTTTACATGAGAATGGATCCTATGCTGCTCAGCATAGAAAAGTAAGGAGAGAGAGTGACACATAAGTAGGTCCTACATGTGAGACCTATTATGTGTGGGACCTACTTATGTATCACTCTATCACCTTACTTTTCTATGCGGGACAGCATAAAATCCAATCTCTACTTACATTGGCAAGGAAGTTGATCTCCACGAAACTGGTCAATAAGGGAGTTATGAAGAATGCTTTTTGAAACATTTGTATCCCAAATAATTGTCATTCAAAATATCATTAACATAAGTCTCGAGACATTAATAATATCCCTAAAAATAAGGGTGACAATGAGCGAATACTCGTTTATTTTTGCACTATCTGCATTCGAATTTACCCAATATATTCAATACCTGTACCCTAACCGAATCTAAAAATATAGTCATTTTTAATATTCGTACCCGTATCCTATCCTATCCCCGAAATACCCTGAACACTCAAAATATCCAAAATACCCAAAAAATGTATTGGATATTAGATACCCTATAATCAAGTAAACTACTCGATATCTGCTATTCGATATCCACCCAATAAATAAATAATTATAGAAATAATATTTTCAAATTAAAAAAATACATAATTTTTATAAATACAAATAAAAAACAATAATTTTAATAATATTATATACACAAAATATATTTAATAATATATATTGTATCTAATTTTTAATATTATATTTTATAATATATATTATTTGGATATCAGATATCGGTACCCTATCCGCTCATTCATTTCGGACGGATATAGGATACCCGAAGCCAATATCCACACCCGCCCAATACCCAATGGATAATTATATTTTACTATCCGTACCCTATCCAATATCCGATATCCAAAGGATATTAGGTAATTTTTTCAGACGGGTACCATCAGATATCCACTTCTTAGGTACCCATTGCCACCCCTACCTAACAAGTGTCATTCCATGGGATTAAAAAATAATTAATAAATAGGTGAAGAATGGTGGAATAGGTTAAATAATGATTAATAAATAGGTTATGGTTAATTTAGCAAAATTAGGTATTGAAAAATAATCTCATTCCATGAAATTATCATAATCCCACCCTTTAGGTGGGATTAAAAATATGAAGCAAGATGAAATTAGAAGATTATGAGAATATAAGATTCTCGAGCTTAATTTTTTAATTCTTGTACTAAACATAAAATTAAAAGATGCCAAAAATATAATTTCAAAATTATTTTTTAATTCTTGTACCAAACAAACCCTAATATCATCGCAAGGATCTTCCAAAACAATATCCCTTTTTTTTTAAAATTCAAACAATATCCCTTTCTTCTCACAATTCTTCGTAGAAAAAAAGAAGAAGAAGCATCAAATCACTATTTGTTGACCAGAAGTACCTTAGATCTTATTTAAGACGACGAAGATGGATGCCATGTGACGGAGATCTCAAACTAGGAGAAAAAGAACCACCGATTGCAATGACGAACTCGCCATCGGAGAACAGAAACTCGGAGCTTCAAACGTATTTTGTCATGCTTGCCGACATCGACGAACCACTAGTGAGCTTTAAACTTGCCCCATTGATGAACCATCGATTGCGAGAAATGAAGATGAGACTATGAAGAAGGAACAACGAACAAGAGATGTGAGTTCTGGGGTTCTGTAGGGGCAAAACCTAGATGGATAAGTTGGACATTTTAACCTCATTTTCATGAATTGGACTCAAATATCTCCCACCATCAAAGGATTTCGATTCCCAAATATTGTGAGATTCCCTCGTTCAAGAAAGTAACCAAACATCGATTTCGATAGAGTTTGAGAGGGGTGCCACTCTTCCCTTTCCTCCTTTACTTCTTCACTTGACTTTCTTCTTCCTTTTGGGAAGCTATTTTCTCTCATTAGGGGAGTCATTTTTTCTATTAAGGAAGCTTTTGTTCTCTCATTAGGGAAGATTTTGTCCCTCTTCTATGGAGGGTTTTTTTGTTGTTGGGAGAAATGCTACGATTGACAAGAACAAATTTAGATCTGTAGCAATGGAGAGCTCATAAGGATAAGAAGTAAAGGTTCAATCCGAAAAAAGGATTAAAAGATGTGTTGCCTTTTTTAGAGACCATCAAACTTTTGTATTTTATTTGTTGTAGATTGTTTTGTTCGCTGGATCCGAAGGGAGTTGATGTATGTCTCTGATTGGGTTGCCAGAGCCTCTTTGCCTCTCCTTTAATGGCGGAAGCTCTTGCTTTAAGGGAAGGCCTGAGTGCTTGTGCTAATCTTTGCTTGGAGAGGGTTAATGTTGGTGGTATGGTCCCTTGGACAATTGAGACCATTTGTTGCAGATATCAAGTTGCCAGGAACTCTTGCCTCAGCTGTGCTCTTCTGCTCCTCCTTCAGATATTCAAAGGCTTCTTAGCTAGCTTTATGTTTTGTTTTAGTTGCTTTTTTTTTTGTGCTGGCTATTTTAGTTTAACTTTTGTTTCTAAGGACCTGGTTTTGTTGTTATGTTTGTCTTTTTTTTTTTCTTTGCTGTAAGGGTTATTCCCTTTGGTGATTTGGGCTGTACGTATTGTGTATCTTGCCCTGTTTTAGGTCACCTAATGTTTCTGTGCCTTCGTGGCTTTGCCATTAGGCTTCTTGAATGAATTTCAATTTGACCAAAAAAGAAAGAAAGAAAGAAAGTAACCAAACAAAAGAAAAGGTATTCTACCTATCACATTTCCTCTCTTTTCCTCCTTTTCCCAAGTCAAATGGGCAAACAAAGACTACGTTTGGTTTGGTAGAAATACACGGATGAAAAGGAAAAAGATGTAAAGTACAACAAAGTAAGCAGTAAAGGAAGAGATTGGATTCTATGTTGTCCATCATAGAAAAACAAGGAGAGAGAGTGTCACATAAGTGGGTCCCACAACTTATGTGTCATTCTCTCTCTTTGTTTTCTTTATATTGGCATCATAGGATCCATTCTCGTAAATGAACGTATTGTAAAAAAAGTGGGGAGAGAGATATAGAAAAAAATTAAGAGAGAGAAAAAGTATAATAAAAAATGTGTTTGATATGTAAAAAATATTATGTAAAATTTTTTGAAAAAAATAATAAAAATACATCAAAAGTGCTCGAAATTCATACCAAAGCTAGCCCAAATGATTCTATGCGTTTTATAGTTATTTCATAAATTATAATAACTTCCATAAGAATAAGGTTATATTAGGAGATATAAAGGCATTTAGTGTGACAATTAATGATGTCATTAATACAGATAAGCAAAATATATATATATGTTAAGAAATATATTAAATGCACTCAATGTTATATTATAACTTATTATTTTTTGGCCTGAATTATAACTTATTATTTAATATGTATATATAAAATAAGATTTCCTTTAAGAGACATAAAATTTTAAATTTAATGGCTTATGGCCAATTTAACATATATACATTTGTAATACCACAAAAATGCATTTTTTTTTAAAAAATAATCTATGTATTATGTTATACATTCATTTTCATAAAATATTTTTTTGTACGCTATTTTAAACATAAATTTGTTAGGTAATTGCTAGAAAAAACAGGAAAAGAAAAAGATTTTCAAGATGTTATAAATTGCTGGTTAATTATTAGAAAAAACAGGGGGAAAATGTGTTCAATTTGTGAGGTTATTTGATATTTTTGTTTTTATCAAGTAATACACAATATTTAAAAAATCAAACCCCTTCTGTCTCAAATGAAAAAAAGTATGATTAAAATTGTGATTGCTATTTTTTTGTTTAGACAATTTATAATTGAAAATAAGGACCGCAAGGGGTTGTGATCTTGAGGGACTTGTTCTTAGGTGATGATGTAAGTGCCTTTTGGAGGTATACTGTTGAGTAATAGGTGAGAAAAGAGAGGTCTCTGAATGATGTTTTAAAGTTAGAGAATGAGTATATTATGAGAGAGTAAAGGAGCTTTGTTAGCTGTCGATTAGACCTTTTTAAAGTCCCCCAAGTGAGGGGTATTTATATTTGATGTGGCGACACACGTTTTCATGAATAGTGCTCGACCCATTTCATTGAACTTCCCCACATTTCTATAACGGGAGAGTATGGGGAAGAGTGGGTGAATGTCACATATAAGGTCATCGAGCGGTGTCACGTGTCACCGATCTGAGATCTAATCGTGCTTTTAGAAGACTAGTATCACGTGTCCATAGAAAAGAATATTATCGAATTATAAAAATATTTATGTTATGTTCATTTTCGTAATATTTATTCATTGAGATTATATATTAAAAAAATGGATTCGATATTGAAGAACGAGGTATCCAATTGAAATTTAAACTCATCCTATATAATAATAATTAAAACATTATCTATTAAATATATCAGTTATATGGATCAAACAACGTCAATGTATTTTATTTTTATATATTTTTATGATTAAATTATTTATAATTAAATCCATTTTAATAAATCATTTAAATATTATGTTTATATTATAAATATATATATTTAATTTATTCGTTAATTCAAAATATAAATATAATTTATGTTATTATATATATATATATATATATATTTTAAATTTATACGTAAATAAATCATAATATTTTTTAAAAATGGTTTTCACTTTTTTTGGGTTTGGATTAAAATTTCATCTTTGTTTTTCTAACCCAATAAAATAATAATAACAATAATATCCTTCCCTTTCTCAAACTTCAAACTCTTCCCTAAATTGAGGATGCGTTCTTAAACATTTCTACATAATGATAAAAAAAAAGAGCATATTCAAAATGAAACGTTACAACTGACTTTTATTAGAGTGGACTCCTCACTCCCAGCACCCAATAAGGAAAAACCATAATATCTTCTCTTTACAAAATTATGGGAGTGGGGGCGGCAGGTGAAAAAAGGCATAAATGGAGGGGCCAATATTGAAGAATTGAAAGATATTTTTATGATACTATTAGACAAAAAATTCCGCTGTTTGATTTTGAACAGCCCACTGGAATCCCCCAAAGCCCCTGGTTTTTACTTTCTCAAAACCAACTCTTTTATATATCTCTATCTCTTCTCTTCCTCATCCTCCCACCATCTTCATAATCATTCATACATATACACACACAGAGATTTCCCAATGCCATTTTTTCACTCCTCCCTCCTTCTTTTACTCCTCATCTTCTTCGAACCCTTTCTAGTAACTCTCCCTCCTTAAACTATCACCGTAATTTCTCGCCGCATTTTTTTTTCGTTATCCAATTCTCTAGGGTTCCTTGTGTGTATATATATATATATATTGCGATAGCATTTAATTGCGAATTGAAATGGGGATTGAGAGGAGTTTGGCCGATAGGAAAGGCAAGAGCTTCTGTGAATTGCCGAAAGAGACGACGAATAGCAACGGGAGATCGAGGAAGAACCGGCGACGTCAGAGGAAGATGTTGCCGGTTCAGATGCTGTTCGAGACTTGCAAGGAGGTGTTCGCTTCTGCTGGCACTGGGATTATTCCGCCACCTCAACACATTGAGAAGCTGCGTTCTGTTTTAGGTATATATATGAATACATTGAGAATTATGAATATTATTGTCTTGCTGAGTCGGTTCGATCCGAAGTATTACTCATTTGGTTTAGTTGCTCATAGGACTTGGTGTTCTTGGAGAATTTGAGGATATTGATCCAAATTTACTTTATGAACCATTTTATGATATCATCTATTATCTTAAAAATTATTTAATTTAATTCTGGTGGTAACATGCATGCGAGTATGTTGAGCTATCAAATAAAAAAATATTTGTTATATCATTTACATATTGAGAGTGGATACAAGCTGTTCTATTCATTGGTCAATATTAATAAAAATTTCGGTTTCTAATCCACCATTCAGAGTACTCTAGACTTTAATACGCCAGCCAGTCAATGTGTACACAGCTAAGCATGGCATACTCGATTTTGTTGTTTCCACTTTTCTTTTTATCTTTGTTTTCCTGAGTTTCTTATGCTAATTCAAATCTTGTGACTTTGGCCTCTTTTGTGCACAGATGCAATAAGACCGGAGGATGTTGGGTTGAAACCTGAAATGCCATATTTTCGGACAAGTGCTGCTCAGAGAATCCCAAAAATTACATACATGCATATCTATGAGTGCAAAAAATTCTCGGTATTTTCGTAATCTTGAAACGCTAGCTAGCTGTGGTGATGCTGTACATACATACAAAGAGGCATAGTGTTTTTTTTGTTGATAGTAACTGTGTTTCTAAAATTTAATACAGATGGGAATTTTTTGCTTGCCGCCTTCTGGCGTTATCCCTCTTCATAATCACCCTGGAATGACGGTCTTCAGTAAACTTCTTTTTGGAACCATGCATATCAAATCATATGACTGGGCTGCTGACTTGGTCCCTCACAGTCCTACCAATCTCAAGCCATCTCAAAGTGAGTATTTATTATTACTGTTCTACTTCTCTATTTGTGAATTATGGATTTGCACATTTGCTTTTTGTTTGTTTGTTTGTTTGTTTGACATTGCTACATATGTGGTAGAGGTTGAGCCTTAAAGCAACCATAAGATTGTTGCCACGTGAAAAGAAGTCACGGGTTCAAATCTTGTAAATAGCTTCTTTGCTTGCAGTGATAAGGCTACATACTAGGACGCCATTTGTTGATACATATTTGGTCATTAATGGAAAATAGAGTTTTAAGAAAGAAGCTGTGCTTTCTTGTTCTCTCTGTCTGTCTTAAATAATTTAGCTGTAAATATCGTTACTATATATATTCAGCAGCATTGACCTTTGGCATTCATGTGTGGAGGAGCATCCTTTAATGGAAAAGAAAAGAAAAGAAGAAAATGAACAATCAGATATTTAAAGCCTTTACATATGTAAAACTTAGAGCGTGAGCCTTGGAGCAACAGTAAGGTTGTTGTCATGTGACTTGGAGGTCACGGGATCAAATTCTGGAGACAGCCATTCAACCCGTCCTCTAACCCCACTTGGTGGGAGCCTCGTGCACTAGGTCGCATTTTTTATGTATGCAAAACCTAATGTGTGTGTTTATTAGCAACTTTATTAGGAAAAGAATGTCCAAATTTGTGGTAGGTTTCCATAGTTGCAAATCCCTCTAGTTTCAGAAAATGGTCGAACAAAAATGTCGGCAATTTCTTGGGCTAAAATATATGTATTGCCTGTGGCACACATTTTTTATGTGTGAAGAAGCTTCTAATGAATAATAATGGCCATTTGTTTCTGGTTAAGCTAAATTCAAGATGCTTGATAAACAAGTTTTGATCACCTGCAGTGCTGTATTGGATAATTATCTTTGGTAAAAAGAGACTAATATATATGTATATTCCAAATTCCAATTATGCAGTCCAGAGTCCTGAGGTGCGGTTGGCTAAAATAAAGGTTGATGCGGACTTCAGTGCTCCTTGCACACCCTCCATCCTTTACCCTGCCGATGGCGGAAATATGCATTGCTTCACGGCGGTGACGGCATGTGCAGTTCTAGACGTGCTTGGTCCTCCATACTCAGATCCTGATGGCAGACACTGCACATACTATCTTAATCACCCTTTCTCCAAATTTTCAGGTATATATTATGCTCCTAACATCATTTTATACTTTTCTAACGGTCCTCTGGGGTGCCTTTTTGGTGAAGTGCGTGCAGTGCTAACCCATTTGCAAGTTTATGTGTGAAACAATATTTTTTATACGTAGTACACCACACCCATTTGCAAGTTTATGTGTAAAACAATATTTTTTATACGTAGTACACCACACGCACTTCACCAAAAACGCAATAGGATCTGGATGCTCCCTTGAAATGGTTTGTTAGTATACTCATTTGATGACTTTTTTGAAACCTCACTAGATGATGGAACATCCATACCGGAAGAGGAAAGGAAGGGTTACGAGTGGCTTCAAGAGAGGGAAAAACTTGAAAATATAGAAGTAAAAGGAGCCTTGTACGGAGGTCCAAAGTTTGTGGAGAGCTAGCTAGCTAATCTTACAGTGTCAGTCCACCTATCTACTACTACTACTACTGCTGCTGCATCTTCATGTTCCTCTGGTTAATAGCTATTGTCAAATACAGGTGTAGAAAATTTTCTCTCAATGAGGCAAAGCTGGTTCCTGCAGCCTCGTGTAGGGAAAGTGAAACTTTAGGTTGATCCTTTTCTTTTTGTTTTTTTTCTTTCTTTCTTTCTTTCTTGATCTTTATGGAACGTGAGGCATCTAGTGATGATTTTAGCCAGCAGTTTAATGTACATATCAAAACAGTTGAGGATGATAAGAGACACACAGCACCGGAAATTGACATTGAAATGAAGGTGCTGTGATCTTCTTGTCTGAAATTGAGGATAAAGATAAGAAACAATTGATGGTTCCGTCTTTTAAAGATAAAATGTTTCAATTTGATTCTGGGGAGATTGCATTTCAATTGGTATGATGTTTTTTTTTGGTTAAGATGGATGAAAAATTAACTCACATTGATAGTAACAGATATGATACCGGATTTTATTTAAAAAAGAAGTATATTTACAAATTAAATAGTGTGTAGTTTGTAATTTTTTTATGTACAATTTGTAAATTTTGATGTGTTTTATTTTATAAATTACATTATTAATATGTACTGTTTGTATTTTTTTAAATAAAATATAATTCATTATCTAATTAGTTAGCATTTATTGAGAATAGATTCTTTAAGAATTAAGTTAAGATATTTTATTTTTCAATTACTAAAATTAAAATGTGAGAACATGTTCATGGACTAATCTATTAATGTATTCTTTATATTTTATATATTGATACAAGGAATAAATATTATAAATGAACCTTTAAAGAATAATTTATTTTACCTACTAACATTGTGTGGATATAAAATGGGACAAAACTTATGTGCTGTTATATGCTTTTAGTAAGGTTACAGCACATAAGTTTTTTCTTTAAAATGGCTCTACTGTCTCTATTTTAAGTGTCTGGGTTGTTTGAGCCCATCCATTAAATCTATTTTTAATAGTCATACACTCATACTAATCAAAGTCTCCAATGATAATATTGAATTATTTCATGTGAGAAATAACATGACCATATTGTATAAATAAAAAAAAATAGATACAAAATTAATGTTATCATGGATGGATGATATATTTTTAGTTTGTATCTTTATCTTCCATTTTTTTGACCATGCATATATCTCTTTTATTACATAATAAAAAAATTTATCTAACATGTTTTTAGGATAGACATTAAGTTTTTTTAATTGGTCAATAAAATATTTAATAACTTAAAATTTGTAAAAATTTATTTTATAAAATAATTTTTAATATTTAAAAATTTAATTGATCAATCAAATGAAACTTTAACACACGGTACATGTTAAAAGAATTCTAAAAAAAAATGATAATGTATTTGTCTTGCATTATGTATTGGGAACAAAAAACAGATGATATCTACATGCCATATATCTGATTATCTGCAATAATGCTCCCATTTTATCAAGAACTTCTGTATATTATATAAAATTTGACATTGAAATTATGGGTACGTTACTTTACGCAGAAACGGAAAGGAAAAGAAAAAGAGAACGTATTTATTGTGTTTATTAATAAAAGTTAAAAATGAAAATGAAATAAGAATGTATTAAAATTATTACTTTACCCTTTATATTAAAATAATAAAAAGAAAAAAAAGTTATAATTGTATCAAATCAAAAGGTATAATAGACATTTTGTATTTTTTTTAATTATACACACCTTTTTAAGATTAAAAAAAAAGTAGGTAACATTTGAGGTCTACATCTTTTTTTTCCAACCTTCTTTCCCTTGCCTTTTCATGTATAAAGAAGACAACCTATGAATTATCTTCTAGCTAGAAATTTCATCGCTGTTAACAAGATATTGCAAGTGTTGTACTGTTGTTTAACTGGAAGTATATGGACTAAAATGAGAAATATGAAAATGGATTTTGGCTTTTCTCTCATAAAGTGGTAATATTTATAATTTAAATTCTATGTTTATCTCTTTTATTATCATATTACTCTTTTGCACAAGAGAAATTAAATCCATATACATAAACAAATTGATCCATAGACTTAAAAAGTTTTAAATCTATATATATAATTCGTTTTTAAAGCCCTTTTTTCCCCTATAAATTCTTAATTGGGTCTCAGGAAACAGTACTCCTGGGTGATCCAGGAGGCGTATAGTAGTTTTAGTAATATATTGTGGTGAATAAAGATCGATAGCGTTCATTGAACTGAGCTTAATTAACTAAATAAAATATAAAATGAGTGATACAAACGTACACAAATATTGGAAGAATTATATCACAAAATAAAGTTAGTTGTTGAAGTTAAAGAATCAAGGTTTTATAAAGTTATTCCTTAAAAATAATCTCTCCAACCTGATGTACATGGTATAAGAGACTTACTTTTTGGAGCGTGGGTCTTTCAAAAATTTGTGTCTTTATCAATTAATGCTTTCATTGAGAGTCAGCTTAACCGGTAAAGAAACTGATCGTGATTGAGTGAAGTATCGCAGTGTGCCAGTCGTAATGACGTCGGCTTTCGAAGGAGGTGGTAAAATTACGAGTTTCACATCGGGACGTTACCTTCAAAGAAAAACTCTCCAACTCCAAAAATTAACTTTTGGATTGTAGTTCTCTCCGTACTCCATATCAAACCTACCTAGCTATATACTGTTTTTTGGTGGTTACATACAACCTTAGCTTCCTTACAACACATCTCCCCCGATCGAGGACTTGTAAAATGGGTTCATGAGAGTTACGTCATTCACTAACCGAAGAAAAAACTGGAAGATCAGAAATTGGGAAAAAACCATAACATGCATGTTCCAAGTTGCAACTATATATATATATATATATATATATATATATATATATATATATATCCAGGGTGACGCATAGAATTAGAGCATAAGTTATGGAATATATATATATCATTATTATTCTTATATATATGCAGTAAGCATATATATATATATATGTGTGTGTGTGCATGGCAGATGGAGTTAATTTACACTAAATACATACTGCTACTTGACATCCATATGTGTGTACGTACGTCACGTCACCTATATATATGGGTAATCAGCATAGATTGCTGGGGAGTGCATGCGTTTAATTTTTCCTCATGCTCCAATGGCCTTTCCATCGATATGAGAATTTAGAATTAGAGATGATAAAAATATTCATATTCTATAAATGTTTATAATATTTATTTATTAGATCTGGGTCTGAGTGTTAAAAGAACGAGTATGAACGGGTTCGAGTTTAGATTGGAGTCCAGGATTATAATTAATATCATGAAAATTATATTTTATTTATAAATTTTAAATATAATAAATAATTTATATGATTTAATGGTATTATATCAAAAAATAATATAGGCAATTGTGAAGGAATATTTTTGAAAATACAAGTTGGAGCCTTGATTTGTGGGAGATTAGTGTGGTTTAACTTTTATTCATTGCTTCTATACAAGATGGATATTAATGTTTTCCTTCTTTATTAATGTTAATTTTTAATAATATTAATAAATAACATTATATAAATAAAGAGATATACTAAAGTTTAACACTATATATTTGTAATACTGAATTTTTATCCCAAGTAACATACCCTCATTGGTTCAATACTATCATGAAGTTTCTTTAGGAAAAAAAAAGAAAAGAAAACTTGTGTATTCATTACCAGTGTATCAGATACTTTAATAAATACCCAGTGCGATACATTTAATAAATGATTAAGACGTGATGCTAAACTTCTAATAAAACCTTGAAGACTTTAATGTATATATATGAATGTGTTATTTTAGTATTAAATCACATGTCCACCTAGCTAGTCCTTAATTCAAAGGCTAATCCAAAAAACACGTACCATTGACCTAAGGGCATGTTCTTTAGATGATATCATGAAGGAGATGAGGAAAGAATAGGTGGGGTTCGTCCCATATACTTTTTCACTTTTTCATTTCCATCAACTTTAAAAAAAAAGAAAGAAAAAAGAAAAAAATACAAAATATCTATTATACACTTTAATTTGATAAAATCATAACTTTGTTTTCTTTTTATTATTTTAATATAAGAGGCAAAGTAGTAATTTTAATATATTCCCATTCCATTTTCATTCTCAATTTTTACTACCAAACATAGCAAATGCATTCCCATTCTCTTTTCCTTCCCTTTTCCATTTCTGCGTAAAGAACGTGCCATAAATTCACTAAAATAAACTTCAACTTGCACCAAAAGTCTCTGTCTACGTACCTGTAACTACGGAATATTCCACATTGGGACACGTGGCACTGACCTTCTAGAAGCCAAGCTTAAGCACTCGCTAGAGACACGTGGCACCATTCATCTGCCAGTTACGTGGCCCTTACCCACGTCATCTCACGGAGCATCCCCTTAACCGGACGTGGGAACACCACAAGCCTCGTGGCAAGTCCCACTTCCCACAAGATCGTGGGTCGAGCACAACCTCCCCACACTAAGTATAAATAGACCCTCACTCGAGGGACTAGGGATACACAACCTGAATATAGCACCTAACCTACGATATCTCACAATACTCTCGGTAACCTAAGCACCCTCATATATCTCACACAATCTCTCTGCACATTACGAGCTCCGCCGTAGACCATGCCCGAACCGACCTCCGGCAAGCTCACCTCCGTCTCGGAGCACACCATTTACGAGGCTTCCAGCAACCCCCAAAGACCTGAGCTCTCTCCCACTAAGGAAACCTCCTAAGAGTGGCTCGCCCGCCCAAAGTACCTTAGGCACGTCTTAGCTGCACACAGTCCAATACAGGTAACACCTTGCCTAACGGCTCCTATAGACGTCAGCATGATGAACTACGTGGACTTTAATCCCTCCCGAAGGGTACGTAGGCACTTAGGTGCATCACCTAAGGACAAGTCCCCCAAAGTTAAGACCCCTTGCGGTTCTAATTACAAATTACAATTGTCTGAGCCAAAACGACAGTTACAGTGGTGCCCACCGCGGTCTTATTCAGACCCCAATGCCTTGCGCACTCTGCTGCTAAACGGCATTTCTTTTCGGGGAGTAGGAGTATATACCTAATGCTCAGAAACCCGTATTTGTTTACGTCTTGATCTTGAATACAGGACACATGATATAATACATCATGACCGACTCGAACGTCCCCGCGACCACGACCGACGCTAGCACTCTAAGGCGCAGCACGAGGAACCGACAGGGAACAACCAAAGTGGTCACAACTGAGGCAGGCGGATCAAGCGCAACCCAGCCTCAAAGCTCCTCAATGACGCGGGTAGCCGTCGCGGAAACCGTGGTCCAGAACCTGGCACATAGAGAGGAAACTTGCCTTCAACACCCGTATGACATGTCGCACGTCCCTTGCCCCACAACTGGTGGTCAGGAGATGACAGAGCTAGCAAGGAACCCACGGGACACTGAGATCACTCGCCTCGAGGCAGAGGTAGTGCGTCTACGTCAACAGCGATGGGAAGAGGATAGGAACCTCGTCCCAGCAAACGCGAGCACCCAATTATCACTAATACCACACGGCAAGGACCTCCAGTGACCCTACCAACCTGCCTGCAATTCAGTTCGAGACTTTACCAATAGAGTTTGTGCGATTATTATTGACATCACCATCGCCTCCAGCAGTGATCACACCAGGACCAACCATGGTCGCCGTACAAGCAGCGCGACCCGTCACGAACTATCCGCGACCACCAGTCCCAAACTATCCCCTGTGATCCTACCTCCACATGCCATGGGCAGCTCCCTACAACCCGTACATCGCCTGCGGTGCAAATGCTTACCATTGGTCCACGTTCGACTTCTAGGGAAAGGGGAGACATCCCTTAACCCAGCAAATCATGAATGAGCACGTGCCTATGGGCTTCAAAATACCCTTCCACATAGAACCTTATGGTGGAGAAATCAATCCACGAGATCACTTGAACACTTTCAACTCGTCCATGTCGATATTGGGCATGACAGACGGCCAACAGTGCCGAGTCTTCTCATCGGCCCTAAAAAAAGCCGCCCTAAGATGGTTCTCGCTGCTGCCTACCAATTCGATCCACAGCTTCGAACAACTGGCGCAAAACTTCCTCACAAAGATCGCCAGCAGCAAAGAGTATCAGAAAAATGAAGACTCCTTCATTGGTTTCCACTAGGAGGAAGGAGAAACCCTGCAAACCTTCCTGACCCGCTTCACCAAACTCTCGCTCCAAGTCCGAGGCCTCTAGTACGTCGTCGCCATCTTTGTCAAAAAGCAAGGCTTTTGATGTTCACAATTCTACGGGGAACTTAACAGATGCCTCGTCTCCACCTTACATGAGCTTATGGACCGTGCAGAATGGTTCATTCAAGAGGAGAACGCTCATATCGCCAAGGACAAGATGAGAAAGTTCCTGATAAGCAGGGCCGACATGGAACGAGCAGAAAAGAAAAAGGAAAAGACGGTGACAGAGAACCAAGCCCCCAAGTCACCTCCTCGATCGCGGACGCCTCCCAAGGGATGGTTCACGAGTTACACTCCCCTCAACAAATCCCATGTTGGGGTTGTCACGACCCCAATTACAGGGATCCGTGACCGGCACGGGGATAGAATTTAGCCTCTAAACCCGTAAGCCTTACCTATAATCATAAATTATCTACCCTTATACACAATCATCATACAATATTCACATAGTGTATATAGTGGCCACACCATCATTGGTGGCCTAGATAACCTGCAATCCACGGCGCTCAATGCCGCTTCAGCCCATTTCACGTATATATCTACATCCATACACTCAAGACATTCACACATAAATATAAATATACATAGTGATCAAACCCCAAAGGAATGATCTATCCTATTCACACACAATATATATATAACCTGTCATAATCACACATGTACACTCACACGCACAGTTAAGTATACATAGTGATTACACGTCTCAATACGTGTAATCTATCCTATTCACATGCAGATATTTATATTTTTCATCCAGCATATACCAAGTCACACATATATATATAGCATATACATATTGATCACACACCATTATGTGTGATCTATCCTATTCACATACGTAGATATATATATATATATATATATATATATATATATATATATATATATATATATATATATAAATATATCAAGACTTTCCCAACACCCAGAATCCTATCAGTAAGCACATGTGAAGCCGACATGTCTAGATATAGCATAATTCAAAAGCTGCAAATATTTACATCGCCTTTACAACTTTAGAATATATACAACTCAAAATAATGAAGGCTAAATAATCAAAAGATGTCCACCCACGCGAACAAATGCGGTGCAAGTGGATAGATGTCCGTATCACTGTCCGGACGTCGAAGCCTGCCCGATTCCTGTATCTGTAACATTTAAACAGAGGGTGTGAGTCCAACAGACTCAGTGAGAAGCTTCCCATCCTCGGCGTAGCGGCGGGTACCACTACAGCTGGGGAAAGGGAACCACTCACAACCACATGCGCACGAAATACCAGTTTATCATATATTATATAATGATCAGGCAACATTAATATAACGTTACGTCACAGATAAGCCTAGGAATCATGCCTCTCAAACATGCTACTCATAAGCAACCAATAACATGAAACATTTCATATTAAAAACTATAAATCGTACAATCGACCCTAATGCCACGCTAGGGCAATAGCCTCAACGGCAAATCCTTTAAATGCTATGCACCATCCTAGTGCCAGGCTAGGGCAATAACCACAACGGGCAACCATGAATATGTAATGCACCACCCTAGTGCCAAGCTAGGGCAATAGCCACAACGGGCAACCATGAATATGTAATGTACCACCCTAGTGCCAGGCTAGGGCCATAGCCACAACGGGCAACCATGAATATGTAATGCACCACCCTAGTGCCAAGCTAGGGCCATAGCCACAACGGGCAAATGTCTGACGTCATATTTCACTCTCTTACCTTCAGTGGGGTTTGCAACACGAACTACCCATTTCTATTCTAAAGTGTCTTTACCTCAGCAGTGTGAACTCCACTAAGAATTCCTAATCAATTATGAGATTTTCTACTCTTTGTTTAGTACCCAACCCTTGATTAGATGATAACCTAGCTCTAAGGTATTTCCTAAGTTCATTTACCACAAATCACGTCGACGTGTATAAATAAGTCAGTTTCATTTCCTTAGTGGGTTTCTAATTATTAGGAAAAACCAAAGATTGAACGAAATCAATATCCTAGCCCTTTTCACTTGTACTGTTTGGCGTATCCCATGTCATCACATGGATACCCTCCAGTACTACTTCAACTTTAATCAATCACATATATACAAATATTTTCACAATTAACAGTTTAGGAACAACAATAGCATGTTATTACCTAACAATTCTTACAAACAAGCAAGTAAGCAAACCACGTATTCACATCCTCATTCAACCCTGTAGGGCAAGAATGGGAAACCCCTCACCTGGACGGCTTCCTGTTTCTGGTCCTAGAGTCACTCCTGCTCCAGACAATTCGTGGTTACCTAACAAATATATTTACATCATTATCATCCTTACTGTATGCAAATTATATGCATATGCTATGCTCATGTCAAATTAATACATTAAACTTTGCCAAGAACCAAGTCCTTGGTCTTAACCTTCTTCCTCTCTCTTAATACTCATTTTCACCTACAAGTGTTCGTATGTGACTTTTCACAACCAACCTTTCAACTCATATCCACATACAACATATGTGGCCGGATATCCTTTAAAATTGATAATTCACCTAATAAAAGCATTTCACTATTTAAATCAATCCCGAGCATCCACCACGGTCTAATCTAAATTCCTACTCATATCTTAGCTCCATATTCTAGATTGGATTGAGAGGTGTCTCTTTTATTACTGAATTAGTTTCCGGTTGAGACGGAATTACTCAGCTTCAATCCCTCGTATATTCCAACAATTCCTACTATTATATAACACCAATCCAACACACCAATCAATCCCAAATTAATTTATACTACACTTTAATCCTCTTTAAACTCCATTGTCCTATGGTTTCCAAATTGGATAACTTCCATCATCAATTTTCCAACACCTACACTTCCAAATACCTCTAAACAACCCAATAACTCCAATTTAGAACCCAAAGCAATTTATTCATACCAATTAGGAATTTTCCAAAAATCCCTAAAATAGATAAATTTGGGGTTTGAGGGATTCAGGACCTTTTACCTTGAATCAATCGGATAGAATGGTGGAATGGGGTAGAAAGAACTCCCGGTCACCTTCCCCGGCTTCGAAACGGCGGATTCCGGCGAAGATTCCGGCGAAAACGCAATTTCCGTCACTACTCTCTCTCTCCTCCGTAGACCCGCGCCGGACCGCCTTCCTCCAGCGTCCAGCTTCGCTGTTGACAGCTCCGGTCCCGGCGAACGACGCGTCAACCTCCGGCTGGCCTCTCCCGCACACCACGCGCGCGTCTTCTCTTCTTCCGCTACAGCTCACGCGTCGTGGTCCTCAATTTTTCTTTTCCTGCTTGCTTCACGTCTCGGGCTCTCTCTCTGGACCAAAACAATTTGGGGTATTTGCTTATGGGGACCAATTTAATTATAAGGGGGGGGGGGGTCACGTGTGTGACCCCCCATCCAGCCACATACATATATATATTTTTTTAAAATATTTTGTATATTTATATATATATATTTAATATATTATTATTTATAGTTAAAATTAATTTTGGGGTTAATAACCTTACACCCAATATTTCCCGTTAGGTCCTAATTTTGGTCCAAATAAAATTTCATTTATTATTTTTTTTAAATTTTCTCCTTTTCCTTCCAAATTAAAATAAAAAAATTAAATTAGGACCTTAACGTTGATTGGAAAATTTCCGGGTATTACAGGGGTGTTAGATGAAACTGATCACTCGGACATGCTCAGCTTTCCGCCTCAGGTCAAAAGACAGAAGACAGGAAAAGCGGTAGACAAGTCCAAGTACTGCCAGTTCCACAAGGATTACGGGCACGAAACCAACGATTGCATCCACCTAAAGGATCAGATTGATGACCTAATCTAGAAAGGACAGCTCGGCAGATTCATCAAGGAAGAAAGCAGAGCTAATACCGAACACCCCCGAGAGGTCAAAGATTAAGCGCCTACCCGCGGGGTTATCAACGTCACAGCAAGCGGACTGCAGAGAGGGACCTCCTCGCTGCTGCAAAATAAGAAGAGGATGGAATGCTCCACACTCGCCCTCGATTACGCTCCGAAGCACAAGAAGAGGAGCGAACCCAAAGGAGATCCCATCACCTTCGACCTCACCAACCTAGAGGGATCGGTCCATGACGACCCCATGGTGGTGACCGCCATAATCGCCAACTACGAAGTCAAGAGAGTCTTAATCGACCAAGGATCTTCAGCAAACGTTCTCTACTTCGACACCTTCAGAAAACTCGGGTTGAATGAAGCCAGCCTAAGGCCATTCCCCGACACACTCATAGGGTTCTCAAGAGCCCAGGTTCCAACAGAAGGAATCATCACCGCCAAGCAACCTTGGGCACCTTACCAAAGGTTTCGAGCCTTGATATAGACTTCATCATTGTCTCAGCACCATCAGCATACAATGCGATTTTAGGACGACCGTCCCTAAACAAACTCAGAGCTGTAGTGTCTAACGCACAGCTCACAATAAAGTTCCCAACACCCCATGGGGTTGGAGAAATCATGGCGGACCAGAAACTGGCGCGAGCATGCTACGCAGCGAGCCTAACCAAGATCGTCAAGGTCGCCCGCCTTGATCCCAAAGAAATACGCGAGGAACCCCCCGAGGGTAAAGAGTCAAGAGAAAAGAAGCCAGAGTCCGTCCGTTCGGACCTAACCTCTTCTTAGACTCGGAACGCACTTTGCACTATCACACCATCTTTAGGTCAAGTCACATATGTCTCTATTTCGAATTTAGGATTTTCAGCCTGACTAAGGCTCACCTGACCTAGGTAATCTAAATGTAATCATTTTGGTTACCTTCAGCCTAACTAAGGCTAGCCCGACTGAGGCTGTACGAATGTAACCATTTTGTCTATTATTAAAGTACTTCTTTCCAGTTAGAGACAAGACTTCAAATTTGTAAATTACTCGCGTAAGTCCTACCACAGGACAGTGGGCTCGATTACCCCAAGAAACGCTAAGCACCCACAGGGCCAAGCTAACATTTCCATCAGTAGCACAGTAAAAACCCCTTGGGTGCGAAAAATACAAAACGAACGTTCGACAAACCATGCTAGCAAATCGCATACAAACCGTCCTGACCACACGATACTAATGCAACAAATCTTTTTACCCGGACGTAAAGAGATG
Organism: Senna tora; assembly: GCA_014851425.1. NCBI lineage: Eukaryota > Viridiplantae > Streptophyta > Magnoliopsida > Fabales > Fabaceae > Senna > Senna tora. The sequence continues at coordinate 24,635,209 of CM026272.1, forward strand.
ACTATGAAAAGAGAAAACCATGCACGACTTTTTGTCCAGAAGTAAAAAGAGAGGCAGGAAAAACTCTTTACAAAAATCGTTCTCATTAGATGTAAAAAATGAGAGGGTGTCCGCCCATTACAAAAGCTAAACACACTAAAAATTACATAAACATATTCTTGGGCATCCCCTAGATCTACAAAGGCCTCGGCCCTAGCAGGCTCCGTATGGCCAACACCTTCCGACGACTCCCGCTCGGTCGCTTCAGCTAGCTGCTGAGAAGTAGGTCCAATCCTTGGAGCTCGCCCTCCAATTCGAGACAACACTTGGTGCTCCATCAGGCGGTCGATCAGCTGGCGAAGAAAAGCAAGATTCAACGGAGGGTCAGTTTTCATCCAACCGCGAAGCTCACTTTCAAAAAACTCCAAGGAAGGATGCAAGGAAGCCACCCACTCCGTTGGAAATCTCTCCTCACGGAGACGCTCGAGCTGCTCGACCGCCATAAGCATGCCGTACATCCTCTACGCAGGAAAATCCCCCTGGAGATCAGTGCCGTCAGCAATCTTGTCATCGGTCGCCAGCCAACCAGAAAGGTTCTCAGCAGCGCGAGCCTCCGCACCCTGCAAAACTTCGCGAAGTGAATGCAGCTCCCGCTGATGCCTCTCAGCGTCATCTCGACGGGCAGCCAGCTCCTTGCGAGTCTTCTCCAACTCCGAGCGAAGGAGCGCAACCTCGGAAGGATGTCCAGCTTCAACACTAAGACGGACAACCTCGTAAGTCAAGGACTCGATCTTGTGTCTATGGTCCTCACACTCTAACTTCTTTGCGGACAGCTCACCACGCATGTCCGCCAACCTCTTTTGGGAGACCTCTAGAGCCTGGCTCTTGGAGGACGCAACACCGAAAAACTGATCCCGATCACGACAGATCTCCACCTGCAAAGAGACGAAAGTTAGAAACGCAAAGAATGTACCAAGAAACGCAACACCAGGATAAAGGAACTCACCACATGCTTCTTCCACTCAAAACTGACCTGGTGGAAGTCAGCCAACGCCTTAGCAACCCGGCTGAAGCCTCGAATAGCAAGATTCAGAGGAGAAGTGTCCAGTCCTTTGGCTTCCCTCTCCCGCATCTCCACGGAGAAGCGCCTGCCCAATGCCACCAGTTCAAAAGGCGATCCCCCCTTCGGTGGCCCAAGGAGTTTTGAAGGGTCGACGCTATACCCCGGAACAAGATCTCTCGGGGCAGCTGCTTGACTTACCACTACATTCTCTCTATCTGAGAGGGCTCAGGCCTCCACGGCCGCATCAACAAACTCTGCGACTTCCTCAGCCGCAGGTTCGCCCGCCGCAGTCTGAGGCGCGAGAGAATCTCCAACAGACTCCTCAACGACCACCCTGGCCCTCTTAGAGGCAGGCAGATTAACCCCCTCAATGGGGCCAAGGACGGGAGGACGAGTAGATAGTATCACCCTCATGGGTGATTGATGAACATGAGCAGAAGTGGGAACAGAGGCGGAAACAGAGGCAGGAACAATATCTCCCACCGGAGCCTCCACCTATACATCCCCCCGGTCAGAACTACGCCGTGCGACTTGCGAAGGCAACCGTAACTCCACACCGGAAGGCTGCTTCTTGAGCCCTCCTTCTCTTCCCTTGGACAACTCCGTCCCAGAGGCTCCTCTCCTTTCCTCCTCCTGGGGTCCACTCACGACAACTTTTTCGTCTTTCTTCCTCTTCTCCCTCGGAAAGACCTCCTAACGGCGCTCCCTCTCGGAAGATGGAGGCACGGGCAACCGTCCTTCCCTCTCACCACCAGTAGGTATATACCACAGCAGGGACGTCGGCGGAAACCTCTGGAGAAAGGCCCTGTTGACCGTTCTTTATCCCCCTACTCTGACCGACGTCGCGAGTACGGCTCAGAGGAGGAGGAGGAGGGAAAGATGAAAGAAGATCCTCCAAATCAGTGAAGTCAAAGGGGTAGAAGCTATAATCGTCACCACCACCAACCATTGCAAAAGCTCGACAGAAGCAAGAATCAGAAAGAACAAAGCAAAGGCAGGGAAAACAAAGGCAACGGAGAAAGGTGAATGCAAATGTAAAGTCACAAACTTTCAAACGCTGGACATTTATAGGGTACCTAGAGGTGCGACGATTCAAAAACATCAACCCCCTCGTATCCCGCAACGGATAAAACCTATTATCCCCTACAATCAAGCCCAGCTATAACCATTCACTTCAACCGCACACGTGAAAAGAAAGGACGGACAAGATGCACAGCCGGGGCGACGGAGACACAAAGACTGAAAAGCCTTCAAAAATCCAAGAGTCACCTGGAGACACCTGAGCGCCTTTACGGAAAACTCTCTGCCCAGGCTAATGATGGCTGCCCTCGAAAACGAACCTGTATTTAATGAAGAAGAAACGGCGGCAAAACACCCAAATGCCAGTGGCACCCGTTCAAGCTCTGACGCGTGGCACCTACAACAAACAACCCTCAGCAAGAAATCCACTGTCAGCCAGTGACCACGGACGAACATAGACAGAGGAGAGCCTTTCAAAATGACCAAACGACCCCTGACCTTTGGATTTCTCCCATCAGCACGTGAAGGACATTTCGGGAAATGCCCCTCTGAGCAATGATGACTCCACCTCGGTAAGTCGCGTACTTCCTGCAGAGATGGCTCAAAAACTTGCTGAGGAAGTCAAGCATCCAGCCATCCGAAACGGGACACGTGTCCCCTCCAAAGTGTCTCCTTTTCCACGGAACGATACGAGGGAACCCACTTCGTGGGTCGGACGACCAACTGCCATAACCGTGACTCTAAGCGGACGAGCTCTCCCACGAGTAAAAGCAACGAAAAATTCCTAAGTATCTTACAGACAATGGAACTTAACTCCACGGGCGCCCGACACTCGTAGACTTGGGGGACTTATGTAGCTACGGAATGTTCCACCTTGGTACACGTGGCACTGACCTTCTAGTAGCCAGGTTAAGCACTCGCTAGAGACACGTGGCACCACTCATCTACCAGTTACGTGGCCCTTACCCACGTTATCTCATGGAGCATCCCCTTAACCGGACGTGGGAACACCACAAGCCTCGTGGCACGTCCCAATTCCCACGAGATCGTGGGTCGAGCACAACCTCCCCACACTAAGTATAAATAGACCCTCACTCGGGGGACTAGGGATACGCAACCTGAAGGATTACAGCACCTAACCTACGATATCTCACACATACTCTCGGTAACCTGAGCACCCTCAGATACCTCACGCAATCTCTTTGCAGATTACGAGCTCCGCCGTAGACCCTGCCTAGACCGACCTCCGGCAAGCTCACCTTCGTCTCGGAGCACACCATTTACGGGGCTTCCAGCAGCCCCCAGAGACCTGAGCTCTCTCCCACTAAGGCAACCTCCTAAGAGCAGCTCGCCCGCCCGGAGTACCTTAGGTACGTCTTAGCCGCACACGGCCCAATACAGGTAACCACCTTGCCTAACGGCTCCTTTAAACGTCAGCATGACGAACTACGTGGACTTTGATCACTCCCGAAGGGTACGTAGACACCTAGGTGCATCACCTAAAGACAAGTCCTCCAAGGTTAAGACCCATTACGGTCCTAATTGCAAATTACAATTGTCTGAGACAAAAACGACAGTTACAGTACCAATTAACAATCACAAAAATCTAGATGTCACTATACACTGACGCAATTGGCCACCATACCAAGAATATTTTACGAGTAAATTATTATTTTAATCTCTGAATTTAATCTACAAATTATAAAAAAAAATTAATCCTTTTAAATTTTAATTGTTTTATTTTAATCTATTAATTATAAAAATATTAAATTTATTCTTTAATAAATATATTGTATCACAATTTTGTCCCTGGTTAAAAAAGAAAAAAATATAAAATATAGGGTTGAATTGTGAGACATGCAAAATATATCTTCTAGAGATTAAATTTGACATTTTTATAATTCATGAAATAAGTGAAAATATTTTATGAAATAAAATAAAATAAGTGGAATAGTTACCAAAATAATAATTTACTCATGCTTTATGAATACTTAAATAGCTAGTTTATTGTTTATTAAGCCATGCAACAAGTTGAAACTTTCCCGAAGAAATCTTAATTTAAGCATAGGTACTAATGAGGGGTTGATCCAAGTGGTAAGTGGCTTGGTATCATTTAAGTAAGATTTCACGATCCTTGTAAATGCATCTATTCCCGTTGGGAGACTCTCCCACCATAATTGGGTGCATGACGCAGATCGAGTCCGAATTTGTCGAGACAATGCGTTGGACAACAGACGGACAATCAAAAAAAAAATTTAAGCATAGGTATATATAGATACAAAACTAATAAAAATATAATACAACAACAATATAATCAAAGCTTTTTTTTTCATTAGGTAGGGTCGGCTATATGAATCAAGCGACGCCAACGTATTCTATCTTTACTCATTTCTATGGTTAGGTTATTTATAGCTAAATTTCTCTTAATAGTTTCTCAAATTGTTTTATTTGGTCTTCTTCCCCTACCTCTAATTATCAAGCTATTTTCTATTTGGTCAAATAGTTTTTCAAATTGTTGTACATGATCAAACCACCTAAGACGTGTTTCAATGAATTTTTCTACAATAAGTGTTATAATAAAAATATAATAATTAAGAAAAATAGATTTATTTTTTTTCCTTTAACAGTGTGGAACTTATATTAAAAAACTAGAGAAGTACAATAAGCAGTATTATACAAGTCAACCGATACCAGCTCTACGTAGGGATTCATTCCCCAATCCCCAAACAATTCGCCAAAAGAACAGGGTATTACATATCAGGATTAGCATGCTGAATAGAAAAAAAAATTACATCTAGTAGTGGAAGTTTTCTTTGCCAAAAAACCAGCACAATAATTTCCCTCCCTGTGTACATGCTGGATCATCGACCTGTTAAAACTATTGAGAATAGACCTGTAATTTCGAATTAAAGGAGACAGAAGATGGTTAGAATCCAAATTTGTATCCTTTAACATATTGGTCACCAACAAAGAATCAGCTTCTACTATAATACTTCTAACACAGGATTGGGAGGCGAGAAACAATCCATGGTAGACAGCCCAAAGTTCTGCTAGGACAGAGTCACCTACACCTTTAAAAATAGAGAAATCTCTAACCCTAAACCTTAAATAGATTTGTTTTTAGACGCAACACAGAAGGACTAGTAAAACTAGTTTGTTAATTAAAATCTTTGACAACTTCACTTATAAATTTAATAAAAACAAATAAGGAAGGGAGCAAATATGGAAAATATGGAGGACTACTAGGTTGATTTCAGTACTAGAAACACATTATAAAGAAGGGAGCAAATATGGCACATATATATGCTACCGGTGAAGAGAAGGGTCATATTTGGATAGGGAAGGAAGATATTGAGGTGCCGAAGGAAATCAATAACATTGGGATTGGACATGGCAAGGGTAATATGGTAATTCAAAAAGAAAATCTAGACCCAGTGAAACTGCCACGGGCTCAGAAAATCAACTCGCGTCGCGCACCTGACTATAATGAGAGAGTTTCTCAACGCGGATAGTTACATTCAGAAAATTCTGATTTGGCAAGCCAAACCGAACTTCTTGTTCCTTTGCGAAATGGAGTTGTCAGTTGGAGAGGCCTAAAGAGTGAAGGATAATTCACTATCGAAGTATCATATAGATCTGGAAGTCCAAGAAGGCGATGCAGTAAGTGGCGTTTTACAACACTGCAAATCTGCAATGTGCTAATTTCTATACTTTTCATGTATTTTGTGTTTCAGCATCTTCTTTTGTCTCAACCAACTATATATTATCGCCTTGTTTAGTAGGTAAAAAAAGGTAGGAAAAAGGTAATTCTTCGTATATTTTTTCTATCAAATAAACATTACTTATTGTCTTTATTTTTTTATCCATTTTTATTTTATTTTCACTTTAATGTAAGGGTAAAATAATCATTTTATCTATTTTTATTCCATTCACATCACATTAACATGACATTTTCATTCCCTTCAACATTCTCATTTCCATTCCCATTCCCTCACTCATTCCAGCAAACAAGCCTTATGAAGTGTGCTGATTCCTCTTCCCCTACCAGCCATTATGATATGTCAAAGGGGAAGAAGATTTAGATTTTGACATTGATTATGCGATGCTTAACTTCTTATGATCCTGTTATATATATTGCTATTTCTCTGCTGCTAAGTGCTTGGTATACTGATATAATTGCTAAGTTTGTTACTGTTTATTATATTGAGTTTGCTATGAGTGGCTTATATACACAGGGAATGTTCGGTAGCAAGATAACATTATGGAAAAGATGAGAGAAAGGGTGGGTCTCATGTGGAACTCACCTATCATGAGAGATGATGCTTTTGGGAATTTGTGAGAAAAAAAAAATGAGGTGAAATGTTCATTATGTTTTTGTATTTAACACAATCATAATTTTTTTTTAAATATTTTAATATAAGGGGTAAAATGGTAATTTTAATCATTCTTATTCCTATTTTTAAATTTTATTACCAAACACAGTAAACACATTCTCATTTTGATTCTCTTTCTGCAAAAAGAACATAACCATATAATGTCATGTTTCTATTGAATGAAATTTAAGCAAAACTGCTTAAGCTAAATATATGTTCATGATATTTCCGCAATGAACTAAAATAACTTGTGGCTGTACACTTAATGCAAATTCATGATCTGTTTATCTTTGTGACCATATAATGTTTAGATTGAGGGGGAGCTATTTGTTCATTGATGAATTGATTAAGGGAGAGCTTTTCTCTTAAATCAAAATTGTGTTGACTTATTATAAAAACGGGAAGAATGTTGAACCAAAAACTGATTAATTAAATTATTCCCTATTCATGTTTTGATTATGTCAAACAATTTTAATTTAAGTTGTAAAAGTCCAAACTATGATAGTATTTTTGTTTGGGCTAACATTAGGCCTTTGAGCATAAAGTTTTTTTTATTAGTTTGGCCCAATTGTAAATGGACATATTTAATATGGGAAAACATATCCGAGAAAGAACATAAAATTTTGAGTGATTGGCCCAATGTGTTTCTCAGCCCATGAAAGAATTTATCTAGTAAATAAGCAATTGGCAAAAATACCTTTCCTAACCCCAACGTTTGGGGGTCCTGTCAGTTTCGCCCCTAACGTGTTTTCGCTGTCAATTGTACCCCTAACGTTTGACGTTTCTGCCAATTCCCTTTTCACTAACACCGTCAAATATTTAACAGTTTTTGCTGACGTGGCATCCTATGTGGCAAAACGTTTTTTTTTTCTGTCAATTGTACCCCTAACGTTTTACATTTCTGCCAATGTCACCCTTTTCACTAGCACCATCAAATATTTAATAGTTTTTGCCTACGTGCCATCCTATGTGGCAAAAATATTTAACTTGGTATATTTTTTTTCCACATCAAATTTCCTACTCATCTTTTTCCCATCAAAGTTGTGTCGTTTTGACCTCGGTCTATTCCTTCTAAAATATAACTCAAACGCACGCGTTATTTTGCTCATAAAAGCATCGGAGACGTTATCCATTCTCTATTTTTGGGTAACGTCTCCGACAAAGTAGAGAATGGGTAACGTCTCTGATGTTTTTGTCTGCAAAATGGCACGTGCGTTTGAGTTATATTTTAAAAGGAATATAGTGAGGCTAAAACGACACGGTTTTGATGGGAAAAAGATGAGTAAAAAATCTGGTTTAAAAAAAATATGCCAAGTTAAATATTTTTGCCACATAAAATGCCACGTAAGCAAAAACTATTATATCCATGACAAAAAGAAAAAAAAATACAGGGAACAAAAATTATATTTCCTCATATATATATTACTTTAGCATGTAAAAAAGTATTATTAGTGAAAAAATAAGTTAATTTCAATATTAACAAAAGATATATGCCAAATTGTAATTAAACTATAATTAATACGCCGGTGACCAAAGTATTTTTAATCCTCATTCAACTAAGATGGTATAAATAATAATAATCAAAGCTTTTTTTTTTATTAAGTGAGATCGATTATAGGAATCAGACACAGAAGGCAAAGAGGAAGACACCGGTGGTGAAATTGAGCGTGAACCCATAAGCCACATTATATCCATGACCCACATAAACACACCCATCACTCACAGACACACCACCATAGACAGTGGCTCCAGTCTTGTAAGACCACACAATTCCCCCACTTGTTGCATCCATTGCATATATGTGTCCTTCTCTGTCACTTGACCCTCCAAACACCACTCCATTGGCCACACTCACTGGCCCATAGGCTTCCTCATTGGTAGGGTTTGGTGTGGACCACTCAACTCTGCCATTCTTGGCATCCATGGCCACCCACCCACCACCTCTTGTGGTCTTGTTTGATGGCACAAGGCTGAAGCTCCTGCCATCGGAGTTGGCTATGTTGGTGTAGACTCTGGCTTCGTCTGTGGCTGCTCCCCATATGCCACCTCCTTTGTTGCTGCCTGGTCCAGCTTGCTGCATCAAAAATGGTCACTCCCTATATAGTTGTTGTTGCAGATTCACTCTCGAGTGGATTAGGGACTAAAAAGTTATTACTTAATTCATTCAGGTGGGTCACATTTATGTGTATTTTTTTTTTGTCTATTTTTTCAAATTTTAGATAAATGTATTATTTATCAAATTTAGAAAATTTAAATTTAAAAAAAGTGAAGAAAATGATGTAAAATAGGCTTAGTATATCAAAGACCCCAAGTTTAGAAATTTAACTATTACCAAAGAATACTTTGACTTTTGATTAAAATTTTTTTAAAAAAATTTACTGTTTGACTAACAGAAACTTAACACAGGAACTAAATTATTTCAAACTAAGCATTGAATGAAAATTTATTAAATATAAAGACCCAAGTTTAAAATTTTAACTATAACCAAAGAATACCAAATTTTACCAACATTTTTAAAAAAATTTACTCATTAAGAAGAAAAAATAGCCAATTCTACCAAAATTTTATGACTTTTTTTATATTAAATAAAAATTAACTTTCTCAGTTTTCTTTAAGATGAGTTAATATTTATATTAAAAATGAGTAAAGTGCACCTAATCCCTTAAACTTTACTTCAGAAAAATTCAATACGAAGTAATTTGTTTTCTTGTAATTTTTGTACAACTTTTTCAAGTAGTACGCATTTTTGTTTTACTTTTTAAGTATTAACAGAGACTCACAATAATAAGAACTCACCACATATGGATCAGGAATCAAATTATTATTAATACTGAAAATAGCATCACCTTGATGTATCACCGTTAACTTACCACTTGTATTGTCATGCCACGACATTCCCATGTCATTTTGAGGGGAAAATTTTGAAAGGAAAAAAAAAAGAATAAGCAAAATCCAAATTGGACAAGAATGATAACAGCAATGTAACGTGACAGTACACATGATAAGTTAATGGTGATATATCAGCACTTAATGAGTCTATGCCAGTACGCCACCTAGTTAAATAACGGCTATTGTCCTATGAACTAAACAGTTAACAGATTTGAAAATTCAAGAACTAAATAATCTTTCTCCATTATTCAGAAACTAAATAATAAGTTTATCAATAATTCAGGGACTAAAAATACACGGTGCAATAATTAATTTACCGTGGACCAAACGAGGTTGCCATTGTTGCGATCTAAAGCCCAAGCTATGCCAGTCTTCTGAACAGCCACAACAATATCTTGCCTCCTTCTATTACCATCAGCAATAGTAATCATCATGGGTGCCTCCCCAAACTCATATGGGCCTCCACTTTCAAGATCAAGAACCAAATCATAGCCTCCCAATTGGCGGTCCCACGTGATATTCCCAGAGTCCAAATCAAGGGCCAAGATCGAGTTAGAGTGGTTTTCAGGCTCGAAACACGTTTGATTTATACTTCCTGTGTTCTCGAGTTGGCACTCGTATATGCGTGGAGGGGCAGAGTACAGGTTTCCGGTGGCGATATAGAGTTGGTTCCGGCTTGGATCAATGGAAGGGCTACTTCCCCACACGGAAGCTCCAGAATATTGACCTAACTTGCCGTTATTATCAGGAAGCATGTAGGTTCGCCATATGATTTTACCGGTAAAAGGGTTGAGTTTTGCGAAATTGCCACGAAATAAGCAGCATTTCTCGGTGCCTTCTTCGAGTGAAGATACGCCAACATAGTAACCCCTGTGAAGATGAATTTTAGGCATAAAAGTTTAGTACTACTAAACCTTTATTGGAGGAATGTATTAAAATTCAATACTACATATCTTCTCGAATTTTAGGTAGCAAAAAATGATAGATGATGATGATACATGAACACTCACAATTTACAAATACTATAGACGATAATCTCATTCTGAGTTAGACTCTAAAATAATGTTGATTATGATGCTTTGTTGGACCAAACCATTAACTTGCTCTAAATAAAATAAGAACTGAATTTGATGTTAAAGATGTAGTTCAATTTAAAAGCAAAAACTCCATTTTGGTCTTCTATATATAAATCAGTCTTTTATGTTTTAAAAGTTTTAAATTAATCATTTATGTTTGTCAGATACTGTTAGTGTTCTCCGTTAAATGATGATGTTCACAATTGATATGGACAAAATTTTCCTTCTATGTGTCCTTCATAAACTGATGTAGATGATATTAAGCCACATAAAACCCAAAATAAACTAAAGCAGATGCTAAATGTGTACGTATATTTACCAAAAATAAAGATCAAATACACAAAAACCCAAAATAAACTAAAATACGAGAGGCCACATAGGAGAGAGATCGTGTCCATATCAACTGTCCACGTCATCATTTAACATAAAAAAACACTAACATATGATGTCAGACAACAGAAGCGCCTATTTGAAACAAATTACAAACACAGAGGACTGATTTGAAACTTTCAAGACATATATATATAAAGGACTGATTCGGAACTTGGGTTAAACATAAAGTACCAACATAAAGTTTTCACCTTCAATTTAATTATATATATATATAGTTAAAAGCTAATCACTAAGTTAGTGAAGAAACTAACCCTTTGTAGTATGTTCCGGACATGGCAATAACAGCAAAAGGATGGCGATCCAAGTGGGTGAGCCAGAGCAGCCTACCACTACTTCTTCTGAGACCCATCACATAAGCAGGACCATACATTGTAACAATCAGCAAATCATCATCATCATCATCATCAACTATGGTGGGAGTTGATCTTGACACAATCTCATTATCATTTACATTCTGCAAGATCACTGTGGCATTCAGACCCGTAAGTTGCTTCAAGTTTTTCCTCCAAACAAGAGAGCCATCGGATTGTTTTATGGCGTAGATATTGCCATTCCAGCTTGGGAAATAAAGGGTACCCTTCCAAATTGCTGGGTTGGCAGTAATATCTTTGCCTGTGAAGAATCTCCACTTGAGACGAAGGTTTGGAGCTGTGTGTGGGTTGATCTTGTGTTCTGAGAAGGCGTTTCTCCGGTTGAATTGATCACCACCGTGGTTCAACCACGTTTTGGGGTATTTTTGTTGGTGGCCCTGCAATAAAAGAAATTGGAAGTTCGTTATACGGCAAAAACCCTAGTTTGGTCTCTACATAAACCTTTTTCCCTCAATTCGGTCCCTGTGTTTGGTTGTTGTTTAAATAATTAAGGGGTCTGATGAGGTAGACTGTTTGATGTTGATTGGATAACATTTAGGGTGTGTGTTTGGTTCAATTCCATTGAGGGTGAGGGAGTGGTAATCACAATGATAAAGTAAATTATGCTCTCGTTTTTAAATATTAATAATTTTTAAATGAAGAGTAAAATTATTTAAAAGGGAGGACGAAATTGAGTTTTCAGACTCTATCTAATTCCGATTCCCATTTCATTCCCATTCCCTTACCCAGATTTCACAAACCAAACGGGCCTTTAAAGTGTGGTAAAACAATCCGATAGTTATTTAAATTTTAAACGGCACTCAAATAAATGGACCAAGTTTATACCGATTGTTTTGTAAGGGATCAATTTGAATAAAAAAGTATTTATGATTGACCAAATTGAGAACATAAATGTATGAGGGATAAAAATTGAAAAAATGAGTTTCTATGAGAGCCAAATTCACAAATACATTACTCATTTACAGTATTTAGTGTCTCTAAACATGACATTTTAGCTATAATATATGGTTTTCTTATATAAAACATTTATTTTGTAGAAAATAATTTTGAGGTCAAAATATATAAATGCAGAGATTAGTTAGTAATTTAATGAGTTCGAGTCTTCTGTTGGTCCCGAATGGTTGTCCATGCTAGTTGTCCAAAAAAATGACGCTGTGTTGTCCATATTTTGAGCTCTCTCATAAATGTCTTGTGAAGGATTTGAAGGAGAAAAATATATTTATGTATTAAGAATAATATTATGTTTATTTCGTTTTAGTCCTAGTATAGTATATTTTTGTAATAAAAATTATATTTATCTTTTAGTTTAGTTTCCAAGCATGTAAATATAATTTTTGCATATCTTTATCTTTTAGTTTAGTCCCCAATCATGTAAATATAACTTTTATTGATGGGGGACTAAATTGAAAGATAAGTATAATTTTTATTACAAAAATATATTATGTTGAGACTAATAAAGAGAGAAATGTTATATTTTAATTTGTTGTATATATATTTATCTTCCAGTTTAGTTCTCAAGCATGTAAATATACTTTTTATACCAAAAATTATATTTAGATACTTGGGACTAAACTGAGATAACTATAATTTTTATTGCAAAAATATACTATATTAGGATTAAAATAAATAAAAAAAGGAATGTTATTTCTACTGCATAAATATAATTTTTACCTTCAAATCCTTCACAACACGCACTTCATGATTTTTTTTGAACAGCACATTTGGGGCCAGCAAAAGATCCGAACTCGTAATTTAGGAAGGAAAAAAAAGATATATAGGGGGATTAAATACAAGTGATGAAGAACAAAAGCATACATATACTGAGGCTATAATATTAGCAGGAAGACAAAATAAGAAGAGGAAACAAAGAATATTTGAGTGAAAGTGGCATTTAGGTGGTGCCATTGATATACATATATGCATGCAGCTATGGTTGAAGTTTCAAAAACAATATTGGAGGGCTTATATAGCAAGAAAATGGCTGCTGAGTTATGGATGAATATGACTGAACTCTAAATTTTATTGACTTTGATCCAGATTTTTTAATACTCTATATAGAATGGAACATCCTCTAGTACTATTGACTATTGAGAAGCATATATATATATATATATATATATATATATATATATATATATATATATATATATATATATATGTTAAATTCTACGTTTAAACCCAAAACTCCAAATACATGCCTGCCTATATATCTTCCCTAGCTCTATGCCCAAATTGAGTAGTCGGCTTGGCGTCAAAAAAACTAATTTTCTCGCTGAATTGTAGGCACTTCGAAGGGTGGGATAGTTGGCCCAAGTATTTAAAACTGCTCCATACTAAAGGCAGGAATTGAACCCCTGACACTTGGTTAAGAATGAATGAATTCCTTCTATTTAACCACACCCCTTAGGTTATGAGAGTAACCCGTTTAATTCACTAAATAGGTGAGTTAAATTTAGATTAATATTAGTAACTCAATTATTATGCAGGTCAACTTATTTAATCCACGTATGAAAAATTTAATTGAAACTTTAGATTGTATTTTTAGGGTTTGTTTGGCCAAGTTATAAAATATGTTTATTTTTAAATGACTTCTTAAATGGAGTTTGAGAAAAAGATACTATGAGAGTCAGTCGATTTGTGTTTAGCAAATTGAGTTGAAAAGTACTTTTGTCAGTAGGTTAGAAACAATTTATAAATGTTTGTTAGTGTTTTTTATTGTAAAATTACCAAGAAGAGCATATATATAAATTTAAGGTATTACTAATATTATTAAATAGATAAATGGTATAAATATTTAATTATTATTAAGTTTTATCAAACAAATAAATCTAAAATGTTAATTATTTATTAATAATTTAATAAAATGTTAACAAAATAAATTATTGATTTTAATTAATATAATTTTGTTATTTATGATTATCATTTTTATTAAATATATATTCATTTTATTTAAATAAGAAATTAAATTATAAATATTTATTATAATTTTTTTGATAAATTTTTTATTATTATTGTCTTTATTAATTAGATAATTTTTTTGTAAAAAAAATAAAAATAAGATACAATATAATCACATTAATATTAACATATTTCATACTTTTATATGTTTCAAAAAAAATGATACATAATAATTCATACCTAAGGGTGAAATGGGAATATGAAAATGTTAGTAATGGTAATATTATCATAAAATAATTAAATTTTAGCTTCTACTTAAAATTGAAAAAATACTTCTGCTACAACTCAAAAGCTACTTATTGAGTATTTGCCAAACACCTAATTAATTTGTGATTATAAGTTTATAATGTTATTTATCTATGTGATGTGTTAGAATTAATAATTTTGCCTATTATACTAATCAATTCATATTTATAGTTAGAAAAATAAAAAAGATTAAAAACTAAAAAAAAAAAAAATCTAGTAGCTAGGATGGTGGGTTAGCCAGAGTATTTTTTAACCCATTTAAAACGCATTCGTTAACCAAGCTTGGTTAGTCTAATAGTTATCTCACTATGTCGCTTAAGCAAATGTTGGGGGTCGAATCCCACATTGTATATGCAGTAACCAATTGGTCAGCGACAAACCCTTAAATGGAGCTCAAATTCGCAAAGGATTAGTCCTTGGCCTGTCGGGCTGAGGAATACCTTGAGAAACAAAAAAAAAAAACTCATTTCGTTTAACTTATAACTCGTGGTGGGTCAACACACTTTAAAAATTCTACGGCAAGGCACGTTGGAGAGTATATCGAGTGTTAAAAACGTAAATTAGTCTATTAAATATAAATGGCCTCTTACTATTAACAATTTAACCTACACAATCAAAAGGTATTTGGTATGGCATTATCTTAATTATATTATATTAACAATATACCCTCAACATTTAATTTCAATATACTACATAAGAGTGCCTACTTCATGTGTGCCTCCGATTTTCATTGTAGAGAAGATTATTTGGATTAGTAAAAAATGATCCAACACACGCGCAAGCAATCCAGTCCCAAATTGGATTTGAATTTGTTAAAGGATAAGTGTATAAAGTGTACGGTCTAATCGCCAAATAAAAATATTACAGTACGGATATAGATCTCAATTCTCATCTAATGATCCAGATTGTGTACTTCATACAGTTTATGCACAATACACTTTAGCAAATTCTAGTCCATTTAAAATCTCATTAGCATCATTTTGTAATCTCATAGCCACCCAATCAATTAATTCCACACCAGTGTTTATAGGAGGACAAAATGCCGCCAATCAAACACACCTTAAATTAATTATTAGTTTAAGAATAATTATTGTTATCTGTTTGTGCCTGTTTTTAAAAGTATTTGTTAATTAAGATATTTTAGTTTGGATATTTTTTATAATGAAAATCATGGTTTATTGGGCTAAGTTTCCAAAAATATTTCTATAAACAAGGCCCAATATGAAATCTAGTGGAAAGCCCTTAATTAGTATTGAACCCGTGTGATGTATGAGATATCATTAAAAAATATTCTAAGTAAATTAATTTATTATGAGCAAATAATAATATTAGTATTTTAAATCCAATCAATGGTATATTAGTAGTAAAGAATAATAATTACGAACTAGTACTTATCAAATACAATTAAATGGATTGTTCAAATGTAATTACCTTTATGTTACAAATAACTATAAACAAAACAAATTTACGATTGAAACATGAAGTAAGCTTAACAAATATATAGTAATATTCACGAAGAGGCAAAGATTTTGCTTTTAGAGTTCCACTCACGAGCAACAGGCGTCGGAAACATCATAATTCTCCATTCTTGTTTAACCAACAAAGTTAAGTTGAAATGTCTCACGACCAACACACAATGTTTCATGAACTTGCTGTTGGGATTCTCACGTATTTTATTTCGAGTCGTGTTAATTAAGATACTTACTTTAAGAAATATTTCGGTATCCTCACAAAATAGGTAACGGCACTCTCACAGGATAAAACAAACTCGTCTTCGATGTCGCACACCGGAGGAAACTAAAACAACAAAAATTTTTTTAAGAGCTCAAATAGAACACACACTTATCAAGAACCCAAAAAATATTAGAGAGTATTTCACTCAGCTTGATGCAATGACTATATATTTTCATATGTATATCTATATATATATATATTATATTATATTATCTATATATATATATGGCTTTGGAGTTTTTGGTGTCACAAAACCAAAGTGTGACACAAAAAAATAACTACCCTAACCCCACTTTCTTATACTAAAATAAAAAAATTAAAAAAATATGATTGGAGGAGATATGAGAGAAAAGGAGATTATGGATAAGATAGTTAATAAAAGTGATGAAAGAGAAATTATAAATATAAGTAGTAATTGAATTATTTATTATATTTTAAAAAATAATAATAAAAAAAATATTTTTATAGTAAATTAAAAATAATAATTGCATGCACCTTGGTGCATGCGAAGCCTCTAGTATATATATATGGCTTTGGAGTTTTTGGTGTCACACAACCAAAGTGTGACACCAAAAAAATAACTTCCTTCTCAACTTCCCAATAAATAACCAACTTCTCACAAAATAGCTATATTTAAAATTAAAAAATACAAAAAAAATAATATGATTGGAGGATGTGGGAAAGAGAAAACAAGAATGATAGGTGGTTAATTTTTTTTATTTTAAATTATGATAAAAATTCTATTTCAAAATTTCAAAATATTTAATTTTTAATGATTTTAAAATATAATAACTATTTTATATTATATTTTTAAAAAATTTAAGAATAAATTACATGTATGCACGTAGGTGCATGCGAAGCCTCTAGTTATATATATGGCTTTGGAGTTTTTGATAACACACAACCAAAGTGTGACACCAAAAAAATAACTTCCCAATAAATAACCAACTTCTCAATAAATCTATATCTATATTTATAGTTATATTTTATAATTAAAAAATACAAAAAAATAATATGATTGGAGGATGTGGGAGAGAGAAAACAAGTATGATAGGTGATTACAAAAAAATAGAGAAGTGCATAACTTCTTATTTTTTATTTTAAATTATGATAAAAATTCTATTTAAAAATTTAAAATTTTTTAATTTTTAATGATTTTAAAATATAATAACTATTTTATATTACATTTTTAAAAACTTTAAGAATAAATTACATGTATGCACATAGGTGCATGCGAAATCTCTAGTATATAAATTAATAGTAAAACGTGGTAACTATATTGCTCCACTCGTTGCACAACGTTCAACAAGCAACTTCCTTACCATATAAAATGCAACCATTTTGAACATTTCAAATATTAATATATATATATATATATATATATATATATTATGTCTCCACATTTTACTTTTATTATTAATATATATATAATAAATATTTGTTTAATTTATAATAATAATGATAAAAATTTAATAATTTTCACTTATTATTATAAATTAACAAATATACATATTTGGATTTCCTTTGTTCTAGATAATGTAAAATTTTATTTGACACACATACACTTGTACACGCACTTGTACACGCATATGTGCACTCATATTTACAACAATTGTATCTTAATTTATATATCAATGTATTGTCCACATTTAGAGGATGCCCAATATATCTTTACTTGTGCCTCTTGCACGATGTAGCTCTTGCTCCAGCTGATTAAACTTATTCCCACTTGACTCTGGATCCGATGCTCGGCAGCACCAGACTGAAGAGGAGAGAGACAAAGAGAGTGTGTGGGTCCCACAGGGTTGTGAGGCCCACACATGAGACCCGCACTCTCTCTTTCTCTTTCCTTGCGGTCCGGTGCTGTCCGTTCTCTTCCCACTTGTCCTTTTCTTATCATAAAAAATAGAGCTTCTGCTTCAGTCAATACTTCATAGGCTGTTTAAGCACATAGCCTCATAGTGCTAATATGAGAACATAAAATTACTAACTAGAAAAACAAAAAATGGATCCACCTTTCTCCACTTAAAGGGGATAATATTTGAAAAGTCCATATGGAATACATACAATAAATTTCATTGTTATATCTTGATTTCAAATGTAAAGAAAACATACATCTTATCAAAAATGGAGAGATGAAAACCATTTAATCTTAAAGAAAATCATGTTTCTGAAAAAGGCACATCAAAACCACAACTTGACAAGGAAACGATTTTAGGAATGTGTAAGTGAAGTTCAAAATGAGGAAGCATGAATTGGAAAAAAAAAATTATGGGTTAGAAGGAGGAAGAAACGTACCAAAAATGAAGTTGAAAAATGAAAATGCAACGTTACAAAAACGTTTCCATTCTCTCAGCAAAGTCTGAAATAGGGAATAGAAGAAACTAATTATATGAGACTTCAAGACAATCCCAAAAAAATGAGGAAAAATAAGACAATAAGTGGGTTTCAAGTGTCACGCCAGAGTATGATATATGATGAGGGTGACCACGATGATGATGATACTGAGTTAAATATTTTTGAGGTTACAAATGAATCTGCAATTCCACTTAGGAAGTATACTATAAAGAGAAAGTTTTTTTCACTCATTATTCATCTAATGAATATGTGCTCTTTACTCATAGAAAAAACTTTAAGTGTGATTTGAAGCATAATATTTGAATGCCAATTTAACAAATGCTCGGTATAAGTGGGAGGGAGAGCTTGTTATAAGTTCAACACATTTGGAGGCCCACCTATATTCACATATTAAATAAAACAAACAAAACAAAGAAGAAGGAAAAGCAATTACATGCTTTTGCATGTGACCCTAGGAGTAAAAAGGGTCTTTAGGTTTAGTGTGATGTGACACAGTAAGGATAATGATGGTGGTGACACTAGAATTAGTTATTTTTTGAAGCCATAAATATTTGACCAAATATTCATTTTAATCTTTTATATTTTATCTAAATTTTAAATTAGTTATTTATCTTTTAAAAATTTTATATTGGTCATTTATGTTTCTTAAAAGTTTTATATTTGTCATTTATGTTTCATTAAAATTTTATATTGATCCTTCATGTTTCATTGAAGTTCTATATTGATCATCTATGTTTCATTGAAGTTCAATATTAGTCCTTTATGTTTAATTAGAATTTCATATTGGTCCTCTCAGTATAGTTTTATTTTTTGCTTAAACGACGTCGTTCGGGTTTTTGTTTGTCTAAGGCTACGTCAGCTATCTAATACATGTAGGAGAGATTATATTTTCACATCAACACGCCACGTCAGCAGTTACCATAAGAAATTGACAAATTTGGACGGAATGACCAATTTATAACTTTTGGGAAAGATAAATGACCAATTTATAACTTTTAAAATATAAAGGACTAATTTAAAACTTGAGTGAAATATAGAGAACCAAAATGAACATTTGAAATAAATATTTTCTTATTTTTAGAAAATTAACTTTCCTAAATAGGGATGAAGTCCTTGCAATCTAAATAATTTTTTTAAAAAAATCACGCTAAAATATTGTTCTTCCGCAATTATTTTAGGAGAAAGAAAATTAAGGATAAGTGGACTAAATTAATAAACATGATCGGAGAAAAATCAAACATATGAACCTGTAGCTATGACCATATTTGCATGAAGACAAAATAAGAGTAAACAAAGACCCGAGTGAAAGTTGTATTTAGGAATAAAAAAAAGTTAAAGTTAGTTGAAGGGACTAGTCTCTAATAAATTTGAGTTTGAATAATTGATAGAAGAGGCATTTATATTCAATGTTTGATAGTATTTCAAACAATATTATCTCTGATAAAAAGATATATACTATGGTAAAAAAAATTGTATTTTGGAGTTTCAATTTGCTTTTGGTTGAAGCTAAAATTAAAGTTCTAAAAAACTTGTGCCTCAATATACAAATGGCCACGGTGCAAGTATGGATGAGAATAGATTAAACTCTAAGGTGGCAGTTGGTATAGTGTGAAAGTTATTCTGATAGAAAATGGTATGAGAAATAGAAAAAGTAGGTAAGAGAGAAATGGAATAGGAAATAACGAATTTTTTTTTTTATATGTTGGAAAATATAATTAGATTATAAGACTCATTTTGTTTGGTAAAATAGAATAAAGATAGGGAAGTGAAATACAATCTTGCCTCTTCTTAAATAGCCTACAACCCTATACGCTTGTCCTTCATGTTCACTCATGACGAAGGCATAATTAGTAATTTGGTAAGTTTTTTAATTAAAGAAAATTCATATTACACTTAAGGCATGTTTTTTACGCAAAAATGGAAATGAAAACATAAACGAAAATGGAAACGGAATGTGTTTCCTATGTTTGTTAGTAAAAGTTTGGAAATGGAAATGGAATGGGAATGTATTAAAATGACCACTTTACCCCTTATATTAAAATAATAAAAAAAAGAAAGAAAGTTATGATTGTGTCAAATCAAAGGGTATAATAGATATTTTATATTTTCTTTTTATTTTTTTTAAAAAAAATTGATGAAAATGAAAAAGTAAAAAATAGGTGAGACCCAGTGAAATCCACCCATTCCTTGCTCATTTCCATGATCATTTCTTGTTAAAGAACAATGCCTTAGACTTACCACAACCTACTTCCACTTTCCTCTTATGTGAGAGGAAAGCTAGCTTCTTAGTATAAAGGAAAGTCAAGTGTCTTTTCCCTTGATCTCTTTCCTCCTAACCAAAGTTATTACTCGAAAGTAAATTCTTTTCCCTCACATTTCCCTGCAACAAAACATAACATTAATTATTGACTGAATTATAAAGTGCTATTACTTTAATCAACCACTTGCTGAGTTGGTCAATAACCAGTGGTCAATAACCAATAAGATTCATTATAGTGGCACATTTGGGTTTCTTGCTTTTGTTTTGGTTAGTCATGTAAGATGTGTTTTTTTATATATTTTTTATAAGTAGTCTTTTATATTGTCTCTCTATCATAAATACGAAAAGATATTGAGTAATACGATAGTATTAAGTTCAGTACATCCCTTCAATTAGTTAGTCTCTAATCCATTTAAGCAAGTCCTTATTAATATGAGTTTCTATTAATATCAACAAATTGCACTACTTGATTGGAAGGATAAACTGAAATTCAGTAGTATTGTAGTATTAAACTTTTAATCCATAAATAGTTATGCAAAAATCTTCAAATATGTGTTTTATTTATACTAAAAAAATCTTATAACTGAAGAATGCTTATTAACTACTTTACTCTTCATCTTTATTCTTAATACATTTATTTGTAATTTCCTTTCACTAACTCTACGCAACTCCTCTCAGCCCCTCTTTTGGAACTAGTTGACTTTTTTTGGTTAAACAGAACTAGTTGACTTGGGTGGATATTATATTTATATTTGGCTTAATATGGGGAGATGAAGCTATTTTGAATAATTTTAGGTCAAATTATTCTTTTAGTCTTTAACGTGTGCACAAATGAATTATATCCTTTTTTCTGATTAACGAATGGATGATTCAAAATAGAATATTTAAATGAATTAAAACGACGTCGTTTTGTTGAGTTTAATTAAGTGAGAGAGGGTGCCATGTCATTTAAATATGACACGTAAGAGAGAGGGTGTGTCATATAAGTCTTCCACGTCAGCATTTAATGACAAAACCAAACAGGTGTTACTACGCTAAAAGATCAATTTTGACTAAAAAAACGTTGAGGACCTAAAATAACTTTTTCAAACGTTTAGGACCAATATTAAACTTCGTACAAACGTTGAGGACCAAAAGAATAATTTGGCCTTTTTCTTTTTTTTTTTGTTTATGGTCAATAGTCCTCGTTTCTTAATATAATGTAATTAGTTGCCAAATGGATGATATCTTTTTGTTGTAATCTTGAATTGGACTTTGATTAGCGTATTTATTTGGTTTTGCTTGGTCATTATCTGTTTTCTTTTTGTACACAAAGGAAATTGCAAAGAATACAAGTGCCAAATTTAGTTGACTAAGAAAGGGCACATTCATTTGGGTTTCTTGATCAATCTTGATCGTTGATCGACTGTAACAAATTGTGTTGCAGTCAATCAACGGTCCGGATCGATAAGATGAAGTTACTTCATCTGATCCGGACTAGCTACCTTTCGAGATTGAATCCCCTGCAATTTTCTGCAATTAACCCAAAAATATGCCGTTTTTGTTTTTTTTTTAAAAAAAAATTGACTTAACCTAACCTTTGCAACTGAACTTTTCAAACGCTGCCCATATGGCACAGATTGAAGAAGCACGCTGCAGCAAGGTCTGTTTACGGCGATCCACTCCGGCGG
Organism: Senna tora; assembly: GCA_014851425.1. Taxonomy (NCBI): domain Eukaryota; kingdom Viridiplantae; phylum Streptophyta; class Magnoliopsida; order Fabales; family Fabaceae; genus Senna; species Senna tora. The sequence goes on from CM026272.1 coordinate 24,657,599, forward strand.
CGATGACATAGGCAAGACATAGCAGCGACGGCGACGGTGACTTCTCAGCCTCCTCGTGCATTCTTCCCTCATACACAAATCGGATCCCATGAATCACCAATTGCATCATATTCTGTGAGTATAGATGGCATGTACTTTAAGCTATACTTATATATTAAGTCTGTTCATAATTCTATTGTTAACTTAGTGGAAATCCTTAAATTTTCCTTATTCTGTTTGCATTGCTGTGTTGTGTATGTAACCAATGAATTGGGGCATATGAATCAATGAGTCTAACATCAATGTACACTACTATTACATAAATTCACTCATGTGTTTGTCTTGCTAATGAACTACAGGCAAATGATGGGTGAGACTATGGCTAGTTTGAATGCCAAGGAGCTCAGAAACTTGGAGACTAAATTAGAAAAATGGATTACTAGAATTCCTTCCAAAAAGGTATAAATCTTGTAAATTAGTGTTTTGATTTTCTATATTAATTATATATTTAAGGTCTGTATTTGGTTTGATCTTTTAGCTGATAATTTTTTTAACTTTTTTCATTTTTCTTTGTGCCACTTCCCGAACATATACATAATGAGTTGCTTTTTGCTGAAATTGAGTACATTGTTTGCTGAAATTGAGTACATGTAGAGGAGGGAAAGTACTATTTTTCTGCTATTTTTTAAATTTTAATTTTAATTTTCAACTCAGATTTTTTAATGCAATTATTTATCTTCTTGAACTTGAATTGTTGTTATAATAATTGGTAGCAAAAGGTTAGCACGTCACTTTGCTTTATATGGTTTGCTACACAGCATGCTGTCACTGAACTTGTTATCATGATATAAATTATAGGTCAAAGGTTCATTTTGGTCCTCTATGTTTCATTCAAATTTCAAATTAGTCCTTTATGTTTCAGAAGTTTTAAATTAGTTCTTTATGTTTTCCAGAAGTTCTAAATTGGTCCTTCCGTCCAAATCCGTTAATTTCTTAAGTTAACTGCTAACGTGGCCTGTCGAGATGGACACATAATCTCTCCTACGTGTATTAGATAGCTGACGTGGCCTTAGACACACCAAAAACACTCAAACGGCGTTGTTTAAGCCAAAAATAAAATCATGCTGAGAGGACCAATATGAAACTCTAATGAAACATAAAGGACTAATATAAAACTTCAATGAAACATAAAGGACTAATATAGAACTTCAATGAAACATAAATGACCAATATAAAACTTGAATGAAACATAAAGGATCAATATAGAACTTTCATGAAACCTGAAGGACAAATATAAAACTTTTGGAATACATAAAGGGCCAAAATGGATATTTAACCTAAATTATAATGTTCTCACTGAACTTGTTATCACGATATAATGTTATTATAATAAATTGATACTTCTATCATTTTTCGTTTCATGATATAATTAATGTTTTCATATTTGGGATCACCACTACATCGATCACCACTACTTAAGGTTGTTTATCCTACAATTCAAACAATTGAAATATATATAATATACTTGTCTAGAATTCAACTAAACCCAAATAGCAAAATAAACAATAAAGAATTTTATGTGTTGTGTTTTTTTGAGACTAACAAATCAATCCCCCGTAACTTATAAACTAAGATGCAAATACAAATCAAAGCCTTGTACATCACCACCCCTAAAGCCATCAAATCTCACCAAAGATGCATTTACATAACCATTATGCGTTATAATGTTTTTCACATGTATCCTCTTATTAGGAGACGACTGATGCGTCAGAGGTGGCGCCAAAAAACTTGAAAAGCTGGGGAAGGAATGTACAAATTCACATCCCTACATATAAAATGATTTTTTTTTCATCTAAAGCGGGTGATATTATAACATGTTGAATGTCTATTTATAAACATCCACACACACTTAAACCGATGTGGGTCTTCAAAGCACCCACAAGGGGCCCCCAGCGAGGTGCACAAGTGGTTGATTCAGCATTGACATAAAGGAATATTTTGACACAATAAAAAATAGAAGTATCAATGTAAAATATTATATTAACATATTACATTTTTTCTGAAACCGTCAATATATTTTTTTTTCGTAAGAAACAAAAGTCAAGGAGGGCCCAAACTAGCCGAACACCCTACGAATCGAGGAAACCTGATGACAGTCCTCAACATAAATATTAGCACAACTAGGAGGGGGATCCTTAAATCTATGCAGGTCAAAATCCAGGGTATGGCCTAATTTAGCTAACCCATTCGCAAGTCTATTTCCTTCTCTATAAACTAAGCTCAATTTCACCTCCCAGTCTTTAGAAAAGAAGTCTTCAATTTCTGAAGCAAGCCCATACAGAGGGTGGTTCTTCTCCCACTTACCAGACGCAAATTGGTAAGCCATAGCAGAATCCAGCTCAAGAATAACTTTAGGAAGGTTAAGCTCCCAAGCGATACGCAAGCCAAGGACACAACCCCAAACTTCAGCTTGGAAGGCATTACTCCTACCAAGATTTTTGGAGAAGCCCGCAACCCAAGTACCACCCGAATCGCGAATGACACCGCCACAGCTGCTACCATCAGGATCGTTTCTGGTAGACCCATCAATGTTGACTTTGAACCAGCCTTGCTTCGGAGCTTTCCAGCAAATAGGAATATCACCGTTAAGACCACACCTCTGGTTAACAAGGTTACTAATCATCTCAGCGTCATTATAATTTTGGACTTGTTTGTTGATGACAGGGAGAAGGATAGCAGCACGTTCGTCCTTCTGATTGAAGACACACGCATTTCTCTGCTTCCATATATTCCAGCTAGCCACCGCAAAGACCGAGCTCCACCTCTGCTTATCATCCATACCCCAGCTCTGAGTGAGATTGCAATTGATCCAATCCTGGATATTAGAGTTGAAGAACTTAGGCTGAAAACTAGGATGCACAAGGCTATTCCAAAGCGGCTTGACCCAAAGGCAATCTCTGATGGCATGCATGGCATCCTCAGCCTCCAGGCCACATCTTTTGCACCTGTCATGGTTAGTGTAACCCCTTTTCTTCCTTTGATTCTCAGTCATGATGCTTTCATGGCTGAGTTGCCAAAGGAAGAAACGAATTTTTTCAACAGCTTCAGATTTCCAAATGTTAGTCCACACTTTATTGCAGGTAACATTATTATGAGAGTTATAAATTGAATATGCAGACTTCACAGTGAAATTACCATTGTGAGTTAAATCCCAGAAAACTGAGTCACACGCATCAAAAGGTCTAGGAGGGTGAATGGCTTCAATAGCAATTAAACACTCTCTAGGCAAAAGATGAGAGAAAGCATTCCAGTTCCAATTTCTGGAGGCAGTAGAGTAATCCGAAACAGAACAAAACATATCATTTTGAGGAATAACAGAATTAGAGATGGAAACTAGACACGGGAAACCGGGGACCCACCTATCAAGCCAAAATTTTGTATCCTTACCATTGTTGATACAATTGAACACATGGGGTTTGAAATCCTCCCAAATTTTAAAAAGACCAAACCATAAGTTAGAGCACGCAGCCTTCTTTGTAGGGCTACCAAACTTAGGATCGAATTTATATTTATTTTTTAAAATCTGCACCCAAACACACTCATCCTTGGTGACCAGACCCCAAGCAACCTTCATTAGAAAGGCCTTGTTAAGCTTTCTAAGATTTCTAATACCCAAACCGCCCTCTCTTTTGTTAGTGCACACCGTTTCCCAATTAATCAAATGAGGCCTATTTTGGTCATGCCCATGATTCCAGAGGAAGGATCATTCCATTTGTTCCATTTTATCCAATAAACTAAAAGGAATGAACGTGGTCTGCATAGAGTAGCTAGGAATGGCCGAGATCACAGATTTGATCAAGGTAGCTCTACCAGCGAGAGTGAGAGTTTTTCTCTTCCTGACAGAAAATTTCTTACTGATTTTATCAGTAATATAAGAGTATGTGAGCTTGTTGACTCTGCTAGTGTGGAGGGGAATACCTAGGTATTTGCCTAAGTCATTAGTAATAGAGAAACCTAGCAAATTGCAGATCTGTGAGCTTCTAGTGTGGTTCACATTTCTGGAAAAATATATTTTCGTTTTTTCTTGATTGATTTTTTTACCAGAAAGAGAGCAAAACTGTTCAAGACACTCCTGGATACACTCCACTTGGTCTAAGCTAGCCTCAGAAAAAAGAAACAAGTCATCAGCAAATAAAAGATGAGAAATCGGAGTCTCATTCCTACTAAGGTTGATTTGTTTCGAGCTCTTATTATTCACAGCATTATTGATTATATGAGTAAGGTTCTCTAAACATAACACAAAGAGGTACGGGGACAAAGGGTCCCCTTGTCTTAAACCCCTAGTTGGTTTAAAGGAGTCAAGCTTGCACCCATTCCATAAAATTTGCATGTTACTAGAGGACACACAACACATAATGAGATTAACCAAATTAGGAGGGAAATTGAGAGCTTTAAGTGTAAACTCAAGAAAAGACCATTCAATCCTATCATACGCCTTTTCTAAATCAATTTTGATGGCCATAAAACCGTTTTTTCCTTTCTTAGTTCTCATAGAATGAATTATTTCCTGAGCAATGATGATATTGTCCGAGCTATTTCTACCCGGGATGAAACTAGTTTGGAAAGGTGTGACAATCTTGTTAAGGAAGGGTTTGATTCTATTCGCAATAATCTTGGTAATTGCTTTATAAACAACATTGCAAAGGCTAATGGGTCTAAATTGTTTAACGTTTTCAGGGGTATCAACCTTAGGGATTAGAACCAAGAGAGTATCATTAATGCTTCCTACTTTTTCAGGATTAAGGAAGATATCATTCACAAGGTTGATAACAGAAGTGCTGATAAAATTCCAATAGTTTTGAAAGAAAAAAGCATGCAAATCGTCATTTCCGGGAGCTTTGTGTGGACTCATTGAGAAGAAAGCATCCTTGATTTCCTCGTTGGAGAAGGGAGAACCCAAATTTTGAAGGAGATGTTGATCTAAAATAGGAAAGTTTGCAATCTAATCCAAGCCGGGTTGATGGGCTGCATTACTTGTAAAGAGATCCTAAAAAAAGAGATTAACCATGTCTTTTAGGCTGTCTTTATCGTTGATCCAGCCTCTATCATCATCTTTGAGAGCCACAATTCTGTTATGTTCTCTTCTGGTTAAGGTAGAAGTGTGAAAAAATCTTGTGTTACGATCCCCAAACTTTAGCCAATTATTGCAAGCTTTTTGGTACCAAATTAGTTCTTCTTGGGAAAGGGTTTGGTTGAATTCTTCCCAAAGGATGTTCTTCTCATTCTCTAATTCAGGTGAAGTGTTCAAAGAAGCTTGATTTTCCAGTTTTTCCATTTCCCGGATAAGATCACGTTTGCGTTTGAAGACATTACCGAAGGTGTCCCTGTTCCAGTCCTCAATTCTCCTTGTGAAAGTAGCAGCAGCCGAAGACCAGTCTTTATTACCCCCCCAGGTTTCCTTGACTATATCTGTACAGTTGGTATCCGTCAGCCAGGCAAGTTGGAATCTGAAGGGCTTCACCCCTTTGCTAACAACTCTATCTCTCGAAGTTTTCAAAAAAATTGGATTATGATCACTTTTGAAAGCTGGGAGCACGGTCACAGAGGCGTTAGGAAAGGATTCCTTCCACTTTAAGTTAGCCAACACTCTATCAAGCCTTTCAGCAATGTTACCCCTCCTCCAAGTGAAACGTGGGCCAATGAAGCCAAGATCCATGAGCTCACAAGTTCTAATGAAAGAAGAGAAACGTTGGATGTTGCGATAATTCGGGGCGCCACCTCCTTCCTTTTCATACGGGTGAAGGTAGCAGTTAAAATCACCAAGAACGATCCAAGGCTCATTGATGGTAGAAGCAAGATTCTCAAGCCCCTGCCAGCAAAAATCCCTGACCTGATCCGAAGGATTAGTGTAAACAAAAGTGGTTAATATACCCAGGGAGGAGGCCATATTAATATAACAATGCAAAAATTGAAAACTAGAGTTAAGAATACTTATCTTAATGTCATTTCTTTTCCAGAGCACCCAGATACCTCTAGAATAGCCTTCAGCCTCCACTCTTATAAAGTGGGGAAAGCCACATTTATGAATAATTAAGTCCGCCTTAGCGCCACTAGATCTAGTCTCAAATAAAGCAAGAACATCCAGTTTATAATTTGAAAATATATTGCGAATTAAACCCGGGAAAGTTTTAGAGGAAGCTCCTTTACAATTCCACGCAAATAGATTTAAACCCATGAATTATAAATTATTGTCATAGACCATAGTAGCTCCCAACTCGGGAAGGAGCTGTCCTGATTCCCGCAACTGCTTTTCCATTGCTCTCATCATTTCCAAGTGTTGATCATATTCCGGAGGCTTTCTCTGTTTGAAGTGTTTGCCACCTTCGTTTGAACTTTCACCGGGGAGCGTATTCTGGGTACCTTGCTTAACAGGGGATTTCTGTGTTATACCCAAACTTGGGGTTTTGATGATACTCGAGCTTGAAGTGACCACTGTATGATCAGTCGCTTTTTCCAAAGGCGTCTTCCCCGATTTCCTATTTGGGGCATTGGTCTTGCTTGGCTGAATGGGCTTCTTGTTGGAAGATAGATTTACCTCTGACTTCCTGGGATTTGATTTAACCCCTCGATTTTTGCTCTCCGTAGTGTGACTATCTCTAGCAGGAGTATTATTTTGTGTATTATCCACTACGCTGGTTGCCATGACTTTTTCCTCGTCCTTCCTAGGTTCTTGGACCATGTGGCTGTCATCCAGTGTGCTCAGAATCATAAATCTGGACTCAGAGTTGGTTTGTTGCTGTTGTTGTTTAGTTCCTTCCGTGGAATTCACTTGAGCCTTCCGTTGACCTCTACGCACTCTTTTCTGGGGGATCATCCAAGGACCAAAATCTTCGATCCCTTTTTCAACTTTCTTTGGAAGCAGAGGAGTGATGCTAGGAGGAGGTTTGTTGTTATCATCTGAGGAATTTTCCACTGTCTTATTCTCAGGGCAATTGTCCTTCCCGTGCCCAAACAGCCCACAATTGAAGCAGATCAGACAGATACCTTCATATTCAACATGATGGATTCTCCCATGCAGCCTGAATTTAGATACCAGCTTCTTTCGGAGATCGATCTCAATGCAAATGCGGGCAAAATTCCCTCTTTCCACCTCAATTTGGCCATCCTTTTCCTGTAGTGTGTGACTATCAATCTTGAAAGTTCTTCCAAAGAGACTCCCTAAACGCCATAAAATGTGCTTCTCATAATATTCAATAGGCAGAGTTGGGGCTCTAATCCACACAGGGATCCTTTTATACTCCATGTTGTAAGGATCAAAATTAGGTCTCCAACGCTGAACCAACAAGTGGTGATCAGCTATGACCCAAGGGCCTTCATGGAGGGCAAACTTGTAGTCTACCTGGTTTGAAAAAATGACCGAATGAAAGCCATTACCAATGTCGATAACTTTGATGAAACCATTTCTCTGCCACATACGCTCCAGTCTAAGTTTCAAGAATCTAAGCCCGATTGTCTTTCCAAGAAGACTAACAATCAGTGTCTGTTTCCAATCTTTGTATAAGCGCCGTCGTTCCTCCATGGGCACATTAAGAACTGGGCAGAAAAGCTCATTCTCAGGCACATCCTCTTCGGCTTCTTCTGCTTCCAAGTCTTGTTCCCAAAATTCCTCTTCCTCATCGCTAACGGGAGCATTTTCTCTACCGTTCACGCCAAGAAGTTTTTCCTTGTAAGAGGATTCCCCTATTTTGCTCATCGTCAAATTAAGGCATCTCACTGCCTTTGGCTGCTCCCCAGGCTTTCTCCCTGATTCATCTTCCATCTGGGTATCTTCATTAGGGTTCGTTTTCAGATTTGGGCTTAGCTCCATCGATTTGGGGCTTTGTTCACTGCTATCATTTTGGACTTCAAGATCTGGAATCCCTAAAATAACGTCATCTTCCTCGTTTGTCTTAGCTTTCTTGGTGCTACGGCGGAGCTGGTCTCTTTCCTCGGAGGAAAGGATGATAGGATTCTTGGAGCTATCTTGATCTAGCGCCATTCCCTGTTTTTATTTCACTTTTATTTCCCTAAACCGTCAATATATTAAACTCTCGCTAATTTGGATGAAATATCGAAGTAACAAATGTAACTTGGGATAATTAAAATATTCATATTAATGGGTACCTTAAAATTTTATTATGGGGGTCTGGCTATAGCCTAAGTATAACGGCAACGGATCTAGGTCCAAGTAAAGAGATATCCTACTCGTAATAGTAATTATTTATTTTTATATATAAAAAATAATATTTTTAAACTTTTTTGTGTTGAGAAAATATACAATTCTAAGAAAAGATGTTAAATATTTTATAAATATTAAAATAATTTAATAGTATATTTATGATTTAGTTTTTTTTTGTGATTAGAGATTAAAAAGTTGATAAAAATAAATTTTATATTAATAAAATAATAATTTATTTAAAATTTTTATGGGTCTAGGTCTGGATATGGAGATTTGATTATTCGTATGGTCCGAAGATGGGATTGATTTTGATACCCACTCAAGTTCGAGTCCGGGTCCAGGGAATATAGTACTCTACCCAAACCCTACCAATGATCATCCCTAAATATAATAGATAACAATTAAATTAAGGGCCCGTTTGCAACAACTTTTAAAAAGTGTTTATTTTTAAATAGAATTTGAAAAAAAAATATTATGAGAAAAAAGTATGACAAATTAAATTGAAAAGCATTTCTATGATCTATCTGAGAAACAATTTTTGTTTACTAAATTTGTATAAAAAATACTTTTTACTAAAAATTTATCAAGAAGAATTTTAATAGATATATGGTGTTATTCTTGTTATTAAATAGATAAAAGGATATATATATATATTATTGTGACTTTTTTATTAAATAAATAAATATAAAATTTTAATTGTTAATATTAAAATATTAGCAAAATAAATAATTTTAATTAATTAAAAGTTTTAATTTATTATTATTTTATTAATTAAATATCTAATAATTGTTTTAATAAAAATAATTACAAATATGTATTATTATTATTAAAAAGAATAAAATAAAATTTATAAAATTTGAGTAAGGGTAGTTTCAATCTAAAAAATTTTAATTTTAACTTAAACTTTTGGGCTACGTTTGATATCGATTCCAAACAATGAAATTCATGTAATTTCACATTTATTTAAAAATTTTTATATCATATTTTTTACATACCAAACACACTTATCTTCAAACTTTCTCTCAATGTTTTTAAAATCGGACCGGTCATTGAACCGGTCGAGGCACTGGTTTAATTAATTAAATGTTCTGTTTTGGTCATTTAAATGAATCAAAACGGCGTCATTTGCTGAGTTTGAGTGAGAGAATGTGCCATATCATTTAAATATGACACGTAGGAGAGGGTGTGTGCCACATAAGCCTTATACGTCAACATTTAATGGCAAAACTAGACGGATGTTACGCTAGAGGATCAATTTTGACAAGAAAAATGTTGAAGACAAAAAAAGTAAGGCAAAAGTACCTTTCCTACCCCCAACGTTTGAGGGTCCTGTCAGTTTCGCCCCTAACGTTTTTTCGCTGTCAATTGTACCCCTAACGTTTTACGTTTCTACCAATGTCATCCTTTTCACTAACACCGTCAAATATTTAACAGTTTTTGCTGACGTGGCATCCTATGTGTCAAAACATTTTTTTTCTGTCAATTGTACCCCTAACGTTTTACATTTCTACCAATGTCACCCTTTTCACTAGCACCATCATATATTTAATAGTTTTTGCTTACGTGACATTCTATGTGGCAAAAATATCTGACTTGGCATATTTTTTTCCACACCAGATTTTTTACTCATATTTTTTCCATCAAAACCATGTTGTTTTAGCCTCACCATATTCCTTTTAAAATATAACTCAAATGCACGTACCATTTTGCAGACAAAAACATCGGAGACGTTACCCATTCTCTACTTTTTCGGAGACGTTATCCTAAAATAGAGAATTGATAACGTCTCCGATGTTTTTATGAGCAAAATAGCGCGTGCGTTTGAGTTATATTTGATGGGGAAACAATGAATAGGAAATCTGACGTGGAAAAAAATATATACCAAGTCAGATATTTTTGTCACATAGGATGCAACGTAAGCAAAAAATATTAAATATTTGATGGTGCTAGTGAAAAGGGTGACATTGGCAGAAATGTAAAATGTTAGGGATACAATTGATAGAAAAAAAAACGTTTTGCCACATAGGATGTCACGCCAGCAAAAACTGTTAAATATTTGACGGTGTTAGTGAAAATGGTGACATTGGCAGAAACGTAAAACGTTAGGGGTACAATTGACAGCGAAAAAACGTTAGGGGTAGGAAAGGTACTTTTGCCAAAAAGTAATTTGGCCTAAAAAGTATAGTATAAAATTTTTTTGAGAATTGTAAAAATATATGAATTTTACTGTTTGGCAATATTACCAAACATAACCTTTATTTACTCTATAATACTTTACGTTATTTCCCTTCTCATCCGTATATTTCTATCAAACGTCATCGTTAGAAAAGCTCATATTTATAACTTTTACCTTAAATAATTGCTTTAGTTACAATTGAAAAATACTTTTAAAACATTTGTAAAAAACATCTTACTTTTAAAAAATATGCGCCAGGCCGAAAAATATTGGCCACAAAGCAACTAGCGCATAAAAAAAACCTTTAAGAGTAATCCATTCCAGTGTTTAACTATTTTTTTTATAAAAAGCATTAAATCTCTCTTGTATCACAAAGGAAAAATTAAACGACACTTACAATAATTTAAATACTTCAATTTAATAATATTAAAAAATAAACCTTAATAATTATTAAATTTAATAAATAAAGTGTAAGCTCAAGTGATCTTATTTTTTTAGGATGAAAAATTGCACTATCTTTGATGTTGCCAACAGAGTTGTTACTCTTATACCTCTTGCATATTAGATCTGAAGTAATCTTCAAAGTTGAAATTGTCGTAGGCTCTTCTAACAACATGATGAATGAGTAAAAATTTTTTAACATGGATGATTCGTAGATTTTAGATATGATTATAACAAACTTTGAATCCAGAATCACCTGATTGTCAAACAAATTCACAAAAAAGAATACACAAAATAAACAAGTTTCACTTGTTAAATTTAAATCGATCTAACAATGGGAAACTACACTCTCACAAGGGATGATTACAAAACTCAAAATCTGGAAGAAAATCACCATCAAAATTAGGGGACTGACCTTATTTATAAAACGTTCGACAATAACAAAAGAAAAAAATGGCCAAATTACTCTTTTGGTCTTCAACGTTTCAAAAAGTTATTTTAGGTCCTCAACGTTTTTTTTGTCAAAATTGGTCCTCTGGCGTAACATCTGTATGATTTTGCCATTAAATGCTTACGTGGAAGGTTTATGTGGTACACTCATTCTCCTATGTGTCATATTTAAATTACATGGCACCCTCTCTCACTCCAAAATTCATTTAAATGACCAAAACAGAACATCTAAATGAATCAAAACGACGTCGTTTTGCTGAGTTTGAGTGAGAGAGGGTGCCATGTCATTTAAATACGACATGCAGGAGAGAGGGTGTGCCACATAAGCCTTCCACGTCAGCATTTAATGGCAAAATCAAACAGATGTTACGCTAGAGGACCAATTTTGACAAAAAAAAGTTGATGACTTAAAAGTAAATTTTTAAAACGTTACGGACCAATATTAAACTTCGTACAAACTTTGAGGACCAAAAGAGTAATTTGACAAAAAAAAAATATAATAATAAAGAGGGATTGTCAAAGCAGAAAAAAGAGTGTCGTTGACTATTGAACTTTAGATTTTAATATTCGGGGCTCCTTTGGTAACATTTGTGCACAGTATATTACATGTAATTTTACTATTTTAAAAAAACTTTACATCATATTTTATACATATCAAACATATTTTTTATCATGCTTTTTCTTTTTCTTAATTTTTTCTCTATCTCTCTCCTCACTTTTTTTACAGTACTTTTCTTTATTTTACGACATTACATATAAGGCGTGACAATCTGTCACCGCATTATCGCATCATGATCCGGCATCTCTTACAATTCAACGAAAAAACTTGAAGAAAAGAAACCCATTAATTAATTAAACTCCCTCTATTCCCATTGGTCTTGGGTGTCTGAACTCTGAACACTTCAACTCATTCACTTGATAAAATTAGGACCACAGGGAGACGACTTGGACCCATATAGCCTCTTCCCCTATTCTTCCAATCATCAAGCATTTTCGTTCAGAGAAAAAAATGACGAAGAAGAAGAAGATGATGACATGTCTTCTCCTATCTGTCCTCGTCCTAGCTTCTTCTTCTGGATTTGCCAACGGATCTGTTGATGATGATGTGAAGAAGATTCGGACATATGAGCTCAAGAGAGGTCCTGTTTCTATGAAGCTCACTAATTGGGGAGCTTCCATTTTGTCTCTGATACTTCCTGATAAGAACGGTATGATTAGTAATCTTAATATATCTCTATTCCATCTTCAAGTTTAATGCAGAAATTTCAAGGTTTAATTGCCTTTTTCTTTCTTTCTTTCTTTCTATGTGATTTTGGATTCAGGAAAGTTGGGCGATGTGGTTCTTGAATATTACTCAATGAAGGACTATACTGTACGTCTCTCTTACTTGTTTTCCCCCATTATGCTTTCTTCTTTTCTATATAAAATATCTGTGAGGAAAAGTGATCGTGATGCCAAGTCATATATTTAATTACGGTGTTTAGTCAATTTACTCATGGTGTCTTTAATTTTGTAGTGTTAGACCAATTCAAAAATGTAGCTAAATCTATAATTTAGCATCACAGTCAACACTGGAGACCATGTGAGTGAATGGCGGAGTTAAAGTAAAGGGCAAATTTGATTGTAAATTGAAAATTTAGGAACGCAATGGATGACCCTAAACAAAGTTTAGGGGTAAAATTGAGAGATACTCTATAATATAATTGGGACAGAAAAGCTACTTTTGCATTATCTGGACTATTATGTTATGAATTGCATTATAATATTAATATTCTGATTGAGAAGAAAGATGGGGAAAAAATATATTGCAGAGGAGTGATAATACTGTTAATAATGTTGTATATATATATGCAGACAAATACTACAAACTTTGGTGCTACAGTTGGTCGTGTTGCTAATAGAATTAAAGGAGCTCAGTTTACTCTTAATGGAACTGTTTACAAACTAGTTGTTAATAGTGGTGGAAACAATTCAATTCATGGTATGTTCTTACTTTTTACTCTTTCTATCATTTGATAATTTCTTCCCCTACTCTTTGCTCAATTTTTTGGTACCATAACTAAATTCTAAATTCACTTCCCACACATATGGTTGATTAGGTGGAGCAAGAGGTTTTGCTGATGTTATTTGGAATGTTGAAAGCTATCACAAAAAAGGTCCCAATCCCAGTATCACCTTCAGTTACCGCAGTTTTGATGGTGAACAAGGTACTGCTTAAACACACTGCTTAATATTTTTCAGTCAGTGCGGATCTGATGACTAATCATCATGTATTGCGGGACTGGATGGCGCTCCATTCTCATTCCTCTGGGATTGAACCCAGGAGACAATGGTCTCCAGCACTATCATACCGATTAAATATAATCGAGATATTAAAATATAAAAAATAAGTAATAACTCAAAGCCAACTAGAGATTCCTTGACCAGGAGTTGATTAGATGAAAGATAGTCAAATAACTAAAGGTAAGACGAGACCAAAAAAATAGAGATAAACTATCTGTATCACTTTGTGGTGTGGTTGCTCTCAATATGTTTCTCAGCACTTTCATAACCGTTATATATAGTTAAAGAATTCACTAGATAAAAGATAACCAAATATTAGAAGTAGATTTAACTATAAATAATCTAACCATAAAATTGAGTCAAGATAAAACGTGCCGGATCATGATCAATATAGCCGACCTCACCTAGTAACTGAATGCATGTGATTTGGATATTTGAACTGTATTGCAGGATTTCCAGGTGATCTCATATCAACAGTGACCTATAGTCTCCTTGAAGACCAAAAATTGGGGATAACCATGAAAGCAAGAGCCTTAAACAAAGCCACTCCAGTGAATCTGATAAACCATGCCTTCTGGAACCTGGGTGGTCATGACAGTGGTGACATTCTGGGAGAGAAAGTCCAAATCTTTGGGTCCCAAATCACAGTGGTTGATAGCCAAAACGTACCCACAGGAGAATTTGCTTCTGTGAAAGGAACCCCATATGATTTCCTCAAACCAAACACTGTAGGGAGCAGAATCAACCAATTGGCCAAAGGCTATGACATAAACTATGTGCTTGATGGTGAAGAAAAGGGGAAGAAGAAGAAGAACAAGAAGATGATGATGAAGCTGGCAGCTATAGTGCAAGATGAGAAATCTGGGAGAGTGATGGAGCTTTTCACTAATGCTCCTGGAGTGCAGTTCTATACTGCTAATAGCCTCAAGGATGTGAAGGGGAAAGGTGGGTTTTTGTATCAAGCTCATGCAGCACTGTGTTTGGAGACTCAGGCTTTTCCTGACTCAGTGAACCATCCTAATTTCCCTTCCACAATTGTGACCCCTGAAAATCCCTATGAGCATCACATGCTCTTTAAGTTCTCCACCAAAGCTCCTCCTGCATTTTCACAGGGCTAGGTAGGTAGGCTTTTTTGGAGGAGATTCTAGCTCATTTCTGTGTGTAACAACTCTCTTAATTATTTGTGTACTTCAAATGAATACAAGACATTGTGGTTCTTTAAAATAAATAATAAGACACTGTGGCACCCATGGGAGCACGTTAATTAATTCTTTCGCTGACTTGTAGGTTTTTTGAGTAGTGATAATTGACCTGAGAATTTAAAGTTGTTCTATTTCTAAAGTTAGGGGTCAAAATCCTAACATTTGGGTAAAGATAGATGAATCCCATCCCTCGGGCTCAAGCAGTTGATTTAAGTATAATTTACTTTGTATATTTACTGCTTTTTCTTTGGAAGTTATAAACATTGTGCAGTGGTGTGGATGCAGTAACCTCTCAAATATTTTAAGTTAACTTTAGTCAATTTTTTTAAAGCTGAGAAGATAAATTACGCAACTCTAATAACTTTGCTAACTGAGATAAGTGTTAGTATGTTTCTTTACAAAAATATTAACTGAGAGTATCTTACACAAGTTTGTGTTTCTTTAACAATCGTCTCCCGAGTTTTATCCTTAGAGGGATGAGAATAGTGTGTCATTCGTTGAGATAGCCGCCTTTAACAATGAGTCTGAGTTTCGATAGTATTTGAAGAACTAGTTATCAAACCTACTCTAGTAGATACCTTGGTTTAAAAAAAGAATGTTACACAAAATTAAAAAAAATAAGTATTGTTAGAAAGTATTGTAAGTTGTTGAAATAGATAAGTGCCATTAGAATTTTTAACTTAATAAAGAGATTATGTTGTACAAAACTAAGTTAAAAAGATATTATATCAATTTTTGAAGGCTAAAATCAACTCTTAGCTTGGTGATTAACTTTGCATGATGTTTTAATTTTATCCATCATCGTTATTAATTGATGTAATTTATTCTTGATCTCTTCAAATTTCACTAGTACTATGTGAAACTTAAGTAAACTTGTTGTAGCAAAAATGGTTGATCCAAGTGGTAAGCGATTTGGTATCGCTTAAATAAAACTCGAATTTGAGATATTGTGAATGTAACTATTTCTATAGAGAAACTCTACTAATAAATTTATTTTGAGGAAATGGGAATGAGCCTACTTCAGAGTCCGAAGCCAACAACCAATCATGCCATAAGTTATATAAAGATTATTCTCACATAATTGTCGTAGTCAAAGCATAACTGAAGCTTAGGTGAGACCAACAAATTCTCAATTTTTTTGAATATTTGGTCAAGAACTTCGAAAACATTAAATTATATAAAGATTATTTTCATATGAACTTTAATGCTAGCTCAATTATGCCCTTGGAAGAGTAATTCTTTCTCTCTCTTTTTTGTTTCTCATAGCTATCCTTCTATTAGAAGTAATTCTGTTCGAATTAGTTGAGGTCCTATAACGAGAGTAGAGCTCTCCCAACAGATATATAAGTCTTGAACTCGGAACTTTACTTAAGGAGAATGAAGTGCCTACCACACTAACCAATCACCTGATGGTGGAAGAGTAATTCTCATATATGATTCTCTTTTTGGTGATAGATATAAATAACATTTGGTTAGGAAAAGAAATTGTATAAATAGTAAACTAAATTAAAGGAAAAGATTGAAAAAAAAAAAAAGATAAATGAAAAAACTAAAATCCCATACAAAATTAAGAGCTAAAAAAATTAAGTTTGACCACTTTTAAATTGTAAATCTAGAGGAAGATTCTTTGAATTTTTCCACATATTTAAAGTTAAAAAAAAAAATCAGATCTCTTTTCCACTTGTGTGTGTGTTTATTGTATTTATTTTAATATTAAATACATAATAAATTAATCATGGCACTAAGTCAAGTCTTAATTTGGACGTTACAAATCAATATTATATTTTACAATAATCATGGCACTAAATATAAATGTTGAACTTGAAGGAGTCGACAATTTGTACAGTACGATGTCTTGTGCAAGTGTATTTCTTCTTTTGTCCTTTTGTATAAGACTGAGCTCAACTCATGGATCAAAAACAAGTTGCCACTTGGCCAACTCAGGAATAGGAGTTTAGAAGCCTTTTAGGAAGTTGGGATTTCCTATCTATTTTGAAATGATTTTTTATTTTTTGTTTAAATTAAGGGTGACAATTGACCCATAACTTATTTAATCAACAAATCTAATTATCTTTTATAATCTTCTTCTTTTTTTGGTAGACAAGGAAAATCACCGGGCCTAGCTAATACACAGATGTGGAAATAAATTTTTTCTCATATCTTCAATAAGAATTGTGCCATTCTCCATAAAAGGGTTATCAAAAACGTAAAGAGACTCCCCGTATAATATTCATATTCAAGCTAATTATTTTGAACTATAAATTATTTTGAGTTGAGTCGTTTGTTAAATGAGAGTTTGTTTCAGAAAAAAAAAAAGAGAGAGAATTGGTTTAGATCAAGTTTAAGTTAACATTTGACCATATGTAATATTTTATGTTACCTAACTCTTTTCTTTGTTTATATATATATATATATATATATATATATATATATATATATATATATATAATTGAGTGAGATTTAGAACATGGTCCTATGTTTCATTAAACCATACATCCAATCTTAAAGTCCTTGTCCTCGTAAACCCGCTAAAAATTATACCCAAATCAAGTTGGTTTAGTCCAATTATTGTACATATATATGCTATGAAGATTCATTCAACTAAAAAATAAGGCTCCCCTTAAACTTTTTGGTAATGATTGTTGGGTGTTTCATTTGGGTTTTGTAGAGTGAAGGAGAGAAAAGCTTATAAATATAGAGTTAAGTTTTCTTTCGTAAATGCATTATACTCAAGTCTAAATAAAGAGTCTATTTAGGGTTTGGGTAGTGTGTATCAAATGAAAAAGGGTTTTGTCAATTTTTTCGTGCAAAAATTGTATTAAGGAGGGTATATAATTTTTCCGTTCAAAAATTATAAAGTAATAAAATTTGTTCAAGTGGGAGTCGTGAATGTAGGTTTTGAACCATCGAATCACGTTAAATTTTATATGTGTTCCTCATTCTCTTTTCCTTATATTTTTATGCGGGGCCAACATGTGGTATCAAAGTTGAGGTTCCGGCCTAGGGAGGAAGAAGGGAGAAGGAGCAAGAGGAGGGAGTGTCCCGTCATCATCCAATCGGCGCCACGTCAGCAATTTTGGAGAGATGTTGGTTCTTACTTATTTTCTCTTTTTTTAAAAAAAAAAAAAAAGTCGGAATTTTTTTCGAAGATGTGCTATTTGTGGTACTGGTTGATTGGCTGTGTGAGTGGAAGTATCTAGTCAGGAGTTGAGTTAGATATAATGATCACCTTGAGGTTTGAGTTTCTGTTATTTGAGGAGAGAACGGAATTCATGTTGTGGAAATTCACAATTCAAGATTATTTAGTCCAGCAGGGTCTTGAATCAACATTGTAGGATGAGAAGCCATGCAGAATGAAAGGGATGAAAAAGAAGACGAGTAACCAACTTGGAAGAAGTTCTTGGCCGAGAGATATGATTGTGGACAGTTGGGTCATATGCAGATGAGATGTCCATGTTTCAGGGAGGACTTGCAGAGCCTGAAGGAGAGGAGAGGCAGATCAAGGGGAGCTTCTTCTTCGAATGTGGTCAATTCTAAAGAGAACCACATAATCTGTTTGGCTGAAGATATAGAGAAGTACTACTAGTCAGAGGATTCTACAGCAAGGGAGGATCGCTACAGAAATTGAGAAAATTAGAAAGTTAATAGGAGAGTTTGATTTTCTAACAAAGTGGAACGATGTGGGCTATAAATGAAGGAAGGATTTATTGGGTGTTTCATTTTATAAGTCCCACATTGTGTGGGTTTTGTAGAGTGAGGGAGAGAAAAGCTTATAAATAGAGAGTTAAGTTTTCTTTCCTAAATGCACCACACTCAAGTGTAAATAAAGAGTGTTTTTGGGGTTTGGGTAGTGTGTGTCAAATGAGAGAGGGTTTTGTCAATTTTTCCGTGCAAAAATTGTATTATGAAGTGTTTGTAAATTTTTCGTTATAAAATTACAAAGTAGTAAAGTTTGTCCCAATGAGAGCTGTGGATGTAGGTCTTGAGGCATCGAATCACGTTAAATTTTTTTTGTGTTCCTCTTTCTTTTTTTCTTATATTTGTATGTGAGGCCCAACAATGACGTGCCGTCACTTAATACCCTAATATAATTGTGTACAGAGAATCAATTTTCTGTTGTGTGATGTGCTGTTGTCCAAGAGATAGGAGTGAGTTCAACAGTTAATATATTTTACTGTGTATTCTGCATTTTTTTATACGGCTAGAATTTGTACTTTGTAGCCATAATTATACTAAAATAGTGAAAACTACAATGACCAAGATATTCGAAGTCATGGCTTTATCAAAATGTTCCATAATCTTGTTGATATTTCACCCTTTGCCTACAAGAAAAAAAGAATTAACAATCTCATTCTTGTCTAATCTACAATTAAAAGGGATTTAATTTACATTTTGACAAATATTAGTCGTCTCAAATGCTTATATTCCTTCTATTCCCCACTATATCTAAGGGTTTGTTTGGGAATTAAGAGGGAAAGTGATTAGAGGAGAAGGAAGGGGAGGAGAAGGGAAGGTTAACCTTCCATATATCCTCTCCTTGTTTGGTTATTGATACCCCCTCTAAAATACTCCAATTTGGAGTATCTTAAATTTTGGAAAGGGAAGGATAATGGAGAATTAAGGATTGATCTTTCATTATCTTCCCCTCCAATTTTCATCTTTCCAAACAAGGGGAAGATATCTTAATTATCTCCCCTTTCATTTTCTTTTTTAACTCCTAATCCAAACATATCCCAAGAGTGGTGGGTTCTGAGGAAATCAATTACCTAGAATCCTCCTAGTCCAAGAAGAATTCTTCTTCTTCACTTCTCAAAACTCTTAGGCTATGTTTAGTTCAACTTGGAATTGCACAATTTTCAATGAATTCCAATGTTTGGTTGGGTTATTATAGATTTGGAATCCAATTCTAGGAATTGAAGCAATTCCAACTTAGAATTGGAATTATGCTTGAAAGAATTCCATGCTTTTTTATGGAAAAGGGATAGATTTTGTGGAATTGCCAAGAAAAGATCAATTTACCCTCCGGATTTCCCCTCTCTTCTCTTTCTTATGCTTCGCTTCATCTCTCTACTTCCTTCTCTTTTCATTGGTCTATTTGGGGTTCATCATCGTCAATGTCCACGGTTGTGCTCCGTCATCACCTCTCCATCGTCACGGCTGTGCTCCGCCATCACCATTGTCTACTCCATTGAGTTCACCACCGTGGTCACTTTTGGTTCATCATCAATCTCTCATTTTGCTCTTCTTTCGACGCCACCAAACTAGAACCACCCTCACTCGATCGCCAATCTTCACGTCTTCAATTCAAAGTCGACCAATCTCAGCACAAGAAGACCACCATCACCAACCCTCGAGCTTCCAATTCTGCTCCTACGTAAACCCCATTCCACGATTCCAAACGAAAATCAAATACCCATAGATTCGACACTAGTGTCGATAACGACAACAACAACATCAATGCAGTTCGCGAGAAGCTCACCACCAATCTCAGAGTGGAAGCGAAGAAGCTCAAAGTCTCGATTCTTGAAGAAGGAAGAGGAGGGGCGGCGGCAATAATAATAATAATAATAATGCAAGAGAAGTAGAATGGTGATAATGACGACGGAGGTGACGGTTGTGAGGGGGAGCAACGGTCGTGTACACATCTCAGTTATCTCATACTAGTGACTACTAGTGCCGCAACATTGAGAGGACAGAGGAAGTAGCGAGAATGTGCATAAATCAAAATTAGAGAAAGAAAGGTGAGGAAGATGGTTGTGAGAGTGGAAGGAATTAAGGAGAGAGAGAGGAGGAGGAGGAGATGAATGGAAGTGGTGGGTTGATATAGATCTGTTACAGAGAAGGGTTGAGGAAGATGGTTGTGAAAGTGGAAGGAATTAAAAATGATTTTTTTATATATTTTTTTATGAAGATTTTTTATTAATATTTAATATGAAGGATATTTTAGTCTTTTCACCTTACTTTCTTTTACAAACTTTCTTTTCCATTTTTACATACTAAACAAATACTTTTCAATTCTAATTCCAATTCTAATTCAATTCAATTCCAAACTCTACAGCTAACCAAACGCAGCCTTATTAACAAATATTTCTAAGAACCTTACACCACATTGCTTCTAGAATTCTTCACATCCCCAAGTTTGTTGAGTAATAAGTCGATATTTTAACTCTTAATTAAAGCCCTCAAGTCCTATATATAATATTAAAAATTCTTAAGAGGTTATCTATTTTAGTATTACTCTCATTCAAACACACTAATTAATTGCAAAGTTTTTATTGAATTTAGTGCAAAATGAATAAGCAAACAATGAAAAAACCTCCTATGGGGTATTATGTAGAGCAATGTTTCAAAATTTGGATTGGTCATTGAATCAGAAGGCCTTCCGGGTCACGGGTTAATCGGTTTCACCGTTGGTCGAACCGGATGATATTATAAATATAAAAATAATAATTATATTATGAAAAATATAATTTTTTATTCATAACTTTTAAATATAATGAGTAATTTATATGATTTAACTATATATATGAAAAAAGTAAGCTCAAATAATAATAATTGCAGCATTTTTATATTTTTATGCATTATGTTAGTTGCTCCATAATCACAAGAGATTTGATATTATAAAATACATAATGCATATACTCAAATATTAGTCAAAATGTTGAGCTCAATCATTAAAAAAAGCAACAACAAAAAATTTTACCGAGTCAACCCAAAAAACCAGTCCGGTTCCCGGTTAAACACTAGGTCACCGATTTAACCTAGGGTTAACCCCTCATCCGGATTTTTTGGTCTAACCGAACCGAACTGGACTAGTGAACGAGTCCCGATTCAACCGGTTGGACTGTCCAGTTCGATTTTTAAAACATTGATGTAGAGTGTTAATCCTTGGAGAGCCACTCATACTAGTTGATGAATTTCAATTATTGTTATTTGCCCCTTATACAACCATGAAGAAGAAAATCTACCGCACCTATTGTTATTTTAGGGTGTCTCTCATGGTAATATTTTTGTTTGCATTCTTTGGAGCATCTAGACGACATAAAATAAAGGGTGTGTTTGGTATAAACACAAATGAAAGAAAGAGAAAGAAAATTACGAATCCTGAAAATTTATATTGTTTGGTATATTTTACATGTAAAATACTATTAATCTTTTGATCTTCCTTTGAATTTGACTCAAGAAGAAATATAAAAATCCCCCTTCTAATTATTCTCTCTCTTTACTTTATTACTTACCAAGAAACACTTTAATTATAAAGTAAGGACATTTCAGTTCTTTTCACTACTTTACAAACTTTACATCACATTTTTACATACCAAACACAATTTTTATTTTCACTTTCCTTTACTCTACAATACTTTTGTTTACTCAACAATATTTAACTTTACATCTCTTTCCTTCTTTTTTCATTTGTACATTTTTACCAAACATAGCCAGAGTAATCTCTCAGGATGCTTTTGGTAGCTTTGATCATTACCAATAGCAACTACTAACTACCAAGAAATTAATAGAGCCACTGAATACCATTATTTGCGAAGCCTCACACCAACGAAAAGGACTTAATTTCATCTATCATTTGTATAATATATTTTTTTAGCAAATGTTAGGGGAATTGATTTTCCTCATAGAGCAGGAAGAAATTAAGCTACGTTTATCATGCGGATTCGGTGTGTGAGAGAAGGATGAAAACATTGGGTTTCATTGGGTCCCACTAACATAAGGGAAAGCAAAATTGATTCTCGGGGTATGTGTATAAACATTTAAAAAATTGAGGTATGAAATATTTATTATATCTTTGGATTTGACACAATTATAACATTTTTTTTAATATTTTAATATAAAGGGTAAAATGATAATTTTAATTCACTTTTACGCATTCTCATTCTCAAATTTTACTATCAAAAATAATAAACTCATTCTCATTTCCATTCCTTTTCTCATTCCCTTCTTACGTACTAAACGTACTCTTAGTTTTGTAGCTCTCATTTGTCACTTTAATTTTTTAAATATGTGTTAAATAAATTGAAAGGTGAACCTTGTAAACATAATAACTAATTACAAGAAGAGAAACGCAATTAAGTATTGTCGATTTTCCCTCTTGAATGCGAAGTCAGGTTCATTTTGTTGGATACACGTTACTGAGTAAATATACTGTCATCTCCTACTCTATACAATTTTTACATATAACTGTCACACTTCTTTTAAAGATATAATTTTTTTAAAAAAACTTGTTAAATTATATGACAAAATAAAAATTAATTGAAAGTAATTTATCACTTACTTTCTATCTTTTATCTCATCGTATTATATATTCTATTTTATTTTTGAATTAAAAAATAGGTTAAAATGCATAAAATCCCCCTGAACTATAGGGTGTTTGCACATAACCTCCCTGAACTTTAAAAAGTTGCATAGCACCTCCCTAAACTTTTCAACTTTTGCACATAAAGGATTCTGTTAACTTTTCCATCCAATTTTTAACACTCAATGCCACATTAGCTTCCACATCACATTTTAATTCCATGTCAGCTGGACAAATAAATAATTTCTCTACCATTAATTATTTTATAAAAAAATTTAATTTTTTTATGAAAAAAATTGATTAATTAATTGAAATATAGACAATAGAGAAATTAATTTTCATAAAAATAATTAATTTTTTTATAAAAATAATTAATTAATTAATTAATGGTAGAGAAATTATTTATTTGTCCAGCTAACGTAGAATTAAAATGTGATGTGGAAGCTAATGTGGCATTGAGTGTTAAAAATTGGATGGAAAAGTTAACAGAATCCTTTATGTGCAAAAGTTGAAAAGTTTAGGGAGGTGTTATGCAACTTTTTGAAGTTCAGGGAGGTTATGTGCAAACACCTTATAATTCAGAGAGTTCTCTATATTTTAGCCTAAAAAATATGTATTTTGTGAGACTAAAAATAAATGCAATACCAAAAAAGCCCACTTATAGGCCTTTAGTTAGTAAAGGCTTCTACTAAAGGCCTTCTTGTAATAACCCTTTATCTTAACGTTATTTGCACCTTCTTTTCAAAAAATATCCAACAGCACATATCATTTTTATTTTATTTATTTTTTGGTTTCTCTTGGATTTTTTTGGCAATTCTATTTGAGCTAGTTGATGTTTTATAACGAGAGTATAACTCTCCCAACAGAAATTTTTTTCATACTCAAGACTCGAACCGAGATCTCACTTAAGAGAAATAAAATACCTACTACTCCAATCAACCAGATACCTAATATACCTGAGAATTGATTGTAAACTGCTCTTGCCGCTATGACTCTCATCTCTTTTTCTCACTTATCAAATTAAACTTTTTCCTTCCAACTCAAGTCAACAAGTAATATTGAGTTATATAAAAGTAAAGATATATTTAAAAATATAAATTTGAAATAATAATAACAACATCTAATGCATCAGGCTAATTTATGCCAGTATACTAGATAATAAATAAATAATTTAGAAGATAGATAAGGGATAGGAGGATTAAATTAATAGGCATTATCCTAGAAAAATTCATACATGTGAGCCAGTAGCTTGGGCCATATTAGCATGAAGACAAAATAAGAGTAAACAGAAACCTGATTAAAAGTTGGATTTAGGAGTTGTCATGGATAATGGATATAGGTTGCTTTCGATCTGGACAAATGGAATTGAACTCTAAATTATTAACTTAAAGACAACAACTATCAAAATCTTTTTTTTATTAAGGAGGGTCGATTATACATAGAGGATCAAATGACTTTAACGTGTTTTATTTTTATTTATTTTTATGATTAAGTTATTAATAATTAAATTTCTTCTATTATTTTCTTTGATCTTCTTTTATATTTAATTATTGAGTTATCTTCTATCTGGTCTAGGGGTGTGCATGTGACGGTCGGGCCGGTTTTGGATGGACCCGAGATCCAACCTCGGGTAGCGGGCGGGTCGGGTGAACCGGGTTTTTTTTTTTGAAATTTTGAATTTGAGTCATAGAAAATGAAGAGAGTAATTAATACATGTTTTGAATAGATTTTTTAAATTTTAAATTGATTTATTACCTAGTTTTTAGAAATAGATTAATAAGAAATTAAATAATGGATATAATCTCTTATTTTTAGCTATCAATTTTAATTTTCTTGATATAATTATTGTTTATTTAAGTAAATATACACACACAAAAAAGAAATGGAAGTACGGTCGGTCTGATTTTTAGAATTATGCATATTTAATTAATTGTATTCAGTGAAGACATAACATATTAATATCGCTTAATAAATATACACACACACAAAAAAGAAATGGAAGTACGGTGGTCTAATTTTTAGAATTATGCATATTTAATTAGTTGTATTCAGTGAAGACATAACATATTAGTACCGCTTAATTTATATAACTGATATATCATCTAATAAAAAAAACTTTAATTATTTGTAATTTCTAGCTTTGGTCCTCCATGAGTCCGTTCCCTCTTCTAGAACTAGTTGACTTGGATAGATTATATATTTTGCTTAAAATGGGGAAATTAAATGAAGCTATTTTAAACAATTAATGGTTAAATTTTTATTTTGGTCTTTTATCTTTCTTACTAATTTCATATTGGTCCTTTATTTTTTAAAAGTTCCAAATCAGTCCTCTATCTCTTTGCAATTTGTTCCAAATTAATCATTTTATGTAACGCGGTCTATTTTTTCAGTTAAGAGATGACATGACATGCTAAAATTTTTAAAAAATTATATTTTCATCCCGTCTTCAACTTAAAAATTTTCATTTGAGTCCCAACTCTATTACCACCATCTAAATCTGTTGATTCCACCAGGTTCTCCTTCTCCAACAGCTCCAATGCCAACTTCCTTTTCACGTGGCGTCTCCAAGCAATTTGTATAAAGAAAGGAGAATGGGTCTTATGATGTCCAGTATAAAAAAGTAAGGAGAGTAAGCGACACATAAGTGGATTCTACACATTGTGGGTCCCACATGTAGAACTCACTTATGTGTCTTTCTCTCTCATTACTTTTCTATGCTGGACAGTATATGATCCAATCTCGAAAGAAAGCTCCCCAAGCCCTCCAGTAATGGGAATAGTACCTAAAGGCATGCTGTATTTTCCTGCTGTGAGTGCAAGTGCTTCCAGTTTAGAGGGTCTTGACGGTTCTAGTGATGGAATTTGGACTGAAATGACAATTTTGAGGTTAAAGAAGTGGTGAAAATGTAATTTTTAAAAAGTTTCAGCATGTCACGGTATTATTTAACGGAAAAAATAGACAGTGCTACTCAAAATGATTAATTTGAAACAAATTTGTAAAGATAGACGATTGATTTAATATTTCCGGAGGATAAAAGACTAATAAAAAATTAGTAAAAAAAATAAATGACCAAAATATATATTTGACCTTCAATCCAACCAAATATAATGTAAATTACTATAGAGGGTTGATTCTTTTTTTTTAATGATTTTGAAGTGAATTTAATTAGCAAAATACTGAGATGCAAATTTTTTGTACGTTTATTAGTTTAGTTTTTTGGTCTATGATCGAGTATTCATCAGCAAGCTTGATGACTAATCTTTCTAATACTGTAGGGTTTATTATTGGGGTGATTAGATCCCATCAGATGACACTTTATTCCCATATCTCTAGAGATTAAACTCAGAAGACGACAATTAAAGAAATACAGACCCTTTACCATATGTGATATTGAGATCCAAGAAAATGCCGGATGAATGGAGGAAAAGTACTTTGATCCCAGTGTATAAGAATAAAGGGGATATACAAAATTGTGCAAATTATAGGGGGATCAAACTCATGAGCCATACTATGAAGCTATTGGAGAATGTTATCGAGCGGAGGTTGAGGGTGGAGACGCGAATTACAGAGAATCAATTTGGGTTCATGCCAGGGAGGTCAACCATAGAGGCAATATATCTATTAAGAAGATTGATGGAGAGATACCAGAGGTCTCATAAGGATCTATATATGGTTTTTATTGATTTGGAAAAAGGCCTATGATAGAGTACCGAGAGAAGTATTATTGAAGGCTTTGGAAAAGAAAGGAGTATGAGTTGCCTATATCCGAGCAATCAAAGACATGTACGATGGAGTCACGACTTGTGTGAGAACACAAGGTAGTGTTACGAAGGATTTTCCTATAACCATAGGACTACATCAAGGTTCAGCTTTGAGCCCTTACCTCTTCAATTTGGTATTGGATGTGCTCACTGAATATATACAAGAGGCAGTACCAAGGTGTATGCTTTTTGCTGACGATATAGTCTTGGTTGGAGATTCCAAAGAACAAGTAAATGAAAAATTAGAGAGATGGAGACAAGCTTTGGAGACATATGGATTTCGCATAAGTCGAAGCAAAACGGAATATATGAAATGTAAATTTAGTGGTAGGGACGCTGATTCTAGGAGTGAGGTGAAACTTGGATATCACCCCATGCAGGAAGTCACAAGTTTTAAGTATTTGGGAACGATAATACAAAATAATGGAGAAATAGAGAAAGACGTAAACCATAGGATCCAAGCAGGATGGATGAATTGGAGGAAGGCATCAGCTGTTATTTGTGATAAGAAAGTACCGCTTAAGCTTAAGGGAAAATTTTATCGCACCGCAATAAGACCAGTTTTACTGTATGGTACTGAATGCTGGGCGATAAAAAGCCAACATGAGCACAAATTCAACGTGGCAGAAATGAGAATGTTGCGCTGGATGAGTGGTCACACTAGAATGGATGGATTAGGAATGATTATATTAGAGAGAAAGTGGGGGTAGCACCTATTGTTGAAAAATTAGTCGAAACACGCCTTAGGTGGTTTGGTCATGTACAAAGGCGGCCGGAAGAGGCTCCGGTACGTAGAGTTGACCAAATGGAAGATAACCTAATAACTAGAGGTAGGGGAAGACCAAAGAAAACAATAGGAGAAACGATTAAGAGGGATCTAGCCATAAATAACTTAACCATAGAAATGTGCAAAGACGGAACATGTTGGCGTCGTTTGATCCATATAGCCGACCCTACCTAGTGGAAAAAGGCTTTAATTGTTGTTATTGTTTTATTTCTCTATTCATATGTCTTATGTCTTATTTGTATTGAAAAATATTTTTCTTTTTGCCGGTTTGCCTCTTTGTTTGGTCAATAGTCTTTGTTTCTTAATATAATGCAAGTTGTTAGATTGATGAAATCTTTTTGCTTGTAATCGTAATCTTGAATTAGACTTTAATTAGCGTATTTATTTGATTTTGCTGTCACTATCTGTTTTCTTTTTGTACACGAAGGAAATTGCAAGATTTCTTTTTCTTGAGTAGCATTTTTGTTTAGCCATCAATATTAGAGATACAGTGAACTCTTACTAATTTAGTTCACATTTACAAAAGTTCCATAATAAAATATAACATCTACAACAAAAAAATTTCATCCAAAGTTAAACCCTATAAAAAAAACAGTTAAATATAATTGATAGAGGCAAAATACTATTTAGTCCCGGAATTATTAGTCAAACTACTATTTAGTCCCCAAATTTGAGAAAAATATTATTTAGTCTCCAAATTTGTAACTCTGTCAACTATTTAGTCCCTGAATTTTGAAAAAAAAAATACTATTTAGTCCCCGAATTTGCAACGCTGTCAACTATTTAGTCCCGAACTTGGCAAAAATACTATTTAATCCCCAAATTTAAAACTTTGTCAACTATTTAGTCCCTTGATTGTTACCCGTTAGAAAACTAGCTGATGTGGCCGTTAAATGCTAATGTGGCATATGAGGTGGCATGTGCCTAGGCACTTAACTGTGCCACATCAGCATTCAACGGCCACATCAGCTGGTGCCTGATTATCTAACGAGTAACGGTCAGTGGACTAAATAGTTGATAGAGTTACAAATTCGATGACTAAATAGTATTTTTGTCAAATTTGGGGATTAAATAGTTGAGAGAGTTGCACATTCGGGGACCAAATAGTATTTTTACCAAATTTGGGGACTAAAGAGTTGATAGAGTTGCAAATTTGGAGACTAAATAGTATTTTTGCCAAATTTAAGGACTAAATAGTAATTTGACCAACTATTCAGGGACTAAATAGTATTTTGGCTCTAATTGATAAAGTCATGGCTAACAAATAACAATGACTAAAATCTTATTTAGGTTCCTCACATATATTTATTTTCTAAATTTGGTCCCTCACATGTTCGCATTGTTAATTTGATTTTTTACCGATGTTCATTTCTTCAAGTTGGTTCCTTATAATTTACACTCTCTATTTGGTCCCACATAAAACAAATTGCTATCAATTCAATCCCCTTGATTGACTGTCATTTAAATAATTAATGAATATGATGAAATATACCTTTTGTGATCACAGGTCACAAGCTGACTAATTCAATCGAATGACATTATATATAAATTAAAAAAAATAATGAAAATTAAATAATTTTAATATCAGCAATATATTTTATATTATAAAAATTATATTTTTGTTATAAATTTTAAATATAAAGAATAATTTATATTATTTAACTATATGAAAAAATAATAGCCTAAACTTCGTTTAAGTTCTCTATCTTTATTACTTTTTTATATTATTTTTTATTTTTTCAAAAGTTTTAAATTATATCTCAATTTTTTTAATTTTGATCTTTTTTGTATAATCACGTCAATTTAAAACGTCAAATATTAACATGATATGCTAATGTGATAGTGAAATTTTCGAAATTGGATCCGGTGCAATTAGCTTTCGTGTAATTGCGGTGCAATTACTTCAAAACACACATTTTTACTTCATTTTTGAATACTAATAAGGACTCTCACACTAATAAGGACCTACCATGAATGGATTAGGGACAAAATTTTTATCAATATTGGCAAATATCATCGTCTTATATGGATTAGGGACTAAATTGTTATTAATATTGATAAATAGTCTCACAAGGCTATATTTTGTTGGGAAAGGCCCGGATCCACATGATCCGACCCGACCCAGGGACCGAAAACAAAAACCGAAAAATAAACCAGGCAAAAATTAAATATTGCGGAAACTACCAACTTGGACGCCATTGCTAAAACCTTGGATCTTGCCAGTGCCTCTGCTCCACCAGGGGTGACCTCCAAACTACGAACACCGAAAAGGGCCGCACCAAACGGAGGACTCTACCTACGAGAGGTAGAGCCACATGTCCACGACTGATGCGCGGAAGAATGACTCAAAAGAGAAAGCTAAATATTATACTATGTGGGGTTTCCCAAACGGGACCCCCCTTTCCAACACATGGAATGAGCAACTAGAAAGGGGTGGAGTCACTCCTATTTATAGGAGAATGAGCAACTAGAAAGGTGCACATCCTAAAATCCGTATCCCTTACTCTAGAAAAGTTAGTCTCGAGGATCATTACATCCTTAGACTCAAATTATGTGACCGGAGTGTCTTCATTCTCGCTAATGAAGACGTATCCTTTTGAGTGATCAAGCTATCTTACCAAGACACGCTACTTGCCTCTAGGGTCAAGCTTCTCATACTCATAGGAAGGATCAAGTATGCCATATACCCTCATGGTCTCAGCATACTCTAATCAGGTCTTTTACCTAACAAGAACTCATCAGGAATCATTCACATAATTTGAAGAGGGCATATGGTTAAGTACGAAAGTGACTGTTGGTAAAGCATCTCCCCAATGGGAACGTTCACCTGAGTCATTATCAACTTAACCAACTCCAGGAGCAACTCATTTTGCTGTGGAGTTTGTGGAATAGTTAGTTGTCTAAAAATTCCAATTTCATCACGTAACTGTGAGAAAATACTAAGCCACTTGCCTTGCCCCCACGCTTATCGGACCACTGATGTCCGAGTGGACTAATTTGATAAAAGCGGGTTTTCTGATTTCATGACTGAATGGTTCTTAGGTTGCTTTGTCTGTAAGACAACATTTACAAACTAGCATTGGGAATTTGTCCTCACAAATTCTCCTTTGCTAATACGTAATTGCGTCCCACACGCACTTGCCAAATAGGTGTATCAACCACAGAGGAAGACACAGCAACAGGTTGCTTTGTCTGTAAGGCAACGTTTACAAACTAGCATTGGGAATTTGTCCTCACAAATTCTCCTTTGCTGATACGTAATTGCGTCCCACACGCACTTGCCAAATAGATGTATCAACCATATAGGAAGACACAGCAAAGCAACTAGTTGAATTACGGGAATGTAATTCAAAGTGTATCACAACACAACCATTGTCATAAAATCAGAACTAATACTACGGAGTCATGATAAACATGTAGATCATATTATATCTTAAGTTCTCTCATGGAAAAACATCTAATAATGAGTTCCATTCAGTATCTAGAACACAGAACATTTATAAAGATAAAGGGTGGCCACTACGCAACTTCGTTTTTGTAGTTGTACAACCTCTTAACTTTAATAATTCTTTGTTCCCACGAGGATACTTCTACTCCCATTGGGCAGAGGACGGAACTCCATGAACCAATGTTCATGGGTGAGAGGAAAATGATTGCTGCAAACAATTTTTTGCGCATAGTGCCTTATGGAATGACACAAACAACATTTCACCTTGGTCAAAATCTCTTTTCCTTTCTTGCTTTTCCTTTGAACTGAGGCTACTTACCTTATACTTACCCTTTCCCTTCCTAGCACCACATCTCTTGGACCCATTGTACTTGTTCTTGGAGCCTAGAGCTCTAAGTAACTTTAGCCACTTAGGCTACGTTCTCAATAGATTTTGCAGCCTTATGCCACCAATCTTTGAGCACTAGGTGGTGTTTTAATATCATCAAGAAAATTAATGGTATTAGTGAAGGTCAGAATGACCTACATGCTCTCCCAATAGGAGGGAAGAGATCTATCAACAGTTTGAACTTACTGTTTGCTAGTGGGGACTTTGTAGTTTTACTAATACACGCAAATCATGTTTGATTTCTCCCTTAAATGCATCTCCACTATCAAAGCGCATCTTAGAGTCATCAAACTTGATTGTAAGTTACCTCAGTTTAGTGGCCATAGTGTCACCAAACCAGTCTCGATAATGTGATCTACGTTTACAAGTTTAGTAGTTATACTATCAGTCAATCCTAAACGCTAACACTAATTACACAGCTCCTTATTACACAACACACAAATCTGGAAAATTGTAATCAACGCAAGACGAGTGTAGATATAATCAGTCTCTGCATTCGAGAAGTAGGGTCAACCACCCTCATCACACAGAGAGCCTATATATGTACAATTTTCTCTGCTTGACTCAACAATTTTCATAGAATAGTCACATACTATTCAAAATCCCTTTTGGATTCCCACTATGTAAGCGATCAAGAAGAACATCGAGTCGCCACAGGCACGACCTCGAACTTCCACTTGATTACAATGCTTACGACCATTTAAATAGTCACTTACTATTTAAATTCCCACGTGGATAAGCATTTACATCTATGGGTTTGCCACATGCTGCCCCTAGCTCCCACTCGAGTAAAACACTTAGGGCATGTTTTTTTACAAGAAATGCCCGAGGAAATGGAAATGGAAATGGTGGGGCCCACCGGGCCCCACTTACTTTTCCACTTTTTCATTTCCATCAACTTTAAAAAAAAGGAAAAAAAATTACAAAAGATCTATTATACCCCTCTGATTTGACATGATTTGACACAATTATAACCTTCTTTTCATTTTATTATTTTAATATAAGGGTTAAAATGGTCATTTTAATACATTCTCTTTCCATTTCCATTTCCTTTTCATCAAATGCATTCCGTTTTCATTTTCATTTTTATTTCAGCCTAATGAACGTGCCCTTAAGGTAATTTAAACGATCACAAATCGCTTAAATCTTCTCTCTCGTTGTGTATGTGAATGAGTCAAGAGATGGTCATATCCACTCTTTAGACTCCAATTCACCCTAATTTCTCCCCATATTTAGATTCGTCTCAATAAAACAAGAAAAACAACTCAAAAATCGTCGAAATCGGAGCTAAAACGGAGAAATTATGCGCGACAGAAAATTTCGCGAAGCTGGTCAACGGTCAGCATTGACCAATCAACAGTCAACCGTTGACCTTTGGTAGTCACCGGCGGTCAACGGACGGCCGGCGCCGGATCACCACCGGCCGACTACCGGCGCTCGCAGCGGTGGTGGTCGCCAGAGACTCTCCGACCGGCGACCCTCGGCGGCGGTGGTCGCCGGACCCCCGCCGTCACCGGCGACCCTCGTCGGCAGAGGTCGCCGGACCTCCACCATCACCGGCGACCCGCGGGCGACGACGGTCACCGGACCTCCGCCAGCAACCGCGCAGCTCGCCGGTGAACCACCGTCGGCGGCTGCCGGACCTTCGCTGGTCGACCACCGTCGACAACCTGCTTTGCCGGTCAATCTCTTCAGTCAACGTTCCCCATCCCCAAAGCAGTAGCATACATTCACAGATATATATATCTAATTCGTAGGGTACATATATCTTAAATATAAGGTCTTTAATTTTGAAAGGGGAACCTAAACATGTTTCTAGGTTTTAGGATATGAATTAACAATCAATATTGAATTAATAAATTAACACATAATTTAAATTCAAAATATCATTGGACCCTACCCTACAATATATGATTTTCACATGTTTTAAATGAAAATTAAAACATATAATTAAAACTGGGAACCTATTCATGTTCCTAAGTTTTAAATTAAAAATCATACAAGACCTAAACATGTTCCTAACCCTTTTTGGTTCATCAATCCTTGGAGAACAGAGCTCTAGCATAACCAGGCTCTAATACCAATGTTGGGAAGGTCCGGATCCACATGATCCGACCCGATCCAGGGACCGAAAAGAAAAATCAAAAAATAAACCAGGCAAAAATTAAATATTGCGGATGCTACTAACCTAGACGTCATTGCTAAAACCTTGGATCTTGCCAGTGCCTCTGCTCCACCAGGAGTGACCTCCAAACTACGAACACCGGAAAGGGCCGCACCAAACGGAGGACTCTACCTACGAGAGGTAGAGCCACATGTCTACAACTCATGCGCGGAAAAATGACTCAAAAGAAAAAGAGAAATATTATACTATGTGGGGTTTCCCAAACGGGACCCCCTTTCCAACACATGGAATGAGCAACTAGAAAGGGGTGGAGTCACTCCTATTTATAGGAGGATGAGAGAGCTCTTATCATTGACGCAAGCAATGTGGGACTTGGAATATGAACAAAATATTCACTTCCATCATGATCACCTAGCCCACTTTGGGCCACGAGTACGGGCGCGTGTGACTTCCGATGAGAGTCATTTTCGTTTCGTTCTCTTCGTCTCTCTGTAATTTTTCCAACAGATCCTCACTTGACCCAATCGGACTCCAACATGGGCGGATATTTAGTCCCGAAGACCCCAATATATCCAACATATTTAGTGATGATATTTGTCAATATTGATAAAAATTTTGTCCCTAATCCATTCATGGTAGGTCCTTAGTAGTGTGAGTCCCTATTAGTACTTCAAAAATAAAATAAAAATATATGTTTTGAAGTAATTACACCGGATCAAATTTCGACATTTTCCTCTCTCATATACATATTATATTTTGTTGACGTAGTCTGCTAATATAATTTCTCCTTCTTCAACATTTCAAAACTCTAGCCCTATCCCTTTACTTCTTCTTCATCACAGTCCTCTACTTCCCACTCACAACGTTTTGTATGAATTCTAAATAGTAGAATTCACGTATTCTTATGTTTTTTTTTAATTTTTATATTATATGTTTTATATATTAAGTGTACATTTGGATACCCGTTTTATTTACGTAATCATAAATATAGGTCACGTTTGGTAGGCAAAAAGGAAAAGGAAAAGTGAGAGAAAAAGGGAAAGGGAATTGATTTGATGTGTTTGGTAGTAAAAGTTTAGAATGGAAATGAAATGGGAATGTATTAAAATTACCACTTTACCCCTTATATTAAAATAATAAAAAAAGAAGGTTAGGATTGTGTCAAATTAAAGGGAATAATAGACATTTTGTATTTTTTTTAAACTGTAAGAAGAAACAAAAAGGTAAAAGTAGGTGGGTAAAATGGTCATTTTTTACTACCAAACACATCAAATTCATTCCCTACTTCTTAGAGCAACCGAGCGTGATGATAATTCCCTTACATTCTTTCAACTAAACACACTTTACTTTTTGTAATATGAGGAAATTATATTTTTGTCCTTACTTTTTTACCCACTTTATTCCATTCTCACTTTTAATACAAGGGTAAAACGGTCATTTTACCCACTTTTATCCCATTCACATCATATCACATCATTTTCATATTATTTTTTCATTCCCTTCTACAATCCCATACATCTTCCATTCTCATTACATCATCTACCTCACTAACCAAACACACCCTAAGGGTACGCTTGGTATAAATGTACAGATGTAAAATACTGTAAAGAAAGTACTGTAGAGAAAAGTGGGAAAAGAGATAGAGAGAAAAATTAAGAGAGAGAGAAAAAGTATGATAAAAAGTATGTTTGGTATGTATAAAATATGATGTAAAATTTTTTTAAAAATCGTAAAATACCATGATTGTACTGTAGAGCATGCTTACCAAACGTACCCTAAATACATTTTTTATTATACTTTATTTTTTCTTTTAATTTTTTTTCTATCTCTCTTCTAACTTTTTTTTTACAATAGTATGATAAAAAGTATGTTTGGTATGTATAAAATATGATGTAAAATTTTTTTAAAAATCGTAAAATACCATGATTGTACTGTAGAGCATGCTTACCAAACGTACCCTAAATACATTTTTTATTATACTTTATTTTTTCTTTTAATTTTTTTTCTATCTCTCTTCTAACTTTTTTTTTACAATACTTTACATTCATTTCCTTGTAGTTTTGTAGATTTGTAGTAAACGTGGCCTAAGTTTCAACAACGCAAAACCTGCAAACAAATAAAGTTTGTTTTTATTTTTGTTTAGTGATTTTTGGTCAACCTCTATCTTCGTCTTCCTTTATTTATTTCTAAAATGTTGTATTCTTGTAGTTGTATTCGCGGGGAAGCAAAAAATTTGTACAGGGAGAGCTCGAGCTAACAATATTTTATAATATTTAAAAGGTCAAATTATTCTTTTGGTCCTCAACGTTTGCACAAAATTTAATATTGGTCCTCAACGTCTCAAAAAGTTATTTTAGGTCCTTAACGTTTTTTTTTTTTGTCAAAATTGATCCTCCAGCGTAACTCCGTCTGATTTTTTTTGTTAAATGCTGGCACGCTCTCTCTCCTACGTGTCATACTTGGATGATATGACACCTTCTCTCACTCCAACTCAGCAAAATGACGCCGTTTTGCTGAGTTGGAGTGAGAGAGGATGTCATATCATCCAAATATGACATGTAGAAGATAGGATGTGCCACATAAGCCTTCCACGTCAGCATTTAACAAAAAAATCTAGACGGAGTTAAGCTGGAGGACCAATTTTGACCCAAAAAAATGTTGAGGACCTAAAATAACTTTTTGAAACGTTGAGGATCAATATTAAACTTGGTGCAAACGTTGAGGACCAAAAGAGTAATTTAGCCTACTTAAAAACTTAAAAAAAGAATAACAAAATATTAGTTGTGTCGGTAACACGTCCCAAAATTAAAGAATATGTTTAGATATAATTATATCTTTTCAACTTTCAAGCAAATAATTAATGAGTTAGTTCATTCTAATTAATGATAGATAATATTAAAAAATATTTTATAGTTAAAACTTTCAAGCATTACATTCTTGACTCTTATGCCTTATCTATAAAATTTTATAATTATTGAATAAATTGCCGCCTTATTCTTTTGTTTTTAAATAAATAGATTTCATTAAATTACAGAAAAATCTAATGATATTTACAATAAATCCATTTTAATAATACTAAAGAGTAAAATCATAAAATTGAATTAGCAAAAATAAAAGTTAAGATGATCCCATTTATAAAATAAATTTGAGATGATAAATTTTACTGTTTTTGGTGCTACTAACAAAGTTGTTTTAAACTTTCTGCATATTAGATTTGAAGTAATCTATTCTTCATAGTTTATTCTAACAATTGATGAAATTGAATTTTTTTTACAAAAGATCCGATGATTGTAACTCTAAGGCCTCGTTTGGTACCCTGCAACTTAGAGGAGGTGAGTCTTCTCACCACTGCCTAGCTTGTTTGGTAGCCAGTTACTCTTCTTCCTGGGTGAGCAAACTTCCAGCCAACAAGGGGACAAAGGTGCCATGAATGGAGAGATGGAAGATGATGTGGTTTCCTAGTGAGTTAAGGTAAAAATACCACTATGCCCTTGATAAAATTTGCTTATTACTATCAAACCCACACACACCTTTCCTATTCCCGTTGCCCAGCTTCTTCTTCTGAGATTTCGTTCGTATCAGCCGGCTGATGGGTTTCCATCAGCCGGCTGATACGTCTCTGGACCTTGGGGTGCCGTGCGTGAGAGTGAGAGGAAGAGAGCTGTGCGTTGAGTGGAGATTAGGGTAAAGGGGGTAAGGATAAAATAGTAATTTGCATATTTTAACTTCCACTTCCCTCCCTCATTCCTATCATACCAAACAATCTTAATTTTTATTTTTATTTCACTTTCCCTACATACCAAACACACATAAAAAACTTCCACTTCCACTTCCACTTCCCACTAAATACTCACCGACTACCAAACGTGGCCTAAATGTAACTTATCTTGGATCTAGAAGCTAGTCAAGAAAATTCTACTAAGAAAAGAAACACACAAACACAATAAACAAACTCTAGTTATTATATTTGAATCAATTTAATAATTAAATATTAAACTTTTACAAAGAAAGACAAGAACTAGAATTAAATCTATAAGATAACCAGCACTGAAGTTGGGGGACAAAATATATTTAGAAGTACTTATTTTCAAAATTATGAAAACATAACAAATTAAAATTAAGGAAGGGAAATTTATCAAATCTAACAACTATTTGGATAAGGTTAATGCTATTTGGTTCACCATTTTTTCGTCGTTAGATTTATTTTATGATTTGTACCAAGATATTTTTTTAAATTTAAAATAAGGGTTTTACTAAACAGTAGGCTTTAAGGGCGCATTTAATGAGGTTGGATAGTGAAATCTAAAAATCATAACTTGTAATAAATGTGTTTTCTGTTTTCTCTTAAAGACTTAAATGCCTTTCACTTATTTTCTAATGAATACCTATATAAACTATATCTCCATCTCTCTCTTTTTAATTTATTATAATAATTATTTTTTATATTTGTATTCATATTTATTACTTTAATTTATTCTTTATTTATATTCTTTTATTTTCAATTTATTATTATTGCATTTATCTTAAATTTATTTAGTATCTTAAATTATATTATAATTGTTTTTAATTGTATCGTATCAATTTTTTCTATCTAACCCAAATTTTGAAATCACATAATAACATTATTTAGGTATTTACGTAACATACAAAAACTTTAAAAAAAATTTAGGATGGCTGCAGTAATAATAACTTAAAAATAATATAATATAAACAAAGAATGATTTAGAATAATAAATAAGAATAAAATTAAAAAATAATCACTATAATAAATTAAAAAAAAGAAAGATAAAAATGTAATTTATATAGAAAATAGATGAAGGGCATGTATGTCTTTTAAAAAAAAAAGCAAAAAGCACATTTATGACAAGTTATGATTTTTAAACATTTTTTCACTGTCCAACTTCATTAATTACCTCCTTAACCAGTATCAACAATTAAGGAGAATGGATCATATGCTGGGCAGCATAGAAAAGTAAGGAGAAAAACCAAGCCTGATTGATTTAGTTGTTAGCTCACTAGATCGTTTAAGTAAATGTTGGGAGTTCGAATCACACCTTGTATATGTAACAATCAATTGACTAGATAGAATCCAATCTCAGGAGAGAGAAAAGAGCGGTTACTTACCCGCAAATGAACAGAAATCAAATTAGTATGCGCCGCCTTATTCAATTCAACGGAAGAACTTGAAAAATGAAATCCATATAAATTAATAAATTCCCCCTTTTCTTTTTGTCTTCGTGTCTGAACACCACAATTCATCAATTCATTCTCTTTATAAATTTAGGTCTTAATTTAGTTCTGAGATCGCAAACTCCAGAGTATATACGAAAATGACGAAAAATAACAAGATATGTCTTCTCCTATTGGTCTTCGTCTTAGCTTCTTCTGCGTTTGCCGAAGTATCCGATGAAGAACTGAAAAGGATTCGGATATATGAGCTCAAGCAAGGTCGTGTTTCTATGAGGCTCACTAATTGGGGCGCTTCCATTATGTCTCTCATACTTCCCGATAAGAAT
The DNA here is from genome assembly GCA_014851425.1 of Senna tora. NCBI lineage: Eukaryota > Viridiplantae > Streptophyta > Magnoliopsida > Fabales > Fabaceae > Senna > Senna tora. Next base: position 24,696,678 of record CM026272.1, read on the forward strand.
GGTATGATTAGTGATCTTTAATTTAATCTCTATTCCATGTTCAAATTAATGCACAAATTTCAATGTTTAATTGGTTTTTTTTTTCTTGATTTATTTTTTCCTCTGTGATTAATTTGCCTTCAGGAAACCTGGCCGATGTTCATCTTGAATATTACTCGATCAAGGACTATACTGTACGTCTCTTTTACTTGTTCTCCCCATTATGCTTTCTTCTTTTGTGAAATTTTATATGCGAGATGTTCTTCAACTTTGGGCTGAAGATAGATAGATTGGGAATATTATTTTAGTTCTCCAAACTTTACATTAATATTCAGTTCTGTCCTATCAAAATTTCGAATTTCAATTGATTTCGTCTCAACGTCAAAAGTTGTCCTGATTAGTGATGATGTCAAATGTTGATGTCACTTCCTCAAAACGACTCACTTCTTTGTATTTGTAAAAAGAGCTTACATCTTTTTGTAGTGTCCTAGATATTCTATGTAGTGACGATGAGTCATGTTACATGTGTGATACTACGTCATTATTTGCCGTTAGTAATTTGGATAGTATTAGGGGTTGAGACAAAATCGATTGTAATTCGTAGCTTTTTGCTTATTATTTTATGAATCGCATCATAATGTTATTCTTATTGTGAAGAAAGATGGGGAAAAATATATTGCAGAGCAGTGATAATACTGTTCATGTTGTATATATGAAGATTAATAATAAGTTTGAGGTTGCAACACCAAATCTATATGTATGCAGACAAATACTACAAACTTCGGTGCTATAGTTGGTCGGGTTGCTAATAGAATTAAAGGAGCTCAGTTTACTCTTAATGGAACTGTTTACAAACTAGTTGTTAATTATGGTGGAAACAATTCAATTCATGGTATGTTAGTACTCTTTCATCAGTAGACATATATAGATTTAATTTCTTCCCCAACTGTTTGGTCAATTTGGTTCCATAATTATATTCTTACTGCCCATATATGATCAGGTGGATCCAAAGGCTTTGCTGATGTTGTTTGGAATGTTGATAGCTATAAACCAGAAGGTCCCAATCCCAGTATCACCTTCAGTTACCGCAGTTTTGATGGAGAACAAGGTACTTAAACACTCCCAATATATATTTTCATTGCTTTTATTATTTTTTTGGTTTTGGACCAAGATATCCAACCGTATGAGTTTGGTGACTAATCCCCGAGTATTGCTACTAGGGCAACCCTCCTGCTCCATTCTCATCTCCTAAGATCGAATTAGAGAGGTAATGATTAAGAAAACACAAGGCCTAAGTTGCTTTTAATATTTATCCCTAACACTTCAATAGCTGTTATATATATTCAAGATATTAAATTATATAAAAAATAACTCAATGTCAACTAGAGTCTCTTGTATGAAGAGTTGAATGTATGAAAAATAGTCAAATAACTAGAGGTAGGAGGAGACCAAAGAAAACAAAAAAATAAACTATTAGAATGAAACTAACTATAAATAATCTAACCATAAAAATCAGTCAAGATAGAATACATTGGTATATCTTCATCCATATAGCCACCTCACCCATTCGAAAAAGACTTTGTTTGTTTGTTATTGTTATCGCGGTTTAGGCCTCTGTTAGACCTGTGTTGGCTTTTCCAACATGCCACTAGTGCCTTGTTCAATAGTATTTGGGAATGCCTTTCTTTGCTGCTATTTTTTCGCCCACTGAAAAAAGCAACAACTTAATTAATTTGATTTGGATATTTGAATTATGTTACAGGATTTCCAGGTGACCTCATATCAACAGTGACGTATAATCTCAATGTAAAACACAATTCGGGAGTAACTATGCTGGGAATAACCATGAAAGCAAGAGCCTTAAACAAAGCTACTCCAGTGAATCTGGTACCCCATGACTTCTGGAACCTAGGTGGTCATGACAGTGGTGACATTCTGGGAGCAAAAGTCCAAATCTTTGGGTCCCAAATCACAGTGGTTGATAGCCAAAACATACCCAATGGAGAATTTGCTTCTGTGAAAGGAACCCCATATGATTTCCTCAAGCCAACCACAGTAGGGAGCAGAATCAGCCAAGTGGGCAGAGGCTATGACATAAATTATGTGCTTGATGGTGAAGGGAAGGGGAAGAAGAAGATGAAGCTAGCAGCTATAGCCCAAGATGAAAAATCTGGAAGAGTGATGGAGGTTTTCACTAATGCTCCTGGAATTCAGTTTTATACTGCTAATGGCGTCCAGGATGTGAAGGGGAAAGGTGGGTTTGTGTATCAACCTCATTCAGCACTGTGTTTGGAGACTCAAGCTTTTCCTAACTCAGTGAATCATCCCAATTTCCCTTCAACAATTGTGACCCCAGAAAATCCTTATGAGCATTACATGTTCATGAAGTTTTCCACCAAAGCTCCACCTGCATTTTCACAGAGCTAAGCTAGGCTAGGCTTTTTGGAGATTCTGGCTTCTTCTATCTGTGATAACTCTCTTATTAGTGTACTTGAGCATTCAGTTCGCCCAAATTATGGTTCTTTAAAATGAATAATAAGATGTGGCCAAAAGAAAAAAAATGAATAATAGTCATTATGTGTTCTACCCATAATTTTATCTACGCAAGTTACTTCATAATTTTACTGCTTTTCTTTCTAAATGATCAACTATGTATACAGTGGCGTGGATGCAGAGTAACCTATTAAACTAAAACGTACATATTTTTAATCTTTTGTGGATTATTTTGTATTTAATAGTAACCATTATCTTTTTTATTGATGAAAAATAACTCTTCTCTATTATATTTAAAAAAAATAAATTATTTAGTTATTATATAAAAAGTAAAAATGTCCATATCCTACATTCCTTCGGTAATTTTACCTTATACCATTTCAAAAGAATAATAAACTCCATTTACTTTCATTCTTCCTCATTCACTCTTTGTGGTGGGGTTCATTGTTTCTCAAGTGGTCTCAAATAGCAAGTGAGCTTTTGTGGTCCAAGATCTAAAGATATTTTTTTTTTTATATTTTAAAAAATGTTTAGGAAATTTTTTTATCTCATTTGTCTTATCATTTTTTAAGAATTTTTCTTTATAAATCAGATTTAGTTATATTTTAGATCTTTTAAAGCAAGTATAAAAACAAGTAGAAATCTTGCTTACAGGTTATTTTTTTTTTTTTTTCATTTTTATGCATACTAGGGCTTGTTTGGTTGGCAATTTTGGTAGATATAATCTCTTTACATTCTTCCAACCAAATACATTTTATTTTTTTTAATGTGATGAATTATATTTTTGCCTTTACTTTTTTATCCACTTTATTCTATTCTCACTTTAATATAAGGATAAAATGACCATTTTATCCATTTTTATTCCATTCACATAATATCACATCACTTTCATATTACTTTTTTCATTCCCTTCTGTAATTCCATTACATTTTTCACCCCACTACCAAACACACCCGAAATATTAATTTAGTTTTTTTTTTTTCTTCTTAATTTGTTGTATGTAATCTTCCACCTAATAAAATTGCTTCTATATTCATTTCTTTTTACACTTTCTCTTTTTTCTTGTTTCTTTTTTTTTCTTCTTTCTTTTTAATTTCTCCATGGTCTAAAAATGAAAGCTTTAAAGGTGAAAGGTCCGACCCGCTAATCGGTTTTTTCATCATTGACCGATTACTTTGAGTATGTTTTCTTGCATTATCCGGACTGGTACCATGGCTGGTTTATCGGTTTTTCCGGTCCAATTTTAAAAATCATGCTGCCAACAATAATACTACTTCTTGCTGGCCATTTACAAAAGGAGCAAAATCCCAATCCCAATTAGGTGGTAGTATTTTTATTAGGTGGAAGATTATATACAACAAATTACGAAGAAAATAAAAACTAAATCAATATTTTTTTTTATTAAAGGGAAACAAAACAGAGCCACACACAAAGAAACAATCAGCTCCTAACAGACTTGGGCAAAGCAACACCCATCAAATCCCTACCTAACCTCTCCCTACAACCATACATGGGATCAGCAAAAAAATGAGCACCCAAATCCAAAGTATGGCCAAAACCAGCTAACCAATCAGCCACCATATTAGCTTCTCTATACACGTGAGACAGCTTCACAAACCACTCCCTACCTAACACACTTCTAATAGACTCAACTAAACCATTACAAAAGTGATTAACAGAACAACCATTCTTGATTAACCCCACAGCAACAGCAGAATCGGCTTCCACATGCACCTTCTTGAAACCCCTGTCCCAAGCAGCCTCCAAACCAGAAAGAATCCCCCATAACTCAACCTCCAACGAGCTACAACTACCAATATTACTAGACCAACCCCAAAGCCACGAACCAAGAGCGTCGCGACACACCCCACCACAGGCAGCCAAACTATCATCACCCTTAACAGAACCATCCACATTAACTTTCACCCAATCATCATCCGAACTAACCCAACGAACCAAAACCTCTTTCTTCCTCGAGCCATCCCCAAACAAACCAGGAGCACTACCCTTCGAGCTAAACTCTCTAGCCAACGAAAGAACTTCCCAGTACAGATCCGTTCCCTTAGCCAAACATTTATAAAAAAACAATCTTATTCCTCTGCAACCATAAACTTCTGGCACAACTACCAAACACAAGCTGCCAATTAGCATCATTCCTACCAATGTCATCTTTCAAATTCATCAAAAGCCAATCATGCAAATCAGCAGAGAAAAAAGACTGCCATTTGCCCGGATCCACAAGCATACACCAGGGATCTTTAACCATCCCACAATCCCGAATCACATGAATCACAGACTCAGAATGACACTTACATCTAGGACAAATCAGGTCATCCGAAATTCTTCTCTTGAATCTCTCCAAATTAGTGAAAAGCCTATCCTTGCCACATAACCACAAGAAAGATCTCACCATAGGAAGACTATTCCAAGACCAAATAGCTTTCCAAAGGGGATCACCACCCTCAACAGGACTCTTATGACAAGCTCTATAGAAGGACTTAACAGAGAACTCCCCACTGCAGTCCCATCTCCACACCACCGAATCAGGACCTCTACTATCAACTGAAGGACACATAGCAATCACCTTTTTCACAATCACTTCAGGAAGCCAATTCCTGAGTAAATTGACATCCCAAAACTTATCACAGCAAAAATCTCGAACCATATAACTCCTAAGGTAATCAGGAACATGCCCCACAGCAAACTCCTTCAGCGCAGGTAAATCTTGGACCCAAACATCATTCCAGAAATTCAACAATCTACCATCCCCCACTCTCCACTTCGTTCCTTCAACCACATCCTTCCAACTTTTATACACCCCATGCCATAAGTTCGAACCGCCAGCCCTACTCTTCACCTTAGGAAAAATATCATTCCCACACCCATATTTCTCTCTAACAACAGCCACCCACAAAGCATCCCTTCTCTTCATCAACCCCCAACCAACTTTCATCATGAGAGCTCTGTTCATACCTTTCACACTTCTAATACCCAAACCACCCTCTTTCTTCGTCTTACACACACTATCCCAATCAACCAAATGAGTTTTATTTTTCTCCCTATCCGATCCCCATAAAAATCTACGACTAAGCTTCTCCAAATCCTTACAAACCCCATAGGAATATCATTAGTCTGCATACAATAAACAGGAGAGACAGCCAAAACCGACTGCACCAACGTAAGCCTACCAGCCAAAGAGAGTTGTCTAGCCTTCCAAGAAGAAAGCCTTTTCTGAACTTTATCAATCACAAATTGAAAACATTTCCTAGTAATCCTCTCATGATGAAGGGGGATACCAAGATAGTTCCCAAGATTACTAGTCCTTTCAAACCCCAGCACTTCACTGATATCACTAGCCACATTATAGTTGACATTATTACTAAAGAAAACTCTTGATTTCTCCTTACTCACCTTCTGAACAGAACAAGTGCAAAACAACTCCAAGCACTTCCTCATCACATCCGCCTGCTTGACCGAAGCCTCTCCAAGCAACACCATATCATCTGCAAAAAGAAGATGGGTAAGCAAAGGACCATTCCTAAACAGCTTGATAGGCTTCCAATACTGCTCCTTAACAGCACAATCAATTAAATGAGTCAGACGCTCAACACAAAGAACAAAAAGGTAGGGAGAAAGCGGATCTCCCTGCCTAATACCTCTAGAAGCATTAAACCTCTTAGTAGTCTCACCATTCCAAAGCACTTGAAAGCTACTGGACACCACACATTCCATGATCAAATCAATAAGCCAGCCACGTAACCCCACATCCCCAAGCGTATCACGCAAAAAAGACCAACTAACCCTGTCATAGGCTTTCTCCAAGTCGATCTTAACAGCCATCATCCCCTTCTTACCCTTCTTCCTCTTCATAGTATCAATAATCTCTTGGGCGATAATCACATTATCAGTACCTTGCCTACCCGCCACAAAACTACATTGATTAGGAGATATAATTTTCCCCATAATCCTCCTTAATCTAGTAGCAATAATCTTGGTCACAGTTTTGTAAATCACATTACATAAACTAATAGGCCTAAACTGTTTCATATGCTCAGGCCTATCAGTTTTAGGAATTAAAACCAAAAAGGTCTCATTAATAGCACACACCTCTTTCAGATTAACAAAAACTCTTCTCACCAGATCACACGTAGATTACCCACCTTATCCCACTGAGATTGAAAAAACACAGCCTGCAGCCCATCAGGTCCCGGAGCTTTCAAGGCACCCATACTGAAAATCGCAACCTTAATTTCCTCATCAGTTACCCTATCATGCAAACCAATTAAATCCTCCTCACTCAGAACCAGAAAGATATCCTTGACAGGGAAGTCCTCCACCTCACCCCCATCATCCCTAAACAAGTTCTCATAAAAGCTCACAGCCATCTCACTTAACACCTCATCATCCTTAATCCATTCCTCCGCATCATTTTTTAACATGTAAATTCTATTTCTCCTTCTTCTCACCACCGTAGAAGCATGGAAGAATTTAGAATTTTTATCACCAAATTTCAGCCAATTGACCCTAGCTTTCTGACACCATAAAAGCTCCTCCTGCTATAACACATTCTCATAATCCTTCCGAAGGTCCATCTGAAGAATTCTAAGAGAGTGATCATCCCTCATGGCCAAGCTCTTCTCAATACCCTCCAACCGACTCACTAATTGCCTCTTTCTTTTAAAAATATTCCCAAAAACCTCCTTATTCCAAACTTGAACTTTATCAACAAACTCCTTAGAAGCCCCCACCCAATCCTTACTGTCATCCCAATTCTTCTTCAAAAAATCATTAAATCTATCATCAGTTAACCACGCAGCAAGAAATCTAAAAGGCTTCAGACTTTTCTTCTTACCACTCTCCTTACACATTTTGAGAAGAACCGGCTTGTGATCCGACTTTCTAGAAAACAAATGAAACACTTCAGCATTCTGAAACTCCATATTCCAATCAAGACTAGCAAACACCCGATCAATCCTCTCTTTAATGCCTCTACTCTCGCAAGTGAACTTAGAACCATTATACCCCAAATCCACCATATTACAATCACTCACCCAATCATTAAAATCCTCCATACTCTTCCAATTAAAACCACTCCCCCCAACCTTCTCATCACAAGAAAGATACGCATTGAAATCACCACCAACAACCCAAGGCCCATCAACCTGACTCCCAATAACCTTCAATTCACTCCATAGCTCCTCTCTTTCGTAACAATCCGGGCTACCATAAACAAAGGTCACAAAAATGATTTATTCACACCAAAATTAACTTTAGTATGAATAAACTGATGATGCTCAGCCAAAATGGTCAAATCGACCACATCCTTCTTCCACAACAACCACAAACCACCACTATATCCCACAGGATCTCTTTTAAAATAACCACTCAACCCAATCCTCTTGATAGTCTCCTCAGCTTTCTTACCACCTCTCCTAGTTTCAAGAATAGCAACAACATCCACATCATTTTCCGAAATCAAATCCTTAACTAATAAAGGAAACGACTTGCTGCCAGTCCCCCTGCTATTCCACAACAAACAATTCATATTAAACATTCTTAGAAAAGAGGCCCAAAGCCTCATTGATCTCCCTACTAGACGGACCTACATCCTCAAAGGACGCATTCTCATAAACCACAACATCTTTCGTCCCCGACTTGTTAGGAGGCTTCTCTTTAACACCACTCCCTTTCGAAATGCTGCCAACAATATTCGAAAAAATTTTCGGAACACTCAGTTCCCTCAATTTCCCCTCCATATTAGAATTTAGAACTCCAAGAGGTTTCCTATTGATAGCACCACTTCTGCTATCCATACTCTTCCTCCCAACCCCTTCTCTGTCATTCTTCCTCAAAACTTTATGAATCTTCGGATTCCTCCTCTCAACCCCCAAACTTCTAGAGGATAAAACACCAACCTTCTCTTTCTTCCCCTTATCATTATTCATCCATCCCCAGTGAAGCTGCTCCACCACTTCCTCAGAACCCTGAATCGGACCAGTTGATTCCATCAACCCATCAATATTTCATATGCATAAAAATGGAAGGAAAAAAAAAAGCTAATGTGTGAGAAAGATTTCTACTTGTCTTTGTACTTGTTTTAAAAGATCTAAAATATAACTAAACCTGATACATAAACAAAAATTCTTAAAAAATAAAAGACAAATGGGATAAAAAAAATTTTCTATAAAAAAATTACCTTTAGATCTTGAACCACAAAATCTCACTTATTATTTAAGACCACTTGAGAAACAATGAACCCCACCACAATATAAGAAGTAGAGAAGTCGATGATAAAGAAGAAGTTGAGAAGGTGAGAAATAGAGAGAATGAATGAGGAAGAATGAAAGTAAATGGAGAACTGAAGAGCATGACTTTATTTAGTTATTTATTTTTTATAATTTATAATGAAATCCGACTGAGAATCATACGGACTTCATTAAAAATTTAAAAAAATTATGCAAATTTGTCTGACCTTAAGACATATTTGTACTGTAATTCGTCTTAAGGTAAGACGGATTGCCTATAATTAAGAAAGTATTGTAAGAAAAAAAATTTTGGAATGGATTTTTGGGGTTTATTATTTTTTTAAAAATGGTATAAGGTAAAATTGCCCATTCCTTCTCCTAGTGAGCAAATCTCCGGATTTGTTTGGTTTGGACGATTTAGACAATCAAATCGATCTAATCGGATGATTAAAAAAGTCATTCAATGCGCTCTTTGGACATCAACCGAACCAAACCGATTGTAGTCAGTTTAGTTCAGTTCGATTTGATCGATTTTTTTACATAATTAAAAAAATAACTATTTTTCTTTTCAATTTAAACCCTAAAAAATAAAAATAGCTATTCTTAATAATGAACATCAACAAACTAAAGTTACTAGTACAATATTCCAATATTACAGACTTAAAATTACAATCCAACATCATAAAATATTTTTAAAAAATCATAATTGGTTGGTTTGGTTGGGAATGGGCCTCATTCATCAACCGAACCAAATCGGTTGTCAAGAAAATAAATAAATCCATCCGATTATGTAGTCGGTTTGGTTTGGATCGAATCAGTTGGTTCGGTTTGGATCGATTCTATACACCATACTCGGCTAAATTATTATAATATAATTTTTAAAAAAATTATATATTAAAATACAACAAAAAAAATCTTATTTTCCAACATACAACAAAATCAAACAAATTTTTTTTTAACGGGTAGTGGGCTAGGTGGCAGGGCCTTCGCCGTGACAGGGGGCGAAGGCCCCACAAACCCCACCTTCCCCAATTTTTTTTTTCCTTTTTTGTTTCACTTTAAATTTTGAAAAAATATATATATATATATTAATAATATAATTAATTATAATATATTCAATTTTATTGGAATATTCTATTTTTTATATATTTGTATTCTCTAATATTTATTTTCTATATATCTATAATAATTAAACTTAATTTATAATAATAAAAAGAATATATAAAATAAATAATAATATCATAAAATATCCATGAAATTAAACTTAAATTACATAGGTCCATATATTATACAAATAAGTTTACATAAAATGACTCCCCGTGCCACAAACTGTCCGTCTAGTTATTCGTTGTGTTCGTCGACGTCTTGGCTCTTCTTGTATATTACCTTCATTTTCTTCTTCTAGAGTCGGTGGGTTATTTATTTCAGATGTTTGATTTGCAGGAATAATTGGTTGATTAGGAGTGACAAAATCTTGAGTTAATTCTTGTGACATCTGATGTCTTTGAAAGAATTGGTTATTTTGATCTGGAGTTAGCATAGTTGGGTCACTAAGTAATGAAGTAAATGACCCGAACCCACCATATTGTTGTGATGGCCCAGGGGTGGAGAAATTGTATTGTGGTGGAGTAAATGGCATATATTGCTGCTGAGAAGGATTGTAGGGAAAAGGCCTAGGCACCCCAAAGCCAAATGAGGGACCGACACTACCAAAGTATTCATGTTGTGGCAGTGGAGTAAATGATGATGATGATGCACCTCCTGTTAGAACAAATGAATTAACCACAGTAGGACCTGTAGCTTGTTCATTTTCATTGTCATTATCATCATTATCTTCGTCATCATTTATAAGGGGATTCCTATATGTCATGAATTCATGGGCCCTCTTTCCAGGTTTGCCCACCGGTACCTCTGGGTGAGCAAAAGTCTGTCCTTGAGGCGCATGCACATTAATCGTTCCATCTCTCTGGTCCCCCAAAGCTCGAAGTGCATTCCTACAAGTCTGACTCACAGCTTGAGTATACGGTGTTTGTGGTTGCTGTAAAGTCAATGAAGCCAAACCTTCAATAATATCAGCCTGTAAAAAAAATTTATATAAATATAATAGTTAAAATAGTTATATTTAATAAATCTAAAATATGTTAAAAATGGTTATTAGTGTAAAATCTTACAGCATATTCACCAGAACCGCTAGTAGGGTGTATCCACCGTCTTGTGTGTTTCCAATCATATATTCTGAGTTACGACCAAGAGTTGCTGTAGAATGGACACTGCGGACCAGTCGATTCATCCAATCGTTCCATGTATCTATGAAAGGTCAATGTTCTTGGTCCCAGTGGGTGTCTGTTCTTCCAGAAAGATCAAGCGTATGCAACATGCCAGCATTAAAGGGCGTTCCTGATATAGGCTGTTGCAAACTGAATTGCCGAAGCACTCGATCAGGTTGGTGCCATTCAATTATATGAAAACATATCAATGGCACCTCTGCAAGCCACACCTCCCGGCCTGCCAAACAATATCCTGGAATTAAGTTTTGTATTTCATTCGTAGCATATGGTCGCCAGATAATCTAAAAGAATTAAGGTTCAAGTTAGTTTCATGCTTGGCATTGTAATACATAACAAAAATAACAGTTTGTTTGAAGTAATATGATGTACCTCATTTCGACGCATGGAATCTAATATCGTCCGGTAATAGTGGAGGGAACCATCTGGTGGGTTGAATTTGTCTCGCACTCCAGCCCATCTGACAGCATCAAATTATCTTAGACAAACTTATAATATTAAATTAATAATCTATAAGGGTATAAGATAACACAATATTCTCATACCTATAGCCCAAAGGTGGTAGAGTGTCGTATGTATCTAAACGTAAATCAGGCATTGGGGGTCGTGGAGGAGCTAATTTAGGAAATCGATCCCATGCCCAAAGGTGAAGAAGCATCATACAACCACCTATATCTTTCTAATCGTAGTGCGTGCCTCTGCAAAGTTCACGATAGAGATAGGCAAGCACTGCTGAACCCCAACTTAATTTACCAGCCTCCTCAAATGAATTTAATAAAGGTAGGTACATAAGATACACATTTCTTGATGATTTATCTGGCATCAAGTACCCCCCAATCAAACGCAAAATGTAGGCACGAGCAAATTGTTGCACCTGGGCATCATTTGCATCCTCAGCAAGGTCTGTGAAATTCTCTGCTAACCAAGCAAGACTCAACCTCTGACCGACCAATTTGTTTGGTGGTGGGATAATACCTAGTAGTTCTTCGCACAATGCTGACCAATTCATTTCAGTAAGTCCTGTTACTACCATTCCTGTGCATGGAAAACCTAATTGTATCGCCACGTCCTCCAGAGTAATAGTGCACTCGCCCTGTGTAGTGTGAAAGGTATGAGTCTCCGGTCGCCACCTCTCTACAAGTGCAGAAATTAATGAAGGCTGCAAGGCAAAGAATCGAAGCCGGGAGACACCATAAAAGCCAGACTGTCTAAGGTATGGAACAATAGCAACAGGTGGCTCGGCAATTCGATCATGCGCACATCGACGTGTACGAAATATGCGATCAGGCTGTTTCATTAAACATTACAAATCATTATAATCGAATAAAACCAAAACATAAAATGATAAGAAATATATATTAGGAAACTTACATGTCCAGCCCATATAAACTGAGAGCAGTGCCTAGTCTGTAAATAAAGTAACGAGGGGTCTTCTGGACCCGGGTCTGCCACACGTCCTTCTCTGTCCATAATGTTAGGTAACCTAATAGGCCATAAATAATGCCAACATTAAAAAGAAAATAGAGTCCACACAATATACATTACCTCTAAGAATACATAAAAAATGTTCACCAATACAACATTACATTTCACCAATAGTACATAAAAAATGTTCAAGCAATACAACATTATAGTTCACACAAATACACATATCTTAATTCATGTCAACATAAACTTTCAACTAGTTAAAGAGTCCAATAACTAACAAAAACAACAACTAAAAAATTTAAAACTGAACTAAATTAAATTATATTAATTTAGTTATCTATATATCATCACAACAAAATTACAAAATAAATTAAATTAAGTATTCTCCTTATCACTATAATAAAATAATCAACCAAATATAAATTAATCTCTATCACTACAATAAAGTCTACAAGATATAAAATTAAGGAATAAAATTCGTAAAAATAATAAATATACAAATTAAAATTAAAAAAACAACTTACTTGGATCTGAAATTTGATACTGAATATTTTTTGATTTCAATAAAAATTTTGGAATCACACCACCAGATCATATATTGTTGGGGCCGGATGTTTCTTGATCTGAAGCAAAAAAAATGGACCACACAAGATTTTTAAAAAATATTCTCTAAAAAAAATAGTTCAAAAATTAAATAATACAACTACTTACTTGAATCTGAGACCACAATAGTTAGCTTCAAGCCCCTGGACCAATGATTTGAAAAAAATATATATAACTAAAGAAGAATAGGAGGAGGAGGAGAAGAAGAGAAGAAGAGAGAAAGATGAAAGAAGCAGAAGTGTGTGAAGTGAGGATATGGAGAAGTGGTGGGGTGGGGGGTATGACGGGGAAGGGGGATACGGGGGTAGGGGGTAGGTGGGTAGGGTATTGATGGGACCGGTCTTGACCGGTCCCATCAGTGGGGCCTTCGCCCCCTGTCAGGGCGAAGGCCCTGACTTCGCCGTGTGATAGGGCGAAGGCCCTGCCACCTAGCCTACTACCCGTTAAAAAAAAAATTTGTTTGATTTTGTTGTATGTTGGGAAATAAGATTTTTTTGTTGTATTTTAATATATAATATTTTAAAAAATTATATTATAATAATTTAGTCCCCCTACTCCTACCACCTAATTTACTGTTTAAAAATAAGTATAAATATATTCTATATCTTTACATTTTACACTAATTTTTAATTTTATGCCTAAATTTTCAACGGTTATGTTTATTTCAAAAAATTTAAATTGCAATAAATTTTATCATATAAAATAATTTAAATTACTAAATAAAATAATGACATAATAATGAACATTTAATATTAATGCTAATATTATTTAAAACGTTTTTTTTTCAATATGAAAAACTATGTAAGTGATAGATGAACATTGAGTAAAACACTGTTTTGGTCCTCCACAGATGCCTTCTTTGTTAATTTGGTCCCCACTGATCGGTGTTATCAATTTGGTCCCCCACAGATCAAACTGTTAACAATTGGGTCATTCCGTTAATTAACTTGATGACATGTCAAGTTAAGTTGTGACTCAGCAATTTTTTCATCTGACTAGGCATAAATTAATTTAGAATAATTTATTTTTTATTTAAAAAACTTTTTAAATTAAAAAAAAAACCTTTGACATACCTTATTTTAACGCAAAGAAACATATTTGTGTCATTTTTTTTTTACTTTTTTTAATTTAAAAGGTTTTTTAAATAAAAAATAAATTACTCTAAATTAATTAATGCCTAGTGAGATAAAAAAAATTGCTGAGTCACAATTTAATTTGACATGTCATCAAGTTAATTAACGGAAAGACCAAATTGCTAACAGTTTGATCTGTGTGGGATCAAATTGATAACACCAATTTGTGGGGGACCAAATTAACAAAGGAGGCATCTGTGGAGGACCAAAACAATGTGTTACTCGATGAACATTAACATTACATATGATGTTATATCATTATTTGTCATCAGTAATTAAAACGATGTAAAGTGTTAGAATAAGATTCAATACAGTTGTAACAAAATCAATTGCAAATTTAAAAATTTAGGGATAAAATTGACATAAAAAATTATTTAGAGATAAAATTGAAAATTGATCAAAGTTTGTGGACATAAAACACAATTTTACAAAAAAAAGGAAAAAGAAAAAAAAAACACCCAAATGGATGAACTGAACAATCTGTCAGCAACAGATGATGGCTTCGCTCTCAAATCCTTTCATTGGCTTCCATAGCCACTTACCTTGCTTCACTCCAACCTCAGGTTCGTCCCTTCCTTCTCTTTCTTTACACTACCCTTCGCTATCATGGCCATAATCAATTCCCTTCACATTGATGTTTATCAGCAGAAATTCTTAGCATTACCCGGAGAAACCCATGGTACAACTTCGATCCATTTCGTTCTGAGAAAACCCATTCCCGATACAATCACTGTTTGCCAATGACTTCCTCTTCCGAGACATCTAAAAAATCGAAGAGAGTGTGGATATGGACCCAAAACAAGCACGTCATGACGGCCGCCGTCGAGAGGGGATGGGACACCTTCGTTTTCTCGTCGCATTATCCACAGCTTGCCCGTGATTGGTCGTGTAAGTCGTCCACTGCATTTAAGAATTAACTTTTTGGGTTTTTACTCATCTGAATCTGGTAATTTGGTCATGATTGGGTACAGCGATTGCGGTAATTTGCCCTCTTTTTATTGGTGAAGGAGGGATTTTCGATGGCCAGAAGAATAGGGTTGCTAGGGTTTTCGATGTTTCAAGTCCTGAGGAGTTAGAGCGACTTACACTTGAGGAAGATCAGTCAGAGAATATTGTAGTTAACTTGTTAGATTGGCAGGTATGAATATTGCAGAATGCAGACTGTTGTGAGAGTTGTGCTTGTGTTGATTTATTGGTAAAACTTGCAATGAGTAATTTGTTCAATGTGTTCTATAACTTTGGCTAGTTCAATTTGCTTTGAAATTTTGGGTTGATGAAATGGAAGATAGTTTAATAATTAGTGGTAGGGGAAGACCAAAGAAAACAATAGAAAAAATTATTAGGATGGAGTTAATTATTAATAATCTACCTGTACAAATGAGCAAAGATAGAATACGTTCACATTGTTGTTGTTGACTGTTGAGACTTGAAGTTATTTTGAGTTCCCCAATCCTCTCATATTGGCTTTTTAGTTGTCATATGTAAAATTATGTCATAAACTGAGCAATTTCCAACATTTGTTAGCAGCATCACCTCATCAATTTGCTATGACAGAAGTTTGGTCTGCCTTTTGAAACTTTTATATTCATTTGTTTTCTTTTTTTTTTTCTTGGACTGAATATTCATTTGTTTTCAAATTCAGGCATTTTGAATCACATATTTAAAGTGCTTATTTTCTTTTATGCCATTGCTTAGGTAATACCTGCAGAGAATATAGTTGCAGCATTTCAAAGCAGCCAAAAGACGGTGTTTGCCATCTCCAATAATCCATCTGAAGCTCAGATCTTTCTTGAGGTATATTATAGGACTAACAAAGTGTAAATTTCTTGCATAGTTGAAGCTTATTTAACTGGAAGCAGTAATACTCTTTCACAACTAACTTTTTTCTCATGGTCACACCCTTTGAACTTTTGTAGGCACTAGAACATGGTCTAGGTGGCATAATTCTGAAAGTCGAAGATGTTGAACCTGTTCTTGAGCTAAAGGTAATTTCTACCTGTGGGAAGCTTCTTTGGTATGAGGTCTGGCCTTTTATTTCACTTGGGAACTTTCAGGAATACTTTGACAGAAGAAATCAAGAGAGCAATCAATTGAACTTGACGAAAGCCACTGTCACACGCGTTCATGTAGCCGGAATGGGAGATCGTGTTTGTGTCGATCTTTGCAGCCTCCTGAGACCTGGTGAAGGACTTCTGGTATACATCCATTTCCTCTTCTAACAACTAACATTGAACTATCCTGACGTAATATAATGCAGCTTCTGTTCTTATAGACCGAATATTTTGCTCAGGTTGGATCTTTTGCTAGAGGACTATTTCTTGTTCACTCAGAATGCTTGGAGTCAAGTTACATTGCAAGCAGGCCTTTTCGGGTTAATGCAGTAAGTTCTTCACCCAAGTCTTGAGCTTCAAATTAATATGTTCAAAGGCCACCTTTGAATACAAATTAGTGAATTATTCTTATCATTAGAGATTCAGAGCAAATGGGTGTAGTTTCAGATCAATGAATAACGATCACAAGTTTCAGTGATGATGTGTCTCACTGTCTGGTTTGCATTATCCAATATGGTTATAGTATTTTGTAAACTTATTTATAGGATCCAAGCCGGATGGATGAAATTGAGGAAGGCTTCAAGTATTATTTGTGATAGAAAAGTACCACTTAAATTTTATCACATAGCTATAAGGCATGCCTTATTGTTTGGTACTGAATGTTGGGCAATAAAAAGTCAACATGATCAAAAATTCAACGTTGCAGAAATGAGGATGTTACGTCGCATGAGTGATCACACTAAAAGGGATAGGATTAGGAATGATTGCATTAGAGAGAAAGTTGAGGTAGCACCTATACAAAGAAGGTCATTAGAGGATCCTATACACAGAGTTGACCAGATGAAAGATAGCCTAATAACATGAGCTATATGTTGCTGTTGCTCGTAACAGGGGCCTGTACATGCCTATGTTGCTGTTCCAGGAGGAAAAACATGTTACCTGTCAGAACTAAAAGCAGGAAAGGAAGTGATAGTAGTTAATCAGCAAGGCCAGCAACGAATTGCGATTGTTGGGCGTGTAAAGATTGAGACAAGACAACTAGTCCTTGTGGAGGCGAAGGTTTGTGTATGGATTTGAAATTTCTTAATGTGTTTTTAACTGCTTTTCTTTCAATGAGTTTATTAGGGAATTGTCCCTGAACTTCACTTAGTAATGCTGATACTTTTGCAGAGTGATTCTGATGATCAGACTATCTACAGCATCCTTCTGCAAAATGCGGAAACAGTGGCCTTAGTTTGTCCCTCCCAAGGTGATACCTTCTCTATTTCTGAAGTTAAGTTGTTTCTTGAGTAAATTATACTATTATCCCCTCAAAGATCCTTAAAGTCACCTCCCTTTTGTTTTGAAAAATTGTACTTCCCTCCTGAGAGATAAGAAAACCTATAATTTCACTTATTTTGACTAAAATACCCTTATATTTATTATTTATATAATTAAATATGTATATCACAATATAAAAAATTTTAAAAAAATAAAATAATTATTTTTAACTCAAAATAAATAATAGTGAAATAATGATCATAAAAAATATCTTTTATAATAAAATATAATTATTTTAGAAAAGTAATAATGTTATCAAGGATTTAAGGGTATTTTAGTAGAACAAACATGAAATTGTAGATTTCTTAATCTTTCAAAAGAGGAAAGTGTAAGTTTTCAAAATAGAGGGGAGAGGAGTATAATTTTGACATATCTCGGGGAGTGTAATTTACTCTTATTTCTTGCTGTTTCCTTGATTTCTAAATATCCCTGTTCAGGAGATACACTATCAAAAACAGCTGTTCCTGTGACATCTCTCAAAGTTGGAGATGAGGTATTGTTGAGAATACAAGGAGGGGCTCGGCATACAGGAATTGAAATTCAAGAATTTATAGTTGAAAACTGAAAAATTAATGATTATATATAATTTTAGATTACTAAGAAAACGGTGTGTAATCAAATGGTTATTTTTATTTACCTTGTGAATTATAGTCTCCTTGCAGCCATTATACCATAAGAGTGGATTATGATCATCTCAAAGTGGAAGATGCAAATATTACTAGTGGGATGAGAAAAGAAAAAAATGATACCAACAATATGCCTAAAGGATTAAAATTTAAAATCCTAATTGAGATTTGTTAAAGATTTTCAAGATTATTGGATTAATTAAATTGTTGTGAATTGTACATTGAGTAAAACACTGTTTTGGTCCTCCACAGATGCTTCCATTGTCAATTTGGTCCCCCACAGATCAAACTGTTAACAATGTGGTCTTTCCGTTAATTAACTTGATGACATGTCAATTTTTTTTTGGCCTGATGACATGTCAGTTAAGTTGGGATGACTCAGCAATTTTTTTTATCTGATTAGGCATTATTTAAAAAAAATTTAAATTAAAAAAAAAAGTAAAAAAGAAAAAAACCTTTCACCTACCTCATTTTTTAACGCAGAAGAAGCAACCCTAGTGAACACAACATTATCCAACTCCATTGAAGACGACAAAATCTAATCGAGAAGAAGAAGCATCGGTTTGTGATAGCAACTCGCGTGCGTGACGGTGAGAGTATCGCATTCCCTAGTGAACACAAAAATTGCTGAGTCATCCCAACTTAACTGACATGTCATCAGGCCAAAAAAAAAACTGATGTCATCAAGTTAATTAACGGAAGGACCACATTGCTAACAGTTTGATCTGTAGGGGACCAAATTGATAACACCAATCTGTGGGGGACCAAATTGACAATAAAGACATCTGTGGTGGACCAAAACAGTGTTTTACTCATTGTACATTGTTAATATAACATGATCAACAAAAGTGAGCTACCAATGTATATGGCACTTGAGCTAATCGTAAAAGGGTAAAGTAACTTTGGTATCTTTAATATTTGAGCTTTCGATTAATTATATTTTTAACATTTGATTGCAGTTAATTATACTTCTGATGTTTTATTTTTTGAACTATCTTATTCTTTTCACTAACATTGTTTAAATAGATAATAGTTATTGTTTACGTGGTATGACATCATTAGATATAAACTTCTTTCGTTGTTGAAGATGTGTCGATTTATCAAGTTTCAAAACAAAACAATAGCAAAAATGGCACGCGTAAGGTGATTCTTTGTAAAATTTGAAAGATGAAGAGTTAGATGTGTTAGTTTTGCTATTGTTTTACTCTGAAACTTGGCGAATCGACAGATCTTCGACGGAAGAAGTTTCTCTCTAATAGTGTCACATAACATAAGTCACAACCGTTATATGTTTTAACGATGTCAGTGAAAATGGCAAGATTACTCGAAAAATGAAATATTTGGAGCATAATTAATCACAATCAAACGTTAAAAATGTATTTGATTAAAAGCTCAAATGTTAAGGGTATAAAAATACTTTACACTAATTTTAAATGCAAATATTTGGTACAAATGTTTAAGATGATGGGCATAATGAAAGAGTACTTTAATCAATTTATTTATAGCCTATACTATAATAATTTAATTTCTTGAGAATACAAAATTCTCATACCTTAGGTGGAACTAAAAATTGGAAGAACCATGAAGATACATTATTCGGAATTATTTTTTTAATTTATGTACTAAATATGAGATTACAATATGTTCAATAAGTATATGCGGGTTTTGTAGCCTAGGGCTTAGCCTTTGCTTCAAAAACATGGACCCATTTTATAAAAAAAAACATGGGCCCATGATGTTGATCCACCCAAAGAAAACCGCCCAAAAACTCTTTGGGCCATGGATTTCTATTAAAAAAAAAACTGTGGATGCTATGATCTTTCAGCATTTTTATCCTTTAATAGTAGATATCTATCTAATTTGTTGCTTTTATATATCCTTTTGTTTTTCACTTCTAATTTCACAATTTTGCATTTTGTTATAAATTTGAAATTCTTTTGAACTTTCATTTTCTCTCCGTGGGAAAGAAGAATGATTGTATGTTTCTACTTTAGAATTTATTATGCTTATTTTATATATAGAGCTTTTGGTGTTGTCTCATTTTTATGATCAATATCCTTAATTAAGTTCTCAGAGGATTTGATAGATTTTATATATTTTAAAAAAAATCATTACTTTGTTGTGGGGCTGTCAAAACAGCTAGTTCGATCCAACCTGGCCCAAGCTCGTTTTGGCCCGCTATTGACAGAGCTGGACCAGGCTGGCCCGTTTTTTAAATGGCTGAGATTTTCTCAACCCAGTCCAGCCCTATACGAGCTCAGGGCTGGCCCAAAGGGCCTTATTATTTTTTAAACAATTTTTTATTAAAAAATATAAAATAAAATAAGACTTAACATAAAATACATAAGAACTTATAAATATTCAAATGGTTTTAAAAGTACTAATGCTAAAATAGTAGCGTTTCACAACTACTGTCATATCTTATGGATACTAGATTTCCCTATTTCAGTTTCAAATCTTGTGTGCAAAGATGTAAACATTAATGTTTTGGTTAGTTAATTTATGTTTGCTTTCAAAAAAGTAGTAATATAAGACGTTAAGTAAGACTTAACATAAAATTTAAAATATAAAACAATCATGCTTAAAAAGCAATAAAAGTCATTACAAAATGCATCAAACCATCAACACAAAAAGTCTAGACATGCTAAAATAAGCCATAAATGAAATAAAAATAAAACACATTACAAAAGGGTAAAGGCCATCAACAAGCCATCACCAAAAAGTAAGCCATATTCCAAAACACATAAAACATATCTCAATTTTACTATCTAAGCTTCAATCTTCCATCAATGCATTCAATACATAGCTTTGATTTGGAATTAAATGGTATTAATTTATTTTTTATATTTACTATAAATTTTAAAACTAAATATTTTTTTAAAAATAAATGGGCCAGCCCTTACCCGACCTGACCCAAACACGTTTCAGCCCTTTTCATTAAGGGCCGGGTTGAGCTAGCCCGTTTTATAAACGGGCTAAAATTTTATCAACCAGGCCCTTTGCATTTGTACGGGCTTAACGGCCATCAGGCTAAGCCCATTTTGATGGCTCTACTTTGTTGTAACATCAACCCAAAAATCCAGGCCAAAAAATAAATTGCAATTCTAAAAATATATATATCACTAGAGGAACTTTAATTTTTTTTTTTTTTGCCTTTATCACTAGAACTTTAATTGTTCACCTCAATTCAACAAAAAATGTAATAAATGTTTTTTAATTAATTTGAAATTTTTTATAATTCATGTTGATATTTCAAGAATGGAACGATCGGTTGCACAGTCCAATTCAACATGATCGGTCCTAGGCGACCGTACCTTCCCTTGATTCATCCTTGATATGATTAGATTGTAACCAATTTTTTCGCCTTCGACGCTATAAGCAATCTCGTGCTCATGCCTATATAAGGGAGATCCCTAATCCCTTTTGGGACAGATTCATTCATTCATCTCTCCTATAGGTAGAGCATACACGTCAAGCCTCCAAAAATATCACATGTAATTGAGTAAAACATCAGTAGTATTTTGAGAAAATCAACAGAGGTCCAATAAAAAATTTACTGTACAAATCTGAACTACAAATAATTTTACTCTCTAATAACAATTCAACTATTCTTTGGATGTAATTTGAAAATGATTCTATCACCACAAACTACAAATATCAATTGATTTGCAACACCAATAATAAGAATAATAACAATGACAGCAAATGATTGAGCAAAAGCTCTCATGGAATTTGTAAAAAATATTGACTAATCTCATAATCATGTGCCCTCCTTTTTAATCTCCGATTGTTGATAAAATATCAACATCTTACTCTCCCAATATATTTTTTTTTTTCGTAGAAAAAAGTTTAAGTGGGGTAACTGGTAAGTATTGGTATTCTATCAGAGTTAAAAAAAGACCTTTCAATTTTTTTTGAAGGTTTATAAGAGAATTTACATATCACCCATCAATGAGATTCTCACATCGGTAATAAGATTCAAACCATCGGAGATATATTTAATTTCCCTTGATACTGTCCTAACACTTGGCACAACATCTGCAACAATTTATGTTGTTAATTAATTAATTGAATCTAGGTAGCACCTTTCACGTTTCCTCTTGTAATCATTGACAAGTTGATGGGAAACAAATGCTTAATTAAATCATTTCCACATTTGGATTTCTTAAAATATTCTACATATATGATGAATCTTCTTAAGAGAAAACCATTTTCATTTTGTCATTCTTCCATTTCTCCTCCTCTCCCTCGTCTTTTTCCTTCGTTCCCATGAACAAAGTAAATTTCAGTTAATTTCATAGTTGCTTTCTGATTTTTGGTCACCATCTCAATTTTAATCATCCATATCAATTGATAAAATCGAGATAAATGATTAAAATTGTACGCATAAAGTATAAAATTCATAACATTAAATAAAAATTACTATTCGTGGTCACACTATAATAATCTTATCAAATGAATTTAAGAGGTGTGGTTGAGTGGAAGGGACTCATCCATCTTTAATCAAGTGTCAGGAGTTCGATCTCTGCGTTGGGTAAGGAGCAGCTTTAAATCTTTGAACTAGTCACACCCTTCAAGGTGCCTACAATTAAGCGAAAAAATTAATTACTGTACTCGACGGTGAATACCCTGATCTAAACAAAAAAAATAATCTTATCAAATTATTCAAATTAAACAATTTATACCATTTATCGAATCTACGGGTATGTTCACTAGTAAGAAAAGCCAATAAAAATGGTGGGCCCCATTGGACCCCATTTATTTTTTTACTTTTTTATTTCCATCAACTTAAAAAAAAGAAAAAAAAATATAAAATATCTATTATACCCCTCTGATTTGACATAATTTGACACAATTATAACCCTCTTTTCTTTTTATTATTTTAATATAAGGGGTAAAATATTCATTTTAATACATTTTCTTTCCATTTCTATTACCAAACTTTTACTACTAAACACATCAAATACATTTCGTTTCTATTTCCGTTTCTATTTCTGCCTAATAAACGTACGTTTCGTAGATTGGGATCCACACCATCCCAGGAAAAAAAAAAGGACAGTTAACGAATGACTGGCATTTGTCTGTGTTTCTGAATGTTGACACTTAATGACTCATTACATTACATGTCATTGTACACGCACGCAGCAAGCAAGGTACTCGATCCATTAATGCTTATGTATTGTCCAATCACTTCACAATTCACATGATCTCATACTTAATCATAATAATTGTGATTGAAGCAAATAATAAATGAGTATATTGAAGAGAAAATCTTTATTAAAAAAATATATTGGATATATCCATAGTATTGAAGCCTATCTGGCCAAGTTTTTTTTTTTAAATTTAAGAAACGTTTATTTTTTTTAAAATAGGATGTTTGACAAATTATTTAGAAGTGCTTCTGAGTTATAGCAGAAGCAGTTTTTCAGTTTTAAACAGAAGCTAGAAATTAGAGCTTCTACTACTAACCAAAAACAAAAGCTAAAATTTAATTATTTTAAGACAAAAATATCCTTACTAACATTTTAAATTTTCCATTTTATCCCTTCTTACACCCTCCGTACATTCTCATTTTATAATTATTTTTTATTTTAATTAATTAATAGATATTTAATAAAAATAAAAATCATAAATAAAAAATTATATAAACTAAAATTAAGAATTTTTTCATTAATACTTTATTAAATTAATAAAATAATTATTATTTTATATTTATTTAGATAATAAATATTTATATAATTTATCTATTTAATAATATTAATAACACTTAAATCTACATATACCCTTTTTGGTAATTTTACACTCAAAAGCACTTTTCAATAGAACTTTGCCAAACACAAAATGTTTTTGAAAAGTACTTCTCAACTTAGTTTGCCAAACAAAAACTGCTTCTCTCTCACATCACTTTTTCTCAAACTCTATTTGAAAAGAAATCATTTGAAAATTAGCAATTTTCATAAGCTTCGCCAAACGGGCCCTTTGTTATAGAAAAGATTTTTTTAATAGTAAATATAAGGATAAAAGTTCAGTAATATTGTATTATTAAAATTTGATGCATCACGTTAATAAGGATCCACTTTGAATGATTTAGGGACAAACTAATTGGGAGGATGTACTGAAATTCACTACTGCCGTACTACTGAACATCTCCTCTAAATAGAAGCAGAAGGCGGAGTGAAAATAAGAGTATGTTTGGTTAGTGGAATGTTTGAGGGAATGCGAATGTGATTGCAATGTGGGAATGCTAGGGATATAAGTTCAATGGTACTATACCATTGAAGTTTAGTGCATCCCTCCAATCATATGTAGAGCCATTTGTTAATATTAATATAAATTCACATTAATAAGGACCCAATATGAATGGTTTAGGAACCAACTGATTGGAGGGATGTACTGAAGTTCAGTACTACCATCCCACTGAACATTTACTCGAATGCTAGATGGAATGAAAATGTCATGTTAATGTGATGTAGTGTGATGCGAATGAAATAAAAGTGGATAAAATAATCATTAAAAGTGGATAAAAAAGTAAGGACAAAAATATAATTTCATCACATTGTAAAAAGTGAGATTTGTTTGGTTGAAAGAATGTAAAGGGATTACGTCTACGATTACATAGACAAAACAACGAACCAAACATGCCTGCATTTGATTCAAAAAAATTGTGAAATTAAAATTAGAATTAGAATTTGTGGGATAGAATTAGAATTGAATTATTTGAATTGAAAAGTGTATTTGATATGAAAAGATGGAATTAAAAATTTGTAAAAGAATCTGAGATAAAAAGACTATTTGTCCCTTAATAAATATTGAATAATTATTTTTCTTTTAATTTTATTTTTTGGTATATAAATATTATTTTATATTCATTATAAAAAAATTAATTATTTAATATTAGTTAAATAATTATAAAAAATATTAATAAACAATTATAAAAAAATAAAATAAAAAAAGAGTGAGAAAGAGTAGGGACAAAAGTGTCTTTTAAACCTAATTTCACAAAATTTATCCCAACTCCTCAAAAAGTACCTTGCAATTCAATTCCACAAAATTTACACACCCAATTTCACAAAATCAGTTCCACATAATTCAATTCCAATTCCACAAGTACTGACCAAACTGAAAAATTCATTGTTTTTTTGTGCAATTCCATGAAAATTTCAATTTTTTGTCCAATTAAACACAACCTTTAAATGTAACTTTATCTAGCTTGAGGAGTTAATGAGTATTAAGGCCCCGTTTGGTTTGTTTTGTTGTTTTAAAGTTGTAATTCAACATTTCCTCTAATATTTTTCATATTAAACATACCTTAATTTTTATAATATGTTGAATTATATTTTTATCCTTATTTTTCACCCACTTTTATTCTATTCACATCACATCACTTGCACATCACATTCTAATTTCCTCCAACATTCTTATTTCTATTCCCATTCCTTCCAAAATTACAAGGCCTAATATAAAAATTTTTAGTTTTTTTTTTATAAAATTTAGAAATCTTAACAAGTGAAATTTTTCAATATTTCCTCTTTTTTTATTCTCTTCAATCCAAATAAATAAATCCTAAATGGAATTATTATCATATGCAAATCACGCTAAAGTCCCTGCTTTTTGGTTCATTATTTTAACCCAAAATATACTAATTTTAGGTAAATTAGAAGTTTTGTATCCCTAGCTACTAAAGTTTTAAAATATTCAAAAAGCTCGGAGAAGTTGCTAGAGGGGATATGAGATTTTTTTTTTATAAAAAAAATTTAGACAAAAATAAATATCAGTATCCCACCAGAGAATTTTAAATAATGAATTTTGTGCAAATTTTGAAAAAAGTTGGGGTCATTTGCAGGAATGCTTTTTTACATCCAAATATTTAACATTTACATTTCACCCAAATATATATATATAATTTAGTTTTGATGACTTCTATTACTATTGTAAGTTATAACACTAATTACTTGGCAGGATGTGAAGCAATCAATGTGGGAGAGGTTTCAAGTTCAACTCAATAGAACCATAATTAAATTATTTGGACTTATCTTGCTTATATATAAAGAACCTTCACTTCAATTTTATCAAGTCCTAAACTGCTTTCGGCTGCGTTTGGTTCGGCGTAGAATTAGAATCCAAAGTGGAATTACACGGAATACGATGAATTCTTCAGTTTGTTCGTCATGTGGAATTGGAATTGGAATCCACAAAATTGACTCAACTCCATGGAATCCAATTCTCAATTCCATAAAGTGGGTTTTGTTTGGTTGGACGTGGAATTGGATTCCACATGGAATTGCACAATATCCTAGGAATTATTTAGTTTGGTTGAGTTATGTGGAATTGGAATTGAATTACGTGGAATTGGTTTTTTAGAATTGGGTGTGTAAATTTTGTGGAATTGGATTGTAGGGTATTTTTGAGGAATTGAGATAAATTTTGTGGAATTGGGTTTAAAAGACATTTTTGTCCTTACTTTCTTTCTCTCTCTCTTTACTATTTTTTATTTTTTATGATGATATTAAAAAATAAAATTTTTAAAAAATTATTTAATATTTATTAAGGAGCAAATTAGTCTTTTTACCTCACCTTCTTTTATAAACTTTCAATTCCATAATTTTCATACCAAACACACTTTTTCAATTCAAATAATTCAATTCCAATTCCATCTTTTCATACCAAACACACTTTTTCAATTCAAATAATTCAATTCCAATTCCAATTTCAATTATAATCCAATTCCAATTCTAATTCCATAAAAATTTTGAACCAAACATAGCCTTCGGGAAAAGGAAAATGAGAATTACCTTTTTGCAACATTCTCAATTTTGTTTATTTGGAGTGTTGCGGGTGGCTCTTGACTTATATTAAACCTACTCCAATAATATATTGCTTCCTCGCATAGTCAGAGTAATCTTTTTTACGTAGTTCTTTTCATGTCATTGATGCGTTAATCTTAGACTTGTTCGTGGATCAGATAACCTATGGTACTACCCAAACTTAAACTCATGGGTCAAGTATCTAAATATAAAAACAAAATAGTATGCTTTAAAATTATCCAAACATTGGGTAGCCTAAATCTAACAAGCTTATCTTGCTAAAATTTAGAGATCCTAATAATGTTGATAATGTAATCTCAATCAAGATTTGAGAGATAGATGAAAAGAAGAATTTCTACTTACTTGGAACTCCAGTAGTCATGATGCAGTATGACCAAAACAACTTGTAATTAAGAGAGAAATTAATCTAAAAGAATTCTAATATAAGGACAAGATGAAAAAAGAAGAGAGAGCACAAGCAGTTTTTTCACAAGATATCTTCTGTAGAGTCAGTCAGTCTAAAAAATCAACCAATAAATTAATAATTAACCAATAAGCCTTTTAATATTAATAAAATAGCTATTTAATAAATATAAAATACATATATATTTATATATTAATAATAAATAATATAAAAGGCTTATTAGTTATTAATAAATATTTATACCATTTATTTAATTAATTAAATAAATGTATAAATCAATAATCAATCAAGTCCTTTACAAAATTCTTTATGTGAGTAATTTAATGGGATAATTACTCATTCACTCTTGACACAAGTTGGGGTCTCTGCTCGATACGCATGTGTATAATTCAACCCATCACAAATTATCACATATTGCGTATGAACCCCGAATCCAATTATTTAGATTTAATATAAATTTGTGTATGTTCAATTGAGTACAAATATTAGAATATTATTAGATTAATACTAATTCACTAAAATAATCCAACAATCTCCCACTTGAATAGTATTAATCTATTAATAATCTAATCATCAAAATTTCGAACAATCCACAAATTTATGTGCATAGTTATATCAGAATATTTATAAATCGATACTATGCTTCAAACGAATCATTGAATCCGATAGAAAAACAAATGATATTAACGAATCTTTAAATCCGATAGGGAAACTAATGATGTAATCAAATCATTGAATCTGATAGGGAAACCAATGATATTAACAAATTCTCAATAACATATCATTAATTGAATTATATTGATATGAATAAATGGAATACAAAACTTTCGTAAAAGCCATAAAGCAAAATAAAACAAAATTTCTCAAAATTTAACTCAAACTCCCACTAGACTAAGGCAACATCAAAATTGTTTGCTACACCTATATAAGTTACATGATTCTTGAAAACTCTTACAGGTAAGCCTTTAGTCAGCGGGTCTGCTAGCATATGTTCACCTGGAATGTGAACTATGCAAGTTTGAGCTTCAACAATCTTTTCTCTAACAAATAGGAACTTCACATCAAAATGCTTTGTACGACTAGAGTTCATATGATTATGAGAAAAGCTAACAACGGAAGAACTATCACAATAAATGGTTAAAGGTCTTGATATAGATTTCATCAATTGCATTTCGGATATCAAGTTCTTTAACCATATAGCCTGACGAGTTGCTTCATAACAAGCTATATATTCTGCTTCTATAGTTGAGGTGGCTGTAATAGTCTGCTTGCAACTCTTCCACGAAACAGTCCCTCCAGACATCATGAAAACATAGCCATATGTGGATTTACGATCATCCACACTAGATGCAAAATCAGAATCAGAATAACCCACAATTTCAAAGGGATCAGTTTTCTTATAAGTAAGCATGTAATGCTTTGTTCCTTTCAAATACCTCATTACCTTCTTAGCTGCTCTCCAATGTTCATGGTCAGGATTACTCAAATATCTGCCTAATACACCAACAGCAAAAGCTATATCTGGTCGGGTGCAAACTTGTGCATACATAAGACTGCCTACAGCGGAAGCATAAGGAATCTTTTCCATTTCAGCCTTCGAAACATCATCTTTAGGACAAAAAGACATAGACAAGTTTTCACCTTTCTGTACAGGAGCAGCACAAGAGGCACAGTTGTTCATATTGAATCTTTTCAATACGTGTTCAATGTAAGTTGCTTGAGATAGGCCTAAAATGCCTCTAGATCTATCACGATGAATCTGATTTCCCAATACAAAAGAGGCTTCGCCTAAATCTGTCATGTCAAAATGGCTAGACATAGCAAGTTTTGTCTCTTTCAACAGTTTAACTGAATTGCTGGCCAATAAGATATCATCAACATACAGCACTAATATAACAAAATAGTTTCCATCAAATTTTTGATAAATACACTGATCAACAGTATTTTCTATGAAGCCAATAGAAGTTATCACTTCATCAAACTTCAAGTACCATTGTCTAGAAGCTTGCGTAAGACCATAGATGGATTTATTTAGCTTACACACTAAGTGTTTGCTTCCAACCTCAGAAAATCCATCAGGTTCTTGCATGTAAACATCTTCAATTAGATCACCATTAAGGAATGTCGTCTTGACATCCATCTGGTGTAACTCAAGATCTAATTGTGCAACTAAAGCCATCACAATCCTAAATGCATCCTTAGTTGATACAGGTGAGAAGGTTTCTGTATAATCAATTCCTTCTCTCTGATGATAGCCCTTAGCTACAAGTCTAGCTTTATACCTTTCAATCTCACCAGTTGCACCCCTTTTGGTTTTGAATACCCATTTGCATCCAACTAGTTTACAACCATCTGGTAAAGTAGTCAGTTTCCAAACTCCGTTATAATACATAGAACTTATCTCATCATTCATGGCTTCCAACCATTTACCAGAATTAGATCCAAAAATTGTCTCATAATAACTTACTGGATCTGTCCCATCTATTATGTCCGATTTGAATTCTTGTAGATAAACATAATAATCATTTGGGATTGCAGATTTACGGTTCCTATCAGACCGTCTCAAATTTACAACTGGTTCAAGAACTTGTTCCTGTACTTCATTGATTGGAGGTTCAATAACTTGTTCATCTTGAACATAATCAGTAGGATTTACATCTACTGGAACTTCAATGTTATCATGAGCTCTTGTAGGTACATGAGTAGTGGAAGAAGATGGTATAGAAGGCATGATTAATAATGTGTCTTCATTATGCAGCTTAATAGTTCTAGGAGCTTCACTCCCACTGTCTGAGTCATTCTCAAAATAGAATGCTCTATCAGATTCTATTACCCTTGTAGAATGACTAGGGCAATAAAATGTACTCCCTCTAGATCCTGTACAATATCCAATGAAATATCCAGTAATAGTTTTCAAATCAAGTTTCTTTTGTTGGGGATTAAAAGGTCTAACCTCAACTTTACAACCTCATACACGAAAGTATTTCATACTAGGTTTCTTTCCTGTGAATATTTCATAGGGAGTTTTCTCAACTGATTTGCTCAGAACTTGATTCAAAATATACGCTGCTGTTTTAAGTGCGTCACCCCATAAGAATTCAGGTAAGGTAGAATAACTAATCATACACCTAACCATATCCATGAAAGTCCGGTTACGCCTTTTAGCAACTCCATTCTATTGTGGCGTACCAGACATCGTGTATTGTGCTTCAATCCCGTGCTCCTTTAGGAAAAGAGCAAATGGTCCAAGATTTCTACCTGATACAGTGTATTTACCATAGTAGTCTCCACCTCTATCTGATCTAACTGCCTTAATGATTTTATCTGTTTTCAATTCAACAGCTGCTTTAAACGCCTTGAAGGCATCCAAAGAGTCTGATTTCTCACGTAAGAGTTCTACCCAACCATATCTTGAATAATCATCAATGAATGTGATATAGTATTTAAAACCACCAAGAGTTGCAGGATTAATAGGTCCACTAATGTCAGTATGGATTAAATCAAGAATACTATCACATCTATTTGTCCCTTTTGTTCTGGCTCTAGCAGGAAACTTTCCCTTAATACAGTGTACACAGGAATCAAAGTCTGAGAAGTCAAGGTCATGTAAAATTCCCTGTTTAACTAATCTTTCCAATCTTTCTCTAGAAATATGGCCTAAACGTCTGTGCCACAACGTTGAAGAATTCTCATCTAATCTTCCTTGTTTATGGCCTACAACGGTATTAACAGATGCCGCTACTGAAGATTCAGAAACTGAGTCAATATTTAAACAGTAAAGACCATTCATCAAGTTTGCTGTTCCAACTACTAAAGTATTGTAGTAAATATCAATCCTACTATTTACTTGCCACAAGGAATAGCCAAATTTGTCTAATAAAGAAGTAGAAATTAAACTTCTCCTAGATGGAGTAGATGTTCAGTGGTACGGTAGTACTGAACTTCAGTACATCCCTCCAATCAGTTGGTCCCTAAACCATTCAAGGTGGGCCCTAATTAATGTGAGTTTTTATTAATATTAACAAATGGCACTACATGATTGGAGGGATGCACTGAAGTTCAGTGATACGGTACCATTGAACTTTTATCCTCCTAGATGAAGGTACATAAACAACATCATTTAATACAAGTTTGTGTCCAGTAGGTAAATTCAAAACTACAGTTCCTACGCTCTCCACTGTAGCTGAACTCCCTTGCACTCCAAGTACAGTCTTCTCTCTCTCACTTGGGCTCCTCTGATTTCTTAGCCCCTGTAAAGAATTAGTTAAATGTACAGTTGCTCCAGAGTCTAACCACCAAGTATCTAAAGATGTTTCAAAACTATTAGATTCTAAACAAACTAGAACTAGAGGAACAACAATAGACGTAATACCTGATGGATCAGCCTCCTTCTCATTCTTTTTCCTAAGTTTGAAACAATCAGCAATTCTATGCCCATATTTCTTACAATAGAAGCATTCTCCTTTGAAACCTTCCTTCATCTTACCCTTACCCTTAACCTTAAAATCATTTTTCTTAGGCCCAAAAGATTTCTTCTTCTTATCAAATTTCTTTCCCTTTCTTTTCTCATTTCCATTCTTACTAGATGAACCTAAAGTTAGATTATTCACAGATTGAGTCAGGGATTTAGCCTTCTTCTGAGATTCTTCTTCTTGAACCATAATAGATATCATTTGATCAATACTCCATTCACATTCCTGAGAGTTATAGGTAGTCCTCAGGACTCCATATTCAGCAGGCAAAGATTCAAGAATCCTGTATACAAGATAACTCTCCCCATGATCAACTTTTAACCCTTTCAGCTTATTAAAGTAGTTCAGTAGTTTCATTATGTGTTCACGTACCCTTGACACTCCATCAAACCTAGTGTTGTCAAGTAGAGAAAGATAATATGTTTTCTTTGACTTTTCAAACTTCTTGTATTTGTCACTGATAGCTT
Source organism: Senna tora (assembly GCA_014851425.1). Taxonomy (NCBI): domain Eukaryota; kingdom Viridiplantae; phylum Streptophyta; class Magnoliopsida; order Fabales; family Fabaceae; genus Senna; species Senna tora. The sequence continues at coordinate 24,729,008 of CM026272.1, forward strand.
TCAGAAACTCAGTAGCAATCTCCTTCTCAGGAATACTCTGCCTAATGTTCTTCTCTATGGTGTATTTCAAAATTGTCAAACATATCCTGTTAGAGTCCTACCACTGCTTATGATACGTTTTATCTGTCTCATTAGATTGTTCAGTCAATGCTGATGGTTTGGGTTCCCTCATTGCTAGATCGTCCCTTGAAATGATGAGATACATTTGCAGGGACTCAAACCAATCATCATAATTGGTTCCATTCAGTGTCTTCACCACAGAAAGTTGATGTACCATGGAAGCTGATATACATGGCCAAAGAAAACAAATAGGAAACATTAATTATGTCCCGGAAACATAATTATAAACAGAGTTTTCATAAAAAAATCAGCTTATGCAACTTGAAATTTTAAATGAGAAAACATATATATACAAATTGGTGCAATGAGGTTTATATCACAAAATATCTTTGTTGTTTCCATATCGATAGGATATAACAAACAGCAAAAATATTATACATATTTATAAAATTTACTAAATTGTATATCAATTATGTCATATCGATAGGATACAAACACAATCAATAAACAAACTAAATGTTTATATATATATCATTCTGTTTTGCTGCAACGAATTATGCAAGATTATATATATATACTAGAGGCTTCGCATGCACTTACGTGCATACATGTAATTTATTCTTAAATTTTTAAAAAATATAATATAAAATATTTATTATATTTTAAAATCATTAAAAGTTAAATATTTGATAATTTTAAAATTTTTAAATAGAGTTTTTATCATAATTTAAAATAAAAAATAAAAAATGAGAAGGTATGCACTTCTCTATTTTATTAGTAAACACCAATCATATTATTTTTTTATATTTTTTAATTATAAAATATAGTTATTTTGTGAGAAGTTAGTTATTTATTGAAAAGTTGAGGGGGAAGTTATTTTTTTGGTGTCACACTTTGCTTGTGTGACATCAAAAACTCCAAAGCCATATATATATAGATATACATGCTTGCCGCAACAGAGACCTAATTTCTTGCCATGATCTCTTTACTAACAAAGATATCTTTAACTTATGAGGAGAATTTCAAAAAAGATCCAGAAAACTAAAAAAAAACACGATGTTCACCAAAACTCAAAATTGTGAAGCATATTATGAATCAAAATTTCCATTTCTTCAAGATCTACAAAACCCATATAACATTTAAATCTAAAATCCATTCAAATTAGAGAAATTACATATTGAAAAACTAGGGTTCATAATCCATATTGCCAAGACTTCATGCATACAAAATACACATAATCAGATTGTAAATTCATCAAATCAGAGAATCATAGAACCTGGCTCTGATACCAATATGCTAAAATTTAGAGATCTTAATAATGTTGATAATGTAATCTCAATCAAGATTTGGGAGATAGATGAAAAGAAGAATTTCTACTTACTTGGAACTTCAGTAGTCATGATGCTGTATGACCAAAACAACATAAGCTAAGGCAAAGTAGAACTCAAAGTAGTTCATCCATGAGTTTACCCAAAGCTTGGTTATTTTAATTTCTCGTATTTTAAATTTGGTTTGTTTCGGACTGAGCTTTTATTGTGAAAAATGGATTCGGTTCAGCTAAAATAATTATTGAAAAATAGGCCAATGCTCGGATTTTCAAACCCGACCCAAAGCTAAAAAAAATGTGTTTTTTAATTTCTAGTATTTTAAATCCGAGTTTCTAGGCCATGCTGAGCTTTTATTGTGCAAAATTGGCTTAGAACCTGCCAAAATAATTGTTAAAAAAGGGATCGGGTTCAAATTTTTTTCAACCCGGCCTGAAGTTTTAAAAATTTAGGCATTTTAAATTTGGGTTTTCGATCCTAACCAAGCTTTTATTGTGCAAAATGGGCTAGACCCGACTATAGTGCTATAAACGAGCCGAGCCTTAGATATTTAAGTTCAGCTCATTTAAAATAAGGCGAACTCGAGCCCGAGCTCGAGCTTTTAAACGAACAAAAAAATGATGATCAAGCTCGACTTGTTTAATTAACCGAGCTGTTCACGAGCTTAACGAATCAAGTTAAGTAATTATCAACTTTCATAGAATATGCATGTACATGAGAAAATTAACTTATATATTATATTAATGGAGTGGTGCAGAGTGAGGTGAAATAGAATGGTTCAAACAAACCATTCCTTTTATTTAGAGTTAAAAAAATAAAGAGGGTGGTGGACAATATTATCCTTAATTATAATGAATAAACAAAAATAGAATAAAAAAAGGTTAATAATGGAATAAATATTATAAATAACACAAACCATCCTAAAGCCCCCAATTTTGAGGGGTTTGAAAATTAAGATATTAGATGGTTTGGAAGGGTTTTCAAACCATCCTAAACCATCACACTCCATTGCTCACTTAAACTCCCAATTAAGGGTTTATAAACCCAAACCACTCCACACCACCTCACACCACTATCAAACCATCCTTCCAACCAAGCCCTTAAGGAGACGTTTGGTACAAGAGTTAAAAAATAGTCTTGGAATTATCATCAGCTTCGACATCTTATAATCTCGCATTTGACACACGTATAAAAAAAATAAGCTCGGGAATCTTACAATCACAGAAATCTTGTAATTCCATGTTTCTTATTTTTTTTAATCTCACATAAGGGGTGGTATTATTCTAATTTCATAAAATGAGATTGTTTTTAATTATAGAATAAAAATCATGTAAAATAGTTTCAAAAATGTAAAAAGTAAAACAATTTTCTAATATTTTTTAGAATAAAAAATTAATCTATATACCCTAAATACTTTTCTCAACCGGAGATTTGTCGCTACCAGGAGTATATGTAACGTCATGGTAGTTCATATATTGGATTTGGACCATATTTGGTATGACTTTCAAAGGGAAGGTGAGAGGGAAGTTAAGGTTGAAGTATGTTTGGTATGCTTTGAGAAGTGGGGAGGTGAGGTTGAGCTTCTTAGTAGATGGAAGCTTGTTGCCGTGAAAATTGGAAGGAAAGTGGAGGGAATTAGGTGAGGTGAAGTTTGGTTTAAAGACCAAAATGCCCTTAAAAATTTTGTGGCTTTTAAAAAAGTAAGGGCAAAAAAGGTATTTCATACTTTTATCTTCTATTTCCTATCTTCTTCCCACCCTACCAAACAATATTACTTTTACATTCCACTTCTATTTCCCTGCATACCAAACATACTTTTTATCACTTAAGGGCATGTTCACTACCAAGAAATCAATTCCATGGAAACCAAAAAGTAAGTGGACCCCACTTACTTTTTCACTTTTTCATTTCCATCAACTTAAAAAGAAAAAGAAAGTACAAAATATCTATTATACCCCTTTGATTTGACATGATTTGGCACAATTATAACCTTCTTTTCTTTTTATTATTTTAATATAAAGGGTAAAATAGTCATTTTAATACATTCCCATTTCATTTTCATTATCAAACTTTTACTACTAAATAGTACTGTCAAAATGGGTTTTGGCCCGCGGGCTAGCCTGGCCCGCCCGCTAAATGGGCGGGCTTGAACATTGTAAATTAGGCCTGTTTAAAAATGGACCTAAATGGGTTGGCCCGTTTAAGCCCGTGGGCCGGCCCGCAAAAAATAAAAAAACAAAAAATAATATATATTTGTTTAAAATATATATATAAATATATATGTTTTAGGTAATTTTATATGTTAAATAATAATTCTATTTTAATAATGTGCATACATAATTTAGATAATAATAAAATATTAATTTAAAATAAAAAATACTTATTTTTAAATAAAAATATAATTTTATAATTATTTTTTTAAAATAATATATTTAAAAAAATAAAAAAAGTGGCCCGCGGGCATGTGGGCGGGCTTGGGCATCAATCTCAAGCCCGTCTAATAAATGGGCCGACCCATGCCCGGCCCGTCACAGGCCAGGCCGGGCAGCCCGTTTTGACAGTACTACTCCTAAACACATCAAATGCATTCCGTTTCCGTTTCCGTTTCCATTTCCATTTCTATTTCTACCTAATGAACGTGCCACTTCCACTTTCACTTCCTACTAAAACACTCACTGGATACCAAATGATTGAATTATCTAATTTTAACATCATGCTAAATGATTGAATTATATAATTGTAACTTACATGGCCTTCTAAGTGATGGAAGCTCTATATGCACCATTACTCATTCAAAACATAAAATTTGTTTAAATCATGATGAAGTATATATAAGATGAAAGTTGTTTTTTTTCTTTTTTAGTCAAAGAGTTATGTTCATTTGAAGCATATATAATATATATCATGTACGACAAAATAAAAAGTTCTGATAATTAAGTTTGAGATGATGAATTAGTGGAAAATAGTTTGAAAATATGGTAAATTATTGAAAAATAAAAAAATGAACAAAATTATATATATAATTAACCTAGTCAAAAAGCTCACTCAATATGTAATTTTAATTAGTTTGTGATTAAAAATTAATACTAAATTTTATTTACATTGATTAATAAATTTAAGTAACACATGCAAGAATACAACTTGATACAGTAAAAACATTTTTTTCCTAAAAAACGTTTAAGTAAAAATAAGTACCGTAGGGCCAAAAATGTTATTCATAATGATGATGATATGTAGTAATGTTGTTCCTAGTTAGAGGTTCAGATGAAAGTTGATAAGCTCATGTTTCGTTAGAATGTTTTAGTGAATGAGATTATGAGAATGAGAATAAGAATACGATGTGAATAGAATAAAAGTGCGTAAAATGACTATTTTACTCTTATATTAAAAGTGAGAATGAAATAAAGTGAGTAAAAAAATAAAGACAAAAATATAATTTCTTCACATTACAAAAAATAAAGTATGTTTGGTTAAAAAAATTTAAAAAAAAAAAAAATCACACCAACAATTATGTAATTTCTTATATGTAACTAAAAGGCCCTAAGATATAGCAATAATAATGGTGAATGAACAGGCCAAAAAAAAAAAATAATGGTGAATGAAGAAGATGCTCTTCCAAATTAAAGCAGCAATAAACTGTTGAGCAGTAAGAGTAGTACTGCATGTGGGTGGTGGCTGTGTTTATTTTAGTTAGGAGTAGTAGTACTATTCTCTCTCTAATGTTTATTCTATTGGAAGTCTACCCTATTCAAAGCCATATCCTATATCAACTTTTTGGCACATATTTACAAACAAACTTGCTTTACTCACACACACACATTATACAAAGAGATGCAGATAATTCAAACACAATACTAATAATTATTACAATCATAATTAAATTTAATAATTTATTGCTTTTCAATCTTGATAATTTGCAAGAGTAATGCTTCTAATTCAATCCATATTAATTGCAAATATATAACAAACATTTTAATATATATTACAAACACACAAACACACACACATATATATATATATATATATATTAAATTAAAATATTAATAAATAGATTGGATGGATTGGATTTGATTGGTTGACACTTATGACCATCCATCAACCGATCCAATCATATCAATTTTGCTCTTCACCCATCCAATTGATCCAATCAAATGTCATATTTTATTGGATCGAATCGGATTGGATTGAATCATCAGTTGGGATTGGATTTGAACACCCCTAATACAAAGAGATGGAGAGGGCTTCTTTTTGGATTAAATTTAACTAAATTTTTTTGTATTTGTGCTATTAATTTTTTTAATATAAAAAAGTGTCAAAAAATTTTATGTATAACCAATCACAATAAAAAAATATAAAAAATCATCTTTTATATAAAAAATACAAATGAAACTTATATATGATTGAAAAATTTTCTAATAAAATATAAAAGACTTGTCTTAATTTTTTTTTTCTTTTTTGTCTAAGTTTCAATAACTAATTCTCTCAAACTAAAGATTTTTTAAAAAGACTTTAATGTTGGTTACAAAAATCTCTTTATATACATTGTCGGAATCCAATCTATAACTAAATGCTCGCTATATTTGGAAGAGGAACAAATGAAGTGCAAAATGTGTAAAGTGTATAAAGTGCATCATCCAAATCGTTAGATAAAAATTGAGATTCGTGTCCGTACTATAACAGTTCATCCAACGATTTATGTTGTGCACTTTGTATTAGACCTCATAGAGAGATGGGGCTTTTTTCCCCTAAATATCACCATTAAATATTAATAACAATAATTAATTAATTCTCTTAAACCATCCACTTTTGAGAAAAATTTTAATGTTGGTCATAAAATCCTTTTTTATATACATTGTTGGAATCTAATTTTAACTAAATGTCAACTACATTAAACCTCATAAGAATGATCTATAAGAAATTGATCTAAATGATAAATAGTTTGATATTGATTAAACACTCGAGACTTTACAAATACATTTATTTTTATTAAGAGATTCTCTTACCATAATTAAGAACGTAAGGTAAGTCGAGTCTAATGTTTTAAAAATCGGACCAATAAGAAAAAAGAAAAAACTTATGTGCGGTTACTTACATGCTTTTGGTAAGGTTAACCAATTAGAAAAGGACATGTATCAATTTCAAGAAGAAAGTTGACACATGTCTTTTTTTAATTGATTCAATTGACGTGGCAGTGATCTGTCACTGTCATGACACGTCATTAAAATATGACACGTAGGAGAGAGGGTGTGCCACAGAAGCATGCCACGTCATCATTTAACGACAAAAAGTTAACGGTGTTACGCTCGAGGACCAAAATCGACCCCAAAAAAAAAACTTTGAGGACTAACATTAAACTTTTGAAACATTGAGGACCAACATTAAAATTCATGTAAACATTAAGGACCAAAATAATACTTTAGCCTAAATTTTGTCCATAAGAAAAACCTCATAAAGAGGGAGAGAGAAAGGGGGGAGGGGGGGCTTGGTAGCTTTGGCAGTAGTTCACATGGGATCTTGTTCAGTATACAGAGTTAAGTAGTTTCCCTTGTCAGAATAAAAATTGGCAAACGTCGCCTTCATATTTCATCACCATCATGCACAACTTTTTTTATTTATATATATATAATTATTAAATTGTCTTCTTTCTTCTTGAATTGTGTGCTGTGAATCCCCCTTTTTTCCTTCTTCTTCTTCTTCTCCCTCAACGTAACCCCACCCCCTTTTTAGCCTGCGTTTTGCTGCTTTATAAAATCCCACCCTATATATATAGATTTGGCTCTTCAACCAATACACCTTCTTAATCTTACCTGACCTTTCTCCATCCAAAAGCCCTTTTTTTATTTATTTTCCATTTTATCATCTCATGATTCCAAAGCACCAACATCGATCCATCCATTAAATTAAATTATTAATTAAACAAATAAGTAAATATATTTATATATATACTCTAACAATGCAAACACAGATTCCCATTTTCATTCATGCCCCATACTTGATGCCAGAGCTGGAAATCCACTTAGAGCCACATGTGCCTTAACTAGAATTTATCATTTTCTTCTTTTATTATCATATATGTTTATATACCCTGAAATGTGTATGGAAAAGAAGTTGCACTACTACTATGTACTACCTAACACAATACGGATAGGGACATGTTAATATGTTAATTTTTCAAAATTATAAAATGTATAAATTTCTTTTAGTGAAATATCATCAGTAATTATGTTGTTATTTTTTAAAAATTAAATTTATTAAATTTCATATAAACAAAAATAATTTTAAAAAAATTTGAATAATTTAATTAAAACAAGTTACCTAGATTTCATCCACTTATTTTTTATTTTGATATTATCTTTTTTTATGTTCTCTTGGAATAATTAACTTTAGTAGTATAAGTCATGTTTGACATGTGTTCAAGTTGTATTTAGTTCATGTTTGAACTAAAAGATTAATTTTTTTCTAATTTTGACATATTTATATGTATATATATTAAATGTGTCATAATGTGACGGTATTGTGTCGTGTTATATTGTTATATGTTAGAGACTTTAGACTACTATACTCATTACTACTCAAAATTCAGCATTTTCTCATCATCACTTAGTAAAGAGAGTTGTTCAAATTTTATACACCAATAACAATCTACGTACACCAGAAACATAAAATTGAAAAGTGACAGAAAAATATTTTAAGTGGGTACGTACGTTAAATAACTTTTCTTTTCTTATCATGCATTAATTATGATCAATGAAAATTGTGATGCTGATCTGGCCAGGTCCAGAAATTTTGCTGCTGATCATCTTCCTCATGACGATGATGATGATCATCATTAATGTTGTTGTTGTTGTTGTTGTGGTTAAACATGTTGGAGAAGGTGTGATCATCTTGGATGTCCGATCTTGATGAGAAGTGAAGGAGTTGAGTAATGGTGGGCTTATTGATCCCATTATTATTATTATTCTGATGATGATGATGATGATGAGATTGAGAACATTCTGGTGTTGTTGTCGATAGATCCAGATTGATCATGTCTGAGCTATTATCAGTACTCCCATTGCTCCATGAACCTTCCCTTTCTTTCTTCATCATTTCCCTCACCGCTCCTAATTCACAGCTTTGATGATCTCTTCCTTTCATCATAGCTTGTAACTGAAAATCATCAAACACCATTGTCATAAATTTCCAAACACCCTCATCAATGAGAATGAGAGTCTGTACAGCTATTCAAGATGAGTTCTTATTAGTATAAGTCTTTGTACGTTGAAAAATCGCACTAAATGAACAGAGAGATGTGTTGAAACAACTTTTATCCCTTCTCAATTAAGAGTGTGGTTCGAATTAGTACGATTTCTGTAATTCACTATTTCACATCGCAGTTCATACACGAGTTGATGTATAAAAAAATTATTGTTTTTTACACGTTAATTTGCATACAGACTAACATGTAAAATAATAAATTACATGGACTTCATCGAATTTTCCCACAGTTAGGACAAGCTAGGTAGGCCATCGGATCATTGAATCAACCATGTCCTTTAATTTGATCAAACCCATCAAAATTAATGCAACCATGTTTAGTCTATATATATATATGCTAAAACGAAAGGGATTAATTAGTATCAGATCCAACAATTAACACTAGAGATTGTGTCAAAAATATTTTATTGTCGATCAGAATAATCAAATTAACAAAAATGATGTTAATTGGACTATAACCTTAATAATCAAATTAACAACCATATTTAGTATATATATATATATATATGCTAAGAAGATCAAACTAATTAATCAAGTCGATGAAATATATAGAAACCAGAACCACGCCCCAAAATCTAACTGTGTGGTGTCGTGTGTACTTTAAACCATAATATTATTACCAACAAGATCCACGATTTATGGGAGGGAGATGTATAGTATATAGGCGGCTTATACCTGTGCATGTAGCTTCTGGTTGTGAATCTTGAGGGCATCGTTATCCTGCTTGAGTGAGTCGAACTGTTTCTTGAGCAGATCGTAGTCCTTCTCGAGGCTCTTGGTCTTCCACCTGGCTCGCCTGTTCTGGAACCATATGGCGATCTGCCTCGGCTGCAACCCCAGCGCCTTCGCCAGCTCCATCTTCCTCTCCGGCTCCAGCTTGTTCCCCACCTCGAAGCTCCTCTCCAGCGCCTTCACCTGCTCCACGTTCAGCCTCTTCTTCTTCTCCCCTCCTCCGCCTCCGCCTCCCGCCAGCTGGACGCTCCCGTCGTCCGACACCTCGTCGTCTCCGCAACCCGTGCTCATCGCCATCAATTCCTCGCAGTTGTTGAACGACATCGACCTCTTCATCATGAACCCTCCTCCGCCCCCTGCGTTTTGATCACAACAACAAGACATGTATATATTAATTATGATTTATGTAGGGTAATACTTCGGAGTGAGCCGAAACTCACTGCTGCACAGCCATCAGATCTGTCTTGAGATGGATCAGTACCGATGCTGAAAAATAGTGAGTTAAAAGCTATCGATATATCTCCGTAGTATTACCCAGTAATTAATTAAGAGTATGAATGATGATGATGAGGAGGAGGGAGTACGTACGAGGAGGAGTTTGGAAGTGTTGGGGAGGTAATAATGGAGGGAAGGGAGGATCTTGATGATGATCTTCATGGTGAAACATGAAGGTGTGAGGAGGAGGGAACGCCATGGAAGTATAGTATAGTAGTATATGGTGTAGAATATAATAATTATGGTGGAATTTAAGGGAGGGAGGGATGGATGATGGATGGAGGGAGGAGGGAGGAGAAGAGGGGTTTGGCTCTCACTCTCATGGTGACAGACAGAGGATTCAGATTCAGAGGAAAGGGGAGAGGATAATGGGTAATGGATGGATACATCACAGACAGAAAGAGAAAGCGAAAGGTGTCATTATTTTTTTGTAAAAAGTATAATCAAAGTTTGCAGCTTTCGTGGACCCCCCAAACACCCATGAGAGAGAGAGAGAGAGAAATGGATCCATCTTCTCTCTCTCTCTCTTCCTATATTTTCTACTACACTCTAATCTAATGTAATGTAACAAGAAAGGAGATAATATTAATCAGTTAGTTCTTGAATGATTTGAAGTGTGTTCTTCTTTCTATATGGTTGGAGATATGTACTGAACTTCAGTAGTATAATATTATTGAATTTTTATTCATAATAATATGAGCATATTATGACACAAATGACAAGGAATTTGTGTTTTTTTAACTATTACTTCTCGAGTTCAATCCCTAGAGGAATGGGAATAGAGTGTCATCTGTTTGGAGGATAATTGTCCCCCGTAATAGGTCCCACAATATATGAGGAATTAGTCAGCAAATATAAATAACTTGATTTGATTGGTTGAAGTGGTAGATACTCCATTTTTTTAAAAAATATCTTTAATACTTTATTAATCTCTAGAGTAAATTATTATTTTAGTCCTTTTGAAAGATACAATTATCTCAATTTACTCATTCAAAGATAAAAATATCAAATTTAATTCTTAAAAGATGTAAAGTGTCTCAATTTAGTTTTTGAAAAGTAAAAATATCAAATTTAATTCCTAAAAAGTATAATTTGTCTTAGTTTAGTCCTTAAAAATTGTATCTTAATTATGTTAATAAACATTTTTAGGCTTAAATTGAAACAAAATTTATCTCTAGAGATTAAATTTGACATTTTTACATTTTGTGACTAAATTGAAACAAATTATATCTTTAAAAACTAAATTTGATATTTTTATTATTCAAGGTTTAAGTTAAAATAAATTACATTTTTGGAGTTTAAATTTAACATTTTTATTTTTTATAAAATAAATTCAAATATATTACATTTTTCAAAATTAAAATGGTAATTTAGTCTAATCTATATTAGCTCCATTCAGATTAAGGAGTTTTTTGTGGATTTCTAGATACAAGCTATAAGTATATGTTTTTTAAAAAATAATAATAATAACATCTCATTAGATAAAAGCTCAGTACTACAAAATTTCTGTACATCATTTCAATCATATAGTATCATTTTTTAATATTAATAAAGATCCACTTTAAATAAATTATGAACCAACTGATGATTAAAAAAATATATTAAAATTTAATATTATCGTTCTACTAAAAATCTCATGGATATCATTATCTTTGCATTAAAGATAAGCTTGAAACTCAATGATTCCAGAAATTAACTTCCACCCAAATAATATTATTTATTTAAGCAATATTTTTTGGCCTTATATTGCTTAGCATAGCCTGGAACCACAGAGATTGGGATCGAGCAACCTCTTGGTCTTGTTCATCCCTGTCCACACTAATATCATCAAATAAAACAAGAAAGAAACAAATTATATATAATAATAATGCTATTATTCCTTTTCTTTCTTTATTTTAATTTTTTTAAAATAGGAGATAAATCTAGAAGTTGCTTCCTTTTGGTATAATCACTTCTATTTTATACATTGATTTAATTAATTTGTCTAAGTAACAAATTAGAGAAATCGTATGTTCGTGTTCCTGATTGATCAAGCCAGCTCCTTCGATCAGTCTGCCACAATAATTGTCACCATCAACATACTCTTATTGTTATTTTAATCTTTCGTTTACTGATTTGAACATCAGAGTCCTACCACAGGAACCATCTCTCGTCATGATCTGCTTTATAAGTAGCCGGAGTTCGAATCGGAGAGAAAGGATTGATCTGGGGTGAAAGGACAAAAAATGACAACTTTAGTCCGAATCTTGGCTGTGTTGTATAGGCCAAACAATAGCCACTTGACAATATGTGATCAGAAAGGGTAATTTGTGAAGTCATGTGTGAGGGAGTGAGTGTGACGAGGAAACTCTGGCATTTGGAACATGAAAATCCAGAATCCAAGGAGAATTGTATAATATGGTATTATTTTCAAAATATAGAAATAGAATAGCCATGCATCATTTTTATTTTATAATATAATTAATTAATTAATTTATATATATATATAACCATCCATCTTCCATCAGTGGTGGAACTTGCACTTTGGAATTAATTTAATTATGCGACTCTGGCGTCGGCTCCATATATTTGGCTATTTTGTATTGGAGATATACTCTTATTGGGATTTTCGAATATATTCACTTTTCATATGTGTATATATATATTATTATTATTATTATTATTATTATCTCGGTTCACAATATTTGTTTCGATGGAGATTTGTATTTATTTTAAAATATTTATTGTTTTATAAAATTAAGAAAACATCAATTACTTTTTTTTTTATAATTTTATCTTTGTCTACTCTCAAAATAAAATTAATAAAGAAAGAATAAATATGAGTAATTTAGTCTTTTTATCTTATGTTTTTTTAAGTTTAAGGTGAACTAATAATTTTTTATTCTATGCATACCTATCTAATTGAAATAGATATTATGAAATGGATGGAGCATATAAAAAGGGATTCAATCACTATTCAGGTGGTGAAGTTTAATTAATTAATAATTCACAAAATGTGAAGATCGAAATATTGCATGCAGTGACTTATAATGATGATGACGACGACTTTAATTAATTTGCTTTGGAAACAACAAAAGAATTAAAAAGAAGGAAACATGGATCATGAAATGGAATATTCTGAGTGTGATTAAAGAAGAAATTAGACATAAAGACGTTGTAGTAGTAGTAGTAGTGTGTGACGGGTGAAGGAATCATAATAGGCCCCAAATCCAATTTTAGTTAAAGATGATGGAAATAAAGTAGAATTAAAGAAGATGGAAGGACTATATATGGTGATGAAAGATGAAACTAGTAAGTAGGGCATGTTTAGTTGAATCAGCTTTAGTTCTTCTTTTTGTCCTGGACCATTGGATTTATTAGCTGACCTCATAATTAATTTCTTGAATATTGTAAGGCGTATTGTTAGGGATAAGAGTAATTCTTTCATCCTTATTCTAAAGTTGAATTTAGAAATTATAGTTAAAATAACACAGACTTCTTAACTTGTTAAACTATTAGTGAATTAAATTTGGTGATTGAATAGGAACTTTTAGAAAAGAGGAGAGAAGAGAAGGGGGATGGGTATGGGATAGGATGTCTTTTATCCTTTGAGGGAGAAATCATTGGGTACTCTCACTTTTCCAATGCTAAGCGTATCTAGGGGAAGCTGAGGAACCCACCATCACCCTCTCTCTCTCTCCTTACAATTCACATTGATTTGTGTGGTACTAGACACGCACAAAATTGAAGAATAGATCCTATATTGTACAGCATAAAAAAATAAAAAGAGAGAGTGACATATAAATGGATCCCACATGTGAGATCCACTGTGTGTCACTCTCTCTTCTTACTTTTACATGTTGTACAGTATAGGATCCATTCTCACAAAATTGGGGACAGAAGAATATGAAGGTGTGATCGAGTGAAAATGATTTATTTATTTTTAATTAAATGTTAAGTTCTATTTAATTTTTGAAATTAGATATTGAGTAACTTTAAGTTATTGAGTCAGGTTTCATCTTTTGATAAGATTGATGCCTATAAATTTAGCAATATAGTGAAATTAGTTATATGGTGTTTGACGTTGAACTAAATACCCTAGTTTCAACCCTCGAATAGCAGGAGCGTTAGAACGGAGAGTTTGCACAATTTTAAGTGATTAAATGATATGTATCTATCAATTTGAATTTATTGTGTCAAACTAAACCAGACCAAATTATAAACGATCGATTTTGAGTGGTTCAGTTTGTAGTTTAAAACTTTTAATTTGTCAAATTTACATATTTAAATATATTAATAGACAATATAATTTTATTCAATATAAATAATAAAAGATGGTAATAACATTTCATTTACTAATAATATAAAATTAAATTACTTTCAAAATCAAAGTTTTAGATAGTCTAATCTTCTAATTAAAAGCAAATTTTAAATTTTGCTATTTAGAGATTCCAACAAATTAAACATGGGCTTAAAAGCTTTGTGGTAGGGTAAGTGAGAGCATGTTATTCCTTGTTTTCTCTTTTCTCTCAAAAAGTATTCCCATCGAAGTGCTCTGAATCTTCTCCACATGCCCCACTCTTCCCATGTGCCTTTGCCTTCTCCCTCCCTTCTCTTATATATATATATATATATATATATATATATATATATATATATATATATATATATATATATATATATATATATATATAATTCTTTGATATCATCTTAAATCTATATATATAAAATAGTATATTATTTTTTTATTTAAAAGATATATTTTATCTCAATTAATTGATTATTGAAAGATGAAAGTTATTTAGTTATTAAGAATATACATTAAGGTATTTGAGTAATTAACTCGAGAATATAAATATATATATAGTTGAATAAAAAAACTTATTTATTTTTAGCTAAATGTTAAGAGTTTAATTTTTAGCTTAAAAATATTAAGTAACTATAAATTTAATAAAAGAATTAGTCATATTATTTGACAATAAATATTTTAATTTAAATTAAAAAAACACAAGATGTTTGACGTGCAAGAAAGAGATGCTTCATAAGAGAGAAACTGCATTTAATGCAAAATGATAAGTTAACTCATAAGACCTACATTTTATTAAATCGATCTGCTGAAATTTTTTTATTTTATTTATTAGATATAAGTCACTTTTTATTTCGCAATTAATTGTTACATTATCAATAATTAATTAGTGCCTAATTATTATTATTATTATTATTTTGCTAAGAAGACGTTCATATAACATAATCTAGAGGTATGCTAGAACACTATTTAAAAGATCAAATGATTATTTTAATAAAGATTAAGTTAAAAGAAATATATATATCTTTGAAAAAGGAATTCACTCTAAATAATATATATTTATAAAAGAAAAAGAAACCACCTATTAAGTGTTGGAGGAAATGTCTTGACTCTTGGGTATCTACGTTCTTTATTGTTATAGTTCTTCTGTTCTCTACCCAAACAATATTTTATTGTTCATGATCATGATAAGTACTTGTAGGGATTAGGGTTGTAAATGAAACGACCCGTTCGTGAATAGTTCGGCCTCGAACGGGTTGAGCCGTTCGTGAATAGTTCGTGAATATTTTATTGTTCATGATCATGATAAGTTTAATTAGGCTCGTTCATTTATTAAACGAGTCAAGCCTGAACATAAAAATTATCTCGATTAGTTAAACGAGCTTAGTTTAAACATTTAAGGCTTGACTCCTTTAATTCATGAACGACTCGTTTAAGAATAAAATAATATAAAAATATTTTTTTCTCTATCTTACATGTATTATTATATTTAAATATATAATGAATACTCATTCTACACACACACACACACATATATATATATATATATATATATATATATATATATATATATATATTGAATTTGTTGTGTTATTATGTCCAAATATCTTTTAAACAATAAAACATATATAATAACAACAAAATCAAAGCCTTCCCCTATTAGGTAGAGTCGGCTATAATCAATAAAAACATAGAAAAGGATAAAATTTATAAATTAATATAAGATATAAGTTATATAATTTTCTTATGTGCATGTATATTCTATAAAAATTGATAATTATTTAACTCGGCTCATTAAGCTCGTGAACAGCTCAGTTAATTAAACGAGCTGAATTTGATCACAATTTTTTCTTTGTTTAAAAACTTGAGCTTAAGTTCGAGCTCGCCTTATTTTAAACGAGCCAAACTTGAACATCTAAATTTCAACTCGACTCGTTTACGGCCCTAATAGGGATTGCCTTTGGAGAGGTCGAGGTTACAAAACTCGACCTCCCATTGGCCAATCCTTTTTTTTAAATCTCTCTCTCTCCTAAAATAGGAGAGAGAAAGAAATATGGGAGTAGCAGTGTCCAAACGGGTCCACATTAAACGGGTCGGTCCGCGCCCGTTTATTATGCGAGGTTGGAAAATAATGTCCAAGCCCGCTCGTATTACGCCACTTTTTATATTTTTAAAAATATATTTAAAAATAATAATTATAAAATTATATATTTACTTAAAAATTAGTATTTTTTATTTTAAATTAATTATTATTTAAATTATTTATACATATTATTAGAATAAAATTATTATTTAGCACATAAAATTATATAAAGCATATATATTTATACATATTTTAACTAAATAAATATTAATTTTTTATTTTTTATTTATATTTTTACAGGCCGGCCCGTAGGGACTCGCGGGTTAGCCCGTTTATTCTGCGAGAGTTTGTGCACTTAAACGGATCAACCCGTTAAATTCTTTTTAAATTGACCTATTTTTTAATAAGGAAGCCCGAGACTAAACTAATCTGCAAGCTCAGATCTAGTTTGACAATGCTATATAAAAGCTCGACCTCTTGTAGCAAAGCTCGTACTTATATATACTAAACGGCCACCAAGTCATTAAATTTGACCGAGATCTTATATTCTTATATATATATATATAAAGAATTCCTTATACAAATTAAATTGGACCCGATTCCCCATAAGACAATGATCAATTAGAAACAAGAATCAGTTGTATCGATCATCCATTTGTAACTTCTTGTCAATGGGACAATGAAAAGTTATTTGAATGATTTATATATATATATACACGTGCCATTATTTGGAGTTATCAATAATTTAAGCTTATTAGTTATAACTCATTTAAATCTGTCTTAAGATCTGTGTTATTTTATATTTAAAAAAATATTTTGACACAAATTTTTAGACAGACTCAACGATTAATAGATGGTGAGTTTGATCTATTGATAGCTCTACAATATATATATATATATATATATATATATATATATATATATACTATTTTTTGGTCTTGAATTATTGGTGAAACTACTATTTAATCTTTGAATTTAGAAATAGACTATTTGATCCTTGAATTTACACTCTCGTCAACTATTTAGTCTCTGACACATGATGTGACTATTATGTGTTAACGTGACGCTGTTAATTTGTCACCTCACCTTGCCTCATTATTTGAATACTTAAAAGTAATACTAAATAGTCTTTATACGTAGTATTAATAAAAAGTAATACTAAATAGTCTCTGTATTAGTTAAAAGCAGTAACATGGTGACAAATAATACAAACACTATTGAATATTACTTAAAAATATTTAGATAATGTGACAAGGTGAGGGGGAACATGGTGGCAAATTAATTATGCCACGTTAACACATAATAGCACGTCATGTGATAACTTAATGAATAATGTCACATGAATTAAATAGTTGATAGGACTGTAAATTCAAAAATTAAATAGTCTATTTTTAAAAATCAAGGGCTCAATAGTTGTTTTAGTGACAATTCAAGAATAAAAAAGTAATTTGTGTCTTGTATGTATATATATATATTATTGGGCTCTTCCCTGAGAAAGGAATTAAGGAAGGGGAAATTCAAGTAGAATCAAATTGTTGCTTTTTCTGTCAAAAAAAAAATTTGTTGCTTCTTTTTATAGTTAATATAATTATTAGGTAATTCAAAGATGTAATTTATCTTACTTTAACTTATAAAAAATAAAAATGTCAAATTTAGTTTATGAAAGATGAAATTTGTCTTAATTTAATCTCTTAAAAATAACAATATCAAATTTAATCATTGAAAGATACAATATTTTTTTCAATTTAATTAGTTTATGGCATTCCATTAATATAACCGAGAAAATTTTTCACAAAGATTAAGTTGAAATAAACTACATCTTTAGATAATAAATTTGACATTTGCTATACAGTTTCTATTTTTTAAGGTGAATTTTATTTTGAAAAAGAGAACTCTCAAATGACCAATTTTTATCTTTCAGGCTTCAGCTACTATATATACACTCTCATAATAGTATACTAAATTTTTCGTGTGACTAAAATTACAGATGAAACCTCCTTTTGTTTCGAAAAATATCAATTAACTCTATTCATATTTGATATTTATTGTAATAAAAATTTGTACTTCAGTTATGTTTTGGTCCAAAAAATGATAACTTTGAACAGAAAAAAAGCTTCTTTTTCTTCAATTCTTCCAAAAGTGAAATTATTCAGCTGATTTGACAATCATATGAAAAAAATTAGAGGAAATATATTTTTTGTCCATAAGTTATTGGTCAAACTACTATTTAATTTTTGAATTTTGGAAATAGGTTATTTGGTCTCTAAATTTTCACATCTTCATCTATTTAGTCCCTAAGTCGTTACTCGTTACTCGTTACTTAACTGAGTGACGTGACTGTTAAATACTTACATGTTACTTGCTACCTGTATGTCATGTGACTCATGTGATCATTCTCTTTGGCATTTTCCATTTTGTATGTGTATCACTTTCAATATATCATCCTAGAAAAAGAATCCTTGTAAGAAAAATGAGGTGAAACCAAAATTTAAGACCACGTTTGTTCGTCTCCTTCAAAATCTAGGTCTTTGAATTTGTTGAAGGATCGTTCATCATCTACTCTTCGAAATACTACTAGTTGTTCTTGATGTTCTCCGAACAATAATACCTCAACTACTGAAACAGAAGAAAAGCTCACGGCAACGACGAGAAAGTTTTTGTCTCTGGACAACAATGGTTGAAAATTATTTTTTGGGACTCATACTTTTCTTTTGTGAAACTAAAAATCAGCAAAAAGAAGTTTTTTGTAATTATTTATTGAGAAGTTACCTTGTAAAGTTTGAAAAGTTTTGTTTTAGTGTCACACTTTACTTTTATGACACTACAAGTTTGTAAAGTCATATTAATATATATATATATTCATTAAAGATGTATACACCTAAAACTTTTAATGTATTACCTACATTTAATCAGCTAAAATAATTTCAACCGAAGTGCACTTCAGTAGACGATTATGGTCATTGATTAGGATCAATGCAATTTTGCAATCTCCATCAATGATCAAGATCGTCTGCTGAGGTACACTTCGGTTGAAGTTATCTCAGCAAATTCAAATCTTGTGTTACAAATTCAGTTCGGTTGAAGTAATTTTAGCGAAAATGCACCTCGGTAGACGAACTTGACCGTTGATCATGATCAATGCAATTTTGCAATTCTGATCAGCAAATAGAATCGTCTACTGAAGTCATCCTTTATTATGGACTCAGATAAGCTTAAATGACTTCGGGCGAAGTGCACCACTCAGACTCAGCACACAATATATATATATATATAGAAGTAAAATAATATTTAGTCCTTGAATTATTGTTCAAACTACTATTTATTCCTCGAATTTATCAAAAATACTATTTAGTCCCCGAGATTTGTAACTATGTTAACTATTTATCCCCGAATTTGACAAAAATACTATTTAGTCCCCAAATTTATAACTATGTCAACTATTTAGTTCCCAAACATAACAAAAATACTATTTAATCCCCGAATTTGTAACTCTGTCGGGTAACAGTCAGGAGACTAAATAGTTGACAGAGTTGCAAATTCAGTAATTAAATAGTATTTTTGCCAAGTTTGAGGACTAAATAGTTGACATAGTTACAAATTCAGGGACTAAATAGTTGACATAGTTACAAATTTCGAGGACTAAATAGTAATTTTGATATTCGGGGACTAAATAGTAGTTTGTAACTCTGTCAATTATTTAGTCTCCTGACTGTTACCCGTTAGAGTTGACTGAGTTGCAAATTCGGGGATTAAATAGTATTTTTGCCAAGTTGGAGACTAAATAGTTGACATAGTTACAAATTCGGGGACTAAATAGTATTTTTGTCAAATTTGGAGACTAAATAGTTGACATAGTTACAAATTTTGGGGACTAAATAGTATTTTTGATAAATTCGGAGACTAAATAGTAGTTTGACCAACAATTCAAAGACTAAATAGTATTTTGCTTTTGAATATTTCTTACCTTATAAACTAAAAATTAATTAAGAATGGTAATCGATAAAACTGATACTAATTCTAATTTCATAAACAATTCCTCCATGCTTCTTCCAATACTTTCTCTTGATTTTTCTTGTTCGTTTCACTTCTTGATTGATATTTTTTTTTGGTCTGATATTATATGGGCCAGCTAGCTTGTACACGTTGGAACTTGGCCTTTGGGCTTAGTCGAGCCCACTTTATAATTTGGGCCTTTTCCTTTTAGTTTTCTAACTACTACTCCCAAAGTTTTTAAATATGTCTAGTACTATATAGTATATACATACTCTCTCCCTAAATTTTCATTTGCACTATTTTTTTGTGTAATTTGAGTTAAAATCAATTTATTTTCTATAATTTTAAGTGAATTGTTTACTTCAATTGTGGTTTATTCTATTAAAATTTTACTATTCTCCAATCTTTTTCATCCAAAATTTCAAATTAATTATGTAACAATCAATTATAATTAGTTTACCCTCATGTATACTTTTGGTGCAATATGTTTTTCTATAAATAACACTACTTTTCTTAACTGAAATATAAAATTTTCAACCGAAAATCGTTTTAGCAATGTGCTTAAATCTTGTATCCTTCAATCTTATTCAACTGCAATTTTTAACCATATGGTGTTAAATAAAAAATTACATAAAAATTTAAATGAAAATTTTTAAATTACATGAGTTTAAGCTTTTTTTTTCCATGAGTACAAACTATTTTTGAACAATCCATATATAACTAAGGGACTTTTCTATGGTGCAAACTTATACAAACGCTTACGTGGCGCGTTTGTATTGGTCCAGTTGCAGAAATATTTTTTTAAAAAAAATTATATTTTTGCAACTGGACCAATACAAACGCGCCACACAAGCATTTGCATGGGTTTGCACCCTAAGCAGTTTGCACCCTATAAGGACCCATAACTAAGGGCATGTTCGCTTATGTGAATGTTGGATATAATGAGAATGAGAATGGGAATGAAAGAGGAAATGCGAATAGTAATATGAAAGTGATGTGATCTGAATGAAATAAAAATGAGTAAAAAAATAAGGACAAAACATAATTTCATGATTAGTAGGAAGAATGTTATATTACATCACAAATTACATTTTTTTTCCATCAACCAAACTGCCTTAATTTAACTATATTGCAATTTGCAAATAAAAAAAATACCACAAAGTAGTTAAATAAGCATGGAACAAATTATATAAGATAACAACATTTAAGCAAATTGATTTAAGTAATAATCATTAATAGGGTAAATTGTAATTTACCTTTTATTTTCTTTGGAAGGATTGTTTCAAAAGTATTAATCGCTGTGAATGTAATCTCACGAATCTTATTGTAAATCAAAGTGAAACTTTTTGTTTCCTTGTAGGTATGATTAAGTTTAGGAAAAAACTTAGGTTCATTTCCTTATGTCCATTACATCAAGTTCTTTAATATAAATATGACACGTAGCAAAAAGTGTTTAAATGACCAATCACAGTAAAGAGAGAATATAGAAGATCACCTTTTATATAACCAATCATAGAAGAAAGAGTGTGTAAATACAATATATGATTAGTGGAACTTGATGTAATGGACATAAGAAAATGGACCTAAAGTTTTTCCTTAAATTTATCGTATGTGTATAATTTAGCCTGAATTATGATTAAATCTTCTTTTTCCCACATAATTAAATAAATATGGTTTTCTCTCTTTTCTCTCCTTCGCAAATTTTGGGTATATCATTGTATTATTTCTCTAAACTTCTATCTTTATTAAAGAAAATTACCAAAATATACTGATAGAATTACTAGTTTAGCCCCTAAAAGATACAGATTATTATAATTTAGTCTCTAAAAAAATAAAAATATTTAATTTAATCCCTAAAATATATACTGTCTCAATTTAGTCCTTTTAATTTTTTTCGTATGAGTGGCATATTTTAAGAATTAAAAGGACTAAATTAAGACAAATAAATATTTTTTATTAACTAAATTAGATATTTTTATCTTTTATAACTTAAATTAGAACAATTCATATTTTTAGGGATTAAATTAATAATTATCTCAAATATATTTTGTGTGTCAATATTATTTATTGGTTAACAGAAAAAGTGTTGGCACCAATTCCGGTAGTGATTTGAGGCCGCAATTTCGGGTTTTAGACAAACACAAAGACAAAGGCAGCTATCTAAGTCAGATAGAGATTTGGATGCATATGCTTTATTACTTAAAAAAAAGCATTAAATAATTTTCAATTAATATAAAACGTTATGGAAGTAATGTTTATATATATATATTTTAGGTCAAATTATTTTTTTAGTCCTCAACGTTTGTACGAAGTTTAATATTGATCCTTAATATTTTAAAAAGTTATTTTAGGTCCTCAATATTTTTTTAAATCAAAATTGGTCCTCTAGCATAGGGGTGAGCAGCGGTCGGGTTGGGTCGGTTTCGGTCGGGTTGAAGACCCGACCGAATGTCATCGGGTCATGAAAAAGTGAAACCGAAATTGACCGTGTAACCGATGAACCCGCACACATCGGGTTATGTCGGGTTATAACGGGTCGGGTCGGTTTAGTCGGGTGAAAGAGGACATGCATAAAAAATTGTATTTTTCCTACTCAATCGTTGATTTTTTAAAAAAAACTTTGAGATTTGGATGTAATATGAGTGCTGAGAGTGAGAAGATTTTACATTACATATTTTTTGCTGCTACTTATCATTTAATTTACACGAAAATTTGGAAACGTACTGCTAAGTGCTATATATATCTTTTGCTAGTGCTTTGGCTAATGGCAAATATGTGAATTGTGAACTATGCTTTAATTTTCACATAATTTACACACACATTACATAACAAATTAACAATAGTAACATGATAAGCAAAAATTATAATTGAATATTGATGACGATTATGATGATAATAATAATAATAATAATAGTCAAGAGACAATAATAATTTAACAATTCAACAACTCAACCAAAAAAAATGATTCCCAAACTTTTAAGAAAGTGATGATCTCATAAACCATAAATAATTAAATATACTAGAGTTTTACATCTCTATAAAAAAGTTATTAACATACATACATACATATGTATATATAATCTTAAATTTAAATTTTGTATATAAAATTTTATTGATAAAGTCACATTAAGTAAAAAGGGTTTATTAATTAGTTTCTTAAAAATACTAAATAAAGATTCCTTTCAAGTTCAACCAATGAAATAGTTAAAAAAATTATATATATTGAATTTCGGTCGGGTCGGGTTGAAGTCGGGTAAATTCGGGTGAACCCAATGACCCGAGAAGATCGACTTTTTTGGAAAAATCAGACCCGTTTCAACCCGTTAAGCTCAATCCGAACCGACCGAAGACACTAGTTTTGTCGGTTCGGTCGGGTTCATGCGGTTCTATCGGGTTATGCTCACCCCTACTCTAGCATAACATCTGTCTGGTTTTGTCATTAAATGCTGACGTGGAAGGCTTATGTGGTACACTCTCTCTCCTACGTGTCATATTTAAATGACATGACATCCCCTCTCACTCTAACTCAGCAAAACGACGCAGTTTTGATTCATTTAAATGAACTGTTCATTTAAATGAATCAAAACTGCGTCGTTTTGCTGAGTTTGAGTGAGAGAAGATGCCATTTCATTTAAATATGACACATAGGAGAAAAGGTGTGCCACATAAGCCTTCCACGTCAGTATTTAATGGCAAAGCCAAACAGATGTTACGCTAGAGGACCAATTTTGACCCCAAAAATAAACGTTGAGGACCTAAAATAACTTTTTGAAACATCGATGACCAATATTAAACTTTGAGCAAACGTTGAGGACCAAAAGAATAATTTGACCAAATATAGGTCCTCAACGTTACAAGGAGTAGATATTCAATCATAGTACATCCCTCCAATCAGTTGGTCCTAAACCATTCAAGGTGGGTCATTCTTAATTAATGCGAATTTATATTAATATTAACAAATAGCTCTACATGATTGGAGGAATGTACTGAACTTCAATGATACGTATCATTAAACTTTTATCTTCTTATAAGATTATTGTCATTATCCACCGTTAGAAAAAAAAAGTTAATTTAGTGATGGATTCAACTAAATTCCGAAATTACAATCTAGTGATGGAATTGGATTGTTAGCTATGAATTCGTCCATCACTTAAGTAATGATCATAAAATTAATACAAGTGTCGCTCCTACTGTCACCCCTTATTTCTTGATGCATAATCAAATAATCAATATATACTTGTTTATTCAATTGCTTTATAATTAATTAACATAAAAGTTGATTCATGTTAATTAATTTAATATTTAATACTTGAAAGTAGATTCATATATATTAATTAATATTTAATCCAAAATAATAAATTAAATCTGAAAAATTATTAAACTTTCAACTGTATATATATATATATATATATATATATATATATATATATATATATATATATATTAATTATAGTCTATTATTTTTATGTTATATCTCTATTAGAAGTGTATTAATGGGTAAGCTCAATTCGGTTGTCCTAGTCTATTTTATTAGTTCATTCTTAATTAAAGTTAAAATTTCTCCAGCATATAATATGATTTTATCAAGGCTTAGAGTTGGGTTAGACTGATCCCTTTTTTTAGTTTTTAATAAATAATATATTTTAATTATTAAATAATTGCAAAATAATTGGTAATATAATATTTATTTTCATTTAAAATTTAAAATAATAAGATATATTAAAAAAATATGAACTAAAATAATTAAATAAATTAAATAAAAATTCAAAATTCAAAATATAATTTGAATTGAAGTAAAAAACATACAATTAATCCAATATATAAATATTAAAGATAAAATAAAAAAAATAAAAAGGGTTAGTCCCGACTTAGCTAGCTCGGATTGACCATGTTTTGCTTAGGGTTGGGCTAGCTCAGGTAATTTTTAATTAGGATAAAAAATTCTTTAACTGAGCCTTATATATTTTATAAAGCTGAATAGGCCGACCCGTAAAGTCTAATTCATTTTAATATTTTTACTATCCGTACTATTTATCCAATTTTCTATTTTATGTTACAAAAAATATATTTTGAGAGATTACAGAAGAGCCCATGGTGAATAGTGATATATATATATATATATATATAAACATAATATTGATTCTACATTTGTTTGATCTCATGTTTTCCTTTGAAGTAATACAATATAGTTCGTTATAGCATGACTAATAATAATTTTATTCATATAATATTGGTGGAAACACCAAATTAAACACCCAACTTCTCATGTATATATTAGCTTAACAAGAGTGCCACGCACGTATCCATATATATAATCTTGGGTTAATAAATTATATTTTTGGTTCCTTCATATATTTAGTTTTTTCTATTTTTAAATTGGTTATTATAATTTAAAATTTTGTAATTTAGTCCTAAAGTTAAAATTTTGTCAATATTTTTTGAAAGTTTGTTCATGCAACCAACTACGTATCATATTGAAAATTTGAATATATATATATATATATATATATATATATATATATATATATATATAAACCAATTCACTATATTTATATTAATATGGTTGTTGGATTTTTTTATCATTAGTGTTATAAAATATATAATAATTTAAAAAATACAAAAAATATGATGGAAGGATAATATGGAAGAGAGAAAGTAAATATGATGGTGGTTATTAGAAAAAAATGAGAAATAATAACTTTTCATGATTTTATAATTTATTATTCTAAAATATAGTAATTATTTTATTTTGTATTTTAAAATAAAAAACAGTACTAAATAAACTATTACATTTTAAAATTTAAACATTAATATTATAATTCAACTATTTTATAGGATACAATGTAACTTAACTTTACCCATCTACTTACATTTTTTTTTTTTGATAAGACCCATCTACTTACATTAGTATATATATCTAATATTATCGTTTTACGGAATATTAAAAATTGCCTTTCAGCTGAGTCACCTTGTATTTGTAATGGCGGTACTTGTGATGGTTATAAGAAGCTACATGATAAGGTAGAATTTAATGACACTATGACATTGTTATTTTGGGCTAAAATGGACATATACTTTTTGAGTTGTGAGTCAGGGACACATACACTTTTTGAGTTTTAAAACGTTGTACATAGACCTTGTGAGTTTTTACTTTGGGACAGAGATACCCCTTCTGTTAAGGTTCCGTAAAAATTAGGCGTTAAGTGCCATGTCAGCAAACATGTGTGAGGGAAATTTAGTATTTTCAATCCCCCTGAGTTTTCATTTTAGGGCACATACACCCTCTGAGTTTTCACTTTGGGGCCAAGACACCCCTCACACATGCTTGCTCACGTGGCACTTAACGCCTAGTCTTCACGAAACCCTAACAGAAGGGGTGTCTCTGCTCTAAAATAAAAACTCAAAGAAGTCTATATGTAACGTTTTAAAACTCAAAGAGTATATGTGCCCTACAAATAAATCCTATGCCATCATATAACAAAGTGTACTCTCTAGTGGCTAGAATAGAACAACAGAGAGAAGCTAGGAAATCTTACAAATTAGTGTATTGGCTGTTGAGCCTATAAAAATTGGAGGAAATGCTGAAAAAGGAGCAGATAAGAAGAAAGATGCTCTCAAGAAATCAAATAGACAGTGGTATGATAGTATTGAACTTCAGTACATTCTTCAATCAGTTGGTTCTTAAACTATTCAAGGTGAATTCTTATTAATGTGAATTTATATTAATATTAACAAATGATTCTACATGATTAGAAGAATGTACTAAACTTCAATAATATCGTACCATTAAAGTATCTCCTAGCCTGATAGACCAAGGACTAATCTTTTGCGGATCTGAGCTCCATTTAAGGGTTTGCCGCTGACCAATTGGTTGCTTTATACACAAAGTGGGATTCAAACCCCCAACACTTGCTTAAGCGACCTAGTGAGCTAACCACTAGACCAATCAAACTTGGTTAATATGCCCAATATCTAACACACCTAATAATCATCCAATAAAGAATCTCTCAAACCAATATAAAAGGTTTACAATAATTCCACAAGTTTACATACAATTTTCATAAACTAAAATAAAAAAACAACTAATAAAAGTAAAGTCTCCAATAAAACATCAACTAAAAATATGAAAATTGAAATAATTTTATTTAAAAATACATATATTTATTATTTAAATTTTCTATATATTGAGTATTCTATCCCCTTTTATAGAAGAAGATATAAAATACTTAAAATTAATTTCCACACCCATCCCTATTTTTTGTGGATATTTATATTCTTCACTATTTGTTTTTTATTTAATTTTTTACTTCATATATGTACATATATTATTATTATTATCCATTATTTCACACAAGAGATGAGATCCATGAGAAGAGATGTGTGTCTACTCAAAGTCTCAAACCCACAACTGAAATTTTTTTTTTTTAAAAATAGAATTATCAATTTAGTATATAAAAGATATGGATTGTTCCACTTTAGTTTCTAAAAATTATTTTTTGTCTTAATTTAATTTTTTTTCATCAATTTATGTATGGTTTGAATAAAAGGATTAAATTAAAAAAAATATCTTTACAAATTAAATTAAATATTTTACTTTTTTAAAAATTAAATTAAATTAATTTATATTTTTTTATAGACTAAATTGATACTTTTTTTAAAGATATTTGAGAAAGGGAAAGAAAGTGAAAGGCATGTGGGAAAGTTGAAAGTTTAGATGCAAATAGATGGAGTGGAGCCCACAGGACAGGATCCGATATCCACAGTGGCCTCACGTGTCACTTTTGGAATTATGTAATGATGAGGTGGCCCAATCCCCATGCATCTCCCTTCCACGTGTTCTCTCTCCTTTTTAATTCCCTTTGGATAACTAAAAAGATTTGTGTTTAATAAATTGGATTGCGGACAAAAAAAAATTAAAAATTGGATTGAGAGATGTATCATGTAACTATGTATGTATGTCATAAAAATTTAATATTGCGGCAAACCCTTAAATGGAGTTCAGATCTGCGGAGGATTAGTTCTTAACCTGTCGGGCTGAGAATACCTTAGAAAATAAAAAAAATTCAACATTGAACTTTTAGTGCATATATTTAATTATATATTATTATTTATTAATATTAGTAAAAATTTACATTCATATAGATTTATTTTAAATAAATTAGAGAATAATTAATTGAAGAGAAGTATTACTGTATAATTAACCATTTACTGGTATGTATGTCAGTATGTGTGTGTCATAATGTCATATACCTTATTTCCCTCAAATTAGTAAGCAATTGTCGCCTTTAATTCAGGAGAGCAGAGACAGCCTTATATAATATATATATATATATATATATATATATATATATGTGTGTGTGTGTGTGTGTGTGTGTGTGTGTGTAATTTTTATGTGAAATTTTAAAACCAACCTTTCATTAGTGTCTCTTAAATCAAAATATATCTCCCTCTGCTTGGGATAGAGATTCGGATTTGGGAGCGAGGTACATGGTATAGTTTGAATATTATATATATATATATATATAGCTACGATATTTTTTCTCTCACTCTTCTGTGAGAGTCTCTCCTGAACGTTAGGTTTAATTTTTTGAAGAGGGATTACAATATATAAAATATTAGTATCTTTAATTGAATCTAAAAATATTATTATTTTTAATATTCGTATTTGAAACCACTCGATGTCTTGAATACTTGAAACACTCGAAAAAGTATTGGATATTGGATATCTGCTATCCACTCAATAAATAAATTTTTATAGAAATAATATTTTTTAAAAAAAAAATACATAATTGTTATAAATAAAAATAAAAAATAACAATTGTAATAATATTATATACACAAAATTTTATTTAATTCAAAAATATATATTGTATTTGATATTTAATATTATATTTTATAATATATATTATTTGGATATCGGATATCAGGTACTCTATCTGTCTTTTATAGTATATAATATAAAGGAGACCTCAACAAGTAAAGTAATGCGGCAGCCCTCATCTCTTCTTTTATTTTGTTGTTTTTATTCCTTCTTTCTCCTTCTATAGAGGTTTCTTCCTTCCAGTAGGAAAGGTTTTCTCTTTTTTATTAGGAAACGTTTCTTCTCTCTTTTATGAGAGATATTTTGAAGATACACAATAATTCTATATCTAAATTTATGAGCTCAACTAAAGAGAAGAAATTGCTGAGAAGATTTCTCCTCCTATCGAGGTGTGTTACCTATTGATTTATATCTTTAAGTTCTTTTCTTTATATGTAAAAAAATTTGTAAGTTTAGAATTTATTATATGTCTTTTATTTAGATCTAAGTATTTTTAGATATGTTGACTAAGAATCTAGTTAATTTCTCTTATATTATTTCCAGGATTATAGGCCTGAATTTATTTTCTTTGATGTATTACCTTTGTTGATATTCCTATATTATATCGACGTGATGCCATTTTTGATATGGTATGCATATAGATCTCAAATATCCACATATCTAATGGTAGGATGTGGAGCAGTCAATGTGTACTTCTATTCTGGCAAAAAAAAAAAAAAAAGTATACTTCTATGAGGTTAGTGGGTTTTTGCCCACTTTTATCACTTTTTAATTTTTTTATTATTCTTATTATCACTTTTTAAATTTTATTTTTTAATCTATGCCAAATACAATGTTCACCAATGTTGTAAGAACTGAACCGGACAAAGACTCGGACAAGTGTTCGGTTCATGGTTTGATCGGTTTAACCGGTCGAACCGTCGGTCGAATCGGATGACGCAATAAATAATAAATAATAAATGTTCTTAATATATAAAATGACATCACTCAAATTTTAGGTTTCAATATACATAATTTTGAAGTTTTAAATTACATAACTTCTCAAAGTTTTAATTTTTAAGACTTGTCAAGCTTTGAAAGAACTTAATCAAACCAAATATTAAATTATTGATAATCATAACTTTTAAATTTTAATTTTTAAGACTTTTCTAATTTTAATTTTTAAGATTTCTCTAATTTCTTTTTTTATGTTATTTTTCCTTTTTATTTTTTAATTTTTTAATTTTTTTTAAAAAAAAATAAAATTGGACCGGTTGGACCACCGGTTGACCGGTCCAACTCCGGTTAAATCCGGTCCAACTGCAAAAACGGTTTTTTGGTCCAACCGACTCGCCTTTGTATTCGGTTGGCGGTTGAACCGGTTGGACCGTCCGGTCCGGTCCGGTTCTTACAACATTGCTGTTCACGCTCCAATTCGCCGTTGCTAACAGCAAATTGAGAGTCAACGCAATTTGCTCCAATTCGCCATTACCAACGGCAAACTGGATTTTTTGAAAAACTGATCCTACATAGCGTGCTGACGTGTCTAATTCGCCCATACCAACAACAAATTGGACTCTATAAAAATTCTTTAACCTATTTTTTGTCAGATCGGGATCCCAATTGATCATTAAGAAAAAGCAACACCAATTCACCCTTGAGAATGGCAAATTGGTATTGCTTTTTCAGTATACGACCCCTACCTCCCTCTAAATCAAACCAACATTCTTGAACCTATTCACCTTTCACTGTGCATGTAAATTATACGGTATGAAGTACTAAACCTACTTAAATATATTAATTTTTTTTAATAATTGACTGTAAATTATATTGTATGGAGCACTTATCACTCATCATTTCTTTTCTAAAGACTTGTCAACACGTCTTGCTTTTTTTAATGATCAATTGGGATCTTGATCTGACAAAAAATAGGTTAAATTTTTTTTTACAGAGTTCAATTCATCGTTGGTAAGGGCGAATTGAACACGTCAACACGCTACATAAGATCAATTTTTTTAAAAAACCTCAATTTTCCATTGCTAACGGCGAATTGGAGCAGATTGCGTTGACTCTCAATTTGCCGTTAGCAACAGCGAATTGGAGCGTGAACAGTGCATTTGGTATAGATTGAAAAATATGATTTGAAAAGTGATAACGATAATGATAAGAAATACCAAAGTGCTATATATGGACAAAAACCGAGGTTAGTGAGGAGAATGGATCCTCTACATTATAAGGTAAAGTGCTCTCTAAAGTGAGGAGAAAGATAGAAAGAAAAAATTGTGGGTCCTACATTTTCACAATTTCTCTCTCTTAGTTGTTCT
Source organism: Senna tora (assembly GCA_014851425.1). Classification (NCBI taxonomy): domain Eukaryota; kingdom Viridiplantae; phylum Streptophyta; class Magnoliopsida; order Fabales; family Fabaceae; genus Senna; species Senna tora. The sequence continues at coordinate 24,760,362 of CM026272.1, forward strand.
CTCTATCTCTCTCCTTACTTTAGTGAGCACTTCACTTTACAATGTAGAGGATCCACTCTCGGTTAGTGAGAAGTTATGGCTTCTTTGGTTAAGTTTATTTTAGGGTTAGAAGTGCTTATTTTTTTAAAAATGAAGTGGTTGACAAATTATTTCAAAAGTGCTTTTGAATTGTAGCGAAAGCAATTTTTTAACTTAAAGCAAAAGTTAAAAATTGGAGATTCTGCTATTAGCCAAAAGAAAAAGCTAAAATTTAATTATTTTAAGGCAAAAGTACCCTTACTAACATTTTAAAATTATCATTTTATCCCATCTTAAAACCTAACCCCTACTCTTACTAATATTTTAAAATTCTCATTTAATTAATAAAGACAATAATAATAATTTATCAAATTAACAATAATAATAATAAATATTTAAAATTAATTTTTTAAAAAAAATTAGTAGATATTTAATAAAAATAACAATCCTAAATGAAAAATTATATTAATTAAAAATAATAATTATTTTCATTAAAAACTATTAAATTAATAAACTAATTACTATTTTATATTTATTTGTATAATAAAACCTATCAATAATAAATATTTATACAATTTATCTATTTAATAATATTAATAACACTTAAATATATATATATATGTGTGCCTTTAATTTCTTAGTAATTTTACAATTAAAAGTACTTTCTAATAGACATTTACCAAATACAAATTATTTTTGAAAAATACTTTTTAACTTAGTTTGCCAAATATAAACAACTTCTCTCTCACAACACTTTTTCTTAAACTCCATTTGAAAATAAACAAATTTCATAAATTTGGCCAAACGGGTCCTTAGTAGTATTGATTTAACTAGGGAAAGGGGTTTGGGATATAGAATGATGATTAATTTGAGTATAAATCTTTATATAGCTTACTTGAAGTGATTGTGCCTGGTCATAAAGAACGTTTATTTGAATGACAAAATTTATATGTTGTTGCTTACATACTTTTTATAAGGTTAACCAATTAAAAAAAGACATATGTCAATTTTGAGAAGACGACATAAGAAAAATTGACACATGTCTTTTTTAATTGGTTAACCTTAAGAAAAACATGCAAGCAACATCATACAAGTGTTTTCCTTACTTTAATTCTTCCAAGCCATTTCTTAGGATTATTTTTTAGCCAATGAGGATATGAATCACTCTTTCATAATCTTTTTAACCTTATCTAAATTTGCTGTCGTGGGTGTGGTCCTTAAGCCAAACATATATACTAGGAGAGTGTTGCTTCCTCCTCCTAATGTCAAATAAACTTTGGTATGAATATATGATTCTTCTCAATAAGCACTATTTAGACCTTAAGGGATTAGATGATTTTATCACACTCCAAAATCGAACAAAATCGAACAATTTTTAGTTTGGTTCGATTTAATATTTTAAAAGTTGAACCAATCTGCTTATACTTGTATGTATATATATATATATATATATATATATATATATCTTTAAATATCTAAGTTTAAAATTTGTTTTTAGAATATTAGATTAAATTTAATTTATCAAAAATTTTGATTTTAGAACTATTTTAATATTCTACTATTATTAAATAAAATATTGTTGTATTTTTTATTTATATTGAATAAAATTTTATTTTATATTAATAAATTTAAATATGCAAATTCGACAATCTTTAAGTCTTAAATCGTCACACCGAACTGCTCAAAATTGATTGTTTATGATTTGGCTTGGTTTAGTTTCATGCTATAAATTTAAATTGATAGATACATTATATTTTTACAAAAATCCGTCCAAACCGCTCGCGAAAACCCCCCTACAATTTTTAGTAAAAGGTTTGAGAGGATAAAAATTAGGTGTAGATAATATCAATAAAATAATTTGTATATAATAATTAGTTTGTGATTAATTAACTTTTTGTATGATATTAATTTTTTAAATTTTTTTAAAGTTATTTAATTATATATTTGTAATTTATACAATTCTTTTTATAATAAATTAGATCTTAATATATTCATTTTAATTTATTTTTTTATAATTTTATGCGCAAAGTTAATTTATATTTTAAACTCATTTAACTCAACAAAGGAACCTGAATTAATTTTTATATAAATGAATTGAGTTCGAACACATTAGGGAAACATACGATATAATATATTATTCTGATAATATTATCTAAGATAATATATGATTTTGGATGTAATTATTGGATGACATTGTTTATTATGGTATCATATGATAATACAATGTTAAGATAACATTATATCATCTCATGACACAAAAAAATAGTGTTATCTCATTAAAAATATTAACGCGCAACATTTTTTTCCACTTATTTAAATCATTTTATTGTGTCTTTAGATCATTGTTATTTTTAGTTATATATATATTAACTTATGTAATTATTTAAAATATTTTGCAGTTGATGATTTGTCTTTTAAAGTTATTATAAAATTTAAAAAATAATTATAGAATAAATATAATAGTTAATGTACTAAAATTTGTAAGGATAAATTTGTAACATATAAAAAAAATAGTATGGTATCTTAAATGACATCATTTTATACTAAACACTTGTATCTTATATTACTGTGATGTTAAACACCATATATCAAACAAGAGTATAAAAAATAACCTAGTATCCGATATGACACTATTTTATACCATATGTAAAAAGTCACGTTATTTGAAATGACACCATACTAAACGCCATATAGAATCATCTTTTTTTTGGCCTGCACATAGAATCATCTTAACTTCGGATAAAAGTTCAGTAGTACCGTACTACTGAACTTCAGTACATCATTCCAATAATGTAATGTCATTTGTTAATATTAATAAAAACTCACGTTAATTATGACACACCTTGAATTAATTAGGGACCAACTGATTGAAAAAATGTACTGGAATTTAGTACTATCGTACTACTGAACATCTACTCCTTAACTTCACTTGTTTACACTGCTACAAAAATTAAGTTGATCAAGTCGATCCTAATTAATTAATCAATTACTATTTATTATTTACATCTATTGGGTCAATATTATCTCTCCCACAAAACTTCAGAATTAAAGAGGATTAAACAAGTTGATATATGTCTAAAATCTCTCAAAGACTAATTATTATATTATAATTATTTAAAAATGAATTTATTAATAGAAATTATTAATATCTTTTTACCTATATATTACTATTTAGTAAATTGAATGGTGCACTCCTATAAGGAAAAGGTTGACGACAAAATTAATTGTTGATCAATTTAATTAACTTTTTGTGGACACCAGGGGTTGACAATATTCGGTCATTCGTTTAGTTAATTGATTATATTTGATTGCTAAAGAAGTTATTTAATCTATCCAATTTTTTTTTGGGACTAATTAAATCGATCCAAACTAATTATAATAGAGTCATTCAATCCATTCAATTTTTTTTGGGGCAAACTGAACCGATTCAAACCAATTAAAATTAATTTGGATTGGATCAATTTCATCGATTTTTGTTGAAAAAAAAATTAAATATTTTTTTTAAATATATAACCTTTAAATTTTAAACCTAAAACAATATTTTTATTCATAAATTTAAATAAAATTACAATCCAACATTATAAAATTATAATTATTAGTATAAACTTACACAATCCATTAAGAAATACAATAAAACAAACAATCACATTGTAATTTATAAAACTATAATTTAACATATGCAAAAGTACCTTTCCTAACCCCAACGTTTGGGGGTCTGTCAGTTTCGCCCCTAACGTTTTTTCGCTGTACCCCTAACGTTTTACGTTTCTGTCAGTGTCACCCTTTTCACTAACACCGTCAAATATTTAACAGTTTTTGCTGACGTGGCATCCTATGTGGCAAAACGTTTCTTTTTTCTGTCAATTGTACCCTTAACGTTTTACATTTCTGCCAATGTCACCCTTTTCACTAGCACCATCAAATATTTAATAGTTTTTGCTTACGTGGCATCATATGTGACAAAAATATCTGACTTGACATATTTTTTTCACACCAGATTTTTTACTCATCTTTTTCCCATCAAAACCGTGTCGTTTTAGCCTCATCATACCTTTTAAAATATAACTCAAACGTACATGCCATTTTGCAGACAAAAACATTGAGACGTTATCCATTCTCTACTTTGTCGGAGACGTTACTCATTCTCTACTTTGTCGGAGACGTTACCCTAAAATAGAGAATGGATAACGTCTCCGATGTTTTTATGAGCAAAATAGCGCGTGCGTTTGAGTTATATTTTAGAAGGAATAGGCCGAGGTCAAAACGACACAACTTTAATGGAGAAAAGATGAGTAGGAAACCTGATGTGAAAAAAAATATACCAAGTCAGATATTTTTGCCACATAGGATGCCACGTAAGCAAAAATTATGAAATATTTGATGGTGTTAGTGAAAAGGGTGACATTGGCAGAAATGTAAAACGTTAGGGTTACAATTGACAGAAAAAAGAAACGTTTTGCCACATAGGATGCCACGTCAGCAAAAACTGTTAAATATTTGACGGTGTTAGTGAAAAGGGTGACATTGGCAGAAACGTAAAACGTTAGGGGTACAATTGACAGCAAAAAAACGTTAGGGACGAAACTGACAGGACCCCCAAACGGGATTAGGAAAGGTACTTTTGCTTTTAACATATTTAATTAATAAATAAAAATAAACTTTTTTTAATCAGTTGGTTTAGTTCGAATTAAATCTCCTCATCTAATAATTGAATCGAGCCAAATCAATTTTTCAAAAAAATTCAATCCACCCAATCATTTAATCGAGTTTAACCAGTTTGAATTAGTTCGTTTTGGATTAAATATGCACACTCTAACAAATATATTGAGAAATCAAGCGAACTTTTTTGTTGTTGTTGTAAAATTTAAATTCAACACCATGCATGTTTAATGTTATTAAAATACCTATCACTCGTTGGGTAACAAAAATAACTAGTAACAACTTTTTGATATTTTAATTTTGTATATTGAAGCTACGGATGAAAGTTGAGTAATATCGTACTACTGAACTTTAGTGCATCCCTCCAATTATGTAGTGCCATTTGTTAATATTAATAAAAGCTCACATTAATTAGGACCCACTTTAAATAAATTAAGAACTAACTGATTGAAAGAGTGTACTAAAGTTTAATACTACTGTACTACTGAACATCTACTCTCTGAATATTCAAACATGTATATCCCAAGAGTAAAGATAACTCCATTTATGAATGTGAACTAGATTGAACCCTATTTTTGAAGAGAATGGATCCAGTGCTTGGTTCTTCTATGCATTAGTATGTTAGACCGACTTTTTTTCATAGTTTTCTTCATTTTTTTTATTTAAACTTGGGAAATTATAAACTTTTTTTAAAGAATAAGAGTTATAGACACAAAAAAATTAAAAATTCCACACAAATAAGGACCTACCGTGAATGGTTTAGAGACCACCTTTATTAGGGACTAAAAAGTTAGTCCCTAATCCACTCATAATAAATTGAGATTTACATGAAGTTTTTAATTTTTTTTGTATCTATATATTTCATATTTTAGATATTTATTAGAAAAAGTTTATAATTTCTCGAATTTAAATAAAAAAAATAAAAAAAACTATAAAAAAAAAGTCGGCCTAACATACTAATGCATAGAAGAGCCAAACACTAAATCTATTCTCATTTTTGAATTGCGTAAACTGGTCACAAGTCACAACCGTACATTACCAATTTTATACACTTTGCTGTTTCTTTATCAACATTAGTTGTTATTTCAATTACTTAATACAATCATTAATTAATTAGGTATGCAATCATCTAACCCACCTGAAATCTATCTCTTATTAAATTCTATTCTAATAAATGTTCCCCCTTATAACTAATTCAGAAATCAGACTACTATTTTCTTAGCCATGAAGACTTTATTCAAGATTTGATATCAGAGTTTGAAACTATGTGAATATAATTATTTGTATTAAGAGATTTTCTTATCATAATTAGATGTACGATACGGATCGAATTTAAATTAATTGAGTCAAAATTTCAGAGACCGTACGAATAACAAAAAAAACTTTTTTTTTTGAAAAAATAAATTTTTTTTTATCAAAGTTCTCGTGCTTATATATTATTGTAATTCTAGGTCTATATGCATGCTTAATAATTTTTAATGTTAATATGTTATTATGTAAAGAATACCTAAATTAAATTGAACCTCCAAAAGAATTGTCCCATCGCAATATAGGAATCAGTTATATAGGTATTTCTCTACATATATATTTTAGGGATCCACTGGGTGGTCGGAATAGAGGGCAACAACGGTTAGTAAGGGAGAAAGTACTCGAATTAAAAATGTGTCAGACGTCTACGTACTCTTTAGTTGATCAAAGTTCATATAATTCGCTGATTTGAAAAGGTTCCTAGGACGATGGTTGTGAGAGCAACCCTTGAGAAAAAACATTGAGAGAATGAGAGGGAGAGAATCATAGAGCTTTAGAGAGAAAACATCGATGATTATGATGATGATGCTTTGAGGGCTATATATAAGAGCAAAGACCGTTTAGAATGGTTATGTGAGTCTTTATTCAGTTAAGTCGGGCTTGGAGGAGGAGTGCCGAACCCCCTTAATATCATCTACTATTATTTTTATATTGCATTCATATAGTATGTTTAATTTAAATTTAAAACATACATATAAAGGTCAACAAAATACATTAAGAAGAAAGGGGAAAAAAGGTTTTAGAAAACTTATTAATTGCATTGATGCATTCATTTCAAGAGTGAAGTCTAGGACTCTTAAAACGGATTGGTTTGGCTCATTTATTAGATGGGCTTAGAAAGTGATGTCTAAGCCCCTCTACATTGGTCCGTGGGCTAAATGGGTTAGCATGCGGCGGGTCACTTTTTTTTTCAAATATATATTTTTAAAAATTAATTATAAATTTAAATTTAATAATATTATAGTTTTACTTTTTTATTAATTTAATAAATAAAAGTCAATAACATGTATTATAATAAAAATATTTATCTAAAGTCATGTATTTATTTAAAAAATATTATTATTGTTTAAATTAATATTTTATTAATTTTAATTATTATTTAAATTATTTATACACAATAAAATTATTATTTAACACATAAAATTACGCAAAAGACATATATTTATACATATTTTAAATAAATATATTAATTAATTTTTTAAACAATTTTTGTGGGCTGACCTGTAGGCAATCTATTTAACCCGCGGGCTTAAACGACCTTACTTTTCTATATCCAAACTCATTTAGTGGATGGTTTAGACTGGCCCTCGAAGTCAAACTGGTTTTAACCGTACCAATGAAGTCATTTTTTTCCTTTTTTTCAAGTTCATAAAAGTCATGTCGAAAAAATAGTTATTGAATTAATAAATAATTATAGAGTAACCATCTTCCACAAAAAGAAATTTGCACTTCGTAAGCGTAATTATTATGGTAGAGAAAGAGGTTAGTAGTATAGTAATTTATGTACCTGATTTAACAACTAACAATAATTCTTGAATAAGAAAATAAAACAAAAAAAAGGTAAAAATGTATCTTTCTAGTTTTCAAACTATGGGTGTTTATGAATTTTTTTTTAAAATTTTGTTTATTATTTTTTATCTCCATAGATTTTTAATTTATAAAAAATCCTTTACACTATTTCATTCCAGACAATGCTCGCATGTTCTGACAAGAATGAGAAAAATATGACTTATGCATGCGATATTCAACATTTAATGTAATATAAAGTCATATATATTTAATTATAATTTTTTTTGTCAATTTTAATCAAGATAAATTTTATTTTATTTTATAGTATTATATTAATAATCGTGATTAAATTTAAAAACATCATAATTAAATATATGACTTTATATCAATATTTGCAAATATCATCACCTTAAATGAATCAGGGACCAAATTGTTATTGATATTGAAAAATAGTCTCAAAAGGCTATTTGGTGAAGATATTTGTCAAATTTGATAATAATCTCGTCCCTAATCCATTCATAGTGGGTTAATGTTAGAGTAAGTCCATAGTAATACTTCAAAAATAAAGTAAAAATATAAATTTTGAAGGAATTGCACCAAAATTACACGAAAGGAAATTACACTGGATCCAATTTCTAAAAATTCATGTAAATACTAAATAGTAATATTTGCTTTTGCTATTAATTATTTAAATATAGTTAGACTGAAAAATAAAATCATCTATAAATTAAAATATTATTGATGCAATTAATAAAAAAGTTCAAAAATAAAATTGATAAAAATATTCTAATTTAAGGATAAGATCAAGATAAAACATAAAAGAGTACTTTTACTAAAAAAATAAAACAAAGTAATAAACAAATATGAATTTATGGCCCCAAAAAAATTAAATAAATATGAATTTCTTTTTAAGTGGAAGGCCATTATCGTAATTTGAGCGTAGTGGTTGTTGAACGCGCCTGCTGGGGTATGTTAAAGCAACTGGGCCCCACTCGACCCATTCGCTTCAATTCAATGACGCGGAGAAGCCACCCCACGCGCTAGACGCTGCGCGTGGAGGCGAAATCGGAAACAGTCGCCTCACACAAACAAACGGAACCAAAAGAGATACTTTAAATAATAAACAAAACAAAACGAAACAGAGTTTTCAATCCCATTTCTTTCATATACATACGAACGTGAAGGGAGGAACAGAGTGCTCCATCTAGCAACGATCTTCTCATTCTTCCTTCCCATTTAATTAAATTTCCCCCTCTCAAACCAAATTCTGTTTTTTTATTTTGAAGAAAAGTTTCGATTTTTATTATCATAGGTATAATATAAATCTCTTTAGTTAGAAGTTGCATCCTCCTTAATTAGCTTCTCATTCTGGGTTTTTTTCTTTCTCTCTCTCTCTATATATGATGTTTTAGAGAAAGAAGAGGTGAATGAAACCGTGTGGGATCAGAGTGGTTTCAAGAGTATTCTAGTGATTGATTGATCGATCGATCTTCCTCTCGCCTTCGTTGTTTGACTTTGGGAATTGAATTTTTCCATTCCCCTTTTTCATTCCTTTCTAATTAGGACCAATTCAATTAATGATCTTGGTCACAAAGTTTGGGGTTTAATCTGATTCTTCATCATTCAAATCCCAAAACCAAAAACCCAATTTTTGATCCCTTCTCTGTTTTTCGGGTTTAATCTGATTCTTCATTTCTTCATCAAATCCCAAAACCAAAAAAATCCAATTTTTGAACAACCCTCCTCTGTTTTCCTCTGTTTTGGGTTTAATCCGATTCTTCATCAAATATCAACAACAAAAATCCAATCTTTGATCTTCCCTCCTCTCTGTTCTTGCTCTGTTTTGTTCCAATGGGTTGTGCTAGTTCGAAGGAAAAGCGATGCCGACATTGCAACGCTCCATACTCCCCTGTGCCTAGAAGCTACTCAATGCACGTTCATCACCCGCCCCAGAGCGAAACTGATAGCTACCACGTCGTCGCTCTTACTTCCACCACATTGGGTTCCCTCAATCACATAAACACCTTCAGATTCGCCAATGGCAAAGTCGGCGACTGCGACGGCGACGGCGACGGCTTCACCTTCGCCAATGCGAAGGTGAAGAATTCGAAAGGAAACAGAGGAGAGACGTTAATGGTGGAGATTGATGAGGAGGAGGAGGAGGACAAAAACAGAGGATTCTCCATGGGATTAATCGAGGCCAAGACATGGTCCACCATGATCGAGCAGAAGATACCGAAGGCTCTCACTCCCAAGACTCCGACCCGAACGCCTCCGGGCGAGCCGGAGACCATCAACACGTGGGAATTAATGGAAGGTCTAGAAGATGCGAGCCCCTTCCGATCTCCTAATCATTTCCGCAGCTTCTCTTTTGACAGACCCAAATCTCCAAAACCCACGTGGGGGGAAGAAGACGAATCAAATCATCTCAATTTCGATCCTGAAGTGATCTCGGCTTTCAGGAAGTCACTGGAAGAGCTCTCCCCAGATAGCCCTTTCCACCTGCGAAAACAGAGCACGGAAGAAAACAGAGTCGATGAAGAGAAGAAACAGAGGAAGGTGGTTCTGTACTTCACGAGCCTCCGTGGGGTACGGAAGACGTACGAGGATTGCTGCCATGTGAGGCTAATCTTGAGAGGATTGGGTGTTCGGGTGGACGAGCGGGACGTGTCGATGCATTCGGGGTTCAAGGAGGAGCTGAAGGAGCTACTTGTGGAGAAGCAGGGGATTAACAATGGGGTTGGATTGCCAAGGGTGTTCATAGGAAGAGATTACGTTGGTGGAGCAGAGGAAATTCAGAGATTGCATGAGGATGGGAAGCTTGAGAAGTTGCTTAGTTCATGTGAGAAAGTTGATCAGGATGATGGTCATGGAGGTGATGGTGGAAGAGTTTGTGAAGCTTGTGGGGATATAAGATTTGTGCCATGTGAGACATGTTCAGGAAGCTGTAAGATTTACTACGAAGAAGAGGAAGAAGAACAAGAACAAGAAGAAGAAGATGGTGAGGTGGGTGATTATGGATTCCAACGTTGTCCTGATTGTAATGAAAATGGGTTGATTCGCTGCCCATTGTGTTGCTATTAGTTTAACTATCGCCTCCAGAATTCGATGTTAAGAGGTCCTCCCAAGTCCTGGCAGTATTTTGTCATCAGGTCTGCTCTGGTGGATATACCTGATCAAGACCGGATAAACAGAGGTATTTGATCTAATTTGTTGAGTTTAGTCTTGTGGGTGTATGTTTTTGTTTTGTGAGTTTTTGTTGTACAGTGAAAGTTTTGGTAAGAAAGACCAAAAGAAGGAGAGTGTATGACATAGTTTTAATCACTCCCTCTGCACAACAACAAAATGCAGTTTAGTTACTGCATAGTGTATGTATACTTCTTCATTATTTTCCCTTTTTTTCTTCCTTTAAAAGAAAAATAAGGCTTTTGTATACTATTTCCTTTCATGAAAACCAAAAGGAATACACACAGAATGAAATTGGTGAGTAGCAATATTACATATTTACATTCATGCAATTCATATAATATTCTCTGCTTCCCTTGTTTTTCATTTTCAAAGCATTAGTGCGAACTAGCGTCGATTCGTCTGATCAGCTTCCGCTCGTGATAATTACATGGTTGAATTCAATTTTAGATGCAATTCATATATTTGTAAAAACTTCTATAAATGCTCTTTAAACTTGGGACCTTGTTTAGACCCAAGAATTAGGGCACCATCCCTATTTTCCTCACTTAAATTTTTCAACACCAAAACGAGTATGTAATTTTTTATATCTTTACAATTCGGTTCTTGATTCAAAATAAAATATGTAATTTTTTTTACAAAAAAAGAATTAATCACGAGAGAAATAAATTGTATAAACCGAAGTTAAATTTTTCGATGAATGATTTCTTTTTAGCCTAGAGTTGAACCTACCCTTTGATAATTACAAAATGCATTTTGGGGGATAGTGGGATTTATGAGCTCAATGCAATAAGCATGATGATTAGTACAATTCTTCTCCAACCCCAGAATCTGTAGTGGATTAATAGGAGGCATTTGATTGGATAGTGAAGAATAAAACTTTATGGAAGAATATAATTTGAATTGATCAATGTGTGCAGCACCTTAATTAACAATTTTTTTTTTTGTTTTTTTGAGTTGTTGTGACTTATAACTCAGATTAAGTTGTGCATAGATATAAAATAGACATTAGGTAGACAATGTAATGGTCAAGAACGGCGAGAGAAAACTTGTGACTTGGTCAAATGAGATTTTTCTTTGGACTCAAAAGCAATCCACGAATGTATATATGTCTCACCCTCTTAAGGATGAAGTAGGTTTGCACTTTTGTTCTATGTTTGAGCCTTCAGTCAAATATGTTATTAACATTTGATTAAAGTTAATTATGTTCTTAACATTTTATTTTTTTTTATCAATTTTACTCTTTTTACGAACACTATTAAAATAGATAATGGTTGTGGCTTACGTGATGTGACACCGTTAGAGAGAAACTTCTTCTGTTGTTGAAGAAGCATCGATTTGGCAAGTTTCACAACAAAATAATGGCAAAAATGACGCACCTATGGTGATTTTCTGAAAAATATGAGATTGAGGGTTATGATAAACAGTAACATTTTATGATTACATGTGATACGATATGTCTGACCAATCGACCCTTCCAGGCCATAAGCATCTTGGCAGACCAAACGAACAAACCTCTTCGCTCGGTCATACTGCCACAGCTGTCAACATCACACAATCATTGCATAACAAAATACAGTTATATGAGTGGGCCAACCTTCAACCTCAAATGACCAAACTACCTCATCAGAAGCCTATAAATACCCAAGACTACCATCAGGTATGACTATTGAAACCATCATATTTTCACCTATATATTCTCCATCGTTCTGACTTGGGCGTTGGAGTCCAATCCGGGGGACATCCCCGCCTTGGATTAATTGTGCAGGTACTCGGAGCGATCTAGGGATTCAGGAGTTTTACCAACATGGAGGATGAAAGAAAATATAACGCATGAGGCATAAATGAACCCAGACAAATTTCCTTGTCACGCTTCACGCCACAACTGTTATTTATTTTAATAGTATTAGTAAAAAGGATAAAATTGTATGAAAAATAAAACATTGGGACATAATAGACCGTAATCAAATATTAGGGATATATTTGACCAAAAACTCAAATCTTGGATACCAAAAATACTTTATTCAATATATTTTTATAATGTTCAACCTAATACATTTCTTCTGAAACTACAGTGCCAAAGTAAAGCCCATTATTTATTTATTTATTATTACTTTTAAGAAAAATAAAAGGAGGTTTCAAAAAGAAGCGGCTATAATCTTTTATTATCCCATTTCTTTTGAAACCTACACAACAGTCCAAAATAATTATATATATTTTTTTCAACAAGAAGTTTCAAATCTCTACAACTATTGACGTTTGAACTGGTTGAATTTGAGGCCATGACATTGAAATTTCTTGATGCTTTTAAGCAAGAAAATGACCCATCACAGGCAGATGCTACCCCTAAACTCAAATAAGAAAAATAATCAATTTTGACTTCAGGTTCTCTATCATAAAGGGAGTTTTTTGAAATTTGAAAGAAGGTTCTTCAGAGTTTTAATTCATGATTATTACAAGACGGTGCCACATTTTGAGTCACCTAATTTTGTCAAATGATTGATGAATTTTTGGGAATCAAAATTTCGTTGTGTCTGTCACCTATGACAACTCTATCTATGTCCTAAACTTGAATAAAAGAATATAATTATATTAAATAGTCGACTGTAAAATTTTATCGAATTTTTATGGATATGAATTAACTACACGGATATATTATTGTTAGGTCATTACCCAGAAGAGAGTGGATTCTCTGTAGTAATCTTCTGTAATTGGTGGTAGTATTAGGAGAGAAAAAATTTAAGAAAAAATTTTCTTATCTCTATCTTTCTTCTAACTCCGCTATCAACTACAAAAGATTACTACAAATGATCCACTCTAATACAACACGTTATACGGCTCGAGGTTAATGTCAAATGAGCAAGTATTGTTACATCAATGTCCGAATATAGTGAAAAATACATAACTACATAAATTAACGAAGACAAAAAATATAATCATCATTTGATCCATATAACTGAAAGCACTTGAAAAAAAAAAAAGTACTTTTGTTAGTTATTGTTGTCACTCACCTATGAGAGATTGAACCACTACTGAACACCTAAATGATGATGTGTAGAAGCTAACTTGTTTTCTCCTTAGTCCTTTCCTTCCTTACCCACTTGTCTCCTTTTGCAATTATGTTCACGTGTTCATGTATTTATGAGGTGAAGAAGGCAAGAATATCCCAATAGCCTCAATCAATCTCACCCATGTCATCCAATCAAAATCATTATCAGATCTAGTGGTCAGTAGTAGATAGATGGCAATTTTAGGACCAATATGGAAATTAAATCCAGTGAAGTGTAAAAAATGTGTATGAAGTACATCATCCAAATCGTTAAATAAAAATTAAAATTCGTGTTCGTACTGTAACAGTTTCATCCAACAGCCCTTAAATATACACTTCACACATTTCACCAGATCTACATTTTAGCAGATCCGGACCCGACCGATATGGTACTTCAAAATACAGCTCCACACATTAAAATTTGGCTAATGTGTAGTAGTGGATGAATAATACATCACTGGATGTTTCACAGATTGACGTGGAAAATATAATTTTTGTCAGCTTTTATATCCAGAAAAGAACTCCTGTATGCTACAATTGTAAAGAGAAAGATAAACAGAAATTTACTTTAATGGTTAGTGACTTAGTTCTATTTATACAAATTGAATGTCATGATGGGGACATGAAATCAATATATTCTGTCTCTCTTTTCACATAACTATGTTATTTTATTTTGAGAAAATTATTGTTTTGATCTTGAAATTTTCTATTTGTTTCAAATTACTTCTCAAATTATGAAAATATCAAATTTAGTCACTCAAAGATTCTACCTATATCAATTTAGTCTTTAAATCATAAAAATATCAAATTTAATCCATAAAAAATATCCTGTGTCACAATTTCATCCACTTGTTTCATATTTTGCTTTTTCTAGCAGGAATAAAATTGCCACACAATATATCTTTCAAAAACTAAATTCGATATTTTCATGATTAAAGGACTAAATTGAAACAAGTAGAATCATTTAGAGACTAATTTGATATTTTCATAATTTCGAAACTAAATTAAAACAAATAAAATCTTCAAGGGACTAAAACAATAATATATTCTATTATTTTTCTCATATAAAAAGGATTCGAATCCAATAGAAAGCAACCACTACATAGTGCAAAAGGCAAATGTGGAGAAACAAAAGAGGGATCCACACCGCCCATACAGCAAACCAAACACAAGACCAAGGCAGTGGATCATGGTTTTTAGTATGTGTGTGTGTGTGTGCAACAAGGTGTCCTGATTCCTGAGGCACACTTTTCCTATTAAAACTCGCAAGATCTGTTGGGTTTGTGTATGTGATTGCCATGAATCAAGGCCAATGGCAAAAAGAAAAAAAGAAAGAAAGAGGGTCAAATAAGAATATAACTAGAGGCATGTCATTTGCAAACTAGGCCGGCAACACAAAAGCAGTAGTTGGGTTGTAAAGATAATAATAATATATAGTTTGCTATAAGATTAGTTGGCCGAAATGCCTATATAATATATATATATATATTATAAAGTAAAGCAAAATCTAGTTGGCACATCAATCAGCAACACAAGTAGTAGCAACATTTAACTATTAGGAAGTTGTTCACATGTTATGTACATTTCGGTGGTACGCATCATGAACAAATAGTTGAATGATGGTACATTTCTACTTACACCTCAAATTAAATATTCAATGTCTAGTTTACAACATTCTATTCGGTTAGGATTAAGTTAGAGGTGTCACCTACCTACCATGTTTTGCCTAACTTGTTTCAAAGTTCAGACATCATTTTAATTTTAGACAATTTTACATCTAGCTGCTGAACATGTGCAGCAAATGAATGTCCAGAGTTCAGACACTATGAGAGTATCAACATTTAATTACTTATACAGACTCACATTAGAAGTTGAAAACTGTAAAAACAAAAAAAGAACCCGAAATTTGGGAGTTCTTGAGAAATTTATTTACCTCTAAATGAAAATTGAACTTAGAAAGCAGCAGTTTCTGTTTGAACTTTGAAGTTTCATTTGTTGTCACGATGGCCCAAATCAGCGGCGGCTTTGGCTGCATGACCCAACATATCTGAAACCCAGAGAGCTCCCTTTGCGAAGTAACTACTGTTGACTACGGCATTACCAGCTGCAATGGCTGCCTTCCCTGTAACTGTGGCCAAGACTATAGCCGCTGTCCCAGTAACTGTTGCAGCCGATTTTGTGATATCAGTGACATGATACTTCTCATCCACCGATTTGAAAGTTTCCATGCCTGAGTTAATTGTATCAGTCAAACCAATTCTATTGCTGAGCTCTGCAAACTTGGCTGCTGCTGTGGTTGATACCTGATATGACTCGTCAAATTCCTTTGCCTTGATCAATGCATCTTTGCCTAATATATATCCCTTAGCTACCATTGTTTTGACAACTTCCTGTGCCATGGTTACTGCCTCTCCAGGGGTAGAAGCAAGCTTCTTCACATGAATATCCTGTCAAAGAAGACAGTGTTTATTTAGTCATTAACAGAGCAAAAATGCATTTGAACAGTTTGTCACTACTCACTACTAACCGGTCTATACTGGAAGATTGTTAAAGAAGAATTTATGTTAAACTGGATCTTGGTACCAGATTTCATTGTCATAATCCATTCTCCTTTTATTGAAAAAATGGTAATAGATAGGTAAAACCCACAAGAGATGATGGATTAAGATAGAAAGCCCTAAGGCATCTAAGCAATGCATTGAACTTTCCTCTCTGTTATTACTTTGTGGCCAAGCAATAGAAGAGAGACCATAACATAAGCTAAGTCACTCTTGGAGAAGAGAACATGATGGACAGAGATCAAATGTTGAGATATATCATCATTTTTTTTTTCTTTTTACCAAAAATAAGAAAACAAAGATGTAAATAATTATGTAAGGGACACCACAACATGAAAGACTGGCATGCAGTTTCAAGATTGAATTGCAGTGAGATAACCTCACAGCTTTGAGTTGAATTAATATTATTCAGCTACTTTTTTCCTCTTCTTTGGGAGGTGGGAGTCACAGCTGGAGCTGGCCTCTGAGAGAAAAGAAATACTGGTTATTGAAACAATCCACTTTTTCAAGTATGAACTCATGATGTTCTAAAATGGACCAAGTAGACTTTGATTTCTTCATAAAGCACAACACCGTAGCTATAAGTAGTAGCGTAGGAATTGAAAACGTTAATTCAAAATAAAAGCCAGTAGATTGTTAATGAATAATTTATTATACCATTTCGTTCAAAATCAAATAGGCTTTATCTACCAATAAAAACAAATGAGCTTTCCGAGGACTTCAGGCATACCATTGGGCTTGTACTGTCTTCTGGCTTTGATGTGTGATTGTTCCAATTATCACAGTCATCTATGGAAGCTTCCCACCGAGAAATGAATATGCATTGATCCACAATCACAGATCCCTATGATAGTTCAGTTGGGCCACAATATTTAGAATGGGAAGCAACACTTAAGTAGGAGCAAAACCAGATTATCGTATTGCTAATGTTTGGCAATAGAAGATGAGACATCCAACAACAGATTGACAAAAGAACTAATATTATATATTTCTAATTTATAGGGAATTTCATAATTATCTTGTAATTCAAAGCGAAAAGTGAAAACAGACCACTGATGTGTATTGCTGATTTTTATCTATCGTGCAACTAGGTGAAGAGAGCCAGCCAAAAGCATATACAGACTTATTCAAGGACACTTAAGGAAAATGGCATCAATCCATGAAATCCAATGGCGCAAAAGCTAGGAGACATGATGGAAAAGAATCAACTTACGTTTAGCAACAAGGCAGTATCCAAAGCATAAGCATCCCTAAAAGTCACATATGCAGTACATGCATCCTCACCAGATCTGTATTATGACAAAAACAGCAAGTCTCTCTATCACAAACTTTCAACGAAATGCTTCTTATATATTAATGAAAGTTGATTATCATTCTACTTTTTAAGTGCTGTGAGTATGTCAAATTTCCATTTTAAGTGCAACATGAAATAAAAAGAATTAAATGATGGTGTTAATAGCATTAAGAAGCACTATTGTATCAGCATGCTAATCAATATTCATAGATTGCAAAGGATATGCGTTCTGGAATGGTATTTTAGGAAGAGAACAACACAACTTCTTTGATTGGCAATGTTGGATATTGTAAGAGAAAAGGAAAAGTTGAGATCAGAAATCTAGAATAGACAAAGTTATGGATATAATGAAAGAACTCTGTAACAAAACTTTTAATAGAAAATTCATTATGTCCCCTTCTAATTACCAAAGTTTAAGGAGGTAGAGAAAATATAATATGAGATAGTAGTACTATAGCAATATGTTCAAAACAATAGGAGAAACTATTAAGAGGGACTTGGCTATAAATAACCTAACCATAGAAATGTGTAAAGACAGAATATGTTGGTGTTGCTTGATTCATATAGCCGACCCCACCTAGTGGGAAAAGGCTTTGATTGTTGATGTAGTACTATAGCAAAATGTGTGAGTATATCAGTAGGATTTCCAATCCCATATCTACCTACATTGTCTTGTTGATATAATTTTTTTTTTTTTGGATGAAATTGTAGATATAAAATTTTAAAAGTAGCATTGATGAAGCAAAACTATCAAAAGGGAAATTATCAATATATGATATATCGTTGCTGCATGGCATTGCAGGTGGAATGTTAAATAAGGTTGACCGATTAATAACTCCCATGGTGACTGTGGAACCAAGTCTTCATGATGTCAAAAGCAAATAGACATTACATCAAATTATCAAACTGTAACCATATATCAAAATCATATTTTGAAAGAATTGTTGATTGCTTAACATCCAACCATACAATGGACAATGAACATATATTTAGTCAGTTTACTTAATATAGGATTTACATTCAGTAAATAAGATTACATAACATTACCTGATGATTTCAACATGCTCAATCAGACCCGAGTATGCAAAAAAATTGTGCACATCCTTCTCGGTTGCTCTAGGTGATAAATTTGAAACTTCAGCAACGTAACCACTAGTGTACATGATTGCCAAGTGACTTAAGTCTCAAACCGGAAGATTCGGAATCAAGAAACCTGTGAAAAAGCAAGTAAATCAAATTCCACCAACTGAATAGAAGAAAAGAGAATGACCCCATACGAGTTCTTTCAATCACTTTAGAAATTCATAGCAAAGCTAAACCTCCCCTCTTACTCTTCATAGCAAACATTATCTATGAATTTGCAGTATGCTTGCTCAACACATATCAGCATTGGCACGCAGGACGATGTGCCAAATCACTACTTCACTAGTATTTTCGTCTTCGGTACTGACTCGAAGCTTCGGAGAAATAAAGACTTTTTTTCCGTACACTGTTTCAAGCCTCCGAAATCCCAAACTTAAGATTACACAGAACCAGAGTTCTAGATACTGGGTTTTATTTCAAAGATTAAAAACACACAAGCAATTAACGATATAAATAGGAAAACCTTACGATCTATATAAAAAAATAGAGCAAAAACCCCCAATTAGAATAAGCAATAATAGAGCAAAATCACACAAAGTCTATAGCAAGAACCCAAAAAGGAGACAGATAAAATCCCTGGATGTTGCAATATATAACCGAAAGAAAGACGAGAATTCGAAATTGGGAAGAAAGGAAGTGGGGGTTCACGTACGTACCAGTGGCTCTTGGAAGGAGATGAAGCAGAGAAGAGAATGAGAGAGAAAGAGTGTGAGAGTGTGTGTGTGTATAACGAATGATAGCGCCTAACCAATCCAAAATTGTGAGCACGTAAAGATGATTATGAATCCCACGCGCATGCCATTTGTCTTTGGGAGGATTGGGTTTCATTACACCTGTAATTTGATGACGTTTTCCAATGGTTTAAGAATTGAATAAGTGTTAGGTTTATGGTATGATCGATTTAACTAGTCGAATATTCGGTCAAACCGGATGTTGCAATAAATAATACATATGAATTATTCTTAATATATAAAATGACATCACTCAAATTTTAGGTTTCAACTTACATAATTTTGAAATTTTAAATTACATGACTTCTCAAAGTTTTAATTTTCAAGACTTGTCAAACTCTAAAAGAACTTGATCAAACCAAACATGAAATTCTTGATATTCATGGTTTCTAAATTTTAATTTTCAAGACTTTTCTAATTTTAATGTTTAAGATTTTTCTAATTTCTTTTTTAATGTTATTTTTTTTTCAATTTTTTATTTTTTTAAAAAATAAAATTGGACCGATTGGACCCCGGTTAAATCCGATCCAACTAGAATAACTATTTTTTGTCCAACCGACTCACTTTTATATCCGGTTAGCGGTTGGACTGGTCGGACTATCCGGTCCAAACAACACTAAGGGCACGTTCTTTACGCAGAAATGGAAATAGAAACAGATGCGAAAACGGAAATGGAATGCGTTTCCTGTATTTGTTAGTAAAAGTTTGGAAATGGAAAAGGAATGAGAATGTATTAAAATTATCACTTTACCCCTTATATTAAAATAATAAAAAAAAGAAAGTTATGATTATATCAAATCAAAGGGTATAATAGATATTTTATATTTTGTTTTTGTTTTTTTTTTAAGTTGATAGAAATGAAAAATTAAAAAATAGAAGAAATCCAGTGGACCCCACCCATTCCATGATCATTTCCCTTCCATTTTTTTGGTAAAGAACATGGCCTAAACGTTTTCATCTCAATACTTGGAGCGTGAGAATCACTGTCCTCTAGAGCGCGTGAGTGGATTTAGGAAATGCAAATGGCGGGGACTGTTGTTAATGGAGGTTGGTGGGGTTACCATATCAACAAAAATTTCACCCACAGAAACAAAAATAGTGGCTACAAAAAAGTTTGAAAACGATGTCGTTTTGTATTGTACGTGATTTGTTTATTTGGACTGTATTATTTTGGGTTGGGTTGAGATAGATTGGATTGGGCTGATCCAAAAACTCAGTTGACCCAATTTCCACACACTTGTTTTTAAAGATTTTTTTTTTTTGAAAATACTTGTTTTTAAAGATTAAAATATTAAATTAACATATTTTTAACAATCTATATATTGATGGTTATTAATAATTTCAAAAAATAAATTTTTTCAATGATTAAATTTTAACCGTTAAAACAAGTTGTTAAAAAACTAATATTAATATATCTTATATAAAAAAGTGTGGATATATTATTTTTGACAATATACGATGGTCATCGAAAAAATATTTCTGATAAAAGTATTACCAAAAAATAGTATCGACAAAAATTAATCGTCGAAAATATTATTATATTTTTTTTCACAACTTATTTCAACGGTTGAAATTTAATTTTGTAAAAGAAAATATCTTTTGTCAATACTTAAAATACTCAATTTTCTTGTAACGCGAGCACTCTATGGTTATTCTTTTCTTTTAAATTTGAGTACTTACAATTTCTTTTTAAGAAAATATATAAATCTGAAAGAAATGAATATGTTCCAAAATAAAATAAAAGAGGCATTTGTATAGACGCTACTATGGAAGCTTAGGGTATGTTTGGTAATAAATCCAAACAGTAAAATCATGGTATTTCACGATTCTCAAAAAAAATTTTACATCATATTTTATACATACCAAATATACTTTTTATCATGTTTTTTCTCTCTATCTCTCTCCTCACTTTTCTCTACAATACTTTCTTTTATTCTACAGTACTTTACTCTACAGTATTTTCTTTACAGTACTTTACATCCGTACATTTATACCAAGCATACCCTTAGTCATGAAAAGCTTCACACAAGAATTAGGTTGGCTTCATGGAGCAATGTTACAAGTTCTCCATGTCCTTGCTGCGAAAGCTGTAGAGAAATTAAACAAATATTCACATCATAAGAGATTGTAGAAAATCAGCGGCAATCTGGAATTCTTTCATAAATCCAAATATTAGAGCCTTATTTTATCTTTTGCCAACAAAAGAAGGTTAAAGTACTATTTTGGTCCTCAATGTTTGCATGAAGTTTAATGTTGGTCCTCAAAGTTTTTGTTCTTGGTCGATTTTGGTTCTCGAGCGTAACACCGTTAACTTTTTGTCGTTAAATGATGACGTGGCATGCTTATATGGCACACCCTCTCTCCTACATGTCATATTTTAATGACGTGACATGATACATCACTGCCACGTCACCCCAAATGATGATGATAATGATGATGTTGATGAAGGAGAGAAGATGATGATGTGGCAAATTTCATTACAAATGTGCGAGACTCACGGTCAATTTTGAAGAAAATTTGAGAAGATCTATTTCCTAGACTGTGATTTGGGATTAAGTGTATAATAATGCTTATTAGGCTGCCATATTCTATATGTAATGTTATGTTACCATGCCTAGTTAAAACTTAATAGGCTTTATGATCCTATTTGTATTAACATTTTATATTGGATAAGATCTGGATTATCATATACCAAAGTTTGGCAAATCTTAGTGCTGATTCACAACATTAGCACTGAACGAAATATTTCACTAGTTGATGGATCTAAATTATCCTAAACCCAGTCCGATTATTAAAACACTAATTTTAAGCAAATAAAAATAAAATTTAAAATAATATATATTTTTTATAATTATGTATAAGAATGGGCTAAGTCCAGACTTAGCTCATGGGCTTGGATAAATACCTGGACCATTGTAATGAGTAATAAAACATGTAGGCTTGGGCTCAAATCCAAAACCATATATGTAAAGCCCATGAACTTAAGCCCAAGGCCAACTCGACCAATGTACAGGTCTAATTATAGGTTGTGAACTTTGGGAATGTATTATGGGCTCAATAGTGCTTGGGAGAAGGGTTATAAAAAGGTGATAATTGAATGGACAACGTCAATGAGCATCCCATTACATGCCATAGACACATTTTAATTTGATCCTCTATGTTTTAGTCAGGTTTTAAATTAGTCCTTTATCTTTTTCAAAAGTTCTAAATTGGTCATTCCGTCCAAGTCCGTCAATTTCTTAAGTTAACTGCTGACGTGACATGCTAAGGTGGACACATAATCTCTCTTACGTGTATCAGATAGCTGACGTGGACTTAGACACATCAAAAACACCCAAACGACGTCGTTTAAGCCAAAAATAAAATCATGCTGAGAGGACCGATATGAAACTCTAAAGAAACATAAAGGACTAATATGAAACTTTAATAAAATATAAAGGACCAATATAGAACTTTTGCAAAATAAATGACCAATTTAGAACTTGGGTAAAATATAAAAGACCTAAATGCAGAGAGGGAGTAGTACTATATGGATCAAATGGGATTCAGTAAAGTTTAAGTGCATGAAGTATATTATCCAAATCGTCTAGTATTCGCACTGCAACATTTTCATCCAGTGATCTAAATTGTGCAACAGTTTCATATATTTTAACCATTCTATATACTTTAGCAAATTTGAATCCGGATCAAATATGGGTTGAGTAACACAAGGTTCAGTCCCTTTCTTCTTCCTCTTTTGTCGGTTCCAAACATTAATCTGCGGACTGCATGAGTTGTTCATTCAATCTCACACTGTCGTTACAACTTTGATGCAAGTTGCCAAGGTAAAGTCAAACTCTTGTATATATGGTTATGTATCTTCCTTCTTCCATGCCTATAATATTTCAATTATCACTAGTCCATTCAATTATGGATCCGGATTTGTTAAAATGCATGCGCATATATGGTTAAGGTGCATGAATCGCACAATTTGAGTCGTTGGATGAGTGTTGTAATACGAATACGAACACTTCATGCACTTATACTTTATTAGACCTAAATCCTTCAGACAATCTGATTCAGGACTAAATGTAATCACTTCTTTCTATAGAAATTCAAACCACACGCATCTTGCTAAGCTCGCAGTTTTTTCTGAATAAAATTATTGCTATCAATGAATAGAGAGAGATTGTAATTGTTGAACAAGAATTCGAATTCGGTGCTCTACAATATTGGACTAAACAAAAAAAAGAAAAAAAATCTTTTCTCTTTTTATTCAATCCAATACTGTACAATACCGGATCGAAAGTCATAGAGCGTACACACTCACGTACAAAGAAGAATTATGGACCGGACACAACTGTAAAATCACAAGAAGCAGTAATTCCAAAGAACGTGTCAGATTAATTGAAGTTGGATTCTTCAATGCATCACCTACGTAGAAGCCCATTAGGGTCCAAGTTTATAAGTTATAACCCATGCTATATAATATTATTACATCTAAAATACTATTTAGTCCTTAAATTGTTGGTTAAATTACTATTTAGTACTTGAATTTGGCAAAAATATTATTTAGTCCCTAAATTTGTAACTCTATCAACTTTTTAGTCCCCGAATTTGGCAAAAATACTATTTAATCCTCGAATTTGCAACTCTGTCAACTATTTAGTCCCCGAATTTGGCAAAAATACTATTTAGACCTCGAATTTATAACTCTGTCAACTATTTAGTCCCCTGACCGTTACCCGTTAGATAATCGGGCACCAGCTTATGTGGCACTGTTAAGTTCCTGGGCACATGCCACATCAACATTTAACGGTCACGTCAGCTGGTTATCTAATGGGTAACAGTCAGGGGGCTAAATAGTTGACAGTGTTTCAAATTTAGGGACTAAATAGTATTTTTGTCAAGTTTGGGGACTAAATAGTTGACAAATTAAAGTTGTAAATTCGGGGACTAAATAGTATTTTTGTCAAATTTAGGGACTAAATAGTTGACAGAGTTACAAATTTGAGGACTAAATAGTATTTTTCCCAAATTCAGGGACTAAATAATAATTTGACCAACAATTTAGAGATTAAATAGTATTTTAACTCATATTATTATTGACAGAATATGTCCTAATTAAAAAATGATTTGGTCCCTAATTTATTATTTTACCGATATTAATAATAATTTGGTCCCTAATCTATTCATGATAGATCTTTATTAGTGTGAGTCCCTATTATGACTTAAAAAATTAAGCAAAAAGTGCATTTCAAAACAATTGCATCGAAATTACAGGAAAACAATTATTTACACCGGA
This sequence comes from Senna tora, assembly GCA_014851425.1. NCBI lineage: Eukaryota > Viridiplantae > Streptophyta > Magnoliopsida > Fabales > Fabaceae > Senna > Senna tora. The sequence goes on from CM026272.1 coordinate 24,785,101, forward strand.
TCCAATAATTTATGAAACAAACTGAGTTTAGAACTCTTCAATTACTAACATTTATTAGTGGTCTATATGGAATTTACAATTGGTGATAAGGGTGAGAAAGAAATATAAAGAAGAAAAAGAATATTGGTGACATTTGAAAAATGTATGTCTATATATAGAGAGAGAGTGTGTGTAATTGAAGTTGCAGGGTGATGCATGTAGCACATGTAATAAAAGGAGACAACACAAGGAGATAGAACGAACCTAGTAGTACTAAAACTCGACAACGATGACACATGAAATGATCCATCAATATATATATATATGTTGCATATTTTAACGTGGATCAACGTACAACATTTGGAGTCACATTTGAAATAGTGATAACGGATAAGATACTATTTAGTCTTTGAATTGTTGATCAAATTATTATTTATTAGTCTTTGAATTTGTTAAAAATACTATTTAGTCCCTAAATTTGTAACTCTGTCAACTATTTAGTCCTCAAATTGGTAAAAATATTATTTAGTCTCCGAATTTGTAACTCTGTCAACTATTTAGTCCCCTGATCGTTACTCGTTAGAGTTGACAGAATTGCAAATTCATGGACTAAATAGTTGATAGAGTTGCAAATTCGAAGACTAAATGGTATTTTTATCAAATTTGGAGAATGAAATAGTAATTTGACTAACAATTAAGAGACTAATTAAATAATATTTTGCCTTTTTAAAATATATTGGAGTGATAAGAGATTAAAATTATGCACCAATGCTTCAATCATTTATATTTTTTTAATAATTAAATTTTGATCGTCGAAATAAATTATTAAAAAATTAATAATAATATTTTTAATGATCAACCATATAAATTATTTAAAAAACATTCATTTTTCTTGCTGTATGAAATTATTAAATCTTTAGTAAGATTTTTATTTATTTAAAATAATTTATCAATATTAATAAAATTTCACAAACTCACACTCATACAAACTCACAATACCAAATAGAGCATGGAATAATCTGAACATCCTCATGAGCCACCTTTTTAGGCTGTGTTTAGTACATAGATTAGAAGATGAAAAAAGGGTGGGATGAGAGCACTTTTTTCGCTTCTTTTTTTCTATCAAACAAACCTCACTTTTTGCAATTACGTTTTTGTCCTTAATTGTTTATTCAATTTTATTCCCTTCATATCACATCACATCATATTAACATGACATTTTCATTCTCTGTTCTTTTCCCATTCACATTCCCGTTCTCATTCACATTTCGTTCTCTTTTCTCCTTACCAAACACACCGATATTTATTTTGAAAGTAATTAATTAAAGATATTGTGAACGAAAATCAGCATGCGCCCTTATTAAACACAAATTCTGGTTAAATTAATGACTCCCTCTTCCTCGATCTTTTCAGTTCTCACTTATAATTTTTCTTTAAAAAAAAAGTGAAGGAAGAAAGTATATATATATATGAATTAATAAAGAGAAAAGTAGAGAGAGCGTTTGGTTGGACAAGAGCTACATTCCAAACTAAAATTTCACCATGTATCCGATTAAAGGAAGAAACTTTTTGTGTGGGTATCTTTTTTAGTTACTTGTCTTTCTCAATACTAAAAAAGATGCTTCTCTCTATACAAAAAAGAACCAACCATCCAACAATATTTAGATCAAATCACGTTCATGTCATATATATATATATACACTTCCCAATCCCCCCTCCTCCCTTTTTTTAAAAAATATATTCACTTTAATTTGTACAAACTTGAACCCAACTTTACCGACACAAAATCCCCCCACTTAAACAATCTTCTTCTTAATTAATTAAGTGCATGGCTTAATTAATCAATATAATATAATATAGGCCAAAGCACCATTTTATGATATATGTGGTCAAACTTTACACCAGTTTCTAATTTCGTTCTTAAACTTTGTTTGCAGTTAATTTTGTCTATACGATTTTGAATTATAATTAATTTCGTCTCCAAAGTTTCGAATTTTGTCCTAACGCCTAAAATCGTCTAAATTATTAACGACAAATAAACATTATTATTTCTTTCGTATTAAAAAGAAGAAAATTAAACATAAAGAAATAACGTCATCTTTACTAATAAGTTAACATATATATAGGGTAAAGTACTCTTGCTGCTTCCAAACTTTGTTGTAATGTTCATTCATGCCCCAACTTTTTTTTGTTCATGCCTACCCCTAAACTTTCAATTTTGTTTATGCCTACCCCTAATTAAACTTTCAATTTTGTTCATACATGCCCTTTTTGCTAACACCGTTAACTTGCTTGACAGAATGAACATTGCAGCAAAATTTGGGGGTAACAAGGGTACTTTATATATATATATATATATGTGTGTGTGTGTGTGTGTGTGTATAATGCTATGTCATCATTTGTCATTAATAATTTGGACAATTTTAAATGTTATGATGACATTTCAAATTTTGAAGACGAAATCAATTGTAATTCGAAGTTTAAAAACAAAATTAAAAATTGGTGCAAAATTTAGAGATATAAATAAAAATTGTTTTTGCATGTAATATATATATATATACTACATTTTGGGCATCCTGCCATGGAAGATACAACTTCTTAATTAATTAATTAATTTTATTACATGCATAATCTTAATTTCTTGCAAAATGCCCCACCTAGGCCTAGCTACCATATGGGGGTACCGTACGTACAAGCTAGCTATATATATATATATATTGGCCACCCTAATTAAAAATTAAATCAAGAAGAAGAAGTACTACACTCACTATGAGATCACTCATATTTATATATTGAATAAGAGATCACACATAAATTAAACATAATTGTGATTAATTAATTCATTCATTGGTTAATTAGGCTCCTAATGATGGTAGCTTCAGCACTATTTGTATCAATGGTGGTCAACAAGTGAGAGAGTCTCTCACTCAAGTCGTCCACTTCTCTGTGCAAGTTCCTTATGTAGTTGCACGTCTCCTGTAGGACCTTCGACGCTGATGCCTGCGCCACAAATATTTCAGGCCAGAGATCGAATTCAGGAGCTAATAATTAAGAGAATACAAACTCCTTATTATCCGTGCCATGCACGTCAGTGTCACTTCCCTCTGTATCATGTCCTTTCCCATTATGAGGAGCAGAGGAGTTTAGCTAGCTAGCTTTCATATAGTCCAACATACACAATCTCAAACTACAATGTACATTTTGTATAATTGTGATATATACACACACACACACACATATATATATATATATATATATGACTTGTGAGTGTAATGGTACGATCCACCAACATGTATATGTGTGTACTACGTACTATATTAGACCCACAAAACAGCGAGTTCAACTGTTCAACTTTCACCAATTGGTCCAAACTCTAACTATATACTATGATACTCATCATGCATACACTAATTAATTAGTCTATCTTTATCGATCTTTTTTATTGAAAAATGTTTGTAAAAAATAATATAATATAAAATATTATTTTTTTTTATCATTTTTCACTAAACTCTTGACACATAATAAGTTTATATATATATATATATATATATATATATATATATATATATGATTTATATAAATTTGAGTTGACCGGTCAAAATGTGAGACGTTTTGGACGTCTATAGAGTATAGAGATGTGCATATTATATTTTGGAATTATGTTATCCTTAATATCTGGGGTCAATCTCGGACTCCCCCTAAAATCTTATCTTTTTTATTATAATAATAATAATACATAGTTTATTTAATTAATTAATTAATAAATTACAAGTGGTGCACGAGGCATGTACTATAATTAATTAAGTTAATTAAAAACGAGTAGGAGACAACATGTGAAGCCTTCTAATTTATTAGCTCGTGCTAGCTAGCTAGCAAGCAAGCTAGCTTCATCTCAGCTTATGCAAATTAAAACTTTCTTAATTAATTATTATATTATATTTATATATAAGCTAAGTGTGATTGATTTTCTATTCTAGCTAGCTACAATATGTACTTGAACATATATATATATAAGAAATAATTAATATAAAAAATGAAATAGAAATTACGTGGTACCTTGTTGGATCGCCTATCGCGATTAATCTCAGGAACAAGTTGACGCAACTTGGAAACAAGTTCGATGATTTGTTCATCGGAGATTCTAGAAGACCCCGATTGCTGCTGCCTCGACCTTCTGCTAGACATGATCTATATATCGATGGATCACCCTCTCCTAGATTTAATTTGCACGTTTAATTTGGTTGATTAAACCAAAAATTAGGAAGAAATTATGTATTTTGCAAGAGAAGAGAAGGAAGGAAGAAATTGGAGGAAGAAGAAGAGGAAGAAGAAGGAGGAGGAGTAGGTGTGTGTGTAGTAAGTAGTGTGGGAAAAAAAAGGGTTTAGGTGTGGAGGAATGGAGAAAGTGATAAGAGAGATTTAAAGAGGAAGGGAAAATGGACCACAAGGGAGAGAGAGAGGAGAGAGAGTACAATAAGAACGACAGCGATGTTGGATGTGAGGAAAACAAGTGCATTGGAGAAAGCACTCTAGTAGCAGGCTTGTGTTTTCTTATTGGAGGTAATTCTGTTCGAAATACACATCAGGTTTATCACATTACAAGATACTAGTTTCTAATTCGTAGAGAGAAAGAGAGAGAGAGAGGGGAAGAGGGGTTTTTCTTTCTTTCTCTACTGCGTGTGTTCCCAATTTGGGGTTTGATCTCAAGTGGGATTATAAGAATGTGTTTGTTTTTAAGCTAACAAAGTGGGCCTTCTTGTACTTGTCTCTATAAAGCACCACCATGTGACCATACATAACATAACATACCCCATAACCATATATATATATATATATATATATATATATATATATATATAACTCTTTTTTTCTATTTCATATTAATATTTCACATTCTCTTTACTGATTAATCACACTAATTATGCTAGCTAGCTACTTAGTTTCATGTGAGTCAAACAACAACATATGTGTATGTATTACTTTACTTGGCACTGCTGACATGGCATCCATTGATTGGTCCATCCACAACATACACTCACATCCATGATCTCTAGCTATTATCCGAATAGGATTCATTACTCAATTTTTGTTTATCTCTCTTCACATACTACTTTCATTAGGTCAAAAGTTATACTTGTTACTTAGGGTGCAACTCTTTTTACTTAATTCAATTTAACACAAACGTTATACGATTTGACTATGACTTAACTCCTACCTGAACTTCTACTATGAAAAAATTTGTTGTCATACATTGTTCAACAGTATCCACAAGAGCAAAGTGTCATAACTAATTTCACGAGTACTATATGTATAACGGGTCCATTGTTATAAGTTGTGATCCTCCTAATTAACAAATAAGGTATCATTCTCATTCCTCTAAAGATCAAACTTGAGGAACGATAGTTAAAAGAACACATCCTAAATCTTAAACTCTAAACTCCTGCAATAGTGTATATATATATATATATTACATTGGATATATTGGATTTGGATCTCAGCTAGTGGGACGCTTCTTTAATGATGGATGAGATGACCTAAATGTCGTTACCATAATGATTCTTTTCTCTATTAAATCGCTATCTAAAGATTTATTAGGAATTAATTAATAAAGAGAAGGGAATTAATTAATTAAGATCCATCGATTGAAGGAAGGGAACATGGGTTTTGATTTTATTAGCGATCGACCAACAAGAACCAAAATCTGAGTGAATAATATTAATTTTTCATGTGGGTGCATGACCATGTTTGATGTTTGTGGTGCATGTACGTACATATAAATTTGAATAATTATTAATTAAGGAATTAAATAGTTGATGATGGATGGATGGATCTTCATCCTTGTTATTAGAGACAGAACTACGTGAGTAAGCCTAATCTGATGGGTCACATGGGTATTTCCCTCATGCACACGACATGCCACGTGGCAAGTGTTGAGGGCCATGCATGAAGTATATATATATATATATATATATATATATATATATATATGTATATACCTCTATATACAATCTTTTACATATTTACTATCAAGATTATGTTTGGTATATAAATTAAATATACGGATATAAAGAGAATAGATGTAAAGTTGAATAATATAGAGTAAAGGGATGTAAAAGTTAAAAAAAAATGTGATGTAAAGTTTATAGAGTAAAGTATTGGAAAAGACTAAAATGCACTTTATAATTAAAGGATTTTTTGGTAAGTGAGAAAGTAATTAGGAGGGGTATTTTCGACATTTCTCCTTCCGCCAGAGTCAAAGGATGAATAGTATTTTACATGTAAAGCATACCGAACTATATAAATTTTTGGAATCTGAAATTTTGTTTCCTTTCCCTTCATTTGCAAGTATACCGAACATAGCCTCAAGAGTTCTCCAATCAAAATAACAAATGTAAAAATTATTTTTTAAAAAGAATCATGCACGTGTTGGTCTTTAATAATAATTTTATGATAAAAATATAAAAATTGCAGTCAAGTTTTTTTCTTATATATATATCATAAGATAAAAGATCGAAGAGGGGTTTTAACTTTTAACCAATGTAATATAATACAGATTATAAGGAGTTTGTATTCTCTCAAGAGTCATCTCCTGAATTCTGATAATTTTAATTCATCGAAGGATGTGAATGAAGCATAATATATTAAGATGATTCGTCTCCAATAATAAATCCAATTATACTAAAAATTAGTCATCAAATCTATTTTGGTGATATCATATCCTCCCTAGCCAATAGACCAAAATTAAAGAAGAGGGGATTTAATTTTCCAAATGAGGCATATATATATATATATCGGAAATTTCTATGGTATTGTGAGCAGCATCACGTGTAGCTATAAAAATTAGATGACCCCTCAATGAGCCTTTGAGGGGACCTCTTTCATACTAGCCATCTATTTCTGTCTCTCTCACTCTCTCCCGCTAATATACTATAATATATATATATATATTTATACTTTACATACTATTTTTCTCATGTTCACATTATTTTTGCTGACCACAGGCATTTCAGTTTAAACCCATTTAATATTATCTTAAGCATCTGGTCAGGAATTCGATCTTTAGTAGTACGTATAGAGAGAGTTTATCTAGCTAGCTAACACTAAAATCCTATTTCAAAAAATCTACGATACGAAAAAATTAGTCACTGTGATTGACGTTGAATAACTTGGACTCATAAAAAAAATATTAATCTTTTTCATTACCCACTAACCAATCTCAATTAACTATATGTATCATGCATGCAACATATATATATATATATATATATATATATATATATATATATATATATATATATATGCTACTACCTATAGCTATCCTGGTTACTCTATATCTCAGCTTAATCATATTAATTGAGTTGCAAGAGTCTATTAATTAATTGTGGCAGTGGATTCTGCCCCAACAAATCATTAGAACTATAAATTGGTGAATATATATATATATATATATATATATATATATATATATATGCATGCATGAAGAGAGACTTAATTAATAAATAGGAAGCACAAATGAGACATGAAATATTTGATAAGGCACACAGCCATTGGAGTAGAGATGTTAGTTAGTGCAAGTGATATATATATATATATATATATATATAAGGCGTTTGATGTTAACTCAGTAGTAGTCCCAATATATTAATGGAGTGAGGTTATTTAATTAATGTACCAAGAACACACGCAACTATATAGCTACATTAGAATAGATGCACTATGGTCCTACTCATTTATGACTTGTTAGGTTTCTGAATTATATATATATATATATGAGGAATTTGTAAACTTATGTGGTTTATTTATAATAAGCTTCCTATATTTTTTTAAAAAAATGTCATCTTAGCACACTCCCACCTTATGAATTCATCTCCACGTGACTTTAAATGCTTTATTGGATGTTAAATTTGAGATGTATTTATAAGGTGACACACTAAAATGACATTTTTTACACAGACATACAAATTTATTTTACGTTTAATAAAACATTTAACAACACCGCACCGTTATTATTTAACGAATTAGGTATGTTATGTTACATGTTCCGTTAATAACTAATAGCTTTAGGGCTAACTAGCTATAACTTTCTTCATCTTTTAGGAATTATAGTAGTTAGATTGCTAATATTTTAAGCAACAAAAGTAAGTTTATAATAATAATAATTATGTAACTAATGTTATATATATATATATATATATATATAGACATTGAAAATTGAAACCTGAGGAATACCTTTTGCTTGGTGAATAAGGGGGAAAAGAAGAAAACATTTTTGTTTCTTAGGGTATGGGTCTTGGGATATAGTCTTATAAATATATAAAAATGTGAAAGGACTACTAATTTTATTTATTGCACTGGCTTTTACAAATATAGTCATCCAAAAATTTGAAAAAATGGGAAGAATATATTTGTCCTAAAAGTTTGGGAAAGTGAAGTATTATTATTATTATTATTATTATTATTATTATTATTATCTTTTCTTAAATGTGGCTCTAGATCTTTTGCTGTTCAAAGTTATGCTGCTCGATTTAGTTACGATTGTTAAATTGAACAACACAACTTTAAACAACAGAGAATCCGCGCACCTCTACTTTACCTATAAGAAGTAAGAGGAAGTGCATATGTAGACAATTCTTGCTCATATATGAAATCTTTCTATATTTTTCAAATTTTCCTACCATTTCTCTTTAATATTAATGCATGTCAAGCATATAAATGTCTTATGGGATATATATCTATATGATCTGCACATGGACTTGGCCCTCTAAGCTTTTATTATTATACCAACTATCTAAAATGCATGCATTTTGTGGACCTAGATCCACCCTAGCTAATAATGTAAGTTTCTTTGAGTTATTGGTTTGTTGATATCACATCAAAATATAAAATAATTAAAAATATATATATAATATGAGAAGAGGGGATCAAAGAGAGAGAAAAAAAAAATAAAGATAGTACCAAATATTTAATTTATTGTTATTTTAAAGGCAAGATTAATTAAAGCACTTTTTTATTCCCAAATTAAATGGTATTTGTAAATTTTGTTCCTAAACTTTTTTTAATTACTATCAATAATATTGTGTCCCCAAGTACTTTCAATTTGCAAGCAATGTTCCATTTGCTCGAACGCAGTTCAAATCTGTAAGCATAATTGTTCACGTGACTTTGGCCAAAAAAAAAAAATTGTTCACGTGACAACGTCCAATGCTGACTATGTAGATATAGTTAGCTGATGTTGTCAATTTTACTCTATAAAACATGTTTGATATGCCTTCCTTATAGGGAAACTGAGGTGAAGTGAACTTGCTGCATGTTTGTTATGCCTTCAGCACAAGGAAGGTGAGCTGAAGATTCCCTCTGTAGACGGAACCTTGCTTCCCTCATGAAGTAGAGGGAAGGTAAGGTGAGGTTTGGTTTAAAGACCAAAATGCCCTTAAAAAATTTGTAGCTTTTAAAAAAATAAGGGCAATAAAGGTATTTCACATACTTTTATTTTCCATTTCCCTATCTTCTTCCTACCATACCAAACAATATTACTTTTACATTCCACTTTTATTTCCCTGCATACCAAACATACTTTTTATCACTTACTTCCACTTCCCACTAAAACACTCACCGGATATCAAGCGCCTCCTAAATGTTTCTACCTACTATCAAATTCATACATTTTTATAGTTTATTATTGATGGTGCTAAAATTGTCATTCAACTTTTGGTTTACGTTGAAAAAAAGTCCATGTAGCAATATGAACACAACTCATTACGTGAGTAGTTATTATAACAATATAACACATGAGACCACATGCACCCTCTTACCATGAAAAAAATAGGAATCAACAAAAAGAACACGATGGAGACCACACTAAAGAAATCACAATTTTCATTACTTTGTGCAAGCAAAGTGATAAAGGACATATATATATATATATATATATATATATATATATATATATATATATATATATATATATAAGTCAACAATTTACATTAAAGTTTTCAAATTATTGTGGATTGGACATGTCAGATAATTTTTGCATCTCCAAAATCTTGAGTTTTTGGAAGTACGAGAAGTAACTAAAACCGCATATTATTCTCTAACAATCACAAATAAGTCGTCTTCTTCCAATAGTTGATGTCAAAGTTAATTTGAAAAATCATGACACTTGTATAATTACCACTTTGTATAACTCAAATTGAAAGAAATTGACAATGCATGCAAGGAAATTTTTTTTCCCTTTTATCGTTTTTGTTTCAAAATTAATTAAGGTTATGAGTTAGATACTTAGATTATGTATATATTCATAGTCAATTAGGAATTGTGTTCATATATATATAATTGGCACATAAATATTTTTCAACAAAAACCAAATGTTTGAGGACAATAATTTTAACAGCATCAATAATAGACAATAACTTAGGGCACGTTTGCTTAGTAGAAAGGGAGAGAGAAAGGGAGAGGGAGAGGGAAAGAGAATGGGTTTGATGTGTTTGGTAGTAAAAATTTAGAATGGAAATGGAATGGGAATGTATTAAAATTACCACTTTACCCCTTATATTAAAATAATAAAAAAAGAAGAAGGTTAGGATAGTGTCAAATCAAAGGGTATAATAGACATTTTATATTTTTATTTTTAATTTTTTTTAAGAAGTAGAAAGGAAACCAAAAAGTAAATGTGGGTACATTCCATTCCCATGTAAATTCCTCCAAGTGAACGGGCACTTAATGTTGGGGAGAATTGACAACATTAGCTAACTATATATTTACATAATTAGTATTTGCCGTCAACAATCACATTTGTATATACTATTAATTATTTAGACAAAGCTAGAGTGAAAGATAACATTACTTGTAAAATTAAAGTTGATAGGCACAATTGACAACAAACAAAGTTTTGAGTCAAAATTGATAGAGATCTTAACATTTGGAGACCAAAAAGATACTTTTGACTATTTTCAAAAAATTATATGCACATAAAAAAATTATAGAAAAGATTATATGCACATAGTGGATGTGAAATCTCTAATTAATATATATATATATATTAAAATCATAAAGTATATATTTCAATGATTTTGATATGACTGCATTAAAAATATAAATTTTTAGTAATGAAAATAATTTATAAGTTTTTCATAGTTTTTAAAATACTCATATTAATGGAAAAAAAATACTCAATTCTATCAATATAATAAAAAAATAATTATAGCTTTTAGACATTTCAAATAAGAAAAAGGGCTAAAAAGAATATTCAAGAATTTTACTACTTTCTAAGGTTAATAAGTTACCTACTTTAATTTATTTATTTTTCATTATTTTAATTAACAAATAAAAAGGAAATAGAAGTTACAAAAGAAAACATTTCATTAAATATATGTATATATAAATTTAAAAAATATATCTATGTAAATTTTTTAAGAGAATGACCTTCTTTAAAAAAAAATTTGTCTCTTATTCTCATTGTTACGAGAGAAAATTTTTATATTCAAAATTCTAAAGAAGACAATTTTCGCATATCTCTAAAGTTAAGAGTTTTGGAGGGATAAATGTTTTTTTTTTTTTATAAATGTTTAGTATTACGAGAATAGAAGAAAAATACTGAATTTTTAACACTTCTATAATAATATACTTTTCATGTAGGTTTTGAGTTAAATTTATAAAAGAAAGGCTAAAGTACTATTTTGGTTTTCAATGTTTCAAAAGTTTAATGTTGATGTGGCAGTGATATGTCATGCCACGTCATTAAAATATGACACGTAGGGGAGATGGTGTGCCACAAAAGCATGACACGTCATCATTTAACGACAAAAAGTTAACGGTGTTACGCTCGAGGACCAAAATCGACCAAAAAATAAAACATTGAGAACCAACATTAAACTTTTGAAACATTGAGGATCAACATTAAATTTCATACAAACATTGAGGACCAAAATAATACTTTAGCCTAAAAAAAAGTAACATGAATATATATATATATTTTTTTTGCCATGACTTAATTTTTAAAGTACGTAATAGATTGTGAAAATTAAGATTCTACAAATATTTCAAGGGGCGCCCTAATACTCTAGGGGAAAAAATTTTGCAATTTTGATTCGTGAAAATTTCAATATATACTTAGTGATATATAGTTGTTAATTATTTCTGCCTATTGCTTTATCCTTTAAATAGTTCAAAGCAAGCTTTAAATATTTAAGGGATATATAGAAGTGTCTATAATTACTTGTAATCCTTCATAAAACCTACGTAGTGTCAGCATAAAGGCAATAACTATAATCCAAGGAGTGTGGTTGAGTGGAAGGGACTCATTCATCCTTAATCAAGTGTCAGGGGTTCGATTCCTGCCTTGGTTATGGAGCAGCTTTAAATCCTTGGGCCAACTGTCCCACCCTTCGAGGTGCCTACAATTCAACGAGGGGATTAGTCACTATGCTCGACAGTGAATACTCTAGTCTAGACCAAAAAAGGCAGTAACTGTACTGGCTAGCATTTTGACAATTTAAATCTTAAAATATATTAATTAATGCGATATAGCATAGATGATAAATAATTTATATCCTTTTAATCATCACTCTCAATACTAATTATTTTTTGAAGGGAAGGGTAATGAAGTATCATTTGAATGCCAACCCTATGTCACATAATATATCCACAAAATTAGTCATAAAACTCGTTTGATAGAATATACGGGTTCAAGGTTTCAAATTGTGGTCCGCAATATTGTTGTTGCGGCACTTGCCGCAACCGCATCACACTGCAATTGCAATGTGATGCAGCTTCGCATAGAAACGCTACAACAAAACAATAATGCGGCCACAACTTACCACAAACTTAGCTCAATGTTGCTTGTTAAGAAATAAATTAGATAAAAAAATGAAGGTAGTATATATTTGATGCATTTAATGTTACAATATATATATAAATTCGTTTTCATAGTTTTAATAACTATTAAAAAAATCACGACCGTAACCCACATTATAGCGGCTATAATAATACTCGATCGCAATCGAAATAATTTGCAACTGCAATTTAAAACCTTCACTACAAAAAATTTGACATTCGGTGGCGACTTTAGTCGCCACCAAATGCTAAATAGTCGCCACTAAAAATTTTTGGTGGCGACTTTTAGGTCGCCACAAGTCCGCCACCTATAACTTTGTCGCCAAAAGTTTCGGTGGCGACTAAATGTGGTCGCCACCAAATATATACTTTTCAGTGGTGACTTTTGTCGCCACTGATGTAGAACAAATAATGCCATGACATATCTTTTAGTGGCGACCAAAGTCGCCACTGAAACATGTCTTTCAGTGGCGACACTTGGCGCCACCAAATGTATAGTTTTCAGTGAATACCACATTTTCAATGGCCGGTGAAGACCTCTACGATCGCCCGCTGGACCATCGTCGCCGGCCGCCAGATCTCCACTTCCATGACCACCTTATATTTTTTTTTAAAATGGCGCATGGACGGATTCGAAGGCGGGACATGATGCTGATGCATAGTATTGTCTACAGCAACCACTGAGCCATATATTACTTTTTGTTATATAATTTCATTCTAATATATTTATTATGTTTTCTACCTTCGGTGGCGACTTTCCAAGGTCGCCACTGAATGTGTTGAAGGGTTAGACGTTTCAGTGGCCACTTTTTGAAGTCGCCACCGAATGTAATGAAGGGTTAGATGTTTCGGTGGCGACCTTTCAGAGTCGCCACCGTATGTGTTGAAGGGTTAAACGTTTCGGTAACGACTTTCCAAGGTCGCCACCGAATGTGTTGAAGGGCTAGACGTTTCAGTGGCGACTTTCTGAGGTCGCCACCGAATGTGTTGAAGGGCTAGACGTTTCGGTGGCAACTTTTCAAGGTCGCCACCAAATGTAATGAATGGTTAGACGTTTCGGTGGCGAATTTTCAAGGTCGCCACCGAATGTGTTGAAGGGTTAAATGTTTCAGTGGCGACTTTCTGAGGTCGCCACCTAATGTAATGAAGGGTTAGACGTTTCAGTGGCGACTTTCCAAGGTCGCCACTAAATGTGTTGAAGGGTTAAATGTTTCGGTGGCGACTTTGCAAGGTCGCCACCGAATGTAATGAAGGGTTAGAGGTTTCAGTGGCGACTTTTCAAGGTCACCACTGAATATTGTTCATTGGGTGACGACTTTCTCTTGTCGCCACCAAAAAGATATAAGAAACATAAATGGTGGTGACTTTATTTAGTCGTCACTAAAAAGTAACTTTCAGTGACAATATTTTTAGTCGCCACCTATTGAACAATTTTTTGTAGTGCTTGCAAGGTCAATTGACAAAAGAGAACATTTTGTAATGAAACGTGTAAGATATATGAATTGAAGTAATTCCTCTTCTTTACCAACAAAGAAAAACTTTCATAAAAGAGTGTCGTACTTTTTACTAATAAAAATTCGTAATTAATGGCATCAAATTAGTTTCCTTTATAAATATATTAAAGGTGAAATAATGAAAAGAAAAATTATTAAAACAATTACCATATGGAAACTCCACACGAATTAATTAAATCTTTAATTTGATGAGAAAACTTCTTTTTTTTTTTTTTGCTTTATATGGTGGCTTGGCAGAATTGATAGAGAATAATATAATGTGATAGTGTCATGTAATTAAGGTGAGAGTTAGACAAAGAAACTCCATTGTATAAATGAATTAAAGTTTATTACTCGATCATTTTGTGCCTATCTTTCTTTTTATAAGATATCATGATATTTGAATTAAATATATTCAAATTCATCAATCTTCGATTCTACCTCTTGAATTCCTCGAAAATCTGAAATTAGTAATATTAAAAAATTAGGGACGAGAAAGTCAATATAATTAAGCATCTATTTCACAATCTCACTCTCTCACATCTAAATTCATATAGTTAGGGTGGAAATAATCTAATCAAATTAAGAGAGTTAAATCTAAAAGAGACTAGCTAAATATATTTTATAATATAGAAAGAATATATATAGTTAATACACCTAAATCAAAACTTTTTTTATGAATTAATAGTTGTTAAATAGAGAAATGTTATCTCATATGACTTTGGGTCACGAACTAGTTCAAAATTCAAAAATAATTATTTTTATTTATAAAGATAAGGTTATGAATAATTTGACTTTTTTCATATTCTACTTAGTAAGAGTCTCGTATAGACTATTCTGTTTTAGTCAATAAATAGCAAATTTTCTATAAAAAAAAAGGAACAAGTTTGGGTCCCATATATATCTATATATAAGAACTTTCTTGGTAAAATAGTAGTAATTGACATGATCAATTAATTAAATGTTTTTTTAAGGGTCAAAAAAGGGGGTAGGATAGGCACATGAAGATGATGCTGTGGACTCACAAAAAATCTAAAGCCGACAAGAAGTTAGAAGTTAGAAATCTGTTGGAATGCATGATAATGAACAATCAAATAAGATTAGAAAGAAAACAAGGAGAGTTTCAAACCACTTTATAACCATATTGCTTTGCCTCCCTATGTCATGGAAATGCATGCGTACGAAAAAAATATATATGATAGTATTGAACTTTAATATATTTTTTCAATTACTTGGTTCTAGAGATGATAATCTTACCCAGACCCAACGGGTACCCGAAAAATTTACCCGTTGGGTCCAGGTCTGAGTATTGGAAAAATGAGTCTGAGTCTGAGTCTGGGGATTTTAACGGGTAAAAGTCCGGATTCGGGGACGGGTAAGGGTGTATTCACCTCGGATCCGGTGATATAATATATATATAAAAATATTTTATATAAAAATATATTATATATCATATCAAATTGTGTGATTGAAGTTTATTTTTCTTAAATTTGAAAATAATTAAATTTATTAATGTGTGTTCAATACTTGTGATTAAAGTACTTGTGATGAAAGTAGCAAATTTTGTAGAAAAAATAGTAAATTTTCGGGTCCGGGGCTGGGTCCGAAGATCTAAGTATTCGATGGATCCGGGGACGGGTATCAAATTTCATACCCGGTCGGGGACGGGTCCAGGGATGGAGAAAATATTAACTACCGGGGCCGGGGATGGGGAATGCAGTATCCTACCCAGACCCTACCCATTGCCATCCCTAGTTGGTTCTTAATAATGTGAGTTTTTAATAACATTAACAAATGACGCTATGTGATTGGAAGAAAATATCGAAGTTCAATAATACTATAATACTGACCTTTTATCCCATGTGGACATGCATGTATAGCATAGATATTCGATCCTACTTTAATTAATTCATTAATTACTTGAATTTGAAGAAACTTTTGCCCTAGCTAGCTTTCTTTTTCAGGTCCAAATCCATGGGAAAGTGTAATTAATAATTAATCCCACGCTTAAGTACTTTTGATGATTTTTTTAGAGACCTAATAATCATCATAAGTCCTTTTTTCCCTTCTTTATTAAAGAGTAAAAATAGGAAATTAAGGAGAGCACTTTTGGATGTCCGACAATTAGTTAAAATTTGTCTTAAACACATGCCTCAAAGTTGTTCAACACAAATTATTAGAGAGAGCTATATTTATATATAGAACTTTATTATTATTATTATTATTTTTATTTTTATTTTTTCCTTTGGGTACACTACACACAAACTCATTCTTCACTAGTGTGGAGGAGAATCAAAATTATTAATTATTGAACTTTTAATTTAATTAATTGGGATGTCCAAGAGATATTAGGGATTTCTTGGAACCAAAGCTGCCCTTGAGCACCACAAGATATATCACATCATTGTCTATATGCTTTGACCCAAGTTTTGTGATTTTTAATTTCAACCATATATATAAAAGCTTCTTGTTCACACTCATATTATATTATTATTATTATTCATTATTTATTGTGCTAATTAAGTTGTTTCTTTTTCTTTTCCTAAGATTGAGATTTCATTTTCCAAAGTGATGGACTTGGTTTGTGTCTAATAGAAAACAAAAAAAAACAAAAATCATGTTGGATGGAAGACTAGACATTATTGTTTTGTTTCAACAAAGTTACTGTTTTGGCTCAATAACCAATCACTTTAATTTGTCATGTTCACTCGTACGATAAACCAACACTCTTTTGTGAAACTCCTCCATCATATATATATATATATTAAAATAATAAAATTATGTAATAGAAAGTTATATATATATATATATATATATATATATATATATATATATAGATTGTCTCAGCAATCGGTCCTACAATACTAAAAAAAAAATTAGTCATTGATTTTTGCACTGGTTGATACCTTGATCCAAGACTAGAAAATCGTTGTGGGGTTGTTCACATTGGACTAATTGGATAAGTTAAATTGTAGAGTAATGTTATAGAGCTATCAAGAGCTTAAGCTCACATTCTGACAGTCGTTGGATCTGTTTGAAGATTTGTGCCAAATTATTTTTTTTCTTTTTAAACTATAAGATGACACAGATCTCAAGACAGATCCAATGACTTGCAACTGGTGAGTTTGAGTTATTGATAGCTCCAAATACTTATCCTAAAGTGCATTGTGGTTGAAGTACGTATGAAATGCATGATCCGCACTGTATCTGACACTAGCAAATCGTTGCTACAGGGTCTTCCACACTGGACTTGAATCCGTTAAAGTGTATTTATTGTGACCGAAGTGTATGATGACACAATCGAGACCGTCGGATAAGAGTGTTGCAGTGCGAACATAGATCTCGTTTCTCATTCAACAACCTATATCTTACATTTCACAGATGATTCACACTTTAGCAGATCTGTGTCCCCACATACTCCACTCCACAATCAACGTAGGCTAAACCTCATATGTATATTATTAATATGAGTTGAAGAAAGTGTTGGAAAGGAAAATGGCAAGGCATTCATTATATGGAGGCATTGATTTGTTGGTTAAGTTATGTGTTTCTTCTATCTGGAACAAAGCAATACCAATAAATTGATTATGCTTATTACTTGTTTATTTATGTTTTGTTGGGTTTATTGGATTTCCATAAACTGGGCCCTTCAAGATTTGAGAATTAGGGTTCTTTAAGGATCTTATAAACCCATTAGGGCCCATATATATAGAGGGTTTGAAAATGAGAAGAACATTAGGGCCCATTTATTCTGTAAAAGCCCAATTCCTTCCTACTTAACAAGCACTTACCCCAATAAAACACACCTTTTTCTTTTGATTTTCTATGTAAATAAAGAAGGGGATTATTAATTCAAATTATGTTATAATTAATTATTTTCTTTTGTTGGGTATGTAATTTTGGGAATAAAGATGTTCAAATTATTTGGTTTTCTCTAAATATTCTCAAGAATATTTTATAACATTTGTAGAAATATTTCATTCATATGCTTGGTTCAATCACAATATTCTTCTTAGGAATTATAAACAAATTTATAAAAATACCCTTGATGAATTTGCCCAAAAAGTAAATTATTTAAAAAAAATATATTAATGACAAAAAAAATGTAATGGCTCACAATAGTAATAGTGATTAGTGAAGGTGGTGAGGAATTGGATAAGCCATAAATCCAATTATGAGGACGACTATGCCATACTTTCTCATCAGTTTAAGGGTTATTTGAATGTGATGGGAATGGAAATAGAATAAAAATTAAAAAAAAAAGACTATTTTATTTTTATATTAAAATATTAAAAAAAGTAAGGACAAAAATATAATTTTATTATACTACAAAAAGTCAGACATGTTTGACGGGAAGAATTTGTAAAAAGTAAGACCATTTTACCTCCAACATTTCACTTAAGAAATAGCCCCTAAGTATACATGCAAATGTCCTTCTCAAGCTTCCCACAACCTTAATCTAATTGAGTAAAAATAAAATGAATATTTGAAAAATTATGGAAATGTCAAATTCCTGAAATATAATAATTTTTTGAATATTTTTTTAATCTATATATCAATTTCAAATTTGAGAATTATAGTAACCATTAGTGAAAATTTCAATGGTTCATAAAATGAGAAGAGAAGGAAAAAAAACACACACACACATATATGTGTGTGGTTGTTTTTCTTTCTCTTTTGTGGCCCTATAATATAATATAACTAAGAGACCAGTTGAATAAAAAGTAAATTATTATTTTGATCATTAAATTATGTAATTTATGTTAATTTAATTTTTAAAAATGATATTTATATCAATTTATCCTTTAAAAAAATTTCTATCACTTATTTAATAGATATTTGCAGTGCTTAGAAGTCAGTGATGGAATTAGTTATTGTACTCGATGGTAAATATTCTTATGAATTAAATTGAGATAAATTATATCGTTCAAGAATTGAATTTAAAATTTACGTCTTTCGTAGATTAAATTGAAACAAATTATATTTTTCGAGAACAAAATTGACACAAATAACATATTTTAGAGACCGAAATGATAATTTACTTTAATTGGGCAATCAAAAGCAGGAGGTTGGGTCACATTGTTACATCAAATAATATTAAACACACCCACATACATAGAGACATACACCACATTATCATCAAGCTGTTCATAATTGTAGCAACCAGACAAATTACTCAATTTAACAAATCAAAAAAATGATATTAGACGCTATATATTTATTATTCTTCCATATCTTTCATTCAAATGGAGCTTCTTATTCTCTTATGTGTGGCCTTTTATGGATCATCTCCCATTATCTTATCCACCAATCCATCTTTCAATCGCTGTTTCCTAAAATTATTGCTCGCTTTGTGCCTTAATAATAGAGAGAAATACACGCACATACCTTTTCAACTTCTGGTGACCTGCACGGGAAGAATCACGATGAGAGAGTAACCGTACGAGAGTATTAGCATGTTTGTACACGGATTCGGTCAATCGTGAGAGAGGGTAATATAATTGACTGATGTGACGGTACGTGTCAATCGAGGGAGGTCGACCGGTAGGTGGATACCGTATCGTATTCCACCAGAGCCCAGAAAGTTAAATTCCAAAAATGCATTAACAGGAAATAAGTGGAAAGTCTCAGAGATTTTATTACTCACAACAAGAAAGTGTGTCAGATTGAGAAGAGAAAGGTTTGAAAAATTATAAGCAGATTCAATGTCACAAGAAATTAATTTGGTGTGGGTGTGGGGTCCCTTTTCTAATGAATAAAATAGATGAAGCCAGAAAGAAGAACAGTAATTGTTTGTTGTGATTTAATTTAATGTTTTATCATCTTCTTCAACCTGGAATGGCAGAGCCAGAAAGAAATACTGTTGAATTGCCTAGGAGTAAAATCAATATGAAATGAATGCCAAATTCCAGTTGAGCCATATATATATATATATATATACTAGAGGTTTCGCAACGTACCGCGCATATATTTTGTTTTTTGTTTTCTTAAAAAAATATATACGATAAAATTATTATTATGATTTAAAATAATAAAATATTAAATATTTGATAATTTTTTAACTTTCAAAATATAATATAATAATTATATTTTAAATAATATATTAAATTATGGGAATTTATTTATTGAGAAGTTATTTTTAGTGGGAAAGTTATTTTTTTGGTATCACAATTTGCTTGTGTGACACCAAAAATTCCAAAGTCATATATATATAGATATAGACTAAAACGTCATTTTAGTTCCTCACAAATACTTCTTCCTATCAATTTGGCCACTCCCATGCAGATTTGTTTTGTCAATTCGCTCCCTTAGACATCAAAATATTATCGATTTGGTCCCTCACATATTCATATTGTCAATTCAATCCCTTATTAGTTGGCTGATCCTTTAAATACTTTAACCGAGTTGATTATGTGTGTCGTTAACTGCGGAGTCCTTACTAACCAAACTTGTTCAAATTTTATATTAATCAACAGTTAAGTACACACATCAATTCTATTAAGCATTTAAAAGGTTGGCTAACTGAGGGATCAAATTGATAATATTTTGATATGTGAGAAACTAAATTGACAAGGCGAATCCGTGGTGTGAGGGACCAAATTGAAAACATTTTGATCTATATGAGACCAAATTAAGAAAGATTCACCGCTAGCTAACGTACAAATCCGGTAAAGTACATTAATTACACACTTTGAACCGTTGGATGTAAGTGTAACCATTATTATACAAACACGAATTTCGATTTTCATCTAACGGTCTAGATCGTGCACTTCATGCACTTGCACTTCATGCACTTGCACTTCACTGAATCCAAATCTGCATGGCGGATATGGTTGAGAATTCAAATTCAGACATGGGCTAGCTGGAGAGTCTTCAGAATCAGACACTTCCCATCATTAACAGTAAAATCATTATTCGTGTCTGCACTGCAACACTCACATTTGACGGCCCGCCCAGATCGTATACTTCATACACTGTAACCATACTCTACAGTAGCGAAACCAAGTTAAGCCAATACCACCCCCCACAAACAAAAAGCTGAGACGTAATTTCCTCTTCCATGTACCCTACAAGAATCTAACTTGAATACATGTAGGACCCACGCTAACTGCAAGTTTCTGTATATCTATATTACTACCATGTCCTTTTGCTTCACATGATGCACCTTTCTTCCATCTTCTTCCTCATCTTTCTTTCTTCTAAAACTTGCATCACCAAATTGTACTATCACTTAATGGAATACTCCTTTTGTGGCAACATTCATAATAATGGGCTTTTGTAAATTGTAATTCAGAAAATTAGTGTTCATTACCCCCAAAATGTGATTCAAGGATTAGCACAAGCATGAGGACTTTGATATTCCCACCCATAGAGGGAGACAAAAGGAAGAAAACAAAGTTGTACGACATCCAAAACAGAAAATAAAATCATCATTTTGGTCACTAGAAAATAAAATATGTGTCACAATTTAGTCTCTAAAATATGACAATATCACAATTTAATCCCTAAACGATATAATTTGTTTCGATTTAGTCCTTAAAAGATGAAAACGTCAAACTTAGCCCCTAAAATATGTAATTTGTCTTAATTTAGTTCTTGCCAATCTCCATTAACATAAAAGGGCAGCTCCTTTGCACGAGGCTCCCGCCGTCAAGTGGGGTTTGGGGATGACCATTACTCTTACTGTTCTGCAAGCAGAAGAACAGTTTCTAAGATTTAAACCCGTGACTATAACGACCGCCTCGTGAAGAGTTGGGAGTCGCCACCAAGTTTTTGTCCTTAACTTGGTGGCGACTTCCGACTCTTCACGAGGCGGTCGTTACAGTTAACTTAGTGGCGACTCCCGACTCTCAACAAGGCGGTCGTTAAAGTAACCATCAAATTACATGGCAGCAACCTTATAGTTGATCCAAGGCTCACCTCTGGAATCTTCATTAATATAAATAACGTAAAAGTACTTAAGGATTAAATTGAAACAAATTACATCTTTCAGGGACTAAATTGAGACGAAATGTATCTTTCAGGAACTAAATTTGTAATTTTCTTCTTTCAAGAACTAAATTGAGACAAATTACATCTTTCACGGACTAGATTGAGATAAAATGTATCCTTCAAGGACTAAATATGTCATTTTCTTTCTTTCAAAAACTAAATTGAGACAAATTACATATAATTAGGGACCGAAATGATATAATTTACTCAAATTTATTCTATTTAAACATATAGATTCCCTACCCTCAACCTCAAGAATCTATGAGCAGAGGGGAAGACTAGATTCATTATTTCAGTTGTGCAGTAAAATTTCACTTTCACCAAAGCCTTCTCTTCATTTACTTACTGCATTTGAAACATGTCCTTTGTATGCCTGAAATGAAAAGAGTCATTGTCTCAAGTATAGGAAACTATCCAAATGACACACAATATAATTCATATCATTAATTGTCTGTAATAATTTACCTGTTTTCTGCAATTATTCACCTGGGAAAACTTTTTGGTTGTATTGTATACTATACACACAGCCTTATAGCTCATAGATAGAATCTCAATAAATTACTCTGCAAATATCAGTACCTAACATGGTCAAACTTTACAGCAAAACATAATTGAGGTTCAGCCACCCACCTGTGTATTTTATCAAGTGTTAAAATATACTTGGTTTTATATTTTAAGCAATTGATTTGTTAATATATAAAAATAAATTATCTTTTTATACATCGATGCTGATTAATGCACAAAATTAACACTTTTTAGCATTCCAAAGAATTTTCCCTACAAAACATATAAAAGACAAGTTCTTTACACAGAAATGGAAAGAGAAAGAGAAAAGAAAAGAGAATGCATTTAGTAAAAGTTTGGGAATGGAAATAGAATGATGATGTATTAAAATTACCACTTTACTCATTGTAATAAAATAATAAAAAGAAATGAAGGTTATGATTGTGTCAAATCAAATGGTATAATACATTATATATATATTTTTCTTTTCCCAATAAGAAAAATAAAAAGTAAAAAATAGGTGGGTTAGCTGGACCCCACCTACTTTTTAGTTTCCTAGAATGAGATCCCATGACAAAAGAACGGGACCATAGTTCTTTTATAGTAGGGTAAAATGCACGTAACCTTCCTAAATATCACAGGCCCATGATTTTTCATATGTTTTACGGTTTTACCCAACCCTCTCAACTTTTAACTTTTGCCGTTGAACCCCCTGTTAAAATTATGTCTATTTTCTTAACTGAGTTTCACAATGTCATAAATATTTTGTCACGTCAACATTTTTTTAAAAATTGAAAGGTATTTTGGTTATTTCAAAAAAAACTCCAATTACTCACCAATTAGGCCATTACCCATCAATCACCCAAATCTCGAAGTTTTTTTAATTAGCTAAACAAAATACTATCTTGATAAGGTGTTTATTGACAGGACAAAATTCTGTTAAAAAATTAACGGAATTCTTAACATAAGGTTTTGTGCCCAAAATTAAAAATTCAAATATTTTGAATTCAAAGTTAGAAAACTTAAAAATTGTGCGTCTATAACTTAAAACTTGGAAAATTCTACCCATTTTGGCCTTGGATAGTATCACTTAAAATTTTGTTCCCTTTCCCACTTATAAGAGATATAGGAAAATGGAATAGGATCTAAAAAAATGTATTTTTAGTATGTAGTAAAGTGAAATTAGTTTATATAAAAGATAAAGTTGAAAATGACATTTTTGTCCTTAACTCTTTTCTTTCTTTTTCTTCCTCCTCTTCAGTTTTTGCCTAGATTAGTTATTGTATTTTTAGAAAATCATGAGGGCAAAATCATCTTTTCACTCCTTATTCCCTATCCTCACTCAACTTTCCTTGTCTCACACACAGATCATTCTTTCCCTGTCCACATGGTTCTACAATTCCACTTCCCTATCTAAAAAATGCTACCAAATTTAATGAGAACAAGTTCCACTTCCCTTTCCATTTCCTTGTGATAAAGAGCAACCAAACATGCTCTTATTGCCACACCTTGGTATAATGGTATCTATTGATTATATCTCATTTCATTGCATCGGAAGTGATAACCAAAAGGGGCCAAACCCTCTTGGAGCTTTCTATGTTTTCTCTTTGTGGCAAAAGAAGTACCACTACAACAAAACACAGATTTACCCACGGACAAATTCGTGGATAAATCTGTGTTATTTTGTGGGGAAATAAGTTTCCCCAGGAATTACCCATGAATACATTTCGTGGCTAAAATTGGTGTGGGTTTAGGGTTTAGGGTCCGTGGCTATTTTCCCACGAATTTTCCACGAACCCATCTGTGGGGAAAAATAGCCACGGATGGGTTCGTGGGAAAATAATCACAAAATTTTAATTTTAGTCATGGATTATTCCGTGGGTAATTACCCATAGATCCATTCTGTGGGAAATTTCACAGACTTAACCAGCCGCGGAACTTCATCAGTCGACGACTGGCCACTGGCAACCTCCTCCGGCCGTCGGTCGCCGGCAACTCCTCCAGCCACCCCCAGCAACCTTCACTAGACCACTTTATATTTTTTAAAAATAGTCCATAAAAGATTGAAAGGGAGGACATTATGCATGGTAATATTTAGAATTACCACTAGGCCATTTATCACTTTTTGTAATTAATATAAAATATTTTATATATATACATCTAACATATGGTTTAGAGATTTTTTTTTATTATTTAGTCCCTAAAATCATACAATATAAAATATAAGATAGAGAATTAGTTTTTCACTCATATTAAAATTTTAATTTTAAAATTAAATACAATTTAGCTTATGTCAAATCCATTAGTTTTATTTTATTGTTTTTTTCTAAAATAAAAATTTCTACACATAAATATGATTAATTTAATTTTTTAAAAGAATAATTTTGTTACTTTCATAAAATTATAATCTTTGAAAAAGTAATATTATGTATTATTTTAGAAGAAAGAACTGTAATTTTTTTCAATTGAAAATTAAAATTTAAATAATAATCACTGCTAATTTACAACTTACCCACGGATTAGTCACGGATTGTAAATCCGTAGCTAATTTCAATAAATTGCACATAAAAATTAAATCTTAGCTAAATCCATAGCTAATTGATAAATTACCCACAGATTTACAATCCGTAATTAATTTTACGAAATTACCCACAGAAATCTATTCCTAACTAAATTCGTGGCTAATTTTGTTGTAGTGTACGCACATCATTCATGGTGGTGATGGTAGCATCCTTTTCAGTAAAGATTAGAGGCAAGTCTAATCATTCTGATAAAAGGAGCTGCTGATGATGTTATGTATATACGGGATTTGCATGTGCTAAAGTACAGATATAGTAAAGTGTATAAATTGTACAAACTGAATCGTTTGATGAGACTATTAAAATGCGAACATGAATCTCGATTTTTATCTGATAATCTAGATCGTACACTTGCACATACATTTCACTTTATCCAAATCCTGTATATATGGGCCATAAGACAGACAGGGAAAAGAGATAAAGTTTCAGTGTGTTAACATGTTGGTGAGATTTGCTTGTTAATTGTGATGATAAAGTTCCTTTCTTTCAAGAAAACCAACCAGGAAATCCTTCTAGACAGCATCATGTGGGTCATTCCAAAAACACTAATAAAATAATTGTAAAGAGATGTCCAAGTTATAAGATTCTCCCCTTTAAAAAATTATACTTATTAATTCCATCCCTTACAATAAAGATCAGTGTGTAATTTATATTCCCATTCTATTTTATGTACACTTTTAAAATAGAGAAATATATATATATAAATTAAGGATATATAATCTGACTTTGGTCAAATAGCTCTCAAACTTTTTTTGCGGTCAATTATATTTTTAAATTTTTATTTTTCGAACAATCTTATCATTTTTAAAAATAATACCATCAAAAAATAACATTAACAATGCCACCTTATATTTTTCTCAATCTTCTAGGTTACTCAAAACAACATTGTGTAGTACCACATGTTTATTGAGATAAATTATTTGAAAGAGTTAGAAGTTGTGTAGGTGTATACTGTATATACAATAATCCAATCATGTTTTTTTGTCATGTATAACGCCGCATCAGTTCCCACCGTCATTAATTTTGACAGTGTTAGTGAAAAGAATAAAATTACTCAAAAAAACAGAAGTTTAGAGGCATAATATGATTCAAGTCTCAAAATTTAGGGTACCCAAAATTTGTTATCATAATTTAAACATTTGTGGACACCAAAAAGAAGTGTATGTTACCGTTATAATAATTGAAACCATCTGCCTACACTGTCCAAATTGTTAAAAGGAAACCACTAGCCCTCAAAGGGTCCCCCATGGAAGATATATGCTTATCTTCAACTGAAAGATATCACCTTTAAAAAGAGCACATGCAAAGCCACAGGAGGACAGGCAGTCCTAACCCCTAAGGGCAGAGCATTATAGTCATGATGAGCATAAGAGAAAAGAAAAGGTTTAGAAATTGTATATTTGGTAAGGTATGTTTAAAGAATTTTGGTAACAAGTCCTAAGGGTACTCTTTAAAGTTTCTCATCAACCGTTGAGAAACTCTTAAAATGGTCGACTTTTCATCAACTTTAAAAAAATCAATTCCCTCTCCATCAATTAAAATAAACCTTAACAAGTGCTCTAAGACATTTGGTTGATAAATCCATGTTTAAATTGGATATTAAAAAAAATTAAGTAGTATAAATTTCCTCTATATTCCAATTTGAATATTTGAGATATCTAAATAAGAGAGAAAAATAAGAGATTAACATCTCTTTCCCTTCAATCTCTCTCTTCCTCTCTTAACTATCTTTTTTTTTCGTGCTATCTACCATCAATAACAGTGATTAATCCTCTCACTCTAAATTCTCCACCGGAGGTTAAATGACACTATTTCCTCTCCTAATATCTGTGAGATCTTTTATTTTTTTTTCCTTACTTTAAGAAAATATTTCATTTTTTAGTACGTACAAGAATATTCATGGCTAAATACAGCGGTTAATCTTTTCACAAAGTTGTAAACATTTCAAAGAATGTAATATCTAATCCAAAGATTTTAAATTATAACATATACAAAACCAAAAACATTTCTTATCCAAAAAAAAACCCAAAAGCATTTGTTTGAAGAAAAGATTTTCACTCAACCACACCCGACTAAGAAATGTATCATTTTTAGGATCTAATAAGATCACAAGAAAGGCTGAAAAAGGTAGATAAGTATTATACTTATGCTTCATTGATACTCATATGGATCATACAGACCCCAATATCATCATCAGTACGTACATATCTATCTACATCCTAAACAAAAATCAAAACCAACGGGTTAATTAATTAATTAATGATTAATACCACCCAAATTAAAAAAAAAAAAAAACTCTCCCTCCCTCCCTCAAACATGATGATGTTGCAACTGCAAGAGTCTAGAATAAGCACCCTCCGATCGGCTCACTAACTCTGAATGGCTCCCTTGTTCCACAATCCGCCCATCCTGCACCACTCCGATACAGTCCACCCCTCTTATGGTCGACAACCTATGAGCCACTACCACCGTGGTTCGACCCCTCATCAGCCTCTCCAATGCCTCTTGAAGCACACACTCCGATTCTGCATCAAGTGCACTAGTTGCTTCATCAAGAAGTAAGATCGTAGGATCCTTAAGCATTGCTCTGGCTATGGCTATCCTCTGTTTCTGCCCACCCGAAAGCTGAACCCCTCTTTCTCCCACCGGAGTCTTATACCCCTCCGGCAAACCACTCACAAACGAATGCACACCCACAGCGCGTGCAACTTCAGTTACTTCCGACTCTGATGTTTCGCCGTCTTTTCCGTATGCTATGTTCTCGAAAATGGTCGCTGCGAACAGAGCAGGCTCTTGTTGGACTAACCCGATTTTGAGTCTTAGCGATTTCAAGTTTAATCTTTTCACGTCTTTTCCATCAATCATGACTTTTCCTGAGATGGGATCGTAGAATCGTTCGATTAGAGCAATTACGGAGCTTTTTCCTGACCCACTTGCCCCCACGAGGGCTTGACTCTGCCCAGCTCTGATTCGTAGGTTAAAGTCCTTGAACACCATTACGTCTGGTCGGGACGGGTAGGAGAAATCCACGTGGCGGAGTTCGATTTCTCCGCGAAGGGATTCAACCGGGTCGGCGTCTGGGTCATCCGGGTCGATCCGAGTTTGGCGGTCGAGGATGGAGAAGACGGAGCCCACGGCTTCCCCGCCTCGGATTATTTCGGGTGCGAGGCTGACAGTTTCGGCGACGGAGTTGGCGGTGATGACGAGGACGACGAAGACTTTGATAACTTTGGAGAAGGTCGAGGCGCCTTTGTTGACGAGGTGTGCGCCGTACCAAAGGATGAGGGCTTCGGAGGCGTAGAGGGCGAGCTGGGAGAGGCCGAAGAGGAGGCCGGCGGTTTGGCTCCGACGGAGGCTCCGACGCTGGGGGAGCCGAAGCTCATGGCAGAAGAGGGAAATGATCTTGTTTTGGGCGTTGAATGCGGCCACTGTTCTGATGTTGCTCACACCCTCTCCGGCGATCATGCTAGTTTTTGCGTGAGCCTTGGCTGTGTCTCCGGCAAAACCCTTCAGAGAAAGTTGCTACAAAAAGTAGAAAAAGTCATTGTTAGTCCTTTGGAATTAACATAAGAGGAAATAATTGTTTTGAACTCGTAATGATACCACTTATCTCAATTTATTCACTAAATCACAAAGATTATCAAATTTAATTCCTAAATAGTATCACTTGTTTCAATTCAATCATAAATGACAAAAATATTAAATTTAACTCTTAAAAATTTTTACATGTCTTAGTTTAATTCTTAAACCCTAAACCTAGACTTAAGTCATTTATATTTTTTAAAGACGCACTTAATTTCAATCTAGTCCCTCAAAAATCAGCATGCTCAATTTAATTCTAAAAGTTGAAAATATTAAATTCAATTATTAAAAATAGCATTTTTTTTATTTAATCCTTAAAAAAATTGAGTTTCTCAAAATTAAATTGAAGAGTAATTATATATTTTATGGACTAATGTTTTATATTTTTTTATTTTTAAAGATTAAACTTAGACACATTACATATTGAAATAAATTATAATTTCTTATAATAAAAAAATTTAGTTGCTTCAAAATATATCTAAGATGAACAAATTTTTGAAAAATCAAGTTGCCTAAATTTAGAAATGACAAACTTCTCTAAAATATGAAATTGATACAAATAAAATAGTGATCCCTAATCATTTATGATTGGTCTCAAATAAGGTAGGATATTTGATTTTCTTTTTATTTATATATCTCTTATATTTTTGAGAAATGATAAATTTAACACACTTAAAACTTCTAATTGTAAAAAAAAAATTATTAAAATATAATGTTTTAAACTAACGACAAAGAATAACAGACAAAACAATAACAAAAAATCTATTCACAACGGTAACACAATTTGAGGAAGGCCAAGAGAGGATCTCACAGAGATGAGAAAGGAATTTTTGGTAGTGGTAGCGCTACTAACAACTACCTATGATGCAATTAGTCATATATCATAATCCTATTGAACGAAATTACATTGCATCATAGAGTCACCCGTTAATAATATAAGGGAAGAAGGAGGCATTCATGATAAAAAAAAAAAAAAGGGGGACCCACAAAAAAAGAAGAAGGAAAAGAGGTAAAGGTGGGGGCCATGGCAAAAGGTTCATAGCATTCATCTAACATGGACACCCACATTATTTTCTTAAAAAAAAAATGAAAAAGACGTTTCAATATTTCATGGGTCGCAATTTGGAACAGTCTATTTCTTGCACTGTTGATGCAGCATGCGCAAATTTAGAAGACTGTCCGTTACAGGACAAACCAACCCTTTCACAACGTTCTCAATTAAAAAGAAAATTGAAATTGAATTTTTAAGATAAAAAATACGTCTGGTATGTAAAAAATAAAATAAAAAATTTATGAAAAAAAATTTTAGTAAAAAGACCAAAATACCCTTCATTTAATAAATTTAGCAATGAGTAAAGATTGGAATCCAAATTCAAAAACGGCTTGGAATTAATTGCTGTTCTAAATTTATATTGTTATACCAAACATAAAATTTTCTTGAAAAACGTATAATTTCAATTCCAATTTTAAAGCGTAACAAATGTAGCCTAAATGTACCTCTTTCTCTATATACAATTCTCATCCATTCTCACCGCTTAGGCGGTGTTTGGTACTTGAAAAAGAGGAAGAAGAGAAGGAGAAACCTAAACTCTTCGTACATTTTTCCTATCAAATAAATCTCACTTTTTACAACGTGATGAAATTATATTTTTGTCCTTACTTTTTTATTCACTTTTATTATATTCTCACTTTTAATGTAAGAATAAAATGATCATTTTACTCACTTTTATTCCATTCATATTATTTCACATTGACATGACATTTTCATTCTCATTCTCTCACTCATTCCACCTACCAAACGCACCCTCAGGACACAAAAAAAATTCTGAATGGACAAGTCCCGGGAAATATAACAGATAAATAGAACAGTACTGACACTGCACACCCACGGCGCAGGTTAGTAAGCTCCACCGTTAAAGAAAACCATTAAAAATGTCACATCAATAGTGAGAGGCTAGAAATATTTTTATCACAAAATTTAATATTTTCATCTCAATTTAATCTCTGAAAGATAAAAATTTCAAATTTAATCCCTGAAAGATCCAATTTATCTCAATTCAGACTCTATTAAATTTTTCATCAGCTAGTTAGTTATGTAACGAGAATTATCAATTATCAATGACTAAATTGAGACAAATTAAAACTTTCACGGACCAAATTTGACATTTCCATCTTAATTTCAAGGACTAATTTTTTTAAAAAAAATTACATATTTAAAGAACTAAATTTGACATTTGGATTAAATTAAAGAATGATAATTTACTCCCAAAAAAAATATGCATTGAGTTGATACTTAGAGAGTTTAGATGAAGTACCTGAGCAAAGTTGGCAAGAACAAGAAGAGGGAAGGTTGCAAGTATGAGCAAGGAGACTCTCCATTCCACAACGAAAGCAACAATGAAAGAAGTGAGAAGAGAAGTCATGTTTTGCAGTATCACTGAGATCCTCTCAGCAATGGCGGATTTCACATCGGCAGCATCAGTAGCGAGGCGAGCAGAGACTAAGCTTGAGTTGTGCTCATCCTCATCGAACCATCCTACTTCATTCCTCAGAATTGCTGCCCCAAAAACACACACACACAAACAAACAAACAAACACTCGGTAAGGGTCTGTATTCTTTTAACTGTCTCTCTCGGATTCGATCCGTGGAGGGATGGGAGTAGAACATCATCCGTTTGAAAGGTCGTCCCCAATAATGGGCCCCACAGAACCCGAGAAATTAGTCATCAGATTCGTTATGATGGGTACCTTGGTCATAGACCAAAAAATATAGAGAGAATTATCAATTTGATTCCTAAAAGATACAAACTCTTTCAATTTAGTCCCTAAAAGATGCTTTTTTGTTCCAATTTGATCCTTTTAGTCTTTAAAAGAAACCACAAATACACTGACAACAAAAAAATTAAAAGAACCAAATTGAAACGGTCTATATCCTTTCAAGTAACAAATTGATAATTCTCTGAAAAATATATATACATACATTAGTTACTTACCAGCAAGCATCATTCTTCGAACCCTTGTGGTGAGATTTTCTCCCATGATGCTAAAAAAGTAATGCTGAATCAAATAAGCACCCACAGCATAAAGACCAGCTCCAATATATATGAACACATACTCCTTAGTCTTCCTCTCCATGGAAGCATAATTTCTATAGTAAAACACCTCAATCATATTGCTCATAACAATGGCAAAAGTTGGGCCTATAAACCCAGAAAGAACAGACCCTATAGCTCCCATGATTGAATAAGGCCATTCGGGAGCATTCAGCTTCAGCAACCGTAGGAAATACCCTTCAGGAGCAGGATTCTTCTTGTCTGTCTCGGCATTGGATATCATCTCGATTCGACCATCGGCTCCTGTGCTGTACTGGTAGCTCAAGTTCCTCAAGCTTCCGGACCGGAGGCTCAGGGACTTGGTCGAGAGGGAGTGGCTCAGCCGCGAGGACCGTGTCCGGCGAGTCGATGGGTTGGACAAGTCTCTATTTCCAACCATTTCTTGGAACCGGATTAACGAGGCGTAGGTTCCTGCCTTGGAAATCAGCTCTTCATGTGTTCCTGTCTCCACTACTTGACCTTGTTGTATAACTGCAATGCTGTCTACATTCCTTATGGTGGATAGCCGGTGAGCTACAACGACGGTTGTTCGGCCGACCATGAGGCGGTCTAGGGCTTCTTGGACTATGCTCTCTGAGCCTGCATCAAGAGCACTGGTTGCTTCATCTAAAAGAAGGATCTTTGGGTTTTTTAACATTGCTCTGGCTATGGCAATTCTCTGTTTTTGGCCCCCAGATAACTGCACTCCTCGCTCGCCTACCTGTTAACAAGTTTGAATTTCAATTGCCAGAAATGTTCAATTAAATGTTGACGTGATGACATTAAGTGCTTTGTGGGACACCCAATAAGCTCTCTATTTGAAAAAATAGCCTTATTTAGTGCCATGTAGACCGGAACTAAGCCAAAAAAAATCAATTAACGCTACCACATGTATTATGAGTAGACTATTTTCCCATGCAGGTAGTTGACTGGGCATCTAAAAGAGCATTTAACACCACCGGGTCCGCTTTTAACAAGTCACGTTAATGACTAATGGCCCAGAGATTAATGAGTTTACTAAGATGATTTTCAAGGACTAAAAAGTATATTATGATTTTTCATAGAGTAAATTTTAATATTGTCTATCTTTCCATGACCAAAAAAGTAAGTTTACTCATAGTTTTATGTGGTCAAGAGTTAAGACCAACCTGAGTGTTATAGCCATTGGGAAGCAAGGTAATGAAGCTATGAGCATTAGCAGCAGAAGCAGCAGCTTCTACTTCTGCCATGGATGCATCATGCTTCCCATAGAGTATATTCTCAAGTATGGTGGTCGCGAAGAGTGCGGGTTCTTGATTCACGAGCCCGATTTGATCGCGCAACCATTTTAATTGCAGTGTCCTAATATCCACATTATCCAACAAAACTTGACCTGCAAGGAAAAAATCATAACAATTAGCACATATCCACATGAAGGAAGGAAGCATGTTTAGTTTAGTTTAGTTTAGTTACCTTCATTAGGATCATAGAACCTCTCAATCAATGAAACAACGGTACTCTTCCCCGACCCGCTCCCACCGACGACCGCGACGGTCTTGCCAGCCGGGAAAAAGATTGAGAAATTACGAAAGATGAGCACGTCGGGCCTCGAGGGGTAGCTGAAAGTGACATCCTTGAGCTCAATATTCCCATTAATCTCATTCAAGCACTTCCCATCTGATGGGTCCTCCACTATGGTGGGTTTCTGCTTGATGATCTCCATCAGTTTGTATCCTGCTGCTTTTCCTTTACTGAAAGCACCTAGATTCGAAAACGACTGTCCCAAACTCCTGCACAAAACAAGACCATGAGTTTCTAAGACATTTTCATCTTTCAGGGACCAAATTGAAACAATATGTATCTTTCAGGGACTAAATTGATCATGATCTTGAACTCTTACATGCCACCAACAATAGCAGAGAAAATAGCTGTGAATGCCTTTCCTCCATCAGTTTGTCCATTCCTTATGAACACTCCAGCATACCAAAACACTAGTGCCCATGACATGCAAGCTATCCCATAAGTGCATCCTAATCCCAAACCTTTGGCCATTCCTGCCTTGTATCCTAACTTCAGTGTGTTTTGTATGGCATCTGAATAAGAATTCAAAGCCTTACTCTCTCCGACATACGAGTAAACCGTTCGAACTTGCGCAATCGCCTGTACAACATGAACATATTGAAGATGCATACATAAAGAGAGATTACAGAAGTACTGAATTTTCAATATCTCCATTCATTTAATGTCATTTTTCAAATATTAAAGATGATTTTTATTAGACTAAAATGCATAGAAAACTGTTGAGTTTTAGGCTAGGACACATAATCTTACACTCAATTCCTTTACGGATGGTTTCCGTCTAATTTTTAACATTTTTCAACTATGTCAACATTTTTCTTCAAATTAACGAAGGATGTTTCAGTAATTTTACTTAAATCTCTAAATAAAAATGTCGACATGGCTGAAAAGTGTTAAAAAAATAGACAAAAATTGAAAACTAAGGGGAATTGAGTGCAAGATTTTAAAATTCAAGCCGGACCGCCCATTAATATTGACAAATGACAAGTAATGAATGGAGGGAGCACAAAATCCGTTGCGGCGAGACCTGTTCGGCGATGATGCCGGCGTTCGCGTAGGATTCGCGGCTCTTGGAGGTGAGCCCGGTGAGGGTATAAGCATACAAGCCACCAGCAAAAGCAATGCCAGGAATCACAGCAACACTCAGAAGAGCCAACCTCCAAGCCGACACAAAACCAACCACCAACCCAGCCAGAAACGTTGACAGATAATGTATGAAGTTTCCCACCTAAACAACACACACACACACACACATCAAAACGAGATTCACTCATCATCATCTTCAACCTCAGCCCCCGGCGCACGATAAGCAGTGTGTGCTAACATGCGCCCTTGACATAGGTCCCACATGAAAAATCATTAAAAAAGAAAAAGAAAGAGAGAATTAATGAAGATGGGAAAATTTTTATACATGAAAAGTGAAGGAAAAAAAAAAAAAACCTTCTCGCTAATGGCATCTTGAACGAGTAAAGTATCAGTGGAGACACTAAAAACTATATCCCCTGTTCTTGCATCTGTATCGAAGAACCCAACGTCCTGTTTTAGAACTGCCTCCAAGTACTTCTTCCTCAGTGTGCTCACTTGTCTCTCCCCACTATACATCCAGCACGCAATTTCTGGGGTATTTCAAAGAAGAAGAAGAAAAAAAGTTTGAATTTTTACCTTTTTTTTTTCATTGTTCGTAATATGAAAAACAGAGTAAATCTGTTTTACTCTGTTTTTTTTTCTCTTTAATAAATGCCATACCTGCGTAGGATGATACGCAAACGACGAGGCCGAGGTACACAAAATACAGAGCATACTGCAAATGCAATACAATCAGATTCCGATAAATCAGATCCAAGATCTGAGAAAAAAAAACTGATTTTTTAAGAAAAAGTTTGGAAATTTGAGAAATTTGGAAGCACCCCACCTTCGATACTTCCTCTGTCATTTTCTTCAAATCCATCTGGTTCTTGCCGAATCCATTGACCATCTGACCGAAAAGGAGGAAGAAGACGGGCATGGAGGAGCCATGAACGATGGCTCCTAAGCTCCCAGAGATCATGAGGAAATAGTCATACTTGTCTGCGAAAGAGAAGAGCTGGTAAAAGGGAAGACTCTGTTCCTTCTTCTTCTCTGCCTCGGGCAATGATGATGATGCTGATGCAGCAGATTTGGGGTCTGTATCTTCCGCCATTGATTACTCCCGCAAAACTTGTAAAATGGGGTGAGTCCTTCTTGTTGTTCAAGAAGCCATTAAGAAGGTACGGAAGAAAAAGAGATCTGGATAACCCCCTTTTCTGTGTTTTTTGTTCAATGTCCTTAAGCCACAGAGGAGGGACTATACTTCCTTTGCGGGATGGCAAAGCAGAGAGAACAGAGTATATATAGAAAATTAGAGATTAGTGAGAGAGAGTGTGTCGTTAAGGTTGGACCAGTAGTCAAAGGAAGTGAAGAGAATGAAGGTGTATTAGGTAAGAAAAAAATATGAGAAAAGAAATATTAATAGGATGTGATGTTAATAAAAGTGGATAAAATAATTATTTAGTCGTATATAAATAAAATAAAAATAAATAAAAAAATAAATATAAAAACATAATTTTATTATATTATAAAAAAAATAAAATTTGATTAGTTGGATGAAGAATATTTTTCCTCCTCTCCTTTTTCTATGATCAATTATTACTGTAGGGTGACTTTTCAGTTTTTTTTTGTTGGTAAGAGGGTGACTTTGCATTTTGAAGGAAGAATAGTTGGATGTGGTTTTATTTTAGAGTAAATTGCACTATCTTTCTTTGTTGAAATTAGATTGTTTTTTTCTCACACATAATAATAATAATCTACAATTCAATTCAAACTTCAAAGTGCACTTTGGTTGACTTTTTTATTCATATATTATTGATTTATGTGCATATCATCAATACAAGTTTTTTTACCATTTTGCTCTCACTTTGTGATTGAAATATTATGCTTACCCAAATCTTATGATAATTATATATTAACTAACTAATTAGTTAGTCATTTTTTTTAGGAAAAAACTTAGATCCATTTCGTTATGTCCATTTCATCAACTTCCCCAATATAAATACGGCACGTGGCAAAAAGTGTTTAAATGACCAATCACAGTAGAGAGAGAATATAGAAGACCACCTTTTATATGACCAATCATAGAAGAAAGAGAGTGTAAATACAATATATTATTGGTGGAACTTGATGAAATGGACATAAGGAAATGGATCTAAGTTTTTTCCTTTTTTTATAATACTGTTTATTATTATTATTTTATTAAATATATTTTCTAATTTTTTACAAAAACGGTTAAAATGGCATCGTTTTGCTGAGTTTGAGTGAGAGAGGATGTCATGTCATTTAAATATGATACGTAGGAGAGAAGGTGTACCACATAAGCCTTTCACGTCAGCATTTAATGGCAAAACCATACGGATGTTACGCTAGAGGACCAATTTTGACAAAAAAAAAACGTTGAGGACTTAAAATAACTTTTTAAAACGTTGAGGATCAATATTAAATTTCGTGCAAACGTTAAAGACCAAAAAATAATTTAACCTTTTTTTCTCTCTTTTAATTTTTTTTCTTCTTCATGCACAAAATTAAACAAAAGTTACATAAAATTTATTCTGCGTTTGTGATAAAATTTTTTTAATTATATATTTTATTTATACTATCTTTTTCTATCATTAATTATGTAAAAAATAATCTTTAATATTATTAATAATTTAAATTTTTTTATCAGATATATTATTTATATTAAAAAAAATAGTCTAAATTTTATATTTGTTAGGTTCAAAGGAGAATCTGGTTAAAACAGTCATGGGGTTTTGTGTCTCTGAAAATAAGTTGTACTATATTCATTTTTTATAATATTGTTATCGGTATTAGTAATTAGTATTATATATTTAAAATATTCTGCATGTTAGAATTTCAAAAGTGGAGAAAAAAGAAAGTAGAAAATAAATAATATGGCAGTCAGTGAGTCAGAGATATCACTAGGGAATGGTGTTTATCTTGAAAACACAAAATATTTTTTTTTATGCTTAATTTGCATTTTTTTTTTCACAAGTCTAAAAATTTATCGATCAAGAAATCAACTTTATGTAGTGAGCTAAGGTTTTTAGAGGAGAAATTTTTAGTTATATATCTTTTGCATTGTTAGTAGTGTTAAAACGAGTCAGCCTATGACATGTCAGCATTAAATGGGTTGGGCTGTATCAACTCGTTTATTAACAGGCTTAAAAATTGATGTCTAAACTTGCTTGTATTGACCCTTGAGCTAGCCGGTCATTTTTTATATTTTTTAAAATATTAATTATAAAATTATATATTTATTTAAAAATTAATATTTTTTATTTTAAATTGATATTTTATTAATTTTAATTATTATTTAAATTATTTATACATATAATTAGAACAAAATTCTTATTTAACACATAAAATTACATAAAACATATATATTTATATATTTTTAAACAAATATATATTAATTTTTTATTTTTTTACGGGCCGTCCACGAGAGTCCGGTCTTAAACAGGCCAACCCGTTTAGGCCCATTTTTTAAACGAGCATATTTTTTAATACCCAAGCCCGCCCATTTAACGGCCAGGTCAGATTAGCCCACAATCCATGTCCATTTTGACAGTACTATGTACTGTATCTGTATTATTTGAATATTAATTAATAAAATTTATATTATTTTATTTTATTTATTATATAAATTTTTAAATTAAATAAATATTATTAGTCATTATATAAATAATACAATTTGTAAGATATATTTGGTATGAAAAAGAAAAGGAAAGGGAATGAATGTTATGTAAAAAATAAAAAATATTTTTAATATAAAAAAAGTATGATGTAATATTTATGATGTAAAGTTAACAAAATACTAAAATATTCTTAATATTATATTTTAAAAATAAAAAAATTACATTAAAAAACAATGGTGGTGGGTGACGGCCGTGGTGGTGAGTAGTAAGAGGGGCAATATGGTCTTTTTCACTATCTGTATAGTACTCACAATGAAAGAAAAATTTTACAATACAATCTTATTTTATATTGCAGCATCATTTCAATTGCTATCAAACAACCGTATTTATTGAGATTTATAAATTTATTGTCGAAGGCAGCCTTAATAACTTCTTACTAGGGATGGTAATTTTATCCGAATCTACGGGTATCCGATAAAATTATCCGTTAGGTTCGGGTCTGAGTATTGAAAAATGGATCTGGGTCTGGAGATTTTAACGGGTAAATTTTCGGGGACGGGGACGGGTAAGGGAGTATTTACCCGGCCCCGAATCCGGTGATATAACATATATATATATATATATATATATATATATATATATATAAATATATTTTATATATAAATACTTTTTATATAAATATTTTATATATAAATACTTTTTATATATTATTTATATATATAAATATTAAAAAAAAATTACACACCATCTACACTTACCCAGTAGTTCAGTATCCACACGCGTGCATCACCCTCATCACGATTCACACACATTTCCATTTTACTAAGCTCAAACCCAGACTTTTTATTTTAATTTTATTGTTGTGTTTGAAGTTTTTTTAAAAAAAATTGGAAATAATTAAATTTATGATTGTATATTTAATACTTGTGTGTTTGAAGTTTTTTTTTAAAATTTGAAAAAAATTAAATTTATGATTTGTAAAAAAAAAGTAATAAATTTTTTGGGTCCGGGGATTTAAGTATTCGATGGGTCCGGGGATGGGTCTCACATTTTATATCCGGTCGGGGACGGGGAAAAAATTGAGTACCGGGGCCAGGGATTGTAGTATCCTCCCTGCACCCTATCCAT
This sequence comes from Senna tora, assembly GCA_014851425.1. Taxonomy (NCBI): domain Eukaryota; kingdom Viridiplantae; phylum Streptophyta; class Magnoliopsida; order Fabales; family Fabaceae; genus Senna; species Senna tora. The sequence continues at coordinate 24,824,544 of CM026272.1, forward strand.
TGCCATCCCTACTTCTTACTTATTTGATGTGAGGTGACAAAAGAGAAAAGGAAAACAAAATGTCCATTTTAGAGAGAAGTAAAATTTTCTCTCGGTGGACAGAAAAGTAAGAGCACGTTTGGTTGAAAAGAAGTTATTTTGGTGGAAAAAAGAAGTGAAAGTGAAATTAGAGAGAGGGAAACGGAATAGAATTTAAAAAAAAAAAAGTTTAGTATGCATGAAGTAAAATTAGATTATACAAAAGGTAAAAGTAGAAATGACAAATTTGCCCTTGAGAAAAGCTAAATTTGTTAAGTCGCACGCTTAAAAATCATTCCGACAAGGACAAATGCTCATTTTTATTTTTTGTCAAGGGTAAAACTGATTTTATTCATCAACTTTCGTACCTAATACTTAACTTCCCTCCTCTTCCTCAAATAATTAATCTTCCCTCTTATGAGGTAAATTATGTTCCCTAACTCAAAATTTTCTTCCTACAAAACAAGCAAGAATAGGGAACAAATTTTTCCACTACCACAATTTCATACTAAACTTGCTCTAAGAGACAGAAGAAAAAATAAATTTGTAAGAATCAAAATACTCTTAAAACAATATTTATATTACAATAAAAAGGATCACATAGCATTTATAAAAAATAAAAATTAGAGATAATCTGATCTTTTATATTTTTATCATCTATTTTTGTATTATTTTTTCATCATATCAAATAACATCATTCTTATAACTTTATTTCTATGTATATCAAATACATTTTTTTTTACTTCATTTTTATATCACTTTTTTTTTTTTACTTTAACTTCTACTTTCTACCCTTTTTTTTTTTTTAATATTTTACTTCTACTTCATTTCCCTCTTACCAATGTTGCCTTGTAGTAGTTCTTTCTATTTTTTTCATGAAAGTAATGGTTTATATATATATATATATATAGAGAGAGAGAGAGAGAGAGAGAGAGACAAGTTAATTTGTTGTTTTGAAAAGGCTAAAAACAAAAGAGATTATTAGTTTAGCGTGGGATAGAAAAGTGGCGCTTTTATTTATTTTGCTGTTGCCACATGCCCACCGTACACTTCCCTCCATTGAGTTGTGACTTTCTATTTAGAGAAACTTGGTTTTAACCGGTCAAATCGAATGATGTAATAAATAATAAATAATAAATATTTTTAATATATAAAATATATTATTTAAGATTTAAGTTTTAACCTATATAATTTTAAAGTTTTAAATTATATGACTTCTCAAATTTTAATTTTTAAGACTTATCAAAATTTGAAAGAATTTGATCAAACCAAATATAAAATTCTTGATAATCATGATTTCTTAAATTTTAATTTTCGAGACTTTTATAATTTTAATTTACAAGATGTTTCTATTTTCTTTTATGATGTTATTTTTTTTAATTTTTTAATTAAAAAAATTAGACCAGTTGGATCCTGGTTAAATCCTGTCCAACTAAAAAAACGGTTTTTTAAGTCTTATCGGCTCGTCTTTGTATTCGGTCCATACAACACTTGTATGAATATTAAGGTATTTATCAGAACAAATATGACGCTTCATTTCTATCTCTTCATGATTGAATTTCAAAGATGATAATTTAAAAAAAAAAAAAATTCTTATTATCTATATCACAATATTAGTTTTTGTACGAATTTTTAAACAAAAGAACACAGTATAACAATACTTTCCATTAATTGCACTAACAAAAAAAATGCACTAGTGAATATTCAAAAAACGAGAATGGCTGGAAGTTTAACAAAATATATAATGTGGGGAGAGAAAAAGAAAAATAAGAAATAGAGTGGTGGGTTCCACATATCTCTCTTCATATAATATTATGTGGTATCGCATGGAATCTGTTTACAAAATATATGAATTAAAACAAAATAAATTATAATTTGAATATGAAAATAAAACAAATTGTAATTAGATATGAGGCATATGAAACTTTTGAAATATAAAAAATCAAAATTAAAAAAAAAACTTACAAACATACAAAACCAAAATGAGATTGTCGCCTTTAAAAAATTATTTCTACTATATATATCACTCAAAAACACCACCTATTATATTATAATTATAAATTTGTGGAATTAAACAGGCCATTTAATTAAGGTTAAAATGCGCATACATTCATTAAGTTTTGAGTCAGGGGCACATATATCCCTTGAGTTTTAAAACGTTGCACATAGACCGCTGAATTTTCACTTTGGGGCAGAAACACTCATTCTGTTAGGGTTCCGTAAAAATTAGGCGTTAAGTACCACATCAGCAAACATGTGTGAGGAAAATTTGGTATTTTTTTCATACCCCTGATTTTTCACTTTAGGGGCACATACACTCCATGAGTTTTCACTTTGGGGAAGAGATACCCCTCACACATGCATGCTTGCTGACGTGGCACTTAAAGTCTAATTTTCATGAAACCCTAACATAAGGGGTGTCTCTGCCCTAAAGTAAAAACACACAGAATCTATGTGCAACGTTTTAAAATTCAAGGGGTGTATGTACATTTTAATCTTTAATTAATTTGTTTATATATGATTGTTGTGTTTGTGGGGTTGCATTTTGGTTCATAAATGGTAGAATGAATGAGATGCACTACGTACTGTTACACATGAGATTTTAGCATTTCCCTTGTCATGACTCATAGAGATATCACACCATGTGATTTCAATTCTAAAATATTATCCACATATTAGACATGACATATCAACCAACTATATTATTATTAATTAATTAATTATATATATATATATATATAGCTAGTATCCTTATCATTAACATTGAACAAAGATGAGAATGGGATCGAAATGGACGTATTTGATATTTCATTAGGATTAGACAAGAATTTTCAATATTTTTTAAGGTTTACGAAGAATTTATATAGCATTCATTAATAAAGTTATTATAGTGACCTTAAGATTTGAATTATCATTCTTGTAGAGTAAATGTTCAAACCAACTATATCACTTTATATATATAAATATATATATATATATATATATATATATATATATATATATATATATATATATATATATATTAATTAATTAATTTGGTTTCCACTTGTAATTATATATATCCTTCAAAATTTAAATAATTATATTCGAGTAACTATTAAATATTAAATATGATCGGGACGATATAAGAAAAGTAAAGTTTTAATACACAAACTTTAGCTTCAAGAATAGGTCAATGAAGTATTTATGATTGAGCACATAATCATAAATTCTAACACTAACTATTGGCTCTGTACACTACATATTGATTACTTTGAATTTATTGCAAAACATAATTAATTTCTTTTTCTTTTTTGGCCTGAATTAATTTCTTCTTTTTAATTATTTATCTTATGGTAAAAACAAATAATTAACTTCCTTTCCAAAAGATAAAGTATAATTAAGTCTTTCATTTGAAACTTCTTTATTTTCTTAGTTTGACCTTTAATTTATTCAATGACAAGCTAGCATGCACTCCTCTTTATTATTATTATTATTATTATTATTATTATTATTATTTTAGTGGAGGTCTTCCATTTGAATTCTCTAACTTTGATTTATGATGTATTCCTAACATATATATCAATTAGTATGAAAGTAATACGTACAACAAATTAGCAGTCACGAAATCAAGAAATGTGAATTTTCTTTTCCACAATTGTTTTCAACTTAATTAAACATGCAGATTACATAATTAATTAACTTTTTGTTTTGAAAATATATTCCACTAATTAATAATGTGTTATTATTTGGTGATTTAATTAGGTGAATTTTATGAACGTAAACAAATCAACATTATTGCAATTTGCAAGCTTCCATCGTTGTTAATTACGTTTATCTTTTTTAGTATGATTGTTTGTCTATTAACAACACACTTCTTTCCATCATTATTTTTTTAGACTGTTATAGTTTTGTTTCAGATTTTCATTTAAAAATAATAATAAAGGAAATTTTTATTAAAAAATATTAAATAAAAGGGTAAACTACTTTGTGGTCTTTAAATTATTGGTCAAACTGTACGTTATGAAAATAACATAACGGTCACGTCACATGATGATTTAATAGATTACGTTTCGGGAGTTAAATAATTGACGGAAGTGTAAATTTAGGGACTAACTAGTCTATTTTTAAAATTTAAAGATTAATAATAATTAGACCAACAATTCAAAAAAAAAATAATTTACCTCTCAAGCTAATAGAATAGTGTTAGGTGGTCCAAAGTTGAAATACAAATCAATGTCATGATCATCACAGGCACAGCCATTCATATATGGGAAAAAATCATTTAGATTTTAGAACACCAAGACATGTACATTAGTACACATCAATACAATAAACTTTTCTTAAATTGCAATGATCATTTTGAATTGAACTTAATTATCGGTTATTATCCCACCATAAAAGATTTAAAACACATATATATATATATATATATATATATATATATTGACAAAATTAAAATTAATATAAAATGTAATGATATAAAATGTGTTTTCGTCAAGTTTTTATAAATCTAGTAACCCAAATATTATATATATATATATATATATATATATATATATATATAATATCGATAATTCATCATCATTGATAATTTCGGCGACACACACTATAATGACATCATTTTTTATTTATAGGTCAAATACTTATTTTGGTCATTTATGTTTCACTCAAGTTTTAAATTAGTTCTTTATGTTTCAAAAGTTTTAAATTTGTCTTTTATGTTTCCCAAAGTTCCAAATTGGTCATTCCGTTCAAGCATTTCTTCCATTAAGTGCTGACGTGGCATGCTGAGGTGGACATACCATCTCTCCTACGTGTCCATTTAAGCTAACGTGTCATGCCATGTCATTGTCACGTCATCGCCATGTCATCTTCTATTCATCATATATGATGACGTGGCGATGATGTAGCATGAAACGTCAGCTTGAATGGACACGTCAGCAATTAACTTAAGAAATTGACGAAAGTGGACAGAAGGACCAATTTAGAAATTCTGTGCAAAAGGACCAATTTAAAACTTTTGAAACATAAATGACTAATTTGGAACTTGGATGAAACATAGAGGACCAAAATGATCCTTTGACCTTGTTTATAATATTAAAAAGTGACATCATTTTAAGTAATTAAAGCAAGTGCTAATATAATATGAAGAAGTAATATCATTTTAAGTAATGAGTTGGTATTATTACTACCACTACAAGAAAAATGAGTATTTTTGACAATATATATTTTAACGTTCACTTAATTGTTGAAAAAAAAATACCTTTGTCAACCATCAAATTTTGGTCGTTGAAATAAATTGTTGAAAAAAATATAATAATAGTATTTTCGACGGTCAACAATTATCGATAATACTTTTTTACAATACTTTCTCAACGGTTTTATTTTTGACAAATATCAATAATTGTTGACCGTCGAAAATATTACTTTCATTGATTTTTTCAACAACTTATTTCGACAGCCAAAATTTAGTTGTTGAAAAAAAAAGGTACTTATTTCGACGACCAAAATTTAATTGTAAGAAAGTAACTTTTTTTTCAACAATTAATAGTGGCCGTTGAAATAAAAGTTGTTGAAAATATTCAATTTTCTTGTTCTGTACAAGTATATCTATGAAAAAATTAATATTACATGTATCTGTGATATCATATTTTCATTTGTAGTTAGTAATTTAGACAATGTTAGATGTTGAAATAAAATTGTTACAATTTAAAACTTTTAAGATAAAATTGACCGTAAAAAAATATTATTGAGAAGCTTAAAAATTAGCGTAAAATTTAGGGAAAACATTTAACGTGCTATGCTGTTACCTAAAAGTTTTAAATTGTAATGAAATTTTATTTCAGACTAAGCGTAGGTAAGTTTTTAAGTTTTTTTCATATACAACTAACACATAATTTGGCAAAACAAAAAATCAAAGGTGTCAAAGTAGGCAAATTAAACCCAACCCACACGGATTGAAATGTTAAATGGGTTGGGAAATGCCAACCCGACTCACTTAGGTGATGGGTTGGGTTGCCCCACCTAATTCACTTATTTCATTTTATACTTTTTTATATATTCAATAAACTAAAATAAATACATAATAATACTGAAATATTAAAAAAGCAAGCAAAATTTTAAAAATATCTAAAATACGTCTAAACATAAAAAAACATACAAACCAAATACATGTCTCAAATTAAACAAGTAAGTCAAATACAGAAATACTAAAAATATTACACCCCAAATTAAAATGCAAGTCATAAAAAAACATGTAAATACTTAAATATAGAATAATAGAACAAAAAAAATATTTTTAACATTCAAGTAGTTGCATTTGTGCTAAGATAGGAAGAAGAAAGAAGATAAGGATAGAATTTTTTTTAATATATTAAATTATTAATTTTAAAAATATAAACGGGTTACGGTCGGGTTTTTTTAACTCAAATTATTAAATTGGTGGGATCAACGAGCCAACCTGATAGGTTGGGCCCGTTTTGACAAAAAAACTATCACAAAAACAAGTATTAAATATTGATAATATAATATAATTTTTTTATAAAATCAAGGTGGTACATACCTGGACAAATTCATTAATTAAGAAATATGCTCCTTATAAATAATCAAAAGATAATCCTTGAATCAAACCTGAGAGTTCAATGAATCAGTAGGAAAAATAAAGTCCCAATGTGTTAAGGTATGAACAACCAAATTGATTTTCAAAGCAACCCAAAGAAAAGAAATAAAATTAGAAGAGGAAGCTAAAGCAAGGATGTCTTCAATAATAAGGCCAAGATAAGTAGAATCATGCCTTCAATAATGATGCTCAAGCAGCTCATTTCATATGGAAAGATAATACCCTCATATACTGCCATTGGCCTCCAAGGGATAGTCTATGGCAACTTCATGCCAACCTAGGGATAGTGATTCACAAAAAAGAGTAGAAAAGGGGTAAAACAAAAAAGTTCCTCTTTTCCATTGAAAGGTAGCGAGTCTGTAAGTATTTTTAGCTGATCACAATCCCTCTCGAGACGCCCAAACATCCGTCCCTTCTTCAGTTCTTCCTCTAAACTCTAGCAAATTGCTAACATCTAAACCGATCCTTTGAAAGGTAGCGAGTCTGTAAGTATTTTTAGCTGATCAATTTCTCCATATTCTTCAGCTCTACATCATGTCAGGTACTCCCTCTTTTCCATTTACCTTATTTTCACTTGACATCTTTATATATATATATATCCCATTTACCTTATTTCAGTTTTCTAATGAAGTTACTACAAATATATGTCATGCTCCTTCAGAATCCCATCATAGGTACACAGACATCGTCAAACGTTAATGCCAAACCTTCACGTGATCCCACCATGCTTTCTCAGCCCCTACCAATTAAGGGTGTTCATAACCGAACAAAATCGATGCACTTGAACCAAACCAAACCGAATCGAGCACAAATCAAACAAAATCGATCAATGTTCGGTTGGGTTAAATTTGATATTTTAAAAACCGAACCACTTATATGTATTTATATGTTATATGTTTATAGATATTATGTTAAAATCTCCATATAACAAAGTTTAAAATTTGTTTTTAGAAGATTAAATTAAATTTATCTAAAAATTTGATTTTGAAATTAATTTAATTTTATATTATTAGTAAATGAAATATTAATATATTTTTTATTATTTATATTGAATAAAATTTTTATTTTATATTAATAAATTTAAATATGTAAATTTGACAATCTTAAAGTCTTAAACCGCCAAATCGAACTGCTCAAAACCAATTATTTATGATTTGGTTTCACACTATAAATTTAAATCGATAGGTGCATCATTCTTTTACAAAAAACCGCCCAGCCGCCCGCCAAACACTCCTACTACCAAATCTACTTAACATAAACTTTTCACTTCCAATACCTGAGGGGGGACACATGCACATCTCCCCGAAACTCCTTTATTGACTATTACTTGAAGGAGCAGTAGGGGACATGTTCCCTTAGCCTGAATTTATGAAAATTTTTATCTCTTCTACTATTTTTATTTTATTTATTTCGGACATATATTGGGTAGATTTTCTTTAGAATTCTAGAACTAATTAAACATCTTTTTCTACTATCATCGTGTTTAGAAAGAGAGGACGCTTTGACCACGGACAAATGTCCCAAGGATCAATCGCGACTATAATTAGGGCGACCTTGATACAGAGAAGGAGGGAGTTATTTGCCTTTATACACTAGTGGAGAGGACTTAACCCCGAAAGGACTATGAAAATGGAGGATCCCAGTCCGTTTAGGGAGAGTATATTGAAGTGTACAGGCTACAGGGATTGATTGTGGTAAGAAGACCACGAAATGAGAGTATGGTACGGATGTTCATTTTGGCTTATCGAGAGTAAGGGGTTCGAAATCCCACTCTAAGGGATGTCCCATTGCCGAAAGTTACCCTGGAGCAGTTCGCTAGAAATTATGGGCTTGACATAGTGCTCGAGTGTTGTTACCAAGTCATAATGTATAGCACTGTTAAAATGGGTTGATCCGACTTTATTTGGCGGGCTTGGGAAGTAATGTCCAAGCCCGCCCGTAATGGCTCGCGGGCCAATTTTTTATTTTTTTAAAATATATTTTTAAAAAAATTAATTATAAAATTATATATTTACTTAAAAATTAGTAATTTTTTAACTTTAAATTAATATTTTATTAATTTTAATTATTATTTAAATTATTTATATATTTTATTAGAATAAAATTATTATTTAACACATAAAATTATCTAAAATATATATTTATACATATTTTAAACAAATATATATTAATTTTTTATTTTATTTTTTAATTTTTTGACGGGCCGGCCTGTGGGGCCCGCGGGCTTAAAGGAGCTTATTTTTGCTTGCCCAAGCCCGCCCATTTAGCGGGCGGTCCGGGCTAGTCCGTGAACTCCGACCCGTTTTGACAGTGCTTATAATGTATAGAGGAGAGCGTTTTCAGAGAAATGAGATCTTGGCAACAGTGACATATACCTCAGCCATGGTTGTTGGGTCAAGTCTTCGATCCCCATATCAGGCTTCACCAAACTGACCAAGAATTTGCAAAAATTTCTCGCTTGCAATGTGATGCCAGTCTTCCTCAAAAATTCCGTCAAGAAGGGGATGGCTTTGTTGATATACTTGCTGATGAATTGAGAGTCTGTTTGTCTCCTAACCATCATGTGTCAGGCATTTCATAGCAACGTTACTAGCACTAAAGTTTATCATCAAACCAGCAGGCCCATGGTTATGATTGGTTACTGAGTTCTGCGAAGAGCATGGGGTGCAGCCTACTCCGTTTAAGATTGGCAAGGAACCTACTTCTTACAAGATCGAGAGACAAGAGTTCCCCCACGAGATTCCCCCACCTTTTGGCCAGCTGATCAGGGGCAATATAATTTAGACAATAATGGCATCCCACGAATAGAGGGTCATTTGTTTCAGCAGTTGGCAAACTAGGGGCACCCAGGACAAGGCAGCCAGTGGAGCCTTCCCTTGCTCGAATTGAGGCACTAATCAAATAGGAACGGCTAGATCATTGTTGCAATGAAAGAGCCATGGAGAACAAGATGATCACTATGCAAGGAACGCTTGATGCCATCGTTAGGCATTTCAATGTAAACCCTCCAAACCCCTAATCTTTTCCATCAACTTGTTTTAAAGGACAAAGAGGAAGAAGAAGAAGAAGAAGAAGAAGAAGGATTCGACGAGAGCAATGGAGCAGACTAGGAGTACCAGCCATGATGTTTCTAGCTTAGGATTTTTTTTTTTTTTTTAGGATGTGTTATGTTGCATGCTTTGTTTAGGGTTTTATTTTGTATGTGCATGTTTTATTTCTCAAATGTTATGGAATTTGGGTACTCATCCCAATTCTATAAAATAGCATGTAAGTTTTCTTCAGTTTACAAAGAACATTTTGGACAAAATAGTTTATCCATTTCTTGTCTTTACTTGTTTCCTCCACTTTTTTTTTTTTTTTTTTTATAGTTTCGCTCACCTTTATCTTTTGGAGAAAAACAAGTAAAGAGAAAAATCTGTAGATACCCTATATTGTTCAATGCAATGTGATAGGAGCAAAATAGTAACATCGGTGAAAAAATTGGTATAGGGGACATGGCCCCCTCACCAAGAGGGACACGTTTCCATGTAAATTATGAGCAGAGTGTAAGGAACCACATGGACAACCAATTAGGGTTACCCGAGGAGAGGGAAGGACCGTGGACATGTCGCATGCCATCAAGCATTAAGGGGACACGTCCCCCAACTTTTTCAAGAACTCTAAGCTATGTTTGGTAGAAATGCACGGATCGGAAGGGAAGGGATATAAAGTACTGTAGAGAAAAGTATGTCGAGAATGTAAAAAATGATGAGAAGTGTGTTTGGTATGTAAAAAAATATGATGTAAAGTTTATTGAGATGTGTAATATTGCATTGCAAATACTGTAGAGAAAAACTACCAAAGCCTAAAGGTGACACATTTTTAGAAAATTCATAAGGGACACATCCCCCATAATAATAATAATAATAAGGTGTAGTAGTGTTAAAGTTTATTTGGATTAGGGATTAATATATAAGAGGAAGGGAAGAAAAATATCTTCTCTCTTCCCTTTGTTTGAAAATTTTAAAAATGGAGAGGAAAAAAAATCTTCATTATCCTTATTCCATGTAATTTTTAAATACCCCAATTTAAAACATTTTAAGAGATATCTAATCAGTAAACAAAGAATAAATATGCATGTTATATGTTAGAACCTAAAACTTACAAGTAGTTAAGGAGGCATAATCAAAGTGATGTAGTTTGGTCCTAAGATGCTATTGCTATAGCCTATAAGCAATAAGTTAATAAGCTAAAGTTTAATAAAGATAGATAGAAGTGTCCTTTTGTCACTCACAAACTTTTAGAATTATTGCAATTTGTCCATTCCCTACCCTACAAAAACATTCCGTCCACACTTCTTTTCCATCACATCAAAAAATGTTAAAGGGACAATCTCCTCTTTTAAAGTTTTTTTTTCTACAAGTATAAAACATATATTTTTGAAATTTTTTTTGAACATTTTAAGAACTTTATATCAATCAAAAGCTAGTTTCCAAAAAATTTTCAGAAATTCTAATTTTAACCTATTCAAATCACTCTCACTTTCAATATCTCTTGCCTTCCCATATAAATATGTGGGCTTCTTTCTATCTCAAGACCCAATATTATATATATATTTGGGCTACAACCCTACTCTAAGGACCTTGAATACACTTTTTAAATCACATGGCTTCGTTGGAAGATTGAACATAAGGGCATGTTTGGTAGTAACTTTTTAAAAGTGTCTTATTTTATATATATATAAAAATTAAAAAAATTATTTGATTTATTAATTTCAGCTGAAAAGAAAAAAATATACACGTAATCCCTTTATATTTTTTTAACTAAACAAATTTCACTTTTTGTGATGTGATGAAATTATATTTTTGTTCTTACTTTTTTTTTTCACTTTTAATATAAAGGTAAAATATTTATTTTATCCATTTTTTTTTCATTCACATCATATTGACATGACATTTTTATTCCCTTCAACATTCCTACATTGGAATTCCATTTTTATTCATATTTCCTCAAACATTCTACTAACTAAACGTACCCAATATTGTTTTGGAAATAGAAAACACAAAAAAATTAAAATATGTTTTGAACTCCAATTTTTTAAAATAAGATTTTTTATAGATAGCATATGTATATATATAAATACATGAAAATAATACTAACAATAATTCTCACAACTAATTATTTTTTAAAAAATTAATTTTGAATAATAAAAAAGCAATACAACTTTCAAACATGTCCTTAGTCTCTTTAAGGGTCTTTAAGGGTGTGTTTGGTTAATGGGGTAGAGGAATGGTAATGGAAATGGAGGATGTAATGGGATTGCATAAAGGAATGAAAAAAGTAATATGAAAGTGATGTAATATGATGTGAATGGAATAAAAGTGAGTAAAATGACAATTTTATCCTTATATTAAAAGTGAGAATGAAATAAAGTGGGTAAAAAAGTAAGGGCAAAAATATAATTGTATCACATTACAAAAAATAAAATGTGTTTGATCGGAAGAATATAAAGGAATTACGTTTACGATTACATAAACAAAACGGGTAAGTAAACGTGCTCTAAGTATTTAGGGTTTTTATGCAACTCATCACTCATACTTTTCACTATAAATAAATGGCTAAAACTCTATTTTAGTCATCTATGTTTCACCTAAGTTTCAAATCAGTCCTTTATGTTTTAAAAGTTTAAAATCAGTTCTCTATGTTTGCAAGTTGTTCCAAATAAGCCCTTCTACTTGACACCGTTAGTGTTTTTCGTTAAATGATGACATGGATAGCTGATGTGGACAAAATATCTTTCCAATGTCTGTTTTAATTTATTTTGGGTTCTACATGGTTCAATATCATCCACATCATTTTAAAAGGACACATATGAGAAAGATTTTGTCCACATTAACTGTCCACGTCATCATTTAACGAAGAATACTAATGGTGTCAGGCAAAAAGACTTATTTAGAACAACTTGCAAATATAAATGACTAATTTTAAATATAATTGACTGATTTTAAACTTAAGTGAAACATAGAGGATCAAAATAGAATTTTGGCCCAAATAAATTAACCTCATTATCAAACATATTTCACAACTTACTTAAAATTGATTGTGGTTAAGCTATGTGTATTATACTATAGTTTCCGTATGTAGACTCACAAAAATATTTTTCTCGAACACAAACTTGAGTGGATAATAAAGTCAATTTCCGATCCTAAACTTGTTTATCAAAAATTTAAAAATTGAAAGAGTAAATTTTCATTTATTAAAACTTGTTCATATATATATATATATAATTCATTTTTATAAAATTACAAAATAAAAAATTCACAACTATAAAATTGTTCAAATTCTAACATAATTAATTTTTTTTATGAACCAAACATAATTAAATTAAGTCTTACCATTCTTGCTATAAAGTAATTAAACTTTACTATGAATAGACAACCAAATTTAAATTTTAACAAGTTCAATATGGAAGAATTAATCAAACATAACTAATAGACAATTAATATATTAGTATTTTGAATTGATCACACCAACAAAAACAAACTAATGGAAACTTCGCTTGCATATTGCAAACTTAAGCATTTTCTTAAGCTTTTTAGAGCTCAATAACAATGCACTTTCATTATTTTATTACTTTCTTCTTAAATTTTTTTGTCGCTTGCTCAATTTTTGAGACTTTGTCTCAATTAATACAGACTCGATTCATATCGCGCAGCTGATTAATGATAGGAGAGTTTCTCAATAGAATAGCTGCATTCACAAGATCACAACTGGTTATTTATCACTTAGATAACGCCTCGATTGGGTAATTTCCTTCTTAATAATTTAATTAATAACCTCTTTGATGATTGGTTTAATTTTTTAATGGTCAAAACCCTAAATTGGTCTTTTATGTTTGCACGAAGTTTCATATTGGTCCTTTATGTTTTAAAAAGTCCAAATTGGTCCTTTATGTTTGCAAGAAGTTCCAAATTGGTCCTTCCGTCCAAGTCCATTTATTTTCTAAGTTAAGTGCTAACATGACATGCTGACATGGACACACCATCTCTCCTACGTGTCAGTTGAAGCTAACGTGGCATGCCACGTCACTACCATGTCATCATCCAATATCATATGTGATGACGTGGCAGTGACGTGGCATGACACGTCAACTTAGATGGACATGCCAGCACGCCACGTCAGCACTTAACTTAAAAAATTGACGGAAGTGGACGGAAGGACCAATTTGGAACTTCTTGCAAACATAAAGGACCAATTTGGACTTTTTGAAACATAAAGGACTAATATGAAACTTCGTGCAAACATAAAGGACCAATTCAGAGTTTTGACCTTTTTTAATTGGTTTATACCTATCAAGTTTGAACCCCTTTTTCCTGGAACATAATTCAGACCATACGTACGTATTTATATTTGATAATTGAAGATGAATATAAAAAGAGATATAAGTGTAGATATAAATAATTAAAACCTACGAACTAGGTACTAGGCAGGGATTTAAATCATCTGTGGCTAGATTAATTAATTAATGTGACATCAGAAAATTAAATTAAAGCCTTCTTGCATGCGCCGACTAGCCGTAGCTGTTTAATTATCTCAAATTAATCGTAAAAAAAGTGATTAATTATGATCACATAATGAATAAGATGCTTAACAACATAAAAAAGCCACAGAAATTAAGCAAATGGTCGGCTAATCCTTTTTCATCACTCAAATAGTCAAATGTACTTTCTTTTTTCTTCTTTGGTCAAAATCAGAGATTCTGAGTATTTATTGTATGTCGATAACTAATTCATTCGCTGATCTATAGCGAGTTAGCGACAATTGTGAGGATTTTGCAGTTCTTATTAGGACCTTTTTTATCTTGATTCTTTTACGGAAAGACACTTGTAACATGTTAGGAACGTCAATACAGGTTCAACTAAAAAAAAATATTACATATGTCTAAATTGTAAGTAATAGTGCCAAATGATCTCTATAGAAAAGAATGCAATGCCCATTAAGAGGAGATTTTGAATAATTTCAATAAGGTGATTTGAATTTACGTTCATGATGTGTAAAACAAGAAAACTCTATTGAATATGTAACTATTATTTTATAGACCAGAGTATTCATCGTTAAACTTAATGATTAATCCTTTCGCTGAATTATATCAATTTACGTTAGCTCTTTGGTCTTCGATCATTCTCCTCTCAATTTTTGGAATAATCTTTTTTCAAATTCATACTTCTAAAATATACTTACTTAATTGAGGGGAAAAAACTTAAAGATGTGTAGAAACTGATGAAGTGGCTTTGGCTGTGTTGTAGCTCCTTTTGGAGACGTGATATATCCATTATGGTAAGTTAATTTAGTTGTTTTGCATATTTTACAAGAACCACATATTATATATATATATATATATATATATATATATATATATATATAAGGCAAAATATTATTTACTCCCTGAATTGTTGGTTAAATTACTATTTAGTCTTTGAACTGAGCAAAAAATACTATTTAGTCCCCAAATTTGTAATTCTACCAATTATTTAATCCCTGAATTTGGTAAAAATACTATTTAGTCCCCGAATTTGTAACTCTGTCAACTATTTAGTCCCTGAACTTGGCAAAAATACTATTTAGTCCCCAAATTTGCAACTCTGTCAACTATAATTAGCCCCCTGACTGTTACTCGTTAGATAACCAGCTGACGTGGCATGTGCCTAGGCACTTAACGGTGCCACATCAGCATTTAACGGTCACATAAGCTAGTGCCTGGTTATCAACTGGTAATAGTCAGGAGACTAAATAGTTGACAGAGTTGCAAATTTGGGAATTAAATAGTATTTTTGCCAAATTTGGTTGATAGAGTTGTAAATTCGAGGACTAAATAGTATTTTTGCCAAATTCGGAGACTAAAGAGTTGACAGGTTGAAAATTCAGGGACTATATACTTTTTTTATCAAATTCAAGAACTAAATAATTGTTTGATCAATAATTCAGGAACTAACTAATATTTTGTCACTATATATATAATACAGCATGTGATGTGCTTTCTTTATATTGATTAGATTATTAGAAATATTTTATTTTGTTTTAAACCTTAACAATTTATTGTCTTCAAATTAAAGACTACCTACTCCTATATTCAATTGCTTCCGAATATCTTATATAGTCTTTATTATGATTAATAAATATATGATTGTGAATGATGAGTTTAATGCTAATTAATTAAGGACGTAGTCTCAAAAAACTTCATAGTTAGTTGGACCACACTTTACTTCACTGTTTAGACTTTGGACTTCGGAATCCTACTTCTTAGGCTAGCTGTGTCTATATTTTAACGACCATTAATATATTATACAAATTAAATTGAATCTTCATATTGTAAGTTGTGCATTATTCCCACCTAATACACCATAATACTCTCACCTAACTTCAAACATATTCTTAAATGAGTGTCCTACGTACAAGAATATCAAAGGCAATGATACATACATGCATGAAGTTAAGGCTCAAGCTCGATTCTTTCTCTTTAGGGTTTAGGGTATGTTTGGTGTAAAATCCAAACAGTAAAATCGTGGTGTTTCACGATTCTCAAAAAAATTTTACATCATATTTTTTACATACCAAACACACTTTTTATCATATTTTTTCTCTCTCCTAATTTTTCTCTCTATCTCTCTCCTCACTTTTCTCTACAGTACTTTCTTTTATTCTACAGTACTTTCTTTACAGTACTTTACATCCGTGCATTTATACCAAGCGTACCCTTAGTAAACAGGAGGGAGGCTTCCAATGTTTTTTTATTGTTAATTGTGTCTTTGACGTTTTTTTTTTTTTATAAATGTTACACTTTTTACTAACGGCGTTAAATAATTAACGATTTTTGTTTATGTGACATTATTACACGTAGTAAAATGAGCCGACGACTGGACAAAAGTATTTTCATACGTGGCAAAGAGCTGACCAGGAAAAGTGAGAGCACAATGGCACGGTACTTCAACTTGTTTGAGAAGAAAATATTAGGGTTCAAAATGAGATAGTATTATGCAGGCTAGGACAGAGAAAGAAAAGGAAGGGAAGGGAAATTCCAAATCCCCATAAACTTTACATTATATTTTTTACATACCAAAACACTTCTTATTATATTTTTTACATTTCCAACACACTTTTTTTACAGTACTTTTATTTATTCTATAGCACTTTACCCTACAGTACTTTACATCCCTAGCCTTCCCATCCGTACATTTCTACCAAACATAACCTAGATTTGTCCAAACGATCTTGATTAGGCTAATGTTAATTATTTTAACGAGGCAAAATACTATTTAGTCCCTAAATTATTGGTCAAACTATTATTTAGTCCTCGAATTTATCAAAAATATTATTTAGTCCCCGAAATTTGTAATTATGTCAACTATTTAGTCCCTGAATTTGACAAAAATACTATTTAGTCCCCAAATTTGGCAAAAATACTATTTAATCTCCGAACTTGTAACTCTGTCAACTATTTAGTCTCTTGACTATTACCCGTTAGAGTTGACAGAGTTACAAATTTGGGAATTAAATAGTATTTTTGCCAAGTTTGGGGACTAAATAGTTGACATAGTTACAAATTCAGGGACTAAATAGTATTTTTGTCAAATTTGGGGACTAAATAGTTGACACAGTTACAAATTTTGGGGACTAAATAGTATTTTTGATAAATTCAGAGACTAATTAAATAGTAGTTTGACTAACAATTCAGGGACTAAATAGTATTTTGACTCTTATTTTAACTCCCGTAGCCAAGATGCATGGTTGAACCTTGGATGTTCCACCTCTATATATAGTCATTTCCAATCCCATTATAAAATTGTTGGATTTCCATTTTTTTGGGATATCGAAGAGGTAGGAAGGGGAAGTTTACGTTGGAGTGATTACCAAAATATTTAATATAAATAATTATTGCGCAAGTTTAAATCGTAACTAATTTTATTTAATCACAATTATTTAAATAATTTTTAGGTATCAGATATCTTAATTACAGAACAAAGTTACCTACCAAGTAAGACTTTGTGCGTAGTTTTAAGGGAATTTAAACCCGCATACAAAAGTTTAATTCTAAAATTTATTGTATAAATTTAAATTGTAAATATACTGGAGCCTTTGAATATCAAGAAATTTCCTTGAGTTATCTACCAAGTAGTATTTTATATGATTCGAGAAAAATTTGAACATTTGATACGGTACCACTAATACCAACCAAGGGATCCTCCATCGGTCGGTCGTAGCTGTCAACATCAACTAATC
The DNA here is from genome assembly GCA_014851425.1 of Senna tora. Classification (NCBI taxonomy): domain Eukaryota; kingdom Viridiplantae; phylum Streptophyta; class Magnoliopsida; order Fabales; family Fabaceae; genus Senna; species Senna tora. Next base: position 24,842,419 of record CM026272.1, read on the forward strand.
ATTACACCTAACAGAATATGGTTACGCATGTGGGGCAACTCCAGTCCAAATGACCTAACTACCCCTGGAGGGAACACTGTATATACCCGACCCAAGCCACAAGTATAACTACTGAATCTATCTTGATTTTTCTTATATTCTCATATACCATCGCTTACTTGAGTGTTGAAGTCTAACCATGAGGCTTTTTCCATCGTAATTCTTATCTTACAAGTCATCAAAAAATTAAAGAAAGGTCGGAGATTAATCAAGCCTCATATGAGTAAAGCGAGAATTTTGATGATTTAATTTGTGCAGCCTCACATGTTTATCTCTTTTCAAGGTTGATATAAGATAAGCTTTCTAAGTGTAAAAGCATTGTATCCATTAGCATATGATAATATGAGGATGGCATTGGGCCTTAATTTGACCCATCTCTTACCCAACAAAATTAAGCACATATCACTCTCATTCAGCTTTTCAGGGAATTCCATGAATCCCATCATTATCTTAATCATTCCACCAAACACTCCTTACTGTTTAATACATCATAAGCTTTGATTTTATGAGACCAAAAGGAAAGCTCTTTGAAGCAATAACGGCGAATGAGTGCTTTTAATATGTGGGCATGTACCTCATGACTCATATGAGTGGGGTTTATATGAATTTGACAAGTGAAAAAAAGAGTAAAGACCATGTTTAGCTACTTAAAATAGATTCGAAACACAATCAATTCAGGCATAGTGGAAGAGAAAGAATATTCGTCCAAGTGGTAAGTAGCTTGGTATCGTTTAAGTAAAGTTCCGTGTTCGAGACATTGTGAATGCAGCTATCCCCGTTGAGAGACTCTCCCACCATATAGTCAGATGCGCGATGCAAGTTGAGTCCGAATTGGTCGACGTAGTACCTCGGACATCGGACGGGCAACGGAAAGAAAAAACAAGAACAATAATACAATATATGTTGTACTTGGGTTTTCAAGGCCCAGAAATTTATCATAACAATAATGAGTCTAGATTCTGAAGTGAATTTACTTACACCAGCCCAGTGTTTTGGTCCAACTGGCCCAACTCATGAATCTTGATCCATGAACATTGAGATATTAGAAGCATATTTTGGACCAGACTTGATGATTTACTTTTATTGTCTAAAATTTTAGATGATGGAATTAGTAATAGAGTTAGGAGATAGATAGAGAGAGAAAATATGGGTCACATTCTAAAAAAATTTCTCTTTTAACTTTTTTCACTCCTAATATATATTTTTTCCATCTCTCTTATTTTACCATCTAAGAACATAAGATCCACTCTCCTAAAATTGAGATATGGACTCACTTTGACTTAATAGAATTAGGGGTGTTCGGCGGGCAGTTTGGACAGTTTTTGGTGAAAATTTAGTACATTTATCGATTTAAGTTGATAACGTTAAACCAAACCAAATCAAACCATAAACAATTTGTTTTGAGTGGCTCGGTTTGGCAGTTTAGGACTTTTATGTCATTAAACTTATATATTTATTTTTTTTTGCCAGAACTTACATATTTAAGTTTATTAATAAAAAATATAATTTTATTCAATATAAATAATAAAAAAGTATAATAATATTTCATTTACTTACAATATACAATCAATTTAATTTTAAAATTAATTTTTTAGATTGACTAAATTTAATCTAATCTTCTAAAAACAAATTTTAAACTTTATTATTTAAAAATTTTAACATAATATGTACATATATATACATGTATGTCTATGCGGTTTGGTTCGGTTTTTTGACATACCAAACCGAACCAAACCAAACATTAATCGGTTTTGTTCGATTTGTGCTAATTCGGTTTGGTTTGGTTCAAGTGCGACGATTTTGTTTGGTTATGAACACCCCTAAATAGAACCTAAATAGAAGTACACTTGTAACAGTGGAGCCAACCTCAAGCTGTAAATTTTGCCTAAATTTAATTAAAAGTAACCGTTCACCAATTACATTTCACAATCTCATTTCCTTATATAGTTACTTACATTATGTTAGTAGAAGACTAAAATGTAAATGACAAAGTGGATTGGCACAAATGGTTAAGGATTCAGAAGAAAGTTTTCGTCTCATCCATGGGCGAGGGTTCGAATCTCCCTGAAACCATCCAAAAATTATGCTTTGGTGGGCATCCCTCCTCAGGGAGATCCCTTGGCACCCAAGGCTAGTTGAGTAGCTGGGTAAAACTGCTTGCGGTTTAGATCTGTGTAGTAATCTTTTGGGTTGGATCTCTGTTAGTCTTCCTAACATGCCACTGGCGCCTTGTCCGATAGTACTTGGGAGTGCCTTCCCTTACTACCATTTTTACGAAAAAAAATGTAAATATCTATTTTAATGGGAATTTATATTTTAGTTTCTAATCTCTATTATTATCCAACTCTTGTCTGTGAAGTCCCTTCTTTTGCCAAGCACATTATCTTCATAATTTTATTTTTCACTTAAATACCAAAAAAAGATTTTTTTTAATATTTTAATCATTTCCTCTCTAGGGCGTAACTAATTTAGTCACATGAATATTAAAGTGCATATTATTATTTAAATTAAATATAAAAAGTAATTATTATATTTTAACATAATTAAATAAGTAAATGGATTAATTTATTAGGTAAAAATATAATATTACTCTTGATCCAAATATGATAATCCTACATGGCATTGTTAATTGTTGACAAGGCACATTTCTATTAAAAAATGGATGAAAAATTTAACAATTGCTATTATATGCACACAAAAAAAAGGTTCAAAGGGATTTTGCTTCAAGTTTTATTAAAGTTGAGGAGTTCAATGCACACACCTAAGTGCATGTTTGATAACAAAACTAAACAGTAAAATTATGGTATTTCACAATTTTTTTAAAAAATTACATCATATTTTATACATACTAAACACACTTTAATTTTTATCATATTTTTTCTCTTTCCTAATTTTTCTTTCTATCTCTCTCCTTACTTTTCTCTATATTACTTTCTTTTATTCTATAGTACTTTACTCTATAATACTTTACATCCGTGCATCTATACCAAGCGTACCCTAAGGTGGCGTTTGGTATCTGGTGAGTATTTTAGTGGGAAGTGGAAGTGGAAATGGAAATGGAAGTGGAAGTGGAAGTAAGTGGTAAAAAGTATGTTTGGTATGCAGGGAAATGGAAGTGGAATATAAAAGTAATTTTGTTTGGTATGGTGGGAAGAAGATAGGAAAATAGAAGATAAAAGTATGAAATACCTTTTTTGCCCTTGTTACTTTTATGTGCCATGTAGCTCTCTCAATCCCATAAGAGTATAATTGTATTTTTACACTTACTTCCATGGAAGCATATTCAACTTCCCTCTAGTCTACCAAGACAGCAAACTTCCCTCCGAATATGGAATCTAACTCACCATGGAAGATGACTTACCTGGTACCAAACAAAGCTTTCATAGTGACAAAACTCAACTTCCCTGCTCTTCTTGTGTATCAAACGGGCTCAAAGTCAGAAAGTTAAGTATGTTAATTTTAGTCTAAGAAATAATTATGAATATTTTGTCTGTTTTATCAAATATTTTTGAATAAAGGGACCAAACCATTATTCCAAAAGTTAATATGCATCCTTTTTCTTTTTCTTAATATTACAAATATTGTTTTTTTATAGATATTACAAATATTGTTTACCAATGATATTTTGATTATTATATGGTAATTATTTTTTATTGTAAATCACAAAAGTTTTTCTAGGGAGAAAATAATAAATAATAGATAATAAATAATTAGAAATAGGTCAAATGTCCATTTTGGTCCTCTATATTTCACCCAAGTTTTAAATTGGTCCTTTATCTTTCAAAAGTTCTATATTGGTCCTTTATGTTTTCCAAAAGTTCATATTTGTCCTTCAGATTTCATTAAAGTTCTATATTGGTCCTTTATGTTTCATTCAAGTTCTATATTGGTCTTTATGTTTCATTCAAGTTCTATATTGGTCATTTATGTTTAATTGAAGTTTTATATTAGTCCTTTATGTTTCATTAGAGTTTCATATTGGTCCTCTCAGCATGGTTTTATTTTTGGCTTAAACGATGCCGTTTTGGTGTTTTTGGTGTATCTAAGGCCACGTCAGCTATCTGATATACGTATGAGAGATTATGTGTCCACCTCGGCACACTATGTTAGCAGTTAACTTAAGAAATTGACAAATTTGGACGAAAGGACCAATTTAGAACTTCTGGGAAACATAAAGGACTAATTTAAAATTTTTGAAACATAAAGGATTAATTTAAAACTTGAGTGAAATATAGAGAACTAAAATGAACCTTTAACCTTAAAAATATAATACTAAAGAAACTACGCACTGTGTTAAACTAGCACTTAAAAAAGTTTTACGAGTGCAATTATTTTGTTTGAAAGATTCTCTCACCATAATTAAGTGTGTGACATGAGTTATGTCCAAATTAATCGGAACAAATTCTCGTAGACCATAGGCCAAAAAAAAAAGAAATTTCTCAAATTTTTAAAATTTTTTTTCAAAGAAATTGGAAAACATGAAGAGAGACAGCACACAGTTATGCAATCGTGGACTTGTGAAGTATATAGCAAAGCCCAAATCAAATTAGCCTTCGCTCGCTATTTTCTGCCCTAGTGTCCCTTAAAACCGAAAATAGTGGCTTAAAGAAGCCGCCTTTTATGTTTCGAACGTCTTAGTTTTGTTCTTTCGCATCAACCTCCACTTCCATATAGTTTTCCCAACCACCACTATCAATCTTCTTCTCTTATTTCTACATAACCCACTTCCGCTGTGGAAGCTTCTGGCTTCGATTCCCGATCAATTTGCTCTCTTTCAGGCATTTACACAAGCATGTCAGCGAAGTGGCGGGCACTGCAGCACCGCCATCGCTACACCTACAGCGCCGTAGTTTTCCCTCTTTCATACGTCGAATCCCTCAATCAATTGGTCTCCCACGAGTCTTGTTCGAACTTTCACGCCAAGTTGGTAGAATTAATCTCTCTAAATTCCACTTATGCTCAAGTCAATCATGTCAAGGAAGTAGCTTCGGCTTTTGGGGATTTGTTGCTTCGTGGGGACGAAGCTTCTGTCTGTGAGGCTGCTGGGATTTATTTGCAGCTATTGTTTTTCGAGAATTCTGTGCCATTGCATAGAACTCTGGTCTCTGCTTTGGCAAAGAGTCGGACTTTTCATTCTCAGATTCGTGAGTGCTTTAGAAAGCTCTGCGATGAGCTCGGTGGTGGGCAAGGTAAGGGTAAGCGTTTCTGTGTTTCTCGGGCTGCTTTGTCCGTTTTGGGTATGCCTAAGTTGGGGTATTTGGTTGAAGTTGTGGAGGATTGTGCGGTATTAGTAGCTTGGGATGTAGTTTTTAGTTTGGATAGTGTTGTTTCTGAGACGAGTGCGTGTGCTCGTCCATCGCCTATTGTTATGGAGCAATGCCAGGAGGCTCTGTCTTGTTTGTATTACTTGCTTCAACGTTTCCCATCAAAGTTCAAGGAATGTAGTGGCTCTGAGAGTGGTTTGATTCAAGGAGAGTTGAATGTTATGGAAAGAATAGTAAGTGTCATTTTGAGCATTTTGAAGTCTATTGCTTTTTCAAGGGATTGCTTTGTGGCTGCTGGGGTGGCCCTCTGTGCGGGTCTTCAAGTTTGTATCAGTTCTCAGGAGCTAGGCTTGGTTATATTTCAAGGTATATTTAACTCAAGTATGTCTAATTCAGATATTAATTGTGATAGTGAATTCAGGAATGCCATTGGGAAAATTCCTTATAAAGGAAATGTGTATTCAGAAATACTTAATCTTTCTGTACTAAGTAGACTCTGTTTGATCAGAGGGATTCTTACAGCAGTGTCAAGAGAAGTGCTTAATACTCATTACACCTGTACAAGTAATGCTTTGAATGGCTATGAAGCTCATAACGATGCTGGACGGCCAATTAAGACTATATTGTATGATGGAATTTTGCCTGAGCTATGTAACTACTGTGAGAACCCTATTGACAGCCATTTCAACTTCCACGCGTTAACTGTGATGCAAATCTGTTTACAACAGATAAAAACATCATTGTTATCTAATCTGACCAATCCTTCAGGAAACTATGATCCTATTCCTGATGAAATGGGGATGCGGATTCTTAGAATTATTTGGAATAACTTGGAAGATCCTTTGAGTCAAACAGTGAAACAAGTTCATCTCATTTTTGATCTTTTCTTGGACATTCAATCGTCTCTTCGTTGGTCAGACGGTGGTGAGAAAATAAAGACATTTTTACAGAAGATTGGATCGGATCTTCTTTGCCTGGGGTCTCGTTGTAAGGGAAGATATGTTCCATTAGCATTGCTAACTAAGAGATTGGGAGCTAAGACAATGTTGAATATGAGTCCTGACCTGCTATATGAGACAACACAGGCATACATCGATGATGATGTCTGCTGTGCTGCCACATCATTTCTCAAGTGTTTCCTTGAGTATTTGCGTGATGAGTTCTGGGCCTCAGATGGCATTGAAGGCGGGTATGCTATGTATAGAGGACATTGCCTTCCCCCAATACTGTATGGGCTAGCTTCTGGAATGTCAAAGCTCCGCTCTAATTTAAACACTTATGCTTTGCCAGTTTTACTGGAGGTGGATGTGGATAGTATATTTCCTATGCTTTCTTTCATCTCAGTTGGACCAAATGATGATGAAAACAGAGTTCTGTGTCCAGAACTCGTTTGTGCAGACATAGTACTGAATGTTGAACAGAAAATTGCAATTTTAGTTTCATTGCTCAAGGTGTCTCGATCACTTGCTTTGATTGAAGGGGATATTGATTGGTGTGAAAATCTTGTTGCTGACAGAAAAGAACCAGGCCTGGGAACAGAAAGTCATGCTCTTGTTTGCATTAAGGGAATAAATGTTGAGATCCTTGTTCAATGGCTTGTAAAGGCATTGACCCATGTTGATGAGTCACTCCGTGTAGATGCTGCTGAATGTCTTTTTTTAAACCCCAAAACTTCCAGTCTACCTTCCCTTTTGGAGCTAACTTTAATGAGAGAAGCTGTGCCTTTGAATATGAGGTGTTGCTCCACAGCTTTTCAGATGAAGTGGAGCAGCTTGTTTCGTAAGTTCTTCTCTAGGGTTCGAACAGCCTTGGAGAGACAACTCAAACAAGGAAGTTGGCGTCCTCTGGAGTGCTCTAAAAATAATGAAGTGTATACTTCTAATGGGAATAAGGAAATGGTAATTAGAAGAGCAAATGATCTTTTTCACTTTATGAGGTGGTTGAGTGGCTTCTTATTTTTCTCATGCTATCCTTCTGCCCCATATAAGAGAAAAATAATGGCCATGGAGCTCATCTTAATAATGATAAATGTTTGGTCTATTATGCCATCATTGAGAGAGGAGTTTGATTATTCTTCATCAGAAAACCATCTTTATCCATACAATAAGGGTATGACTTCATCCAGTTCAACTCTACTGTTAGTTGGTTCTATTATTGACAGTTGGGACAGGTTGAGAGAGAGTTCATTTCGCATATTACTGCATTTTCCTACCCCACTACCTGGAATTTCAAGCGATAATATGCTGATAAAAGTAATTGCTTGGGCTAAGAAATTAGTTTGCAGCCCACGAGTGAGAGAAAGTGATGCTGGAGCTCTAACTATGCGGCTAATATTTCGGAAGTATGTGTTGGAGCTTGGTTGCTTGGTTGATGCTTCATCTAATGTTGTCCATTTCATCTCAAAGTCTGACTTGTTAAATGATGTTAATCAGTCTAGTAAATTCAGGAATCCAGTGATACACTATATGAAGTCAATGATTGATTGGTTGGATATTGCTGTGAGAGACGGAGAAAGAGATCTTTCTATGGCATGCAAGAACAGCTTTGTCCATGGTATATTACTTGCCTTACGATATGCTTTTGAGGAGCTGGACTGGAATTCTGAAGCCATACTGTCTAGCATCTCAGAGATGAGAGATTTGTTGGAAAGGCTTTTAGAGCTTGTCATGCGGATAACTTCATTAGCACTTTGGGTGGTTTCTGCTGATGCTTGGCATCTGCCTGAAGATATGGATGAGATGATTGACGATGATAATCTTTTAATGGACATTCCAAATCAGGAGCACGAACACATGCCTGCATCAGAACATGAAAGCAATAATTCAAAGCTTTCCAAGGATGCTAGATCATCGGAACAGATTGTCATGGTTGGTTGCTGGCTTGCTATGAAAGAGGTACTTAGCTTAAACAGCTTGCTTATATTTTATAATTCTGTTGATTTATGAATATGAAGTCCGAATATTATTTCTTCCCATAGGTAATAAAGAACAAATAACAAAATTATAGTTCCAAGTTCCAATTTGGTGTTTCCATTAATTATTTCATGGATGATTATAATAATTTTCCTGAAAGCTACTTGTAATTCTAGAAATGATGCATAGGGGTTATTTTTATTTGTTTAACCATTGGTTTTTTTAATTGATTTTTTTTGTTGTTGCAGGTGAGCCTTCTCTTGGGGACTATTATAAGAAAGATACCATTGCCAAGTAGTACATGTTCTGATTCATCTGAGCTGGGGTGTTCTTCTGTTGATACTCCTAGCTTTTCATCTAATGCTGTGCTGGATCTGGGACAACTTGAAACAATTGGGAACCACTTTTTGGAAGTACTCTTGAAGATGAAGCATAATGGCGCAATTGATAAGACAAGGGCAGGATTTACGGCTCTTTGCAACCGCTTACTTTGCTCAAATGACCCAAGGTAAAATTATGGCTACTCTGGTTTTGCGTCTATTGAATGGTAAATTAATTCTTTATCTTAATGAATTCCATGCTTTAATGCTTGGTTAACAATGGAACTTAAGTCTCAATGATTCGTAACTAACATACTTGTTTTATTATGCAGAATGATTCTCTGTTATGGTATTAGCATTACGCCAATTGGAACATCAAATTGAAAACTATCTTAATTCTAGCACTGACAATTGCAAAATCATTGCCATGCTTCTTTCTCCCTTTTTCTCTTAGTGAATTTTGTGATAAAACTTTACTTTCTGCTAAATATAAGTGGCAGTTTATCTGTTTTGCACTTCACAAGTAAGTGGTTTTGGTGCTTCTTTAGTCATAAATTTGTATGCTGATTGGTTTTTCACTACCTCATATTTTCTTCACTTACACCGTCATACACATTTGATAATGTGGGTGTTAGTTCTTCAAAAGTAATAGACTATTGGATTATGTCGTGTGCTATTCTTTGCATGATAAAACGAGATTTGTGCTTGACTCGAGTGAGAAAGGTTATGTATAATGTATCATTTCAACCTTATAATGATATAAATTCTTACAAATATTATTCTTTGTCTTCTTTTATTGGCATCTTTTTTTTCAGACTTTGTAGGTTGACAGAATACTGGATGGAACAACTCATGAATAGAACCATTGCCAAAGGACAAACAGTTGATGATTTATTGAGAAGAAGTGCTGGAATACCTGCTGCATTTACGGCTCTGTTTCTATCAGAGCCAGAAGGTACACCTAAGAAGCTTCTCCCACAAGCATTACGGTGGCTTATAAATGTAGCTAGTGGGTCTATGCTGAAAAACATTGAAATTGAGAGCAAGGATGGTGGTGAAACGTCGAAGTTTGTGTTAAAAGGTTCTGGCCAAGAAAATGGGTCTTCACAGGAAACTGAAGGGAATGAGAGTCAGAAATCATCAAAGATCAGAGATGAGGGCGTCATTCCTACAGTACATGCATTTAATGTTCTCAGAGCAGCATTCAATGACACTAACCTGGCCACTGATACATCAGGTTTTTCGGCCGAGGCTTTAATTCTTGCTATTCGATCTTTCTCTTCACCATATTGGGAGATTAGAAATAGTGCTTGTCTGGCCTTTACTTCTTTGGTCCGTCGCATGATTGGATTCCTTAATGTTCATAAGCGAGAATCAGCACGCCGTGCAATAACTGGGCTTGAATTTTTTCATAGGTATGATTTTGACCATCAAATTTTTTTCCTTAGTTCATCTATTTCATTGGATGCATTTCATTTGAAAACATTCTTTTTTTTTCCCGAAGAATCTCACTGGTCAGATATTGGTTTATGCCCCCACATAAATCATCCTGAATCCCTGAACACTTTTTGGGTGGTCTACTGTTTATGATTGAGTTCACCAGACCTTCATCCTTAAACCTCCAGTACCCGAAAACCTTTTCTCTCTGCCAGCTCTATCAGTACAGGAACAAGCTGCCAAAGTTAGTTTTTTGGGACAATTCACTTTTCTATCCTTGACCTTGAGTCTACCTTCCACCTTTGTTTCTGCTGGAGTAAACCATTAAATTAGTCAACTTTGGCTTTTTTTTCTTTCACCGTAGCTTTCTTCCTTTGGCCATACATCTTAATAGGACTACTACTTAATACCTACCTCAAGGCCCATCATAGTGTCATACAATCTTTTGGTTGGAGACAAGTCAGGGACTGTGATCATAATCAATTTAAAATTTTACTGGTTTGCTGTGCTTCAATCTATGTAATGACTATTCCTAATTATGTATCTATGGTCAGATCCTTTCTTGAAAGGATTCACTTACAGTTAACATCACTTGTCCATCATTTCATATTGTGGGGAAAAGTAAAATACATTTATAGATGTTTACAGTGTGGACATGGTTGAATTATTTTTCCTTTCCTTTCTTTGCATCACTTATGTAGTCTGCCTACATACTGTGTAGAAATTATCTTTGCTGATTGGAATATAATCTGGCTCTGGAAATATTCTACTGAGATACTGGCATGTACCAATCCTATGGGCTCATTATTTAGCTTTTACATGTAATTATTGTAGTCTTCTGTCATTAACATTTTGTTCATTGTTACATGTGAATGTTCAGTCGGTAGTGTGATACTGTGATTTATTGGTTCATTAACATTTTGTTTTTCCCGTAGGTATCCCTCATTGCATTCATTTTTGTCCAATGAACTGGAAGTTGCAACAGAGTTGCTTCAGCCTGTATCTTCTACAAATTCAGAATTCAACCTGGGAAATAATCTGCATCCAAGCTTGTGCCCTATTCTGATTCTTTTGTCTAGGCTCAAGCCTTCATCAATCACTGGTGAGACAGGAGATGAGCTGGACCCTTTTCTTTTAATGCCGTTTATTAGAAGGTGCTCTATCCAGAGCAATCTACGAGTTCGAGTTCTTGCATCCAGAGCTTTAGTCAGCCTGGTATCAAATGAGAAACTGTCATCTGTCCTTCTCAAAATTGCTTCTGGTTTGCCCTGCATGGAAAACTTAGTCACGTCAGCTCCTTCTTTGAATTTGTCATGCACAATTCAAGGCTCCGGGAGTACTTTGAACTTAATTCATGGGATTCTTTTGCAGTTGAGTTCTCTGTTGGATATTAATTGTAAAAGTCTTGCTGATAACTCAAAGAAAGATCAGATCGTTGGTGAATTGGTCAAAATTCTTATACCACGGTCATGGATTGCAAGGCCAACTTATTGCCCTTGCCCTATCCTCAATGCTGCCTTCTTAAGGGTTCTGGATCAAATGCTTAATATTGCAAGATCATGCCAAAATAGCCAAAATTTCTATCCTACTCGTAACTTGCTTTTGGAGTTATCTGCAGCTTGCTTAGATTCAGAATCTTCTTATGGCCTATCATATTATGACCCAACTGTTGCTGAACTTCGTGAACAAGCTGCCTTGTCCTATTTTGGTTGCTTGTTTCAAGCACCTAGAGATGAGGAAGAGGTCATACATGTGCCCATGAGACATTCTCTCTCCAATTCAAACTTGTCGCCAAAACATGAAAGGGAGACTGCCTTTCCTGGATTTATGGATAGGTTGATTCGCTGCTTGTCAGACTCAATATATGAAGTTCGACTTGCAACACTAAAGTGGCTGTTGAAGTTCCTGAAAGCAGCGGATTCTGGTGGTAAGGTCCATGATCTTTCAAGCGATGACATCGGGGTTATCCAGTTGTGGGCAAAAACTAACCTTCATGCCACTTTAATGAAGATTTTGGTATTGGAAAAGAATCGTAGATGTACATATTACATTCTGAGGATCCTGCTAGTTTGGAATTTGCTGCAGTTTGATAGACATGGCCATGGCGAATGCACTGGAACAAATTATGTTGGTGAGATGGACTTTGACTCTGTGTTTCAATTTTGGAATGAATTAATTTCCATGTACCAGCAAACAAGACATGCGAAGACTAGAGAAACCCTGGTTTGCTGTTTGGGAGTATGTGCTAAGAAACTTGCAATTTTGTTTACAAGCTCTATTCTGTCTGATGAAGGAACAGAGAAGTTAGCTGAGTGTGGTGAAATTAACCGAGAGGAAAAACTTGGTCGGTTATATGACTGCATTGTATTTTACAGTAACATGATTAAACAGCGTAGTTCCTCGTCTGAGCCAGTAAGTATGCGTAAGGCAGCAGCAGAATCCTTGATAGCTTCTGGTTTACTTGATCAGGCTGGTTGCATTGGTTTCCTTGTAATCAATAAACACAGTTCCTCTGACACTTCAATCTTTGAAATAAAGGAAGCTGCGAATTTGTATGCTCATCAAATACTTGATGTATGGTTCACATGCATCAAGCTGATGGAGGATGAAGATGACTCGATTAGACTTCAACTTTCCTCTGATGTCCAAAAGTGTTTCACTTTAGAAAGATCCCAGAGCAGCCCTTCTCCTGAATTGGTTCCATCCCAAGTCGATAGAGTGATAAGGTTCTGTTTTGATCATCTCTCTTCTATTTTTGGTCACTGGCTTGAGTACTTCAATTACCTTGCTCAATGGGTACTACATGCTGCAAGTTATGTAGCATCATCCCAAGGAGATCTCGTGAGGCGGGTTTTCGACAAGGAGATCGACAATCATTATGAAGAGAAGCTCTTGATCAGCCAAATTTGCTGCTCCCATTTGGAAAAGCTACCGAGTACAAAATCCTGGGCTATTCATTCAACGGACAAAGATGAATTCAGGAACTATTTACATGGATGGAGAATGAAATTTTTCCATCAATTGATGTCTTTTGCAGAAGACCATATTGTGAAACAGGAAAGTTTTGATTGGATAGGAGGTGTGGGTAACCATAAAGATGCATTTTTGCCCTTGTATGCAAATTTACTAGGTTTCTATGCCCTCTCAAACTGCATTCTCTCTATGTCTAGCAACACTGAGACTGTACCTCTGCTATCCCATGTTATTGAGCTAGGTAGAAGCATCAAACCATTCCTTACAAACCCTCTAATTGTTAACTTATATTTGTTAGTTCTAAAATCACATGAAAAAATGACTGGTAATGTTGCTAACCCCTTCATCCTGGAGTCCAGAGATGACTCTAGCTGGGATAGCTTTAGTCCTTATTTTCTTCTTGCTTAGGATTATTACACTAGATATATTCTTTTAATGCAAGCCATTTGTTAGGGGTCTTGGAGGAGTTTTGGAATAGCTATAGTATATATTTGTTCAGTGATTGATTATACAAATCTGTTGTAACTATTACAAAGCAGCTCTGTAATGGATTCTTCTGATTGTTAGAGTGGCTCAAGTTATTACATTTGACCTGGTGTTTTTGAACTTCCTGTAGTGCCAATTTTTTATTCTTCTTTTTGGTATGATCTTATAAAAACATAAAAACATGTTGTCGTCGCTTGATTCATATAACAGATTACATGTAATTTTGATTGTTGTTGGTATGATCTTGTGCCCTTCTCACCGATCAACCGAGTGCATAGTTTCCTTGTTGTGAGTCATAGTCATTTATCATTCTACACTCGTACGGGCTAATGTGTAAAATAAGAAACTTCACAAATTCTACAAAAGTTGAACTATAGAGGATCTACTCTTGTTTCAAGTCAAAGGACTTTTTAAGTTTACATGCAATAAAGTTAGTTATATGAAGTTTGCTCAAATGTATCATTAATTTGTATGCGGTTTAATGTGTGTAACATGTGCTTTATTATTATTCCTTAAGATGCGGCCTTGTGTGTAAAATAGTAATTTTAGCCAACTTCACATACTTTTACCAGAGGATCCAATTCCAAATGGCAACCTGGGAAATTTTTAAAATGTTTTTTTATTCGGCTGTAATGTTTTTCTGGTTCCTAGTTCTTAGTTGTTAAACATTTTATATACCCAATTCATACTTCAATAATCATCAGGAGGTCGTTTCCTGATGATTTAAGGATATTTTTCACATTTTAGTATCTAGAGATAATTTTTGAATTCAGATTAGTCATTGATGCGGTGATATTTAGGTCAATAGGTTATTAATTCGACTATCACATTACTAAACAATTAATTGAATTGGTTAAATAAATTTTAATATAAAAATTAGGGCATATTCTACTCCAGATAAATTGCAACCTTTTGGTATATTGTAATGTAACATGAAATATGGAGACAGAAGTGAAAAATGGGGATGACTTTTATAAGCACAATATAAACATTATTCAAGATAGAATATGTTTTCTTGTTGAATTGGAATTAATCAGTTTGGTGCGACTTTACTCATCAGTAATAATAATCTAGTGCATTAACAAGGGATTGATTTAAATAGTAAATAACTTAATATTACTTAAATAAAGTCATAAATTTGAAACCTTATGAATGTAATTATCCCTATTGAGAGACTTTCCTACCATAATCATGTGTACGATACGAATCAAGTTCAAATTTGTCCAAGTAAAATCTCATAGACAGGATGAGCAACAAAAAAAAAAATTACATGATCTTGCATTGTCCCATAATGTAATGCTATTTTTTTTTTCACGTTTAAGAGTTTTGGAACCACCTTTTCTTTCCATAAACAATACAAAACAAAACAAAACAACTTTAACCAATAAATATAACAAATTCAGAGTGCTTAAACTAATAGCTTTTGGCTTTAACTAAAATGGCAGGAACTCATGTTAACAAGTACTTGCCATGTTTCCTTATGATCAAGGATTTCTTATCAGACTGATGAACTCATTGTTCCATAGAATGGATGTGAAATTGAAGTTAAATCACTCTCATGAGTTGTTTCTTGTTCCTCCCTATGTTAGGTATATATATGTATATGACAGGTAAAAACTGAACATTCATGAACCAAGTGTTGCTACAGTAATAGACACTGATGTCTTTGCATTCAATTAGTTCGTTTGTATTTTGTACTAACTGGAGAAAATCAAAGGCAATCCACAAAAAGGTTTTAGTTCTTGTCGTCGTCGTCATCGTTGTCGTCGTCGTCATTTTCCTGGATGAGAGTAACTCAAATCAGAATATAGGAATAAAAATTACAGAACAGCATCAAATGTTTAGTCCCATAAAAACACTGATATTTCTCTGAATTTATAACTACGACAAATCAGCACAGAGGCACTAACCGACGCCGACGTCAATATTTTCGTATAATTGATGAGCAAATAATCAGGTGAATTGCATAGTATTGAGTAGTGAGATTCATATAACTCCTTGCCTAAACAATTCAGCATTGCCCTCTTTGCCATTTTTTCAAGTCCACAAGTAAAAGAGGACAGTACTAAGTACTAACATAAACTTCTAGGAGAGCAAGATAGAAGTTTTCTATGAGGTTTTAATAACCTCACAGCATGGAGAAGCTTCCAGGTCACACAATCAGATATGCAACATGGTGCAAAAAGAAAAAGGGGCGGCTCAGTGCACGAGGCTTCCTCCAAGTAGGGTCCAAGGAAGATCAGATGTACTCGGTCTCTTACCCCTGCTCCTCTGCAAGGAGAGAGACTGTTTCCAAGATTTGAACTCGTGATCTCCAAGTCATGTGGCAACAGCTCTACTGTTGCTCTAAGGCAGCAACCACGGTGCACAAAATACCAAAAAATTATCATCCAGACTACTTTGGCAATAGGCATTGTTAATAACTTCGTTTGCTTAATTTTGGAAAATGTCCCCTTATAATGTCCGAAGCTTCACTTCCGAAAATTTATTATTTTGCTTTAATATAGTCTTCAAACTTCCAAAAAGGGTGCAATATCATCCTTTGGCAATAGACATATGTCTTTATACAGTGAATAACACTACCATAAAAGCTCAGATCCAACTCATATCTAAACTACACCTTCATTACTGAAGGCAAAAATAAAATTGATGAAAAGATGGAATTTTGGGATTTAGAGAATAATTGGAAAAAGCAAAACGGTATAGTATAGGTTTGAGTTGGACCTGAGTTTCCATGTTAGCATTTTCTTTTAAAAAAACTTTGAAGACTATATTGAACTGGAATAAATTTCCATTATATGAAACTACAGTTAAGTTAAAGACTAAAAACGGTCGTTTCCCCTTATGTTTTTATCCCTTTTATGGAGGAGGAGGAGGCCTTTAGGAAAATAAATTGTCTCTTAAGTCTTCTATAACTATTTTCCCGTGAGTTTTATATTGATCCTGTATGACCTCGAATTTCAAACAAAAAAACCCCCAATTCCAGAGTTTTAAGTAAAAACCCCGTTATGAGGGGTTGATCCAAATGGTAAGCGGTTGGGTATTGCTTAAGAAAGGTCCCAGATTCGAGAACTTGTATATGCAACTATACTCATTGGAAGACTCTCCTCCCATAGTCAGGTGCGTGACATAGGTTGAGTCCGGATTAGTTGGGGCAAAGCCTCTAAGACCGGGTGGGCAAAAAAAAAAGGCCTTTTCCCACTAAGTGTGGTCGGCTATATGGATCAAGTGACACCAATGTATCCTGTCTTTGTTCATTTCTATAGTTAGATTATTAATATTTAAAATGATCCAAATAGTTTCTCCTATTGTTTTCTTTAGTCTTTCCTTACCTCTAGTTATTGAACTATCTTCTATTTGGTTAACTTTACTTACAAGAGCCTCTAACTACCTTTTTTGTACATGACCAAACCGCCTAAGGTGGTTTCAACTAACTTTACTATTATAGGCTACCTCAACTTTCAAAACTAAAATGTCAAAACTCAAAACCCTCAATAAGAGACGATGTCAAAACTAAAATTTTACTTCCATCCTTTTCCTCCATTTTCCTCAGTCCAAACATTTCCTAATTCCTAAAGTTCCTCTTTTCCTAGTGCAGCACGCAAAATTCACATACCCCAAAAGAAGTGGAAGGATCCACAAGACTGGAGTTTCAGATGCAGCAACCAATCTATACAACAACAACAATCAGAGCCTTTTCCCACTAGGTAGGGTCGGCTATGCAGCAACCAATCTATACCAACTAAATTGGAAACTTCTAGAAGCTAGCACCTATTAATAGTATCTCGGAAATTTGTGCACATTTGTCTACATGAAAGTTCAAAAAAAGAAACAGATAAAGAGGCAGGTAATAAAACTCATAATGTCTTACTTGTTCAGCATCTTCATCACCTTCAGAATCCTCATCAGCATCCTGAAACAGTAAATTCATAATAATCCTTGAATTTGAGTAGGACTAATTGGGAACTTAAATCCAAATATTTTACTATGCACATATTTTTGAACTGAAATAGAAAACAAAAAGGAGAAATAAACAGTACATTATATAGTACACGCACTATACAGGATAACAAACTATGACTAAATGATAAAGAAAATTACAATGTTGAAGTACTTGAGAGGATTAGGCCACAAGTCCTCTTTTATTATCTCAGCAATCTGCAACACAGTTAGCACTCCAAGTCAATTTAAAAATATTTTAAATAAAAATCCTTAATTTCTGCTTAATTTTCACAATGTTTCAATTCATCATATTATTTTAGCTAGTTCCCTTAGCAGAACTGCATTCCTATTATAACTTTACCTCATCAGTAAACTCAACTACATCGTTCTGCGGAGTCTCACTAAACCATCTGAAAAAGCTGCATCATAATAAAGACAAAGATACAAAGGAGAGCATTTAAACATCAAAAGGAATGAAAATTACTCAATAAAATTTCGTCAACATTTTTTCATTATAACTGCTAAGTGCTAACTCTGATTTTTTTTCCATAAACTGTTTCATTTTTCTTTCTTTTCTTATTTTTAACAAGTGTTGCTCACACTGCAAGTTTGCATTTACAATTTCAAATATTCAAACTCTTCACTGACCAACAGACCCATAAAAAGGAAAAAAAAAAAACATTTATAACATTGATGTAAAATTGTAAACACAAAATCCAATTCCAAAAGCTTCTAATAAAGCATTATATATATAGCATTAAAACCCCATAAAAATTTTATGTTTCAAGCTAAGGTCTATTGTCTAAAACTTTCACACATAATCGATCAAAATAAATTTTAATAACCACAAATATTTTCAGTTTTCACAAACTATAACTATAAAGCTTAACAATCACAATGTCTAGAAATACACTGGTTAGAAAATACCTCTCATCAGTAAGTGGACGTTTATTTCCCTTGGACTCATGATCAACTCCATTAGCAGCACCCTTAAAAAGTTATGTTTACCAATTATATCAATGTTGGGAGAACATAAATGTAACCGAAATACACACACACACACACACACACATATATATATATATATATATCATAACAATATTACCATGCCCTCCTTCCACTTGATGGTAGTACCAGTAGTCTCAGTAGATCCCTCATCAAGGAATGTGTAGGTTTTTGTCAAATTCATATCTTCAAAATAAGGATTCTCCTTAAAATTCTGATATGTCAGAGATATAAAGGTTTTAGAAACAAGAAAATTAATTTCATGATATATTATCAAGTTATACCATAAAAATTTATTCTAACAGAATTTTCTTTTAAAGAAAATGACAACCCGTCTTGAAAGAGGAAATGAAAAGGGAAAAATTAGACTATTCCCGGGTGCAAGCAGCAAGAATGAGAAAAGAAGCTCACAAATGTGATGGAATACCCCATCTTCTTATCTTTGCAGTCTTCAACATCAAGTGAATCTAAATACTTGAAGATCTACATCAAGAAGATACGGCAAAAGCATGAGCAGAATTACTTTAGAATAATAGATGTAAAAATTAATAAGCAAAAGCAAACTTTTGGTCCATATGGTTTTAATAGGATGTTTAGAGCCGAACCTTCTGGTCTTCCTCAATCAAAAAATCACAGAGTGCAGGATGACTCAAAAACTGCACAAGAAAACATGGAATGAATCATATTGAACTATTGAAGTGAGGGATTACAGCAGATTTCTTACTAAAACAAGAGATTGAAAGTTTACTCCTTATATTAACTTAGAAGCGGTTTCCCCTTTTTTTTTTTGAAGGAGTTTCAAAGAATATGTGAACGATCACTAACCGCAGTCAACCAGAAGTCTGGAATAGTTTTGATGACTTCATTCCGTCTATCGTAGACGGGCTTGCGTATCTCATTATACTTCTGTTCAACTTCCAAAACTTTATCGCTAGCTTCCTCGTTAACCTGTTGTGTATAAAATATCACAGAGATGTCAAATGAAAACGTATATTGTGGTAAACAATCCTAAATGTATCCACTAAACAATCACAATCTCACATAAAACATTGTCAAATAACTTAGCAGTGCATTACTACATAATCTTCAAATGGGGTTGAACCAACTCAAAGGAGGCAAAACAAGCATTTCTCTTTTCCTCTGTAATGAAACATTTGAACAAATTGAAAAAACACAAAATGAAACCAGCAACCACTGGGCACTGACCATGTATACCAACTTGCAAATTGCTTCAATTTCAGTAAGGCTTTCTCCGTGTAGCTTTGGTTATACATAAATCTATTCTCTAATATCTGTATTGATTTGCATAGTAAATGAAACATAACTTAAATATTATAGAATTGCAGCAGATTTGATTTAGTGAAAAAACATGAACATGTTATTGTTAGGTTGTCGCCCAGAATCAACTTGCTGTATGGCTCGAGTATAGTGCAAATGAGCAAGAGTTGCCTGATGTAGCCAAAGAAAGGAGAGATGAGCAAAGACAAAACACGTTGGCGTTGCTTGTATTGCAGCGGATTTGATTAGAAACTCTTGACATAAAACACAACAATCAAGCTGAATCAATACAAACTACAAAGCAGCATTGACAAATATAAGGAAAACATTCCTATGTGACCCAACACCTCTAGAACAAACCATGAACCTTTTGAGTTTTGAGTATTTACCTAAGCTAAAAACATTGACATTGTCATATGAAAGCTAACATTCTTCTCATCATCTAGTAAAATAACAGAATGGGAATGCCAAAGAACTCATCTTATGGGATTTTACAATCATACAAACACACACACACACATATATATATATCCAGCTTCAATAAAATGGCAAGAAAAAGAAGACAAAGATAGAACCTTTTCAAGTTCTTCCTGAACCTCCTGCAATTTTTCAATGGAGAGAATGAGTTCACCGTCAATGTGATCAGAATCATCCTCCTGACTACTGTCTACGAGTTTGGGTTTCTTGCCCTTATCCGCAACCATTGTGGGATGGATAGGATAACCCTAGTTTCAATGTCAAAAAAAGCAAATTTGAAAACTTTTTTTCGGGATATTTAAGGAATATAGTAATGAAAATAGAGAAGGCTTGACTCGCTTTTTCTCTCCAAGTCTCAAGTGTTTGTTATTGGGTTGTGAAGACAAGAATTCGGCTGTTTCAGTGTTGAACTCTTTGTGTCGTCTATGGGTAAAGTGAGGGTTGCTGCTCTTATGGGATGGGACCCGCAAATTGAGCGACAGTGAATGTTTCAGTATGTTTTGTATGAAGCAAAATGGGAGTGGAATGTAAAAGTAATATTGTTTGGTAGGGTGGGAAGAGAATAGGCACATAAAAGATAAAAGTATGAAATATATTTTTTGCCTTTATTTTTTTAAAAGTCACAAATTTTTTAAGGGCATTTTGATCTTTAAACCAAACCTCACCTCACATTCCCTTCACTTCTCTCTCAATTTTCATGGCAATAAGCTTTCTTCTCAACTAGGAAGCTCAACCTCACCTCTCCACTTCTCAAAGTATATCAAACATACTTCAACCTTAACTTTCCTCTCATGTCCCAGTGATACCATGAAAGATATTTTGGGAAACCAATTCGAGATTTTGTCAAACAAATTATTTTCGTTGCCTATTATAAATAAGTGTGCAGGTTGAATTAGAATTAATCGTGATAAAGTCTCAAAATTACTTGTTTTTTATTTTATTTTAAAAATATACTCTTTTTTGGTTGAATTAAAAAGTATACTTTTATGTTATAGTAAAAAAAAATATCTTAAGAAATAATTTTATTTTATTAAAATTATAATTTGCCAAAAAATGCTATTTTAATTATTTTTATTTTATCCCTAAGAAAAATATTTTTATTTTAATATTATTTACTCTGAATTAAAAATATAAATTTAATTGCTCTTGAGGAGAGCGTAAATTTTTAAAAAAGATATTGAATGTATTAAGTAATTATAACATCATTGAGAGAGAAGTGTAGTTTATAAAAAAATGATCCTTAATCGATTTAGAATAAATTTTAAGAGTTCTATAATTTGTTAATTTTATCTTTTTTCCAAGACACATAACTATCACAAAAATAAATAAATAAATAAATACAGAAGAGTTAAAATTAGAACTGTCAAAGTGGCCTAATCCGATCTATACGGGTTGGTTCATCCCGATTGAGACGTTAAATGGATTGATAAATGCGAACCGACCCACTTAAGCAGTGGGTCGAGTTGGTCCACCAAATCCCTTTTTTTTTGAATTTTTTTTATTATAAATTTTTAAAAAAATTATATTTTTTTATTATATTTAATAAACTAAAATAAGTACATAATAATACTGAAATATTAAAAAAATAAAAATTTATAAAATATCTAAAATATGTCAAAAAAAACATATAAACCAAATATTTGTCTCAAATTAAATAGGTAAATACTAAAATATTACATCAAAATTAAAATGCAAGCCATGTGTCTATGTGAAAGAGAAAGATTGAGAGCACGTTTTGTATCCGGTGAGTGTTTAGTGGGAAGTGGAAGTGGAAGATTTATGTGTGTTTGGTATGTAGGAAAAGTAAAATGAAAATAAGAATAAAATTGTTTGGTATGATAGGAATGAGATAGGGAAGTGGAAGTTAAGAAGTATAAAAGACTATTTTACCCCCTAAAATTATACCCTCACATGGGAAGGGAAGGGAAGGATAAAATAGTATTTTCATATCTACTTCCTTTCTTCAACCTCACCTTCCCTTTAAATTTAGAGGGAAGCAACATTCCCTCTCAACCTTCCCTTTCACCTTCTCTCTCACCTTCCACCTTCCCTCTTCATACCAAACATACAACATATTCACTTTCTCTACCTAATCTTGATTCCCATTTCACTCCCATTCCCTCACATAGATTCCACGAACCAAACGAGATCATAGGGTATGTTTGGTATAAATAATGTTAGAGGGAATGAGAATGTGATGTGAATGGAATAAAAGTAGGTATTATAAAAGTGGGAATGCAATAAAAGTAGGTAAAAAAGTAAGGACAAAAGCATAATTTTATCAAATTACAAAAAATAAGATATGTTAAGTATGAACAATATTTGAGGGAATGTTAAATTACCTCCAACATCACCTTACAATTTTCACTTACCAAACATGATACCATATACAAAAGTCATGTTCACTACATGGAAATGACATTTTCCATGGAATGCAAAACGTAGTGGGGCTCACTTACTTTTTACTTTTTTATTTTCATCAACTTTAAAAAAAAAAAGTGTAGGGGTGGCAATGCGCTCATTTTTTCACTATCCGAATTTAAATTCACCCATTACATCTAATACCCGACCTTAATCGAATTTGAAAAAAATTACATTTTTAATATTCGTATTCGAAACTACCCGATATCCGACATATAAAATCAAGTAAATTATCTGATATTCATTACCAATATCCATCTACTAAATAAATTATTATAAAAAATTTAAATTTTTTAAAAAATATAGATAATTTTTATAAATTAAAATTAATAATTGAAAGCATAAAATTTTATTTAATAAAATATATTTTATTTAATATTTAATATTATATTTTGGGTATTGGAAATTGGGTACTCTATCTGTCCATTCATTTTGGACGGATATAGGGTATTCGAAGGTAACTTTCACACATGTCCAATATCCAAGTCATATTTTACTACTCGTACTCAATTCGATATCTGATCGGATATCGTATAGTTTTTTTCGAACAAATACCATCGGGTACCCATAATCTAGCTACCCATTGCCACCCGTAAAAGAGTGGCGGTTAATTATGCCATCCCAAAGTGGAAAAATTAGAAATTGGATATGGTGCAATTCATTTTTCTCCAATTCTTTTAAACTAGATCATGACCCGTGCAATGCACGGGTAAATTTTTAGTATATTTTATTTTTTAATAGTGTATTTGAATTTTAAGATTTGAATTGAGATTCATTTTATTGAGTCTAATAATTTTGTTATAAATTAAAAGTTATTAAATACAAACTATAATATATATATACATGCATCCGTTGACCGCGTGACTACTGCTCTGCTAGGGTTTCCTACGGACGTTAACCCATAGT
The DNA here is from genome assembly GCA_014851425.1 of Senna tora. Lineage (NCBI taxonomy): Eukaryota > Viridiplantae > Streptophyta > Magnoliopsida > Fabales > Fabaceae > Senna > Senna tora. The sequence goes on from CM026272.1 coordinate 24,865,879, forward strand.
TAACGTTGAACCGATTTTCCGGCTAGGGCCGTGTGTTCCCGACAAAGGGGCTGTGATTTTGTCTGGTGTGTGCAGAGTATTTGTTGTGAGAGGCGAGATGGCAAGACGAGGGAAGAACGATGAATTGTTGGTGGTATATGATGAGGAAGACGTGTTGAATGGGGTGGAAGCATGTCGACACACGTTGATGGGGAAGCTCCTTGCTGCTAAACCAATCAACAAGCAGGCGCTAGAAAATGCCTTCCGTAATATATGGGGCCATCGAAAGGCTTCAAGATAGAGGAGGTAGAACAGAACACGTTTCTTTTTCACTTTACAGAAGAGAACCTAATGGCAAAGATTCTTGACGGAGGACCATGGGTGTTCCGAAAAAAATGGCTACTGACCAATCGATGGGACAGAGGAATAGAAGGCTCAGAGGTAGCGTTCAAGAAGGTCAAGATTTGGCTCCAACTTCGGGGTGCACCGCCGCAGTGTAGGTCAGAGCGGATTGCGAGGAAGGTTTGTGAGGCGATGGGAGAGGTTGTCGAGGTTGGAATGTATGAAGAACCGAGTACGGGGTCCGTTTTCATGAAGGGACTGATATGGTTTGATCTAAAGAACCCAGTCCGAAGCGGAGTTAATCTTGGCAATGTGAAGGATGGCATCTTTTTTGGATAGATTTTAGATACGAGAAGATTCCAAAGTGTTGTTACTTGTGTAGCATTTTTGGACATGATGAGGATGACTGTGAAGAAGCCGAGAAGTTGAAGGAAGCTAATGGGGAAGTGGAGGAAGTCAAGCTAGGGCCATGGTTAAAAGCGAGATATGTGGGGAAGAAGATGGAATGGTCGGGTTCGAAGACAAGCCAAGAAATATGCCGGATTGTGGAAGAAGATAGAAGAGTGGGGATGGTTAAAAAAGTAGTGGCGGAAGACTTAATGGAGAAACTCGCCAACATGTCTATGAGGGAGGAGCTGGAGAAGGTGGAGAAAGATAGTAGGGGAAGGGTAAGGAACTTCACAAGGCATGACGGAGTGGAGAAACCGAGGATGGAGGATAATATGTCAAACACTATTAATAACGATCCCAATGGGGTACATGATGAAGGGGTGAGGGACAAAATAAATGAGACCGGCGAATCTTTGCCAACGTGTACGACGGGAAAAGTGGAGGGGATGTTAGTTCTCCAAGAAATCCAAATCTTGGACAGTGGGGATGGAAGGTCATTAAATGTAGTAATGAAAGAGAATACCAATCCTATGATGAAACCATCGGGAGGGAAGCATTGGAAAAGGTTGGCGTGCAGTGTGGGTACAAGTCCAATCGAAAACCCACCCGAACAAATAACGGGCAAGAGGAAGAGTATGATGGAGTGGATAAGAGAGGATGGCAAGAAGGACTATTCGGATGCTAAGAAGCTGAAAAACGAAGAGCTGTTGAATGAAAACCTAATTAATATATCGGTCGGTCTGTCTTCACAGGCTCGCCGGGAACAATGAAAATCATAGCGTGGAACTGCCGTGGCCTGGGGAGCCCAGGAGCAGTAACATCCACAAAGCTTCTCATTCGTCAAGCGAAGCCCGATGTCTTATTTATTAGTGAAACAAAGCTATCACCTGAGGAGGCTGAAGGAAAGAAATAAGAGCTTGGTTTTGAGAATGGTGTCTGGTACCCGAGTGAAGGGCGTAGCGGAGGTTTGATGTTATTATGGAGGAATGATTTTGTCATAGAATTATGATTGATGTCAAAATATCACATCAACGTAAATATTGGAGAAAATGAGGATAAATGGAGATTCACGGGCTTTTATAGGGAGCCTGCTACGCATCTTTGTAATTACGGGTGGAATATGCTAAGACGTCTAAAAGAAAGAGGCGACACTCCATGGCTAGTTATGAGAGATTTTAATGAGATACTTAATGGAGAAGAACAACTGGGGGAGAATGATAGACTGGAAAGACAGATGTAATTATTCAGGGAAGCCATAGATGACTGTAATCTTATGGACATTGGTTATATTGGTTACCCCTTTACATGGTGCGGAAATAAAAGTAATGGACAGGTGAAAGTTAGGCTTGATCGGGGCTTGGCTAACGGTAACTGGGTCACAAGAATCCAACATGCCCAATTATTCAACATGAAAAAATTCGCATCAAATCATTTACCAATTATCTGTAGCTTGGATTGGTATAAGGAAAAGCATAATAGAGAAGGCCACAGGGATAAGGGGTTTCGATTCAAACAAATATGGTGTGAATACAACGAATGCGGAGATATCATTGAAACCTACTGGAATAGAGACGGAACGGAAGCAAAAATGAATGTGGTAACTGATGTCCAGGAACTTAAGCCAGTGGAGTAAAAATAAGTTCAGGAACTTCGGCAAGAAGATCAAAACTCTATAGGAGGAAATAAATGATGAGACAACGAGGGTGGTAACTGATGTTCAAAAGGTCAGAAGTCTTGAAAAAAAATTGAATATGCTGCTCAAAGAAGAAGAGGTGTACTGGAGGCAACGATCTAGAGTGCAATGGTTAAGAGAAGGAGATAAGAATACAAAGTTTTTCCATAGTCAAGCGTTACACAGAAAGAAGAAAAATAGAATCAATAGACTAAAGAGAGATGATGGGAGCTGGGCAGAAGACCAAAAAGAGATTCTAGAAATGGCCACTGATTATTTCGAAGAGTTATTCTCAACGTCCAATCCGGACGAGGTTGACAGGGTGGCACAAACGGTACCAAGAAGGGTGACAAAGGAGATGAACGAGGCATTGATAGCCAATTTCACAAAAGAAGAGGTTAAAGATGCTTTGTTTCAGATGGGGGCTACGAAGGCCCCGGGACTGGACAGATTCCTGGCCCTATTTTATCAACGCTATTGGAATGTGATTGGTGACAAGGTAACAGATGCAGTCCTAGATTTCCTTAATAATGGGATCTTTAACCCGGGCATAAATATTACCAGAATAGTGTTAATCCCAAAGACAAAGGATCCGTGTGATATGACTCAATTTAGACCGATTAGCCTATGTAATGTCATCTACAAAGTCATTGCCAAGACGCTAGCAAACAGAATGAAGAGTTTTCTTCCCGATATCATCTCGGTACATCAGAGTGCTTTTGTGCTTGATCAACAAATAACAGATAATGTCCTGCTGGCATACGAGCTCACTCATGCCCTTAGAGGCAATCGTTTGGGGAGAAAGGGCTCAATTGCTGTCAAACTTGATATGATTGAAGCATATGATAGAGTGGAGTGGTGTTTTTTGGAGCGGATGATGCTTAATCTGGGCTTCCATACGAATTGGGTGGGGAAGATAATGAAGTGCGTTACATCAGTGCGGTTCTGTGTTAGGGTGAATAGGTGTGATTCAAACATCTTCGAACCACAGAGGGGTCTGAGACAAGGGGATCCATTATCACCATATATGTTTCTATTATGTGCAGAAGGCCTTAGTTCTCTACTGGTAGCGGGCGAGGAGAACAATAGGATACATGGTGTACAGGTGACCAGGAAAGCCCCAAGTATAACTCATCTGTTTTTTGCGAATGACAATTTAATTTTCCTAAAGGCGAACGAAGAAGAGTACAGCAACTTCAAGGAAATTCAGCAAAGCTATGAAAGAGCGTCAGGGCAAAAAATTAACTATGATAAGTCAGCAATTTTCTTCAGCCCAAACTGCACGAAGCAAATTAGAACAAATATCAAGAATTCGCTGCAGATCACCAAAATTGCTAACAATGAGAAGTATCTGGGTCTTCCAACTATGGTGGGGAGGAATAGAGGCGATGCGTTCAAATCCATAAAGGAGAGAGTGTGGAAAAGACTACAGGGTTGGAAAGAAAGACTACTCTCTAAAGTAGGGAAGGAAATCCTTATCAAAGCAGTGGCTCAATCTATCCTCACTTATTCAATGAGTTATTTTTTATTCCCGAAAGAGCTATGTTACGATTTGACACAAATGATGGCTCGTTTTTTGTGGGGTGAGAACCGGGATAGTAGAAGTATTCACTGGTTGAGCTGGAAGAAGCTTTCTATACCAAAAAGTAGAGGCGGAATGGGTTTCAAGGACTTAGAAACCTTTAATAAAGCACTACTGGTGAAACAATGCTGGAGGCTATTGCAAAATGAGAACTTAGTATTATTTAAAGTGCTAAAGGCACGTTATTTTCCGAGGGGAAACTTGTTGGATGCGAAGAGCGGTTATAAGCCGTCGGCTATATGGCGAAGCTTGGTGGTGGGGAAAGAAGTGTTGAAGAAAGGTTTACGACGTTCAATTGGGAATGGAAGGATGACAGGGGTTTGGACGGATCCTTGGGTGCCGTCGAAAGTCCCCATAGTCTTACCGCGACCAAACCATATAGAAACAAAGAACGAGAAGGTTCATGAGCTTCGTACTGAAGATGGTACTGGATGGGATGAAGGAAAACTAGCTGCAAGATTTGAGGAAGGTATGCGCTCGCATCAAAAGCGTGCCTTCGGATGTGGAGCAAGGGGAAGACATGTGGATATGGGAAATGGACAGCAAGGGGGCCTATTATGTGAAAACGGGGTACAGATGCGTTATGGCGGAATTTTGGAGGTAATGTGATCTCGGGTTAGATATTGATGACGGTGCCACCATGAGATTCTGGAAACGCTTATGGAAGTTACCTATTACTTCCAAATACAAAGTGTTTATGTGGAGATCATGCTTGGGAATAATTCCCACTATTGAAGCATTGGAGCACAGAGGGATGAATATAAATGAGCAGTGCAGCATGTGTAACAACGAACCCGAAGGTGTGTTTCATGCACTTGTAGATTGCCCGGAGCTTCAAATTCTTTGGGCAATGGCAAAGTATGACTATAGCAGCAGAGTGTACCACACTAACATCCTCGAGTGGCTTGCGATGGAAGCAGCAGAGTGGAGCGATGAGCAGCTTGCGTCACTGGCGGTGGCTATCTATTTGGTGTGGGAAAGGAGGAACAAGAAGAAATTTGCGAGTGAGGTGATCCACGCGGAAGAGCTTTGGCAGCGTGTGGAAAGGGTGATGGATGAGCTTCAAATAGTTACATTCACCGAGGATCGAAGCAAGTCAGAACCAATAAGCTTCGAATGGGAGAAGCCTGAGTATCCCTACACAAAACTGAATATCGATGCCTCGATAATCAAAGAAGGAGGAGGTGCGTTAGGGGGCATTCTGAGAGATGAAACAGGGGCGTGTGTGGGTGCATACACACACTTTGTACAGTACCCAAATGACCCACTGCTGCTGGAAGCTATGGCCATTAGGAATGGTCTTGATTTGGCTCACAAGGTTGGCTGCACACATCTAATGGTGGAGAGTGATGCTAAGATGGTGATTGATATATTAAGAACACCTTGTGATAAAGCTTCAACTTTGAACGCCCTCTATAGAGAAATATTGCGGTCCTGTACAAATTTTCAAGTTGTTAATTTTAATTGGATTCCTAGAATGTGTAATCTTGTTGCGGATTTTATTTTTAGAAAAGCTAGAATAGATTGTAAGAACGTTGTTTGGACTGATTCGGTCCCTTTGTACCTCTCTGAGGTTATTTTTGATATTTAATAAAGTCTCCCAAGTACCGTTCTGGTTCTTTAAAATATATATATATATATATATATATACATGCATTAATTTATTCTTTAAGTTAATAATAATATTACTTTTTAAATGTCAAATAGTGAGTAAATTAGTGAAATCTTTAAATTACTATCATTTTTTCTATTATTTAAAAAATTACCTTCCATTTGTTTAAGAGATAGAAAATTAAACTTACAATTTCACCCCTGTTGACCAAAATTAAATAACCTTATATTTATTATTTATATAATTAAATATGAATAATGATACGTTTTTTAAATTTAATATTATTTAATTTCATTTAATATATAATTAAATATGTTATAAGGGCACATGTTAGATGAACACTTAAATTTAATATAATTTAATTTCATAAAAAATTTGATAGAATTTAATAATGATAAATTAATTCACTTTTGAATAATATAATTTCTTCTAAAAATTTTTAATTTTATTTTTGTTATATTAAAAACAAATTATAATATTTCTTAGCATCAATTTTAATTATACTCTCACATCTTCTTCTTTTTTACGGGAAAATATGGCCCACAAGTTAAATTATTATTAAATTAATGGCTTATGAATTACATAAGTTATATTTTAGTATTTAAATACTTTAAATTACAATAAATTAAAATATGCCAAAATATTTTATGTAGTGTCATCTCTTAAATATTTGCTTTTGACAAAACATATATGTTTTATTTTCAATAGGTACGATGTATTTGATAGTTTAAATTTCAATTGTGATTCAGTTTACTAAGCTCATTTGTTCTGTTATAAGAGTAGTTATATATAAGCCATATAAAAAAGTTAAATAGTCGAGTAAATTATATTCTCTGGCATCTTTTCTTGAGAGATTATTAAACTATACTGCCCTCATATTTAGTTTGTAAAATTACACTTTTCTCTTTCACGAGACAGTTTTTGAACTTAAGACGATAATTAAATCAGTGAAAGGTTCGAGTCATTGATTTTACTATTTGATCACTTAAAAGTTTGTTGAACTAATGAGATAAATAAATTTATTATTTTTATTTTAAATTTATTTATTCATGAAAATAAATGACAACTAATTAAAATAAATACAATAAATTATGTTACAATGAATATTAAAAAAATGAAATTTATACAAATTATTAGCACTGTCAAAACGGGCCGGTCCGGGCCGGCCCGTTTATTTGGCGGGCTTGGGAAGTAATGCCCAAGCCTGCCCGCAATGGCCCGCGGGCTAAACGGGCTAGTCCGCGGGCCAATTTTTTTATTTTTTTAAAATTAATTATAAAATTATATATTTATTTAAAAATTAGTAATTTTTTAACTTTAAATTAATATTTTATTAATTTAATTATTATTTAAATTATTTATATACTTTATTAGAATAAAATTATTATTTAACACATAAAATTATCTAAAATATATATATTTATACATATTTTAAATAAATATATATTAATTTTTTATTTTATTTTTTTTAAGTTTTTGGCGGGCCGGCCCACGGGGCCTGCGGGCTTAAACGGGCATATTTTTGCTTGCCCAAGCCCGCCCATTTAGCGGGCGGGCTCCAGCCCGTTTTGTTATTAATATTAACAATAATCCACCATAAATGGATTATGGATCAAATTGTTATTAATATTGACAAATAGCATGTCAATTATTTACAAAGTTATTTATCAATATTAATCACAATTTAATTCCTAATTCATTCATGGTGAGTTTTCATTAGTGTCAATTCCTATTAAAAAATTATTATTACTTTTTTTAGGTAAACTACGTTACTGAATTGTTGGTTAAACTACTATTTAGTCCCTGAATTTTAAAAAAAAAACTATTTAGTCCAGAATTTGTAACTATGTCAACTATTAGTCTCCTGGACGTTACTTGTTAGATAATCGAGTGACATGGCCCGTAACTGTTGACGTGACGCCATAAATGACGACGATGTGATTGTTGTCGCCGACGTAAGAGAGGATTTTGTCTCGAAAACAAGGTATGATGTGGCAGTCATAACTGTACATCAAATAAAGTTTGGTTCCAAGAACAGGGGAAAGGGGGTCATCAACCTAATTTTTGACAACGCATAAAGAGGAGTGAGGAGAGGAGTTCAGTCATGTCAGCAGTTAACGACCGTTAAATAATATTTTTTCTAAATGCAGAGAAGTAAATAATAATTTCACCAACTATTTGAAAAATAAAAAGTAGTTTTTCTCTCTTTTTCTGCCTTTAAAATTATTATTCCTGCTCAAATAAAATAGACAAAAGTACCTTTCCTACCTCCCAACGTTTGGGGTCCTGTCAGTTTCGCCCCTAACGTTTTTTGCGCTGTCAATTGTACCCCTAACGTTTTACGTTTCTGCCAATGTCACCCTTTTCACTAACACTGTCAAATATTTAATAGTTTTTGCTGACGTGGCATCCTATGTGGCAAAACGTTTTTTTTCTTGTCAATTGTACCCCTAACGTTTTACCTTTCTGCCAATGTCACCCTTTTCACTAGCACCATAAAATATTTAATAGTTTTTACTTACGTGGCATCCTATGTGGCAAAAATATCTGACTTGGTATATTTTTTTTTCACATCAGATTTTCTACTCATATTTTCCCATCAAAGTTGTGTCGTTTTGACCTCGGCCTATTCCTTCTAAAATATAACTCAAACGCACGCGCTATTTTGCTCATAAAAACATCGGAGACGTTATCCATTCTCTATTTTAGGGTAAGGTCTCCGACAAAGTAGAGAATGGGTAACGTCTCCGATGTTTTTGTCTGCAAAATGGCACGTGTGTTTGAGTTATATTTTAAAAGGAATATGGTGAGGCTAAAACGACACGGTTTTGATGGGAAAAATTAAGATGAGTAAAAAATTTGGTGTGAAAAAAATTATGCCAAGTTAGATATTTTTGTCACATAGGATGCCACGTAAGCAAAAATTATTAAAATATTTGATGGTGCTAGTGAAAAGGGTGACATTGGCAGAAATATAAAACGTTAGGGGTACAATTGACAGGAAAAAAACGTTTTGCCACATAGGATGCCACGTCAGCAAAAACTGTTAAATATTTGATGGTGTTAGTGAAAAAGGTGACATTGGCAGAAACGTAAAACGTTAGGGGTACAATTGACAGCGAAAAAATGTTAGGGGCGAAACTGACAGGACCCCCAAACGTTGGGGGTAAGAAATGTACTTTTGCCAATAAAATATTACCAAAAAAATGCATGATCTAATTAATTTCTAAATTTTTTGCCAAAATTTTTGTGGTGCAGTGGTAAATTTGAAATTTCATCATGAAGTGGGGGTATTCTCGGTACTTCACAAGCTTTCGGCAAGCTCAAAGTTAGAGGACAGAAGACGACCAGCTACCATGAGAAAGAAAGGCGAGTGTACTATTTTCCCAATTCCCTTGATATTTCTCACACTATAAACGCCCTTATCTGCCTCCTCTCCTCTCTTTTCTCCAACTTCCATCAATCTCTTCAAGTTTATTCGCTAAATTTTGATTAACCATATCACATTTTCAGCAATTTCTTTCGAGAAATGCATGTTTCAGCATGCAATTTCTGGTCTCTGGGAAGCCGAGTAAGCAGCAGCGTTGTTAGCCGACGAGAGCTCATCTTCAATGGCATGTCCTCCGCATGTTCTCGTTCCCAAGATTCGCCCAACGACGCCGTTTCTGCCCCACCCATCTCCATTTCAAGGTTCCTTCCCCCTAATTTCTAAACCCCTTGTTTTGGGAAATTTCAAATTTGCATATTAGTACTCTTGAAGAATCAGTTTTAACTTTTAGTGATTCTATTGCCCATAATCATAAGTAACATTGCATTTTCATGCTTATAGGAGTGAACAAGATCAAACTCAGGATTTAGGTGCATTGTTTAGAAAAACTATTGCTTTCCCAACACGACGGTTGCTGTTAGCCAGTTTGACTATGTCCTCCAATTTCAATCCTTCAAGGTACTTGTCAGGTCCGCACGGTTCTGCTTTTATATATATCAGTTTTCATCTAAGCTTAATCCCTTTTTTTCTTTGGACTAATATCTTATTTTGGTCCCTCATAGATGTCCATTCTCTCAATTTGGTTCATGCCCATTTACTCAATTTGGTCTCTCACAAAACAAATCGTTATCAATTTGGTCCCACGGACTGTGGTTTAAATAATTAACGGATTTGATGAGGTAAATTGTATGGTTATGATTGGATAACATTTAAAGTGCTAAAATAATTTGCTAATTATTTAAATGGAAACCAAACAAAGGGACCAAATTGAGAATGTTTTGTTTTGGGAGGGACCAATTTGATAATGATTTATTTTATGAGGGGTCAAATTGAGAATGCAAATCTGTATGGGACCAAATTGAGGAAATGGGCATTTGTTAGTGACCAAAATGAGAAAATATGTATCTGTGAGGGACTAAAACGTCCTTTTGGGGTATTGCTTGGTGTTGGTGGTTGTCTAAGCCATTTCCAGATTCTAGATTGCAAAGGAAAATATTAAAAATCAAAACCTTAAGTTCTACGTTTCTTCTTGGACATACCTAAAGTCAAACTCCATATGTATAAGAATTCAATTTAAAATATGACCATGGCAAAAGTACAATTGAAGCCCCTAAACTTTATGGTCCTTGTCAATTGTGCCCCTAAACTTTCAATTTGCAAGCAATGTTGCTCTTCAACCATATTTCGTGTAAATAATTAACGACATATGCAAACGTGACTCTCCTCGTACCCTTTAATGTTGATTGTGATGCCAAATCATATATTTAGCAACGTTGTTTCGTCAAGTCATATATTATCCTGTCTAAATTCACGAAAAACTGTAGCTAAATATATGTTTGATATCACAGTCAGCATTGAAGGCCATGAAAATAGAAACATTTACATTTGCCGATAATTATTTACACGAAATTTGGGTGAAGGGCAAAATTGGTTATAATTTGAAAGTTTAGGGACACAATTGACAGCAAACAAAGTTTGGGGCATAATTAATAAAGACCCTAAAGTTTAGAGGCATCAAATGTACTTTTGCCTATAACCATAAAGGTCTACTATCTGATGTTCAAAGATATATCAATAAGATCACTGCTATGAGGTCCACAGATTTAAAGATGCCTTGTTTCCATGATGCGTGCAATGCCTCAACTCTCATTGAAATAACACAAGATTGGCTTAATTCTCATTTCCATATTCACTTTGTTTGTCTTAAAGTTTTATTCTTTGATAGTGTGAGCGACTAAGACATCTATCCAAAACATTTCTCATTATGTAATAAACTTTGAATGTACAGCTCAAGCTTTGGGGGATTCATCTGTTACACTTGAAGAAGTTACCCCACCTGTGTTTTCTTCTGGGCCACTCTTCCCAACAGAGGTGAGCTTTCAAGAATATCTCCTTTTTTTCTTCTTTTGTGATTCTGGCACTTGTTTTACTCTTCTGTAGTGGTGATCCTGGCAGCTTATTCCATTTCTTTGTGATTGGTAGGATCGAATTGTCCAACTGTTTGAAAGAAACACATACTCTGTTGTGAACATCTTTGATGTGACATTGCGTCCCCAACTTAATGTAACTGGTGTGGTTGAGGTACAACTCTCAGTTTTCAAAGTCTGATAGGAGTTTTTGGGCATAACATAGATATGAGTCAAACAATGTAAAACTTTTTGCGTTGATACTGGCAGATTCCTGAAGGAAATGGTTCTGGAGTAGTTTGGGATGAAGAGGGGCACATTGTGACAAATTATCATGGTGAGAACTAAGATCCAATGGAAAAAAAATATAGTTTCTTGTTTAGTATGAAATGACCTTTTGTAGTTCCAGAACAGTAGATATATGCATTTAACCCTATATCTGTTCATTAATATTCGGGTGAGCCGTGTGTTGATGTGCACAAAGTTTTGCAAATGTTAACCGGGCTTTTTGCTCATTTCAATATTATCCTGAGGTTTAGAGCATTATAAACTGTAAAACAAATAGACCTTTATCCACAGTGCTATTTATCACATACACGCCAGCACCATTTTAAATGTTGTTTTCCAGGATTTGATGAAAATTCTGGCTTTGGAAATATCTTTTGATTTGTCTTTTTCTCCTTTCTTTCGAACTTTTAGCCCCCCCTACACTAGATTATGAATTTATGATCTTAATGACTTCCATGTTTTACTGGATCCTAGTTAATCAGTTAAGCTTTTACCAGATTTCTGATTGTTACATTCTTGTATTACTCAGTGATTGGTAATGCCCTTTCAAGAAACCCAAGCCCTGGTCAAGTTGTTGCACGAGTTAATATTCTAGCATCGGAAGGGTGAGGTGTACAGATACTTTACCTCTTTTCTGCAAAATTGATCATTATTCTTTTATTACACATAACTTGGCTACTTATTCATTGTAAAGGTTACAAAAGAATTTTGAAGGCAAACTGATTGGAGCTGACCGTGCGAAGGATCTTGCTGTATTGAAGGTACGCATTTCTAGTCTTTTCTTTGTTTCCTGTAGTTATTCCCCGTATAATGGGTTTGCTATGTAAATCATGTTATGATTATGCCAAAGACCTCTTTATTCCCATGTCAAGGTGTTACTTAATTGTAGAATCTTTTTGGTGTATTCTTGGATTTAGTCTTAGAAAGGGCTTGCATTTAGTGGACTTATCAGTTCAATAATGTTGTGGCATGCACATGAAATTAATAATTGATTATCAGTTGGATTTTTTTGCTAATTTTATTATTCTTGTGACGAATTCTCCCTTAATGATCTTTTAATAATATAGGTTTAACAGAACATTTGTAGTAAACAAGTCATGGGATACTGATAACTTCACAAATATAGGTAGAAGCCTCTGAAGATCTCTTAAGGCCTATCAAGGTGGGGGAGTCATCTTCTCTAAAAGTTGGGCAGCAATGTTTGGCAATTGGAAATCCCTTTGGCTTTGATCATACCCTCACCGTTGGGGTCATTAGCGGACTTAACCGAGACATTTTTAGTCAAACTGGTGTCACGATTGGTGGTGGTATTCAAACAGATGCAGCCATTAATCCTGGAAACAGGTTATACTGTTCTCCCTTCTGTATCGAAACCAGAAGTTGCTCGCTTTACATTACTTTTCAAGTTTTTTCCCTTGCTTGGTCTTGATGGACTACCTTTGCTCAATCATGTTTTGCTTCTTACATTTCCTGTGACTGTAACAGCGGAGGTCCCCTGCTGGATTCCAAAGGAAGATTGATTGGGATTAATACTGCAATATTTACTCAGACAGGCATGTTTTTTCATCTTTCCTAGTGTTCATAATAAGAAGGAAATAGACTAAGTTACAGTCTTATAGAACCTTGATTTGAAGTCAGTTTGGTCTACTTGACGAAAAATTTCGACTTTCTTTTACTATGTTACATTGTAAATTCACATTTTGTCATATGAGGAAATGTTCGCGTAAGTTCTATTTGTGTGATGTTTTGGGGTATTGCAGGAACATCAGCTGGTGTTGGATTTGCCATCCCATCTTCAACTGTACGGAGAATTGCTCCTCAATTGATTCAATTTGGGAAAGTAAGTGGTTTATGGAGACGCACCGTAAAAAGATGGAAGTTTGGCAAATGTTATTCTTTGTGAAATCTATATGTACTTTATATTTGTTGATCTCTGTTAGGTAGTGGTATTTTCTGTTCATCTTGTGTAAGGTGATGCCCCTTCTAGTGTTTTATAAAAAGCAATAATGCTTTTCTAGAATTAAGAGGGTGAGCCTTGGAGCAAACTTAAGCTTGTTGCCATGTGACTTGGAGGTCACGGGTTCAAATCCTGAAACATTCTCTTTGCTTGCACTGACCCTCCCTAGATCCCACATAGTGGAAGTCTCGTGCACTAGGCCTCCCTTTATTGCTTTTCTAGAATTTAAATTAAGAAAATGCCATACTGATAAATTCATTAAGAAAAAAGCTTTTGAACCCTTTCTTTTCTTTAGCCATTTCTTATAACAACAGTTTTCGCAGCAACTGCTTTAAGAAACATATGCCTTTAATTATGTTATTTTCCTCAATGCAAGGTTGTTAGAGCTGGTATAAATGTGGACATTGCTCCGGACTTAATTGCAAGTCAACTTAATGTTCGAAATGGAGCTCTTATTCTTCAGGTAAATCCACGATACATCTAACGGCTAACTTTTTTTTCTTTTCCTTTGCATGTCCTTTAAGCAATGGTAAGGTTGTTATCATGTGACCTAAAGGTCACGGGTTCAAGTCCTAAAAACAATATCTTTACTAGCAAAGGTAAGGCTTCGTACATTTAGAGCCCGTTTGGGATTGCTTTATGAAAACCGCTTATTTTCAAATGGAATTTGAAAAAAAAATGCTGTGAGAGAGAATCAATTTGTGTTTGACAAACTGAGCTGAAAAGTACTCTTCAAAAATATTTTGTGTTTGGTAAATTTGTATTAAAAAGTGCTTTTGACTGTAAAATTACCAAGAAGGGTATATATAGATTTAAGTGTTATTAATATTATTATATAAATATTTGTTATTGGTAAGTTTTATTACACAAATAAATATAAAATGTCAATTAGTTTATTAATTTAATATAATGTCAATAAAAAAATTATTAATTTTAATTAATATAATTTTGTTATTTATGATTATTATTTTTATTAAATATATTTTAATTTTATTTAAAAAAATTTAATTATAAAAATTAATTATTATTATTATTTTGATAAATTATTATTATTGTCCTAAAATAATATTAGTAAGGGTAGGGGTTAGGTTTTAGGATGGGGTAGAATATAAATTTTAAAATGTTAGTAAGCGTATTTTTGTCCTAAAATAATTAAATTTTAGTTTTTGCTTTTGGGTAGTAGGAAAAGCTCCAATTTCTAGCTTCTGTTACAACTCAAAAGCACTTTTGCATCATTTGCCAAACACATCGTTTTCAGAAAATAAGAGCTTTTGAACAAAATAAGCACTTTCTGGGTGAAAATAAGCAATGCCAAACAGGCTCTTAACCTCCCCAGACCTCCCTAGTGGGAGCCTTGTGTACTAGGCCACCTTTTATTCGTCTTTAAGCATTTGTAGTTTTCTGGATAATCTCTGAAGTTCAAAAAACTGTGATATCTTAGGTTCCTGGAAATAGTGTTGCTGCTAAGGCAGGGCTAAATCCCACCACTAGAGGCTTTGCTGGTAATATAGTGCTTGGGGATATCATTGTTGCAGTTGACAATAAGCCTGTGAGCCTTCTCTCTCTCAACTCTTTGAATATCCTGTTTTTTTAAGGCCAAAACATGGCACTTTATGATTTTATATTACTACTGAGCTTTATTTTTATTTTCTCTTGCACAAGCCTGCTTTCTGAAATTTATCATATTGCCAGGTCAAAAACAAAGCAGAGTTGTTGAAAGTGTTGGATGACTATAATATTGGAGATAAAGTGATTTTACTGATTCAAAGAGGTAGTGAAAAGTTGGAAGTGCCAGTAAATTTAGAGGAACAGAGGTCCTGAGATGATGGTCAATTTATGTTGTTATATTTGATAAGTTTATATTCTATAATTGCATTAAGCAGCAGTTTTTTTCTTTTCTTTTTTTCTATAACTTTTTATTTTTTGTATCAGGGTCTCATAGATAAGCCATTCATTATTTGCCCATTTGTAGAAATAATTTCAAAATCATTATCACAAAAGTTATGAATGATCTTTGTTAGTCAACACTAATTTATTTATTTCTCATCAGTAAGTAGTAAACAAAACTATCTGTTAAATTGCCAAAAGTGGGTTGGCACAAATGGTCAAGGATCCGAAGGAAAGTTCTTGCCTCATTCATGGGCGAGGGTTTGAATCTCCCTGAAGTCATCCAAAATTCTACTTTGGTGGGTATCCCTCTTTAGGGAGATCCCTTGACACTCAAGGGCTAGCTGAGTAGCTGCGACTATGTAAAATTGCTTGCGGGCTTAGGCCTGTGCAGTAATCCTTTGGGTTGGGCTTTTGTTGGTCTCTTCAATATGCCACTAGCGCCCTGTCCGATTGTACTTGGAAGTGCCTTCCCTTACTACCATTTTAGACACACAAAAAAACTATCTGTTAAAGTGGTCACTTAGAGTCATAGATATTTTATTTTCATCAAGTAAAATTTTGAATCTGAGTCTTGTTTAAAAATGTTTTTGTTGGGAGTTATATTATCTTTGTTATGATATCTGAATTTGAGCCAATTTAATTAGAGTTCAATGAACCTTTAGATACTGGAATATTGAAGAAAGGGATAATAGATTAATAACTATAAAAGTAACATGTCATTTTTAGTTGATTAGCAAATTTGATTGTACTAAATTATTTTAAAAGTATGAGTCAGTGTTAAATGTGAAAATGATTTTGTTTTTGGCGTCTTTACATTGTTGTTCTTATTTTAATATGCAGCCTTTTCTTTTGTTTCAATAGATAAGTATAGTATTAAATATATATCCAAAGAATTTAGGGTTTAATGGAGAGAAGAGAACTATTTGTGAATTAATATACAATTTTTGTAGCTGTTTATTATATATGAAGAAAAGATAGATGTACCAAAATATATTGAATATCATATCATTATCATTATATTCTTAATTATTTACAAAATATATATATATATATATATATATATATATATATATATTTATTGTAAAACTATATGATAAGAGTAAAAGAGAAAGGAAGAAGACAAGAGAAGAAGAAATGTAGTACTCAATAATCAACTTTTTGGTGTTTCAAATCATTGCATACACACCCTCTATTTATAGCGCTACTAGGGTAACCTTCACATCATAAGTTACAAAGCATTAAGGTATGCATATAATGCACAATCAATATTGGCATAAATCATATTGAATTTGGGGTTATGAACTCATTGATTTATGGAGGTTTTGGGAGTGCTAAAGACATCCACAAAAGCACAATATATTTACAACACTCTCCCTTGGATGTCTAAAATTGTGCCTCATTAAAACCTTACTAGGAAACCTTTACCAGGAAAACCCAGTGGGACAAAACCATAGCAAAGGGAAAAAGAGTGCAGCGCTATCTCCCCCTCATTGTAGCATTATTGAAGGTCTCTTAATCGGCGCATTCCAATTTTGTAAATTAGCTTCTCAAATGTTGCAGTTGGTAATGCCTTAGTGAACAGATCTGCTAGATTATCACTTGAGCGAATTTGTTGAATATCAATTTCACCATCTTTGTGAAGATCATAAGTAAAGAAGAACTTTGGTGAAATATGCTTAGTCCGGTCTCCTTTAATGTATTCTCCTTTTAGTTGGGCAATGCAAGCAGCATTGTCTTCATACAATGTAGTTGGGGCCTTTTCATTTAGTAATGAACCACATGATTCCTGAATATGTTGAGTCTTGAATCTCAACCATACACATTCTCTACTGGCTTTATGAATTGCAAGCAACTCTGCATGATTTGATGAAGTAGCTGCTATAGTTTGTTTTGTTGAGCGCCAAGATATAGCAGTATCACCAAATGTAAACAAATAGCCAGTTTGAGATCGGCCTTTATGAGGATCTGATAAGTATCCAGCATCTGCATATCCAACTAATGGAGACTTGGACTCATTTGAATAAAATAATCCCATGTCAAGTGTCCCTCGGAGATATCTGAATATATGTTTAACTCCGTTCCAATGTCTCTTAGTTGGAGAAGAACTAAATCTTGCTAATAAACTTACAGCGAATGCTATATCAGGTCGAGTGTTATTAGTAAGATACATTAGTGCTCCTATAGCACTAAGATATGGTACTTCTGGACCAAGAAGTTCTTCATCATTCTCACGAGGACGAAAAGGATCATTTTTCACTTCAAGTGATCTAACCACCATAGGGGTACTTAATGGATGTGCCTTATCCATGTAAAACCGTTAAAGGATCTTTTTAATATATGTTGATTGATGAACAAGTATTCCTCCTTCTAAATGTTCAATTTGGAGACCAAGACAATATTTTGTTTTTCCAAGATCTTTCATCTCAAATTCTTCTTTTAAGAGCTTTGCTGCTTCTGAAATACCTTTAGGAGTTCCAACTATGTTCAAATCATCAACATATACTGCGATGATAACAAAATCAGATCCTGATCTTTTTATAAATACACATGGACTAATAGAATCATTTTTGTATTCTTTTTGTAGCAGATACTCACTAAGACGATTATACCACATGCGCCCAGATTGTTTTAATCCGTATAATGATCTTTGCAACTTAATTGAATATATTCCTCGATCACTCAAATTATTTCTTTCAGATATCTTAAATCCTTCAGGGATTTTCATATATATATCATTATCCAGTGATCCATATAAGTAGGCTGTAACAACATCCATTAGGCGCATGTCAAGCCTTTTACAAACAGCCAAACTAATTAAATATCTAAAAGTAATTGCATCCACCACAGGAGAGTAAGTCTCCTCATAATCAATTCCAGGTCTTTGCGTAAAACCTTGTGCTACAAGTCGGGCTTTATATCGCACAATTTCATTTTTCTCATTTCTTTTTCGCACAAAGACCCATTTGTACCCGACTGGTTTTACACCATCAGGTGTTTGGACGACAGGTCCGAAAACTTCACGCTTCGCAAGTGAGTTTAACTCAGCTTGGATAGCATCTTTCCAATTTGGCCAATCTTTTCTACGTCGACATTCTTCGACGGATTTTGGTTCATGATCCTCTTTTTCATTTCCAAGTTCTAGCGCTATATTATATGAAAAAACATTGTCGACAATTGTTTCAAATCGGTTCCATATTTTTCCAGTATCAATATAACTGATTGAGATCTCATTATTTTCTTTACTTTCAGGTACCTGAATCTCTTCTGGAGATTTTTTATCAGTTATGTCTTCCTTATCATTCAAAATACATATTTCCTCGTCTTGGCCATTTTCTTTATTTGCTCCTTTTCTTTTACGAGGATTCTTATCTTTGGAACCAATTGGTCTACCACGCTTCAGGCGTGTTGTATGTTCATTCGCAATAGTATTAGGTTGCCCTTCAGAAACCTCAATACGAATTGGAGCATTTTCAGCTGGAATATGTGACTTTGTCACTTTTTTAGGGTCAGTGAATGCATCTGGCAACTGATTTGCAATATTTTGCAAATGAATTATTCTTTGAACTTCAAGTTCACATTGCTTTGTACGAGGATCAAAATGATGCAATAATTGTGCATTCCATGTAATTTGTTTTTCCAACTGTTCCTTTTCTCCCCCTAATGCTGGGAAATTATTTTCATCAAAATGACAATCGGCAAATCGTGCCGTGAATAGATCACCCGTCTGGGGTTCTAGATATTTAATAATGGAAGAGGATTCATACCTGACGTATATCCCCAACCTTCTTTGAGGACCCATTTTGGCGCGTTGTGGTGGAGCAATCGGAACATAGACTGCGCACCCAAAGGTCCTTAAATGAGAAATATTTGGCTCCTGACCCAAAGCCATTTGCATAGGGGAGAACTTATTATATGTTGTTGGTCTAATGCGTATGAGTGCTGCAGCATGCAGAATAGTATGTCCCCAAGCATTAATAGTGAGTTTTGTTCTCATGAGTAATGGTCTAGCAATTAACTAAAGGTGTTTAATGAATGATTCTGCAAGACCATTTTGTGTATGTACATGAGCAACAGGATGCTCCACACTTATCTCAATTGACATACAGTAATCATTAAAAGCTTGGGATGTAAATTCACCAGCATTATCAAGACGAATTGTCTTGATAGGATAATCTGGAAATTGGGCTCGCAATCTGATTATTTGAGCAAGTAATCTTGCAAAAGCCACAATACGCGTTGACAATGGACAAACATGTGACCATCTACTAGAGGCATCTACTAATACCATAAAATATCGAAATGGTCCACAAGGTGGAGCTACAGGTCCTCTCCATGAATGCGTTCCAGAAATGTAGGGCATTCAATCCCAACTTTTGCTGGTGATGGCCTTATAATTAATTTCCCTTGAGAACAAGCAGCACAAGAAAACTCATTAGATAAAAGAATCTTCTGTAATGGATGTCCATTTGAGTTCTCTATTATTCTTCGCATCATTATTGAACCGGGATGGCCTAACCGGTCATGCCAAATAATAAAAGTATTTGGATTAGTAAACTTCTGGTTTACTATAGCATGCGTCTCAATCATGCTAATATTTGTGTAGTACAAACCAGAGGAAAAAGTGGGTAATTTCTCCAAGATACATTTCTTACCCCCGATAATTGCAGTGATGCAAAGACATTCCATATCACCATCAATTGTGGTCTCAATGTGATAACCATTTTGTCAAATGTCTTTGAAACTTAGTAAATTTCTCTGAGACTTACTGCAAAATAATGCTTCATTTATATTCAATTTTGTTCCTCTGGGTAATAATAAGTTAGCTTTTCCATATCCTTCAATTAATTTTGTACTACCAGATATTGTGCTAACGTTTGCCTCTTTCATAACCAAAGAAGAAAAATATTTCTTATCCTTTAATATAGTGTGTGTTGTAGCACAATCCACAAGGCATATATCTTCTTTGATTTTAAGTCCATCAGAAGACTGAGGAATATCCATATTCTTCATTGAAAACAAAAATACATTATAAGAAACTTAGAAAATTAAAATTACAATGAAGAAAGAAACACAACTAAAACATAAGAGGGAAAATAAAATATAGGTGAAAAGCATAAAATTTGCTGCATTTCATTTTTCAATCATGATTTTCAAAGAAATCAGCAGCATCTAGATGTGTTATGTCAATGAGGCCTTCATAGTCATCTTCTTTGTAGGCAAAATTGGCTTCCACATTATTTTGCATTTTTGCTTCATCATCATCATCATTTTGAAGGGTTAAATTAACTTCAGGATTTTTCCCCTTCTTTATTGAAGCTTGATAGAGCTTGACAAAATGCTCAGGTGTGCGACAGACACGTGACCAATGGCCTTTCATGCCACAACGATAGCATATATTGTCTTTACCCTTAGAAGAGCTATTTTGAGAACCCTTATTGTTGTTCTCTTGTTTATGACCATCGTGATTATGGTAATTATTTTTTCCCTTACCACGCCCACGTCCACGCCCGCGGCCACAACCACGACCACAGGAATTATTATTTCCTCTTCCAGAATTATCATATTTTGCTGCATTCGCTTCAGGGAATGGAGCAGATCCAGTTGGACGGGCTTCATGATTTTTCATTAACAGCTCGTTATTTTGTTCAGCCACAAGAAGACAGGAAATCAATTCGGCATATTTTTTAAAACCTTTTTCACGATATTGTTGTTGTAATAAAACATTAGAAGCATGAAAAGTTGAAAAGGTTTTTTCTAATAAGTCCTCATCAGTGATTTTTTCTCCACACAATTTTAATTGAGAACTTATTTTGAAAACTGCCGAATTATATTCACTCACTGTCTTAAAATCTTGGAGGCGTAAATGCATCCAATCATAACGAGCTTTAGGGAGTATTACCGTTTTCTGATGGTCATACCTTTCTTTAAGATTTTTTCACAATTCAAGTGGCTTAACAGTCAAATATTCTGCTTTTAGCCCTTCATGCAGATGATGACGCAAAAATATCATTGCTTTTGCCTTATCTTGGTTAGATGCCTCATTTCCAGTTTTTATTGTTTCACCTAGACCCTTAGCGTCTAAGTGAATTTCAGCATTTAGTACCCATGACAAATAATTCTTGCCAGATATGTCAAGGGCTACAAACTCGAGTTTGGTAAGATTTGACATGATGCAAGCTAATGAAAAACAACAATAATAATAATTAGAGATATGACGTTACAATCTTAAAATACAAAATAAGATAAAATTAAGTGAAACAATAAACTATTAGTATATATAATATATAATTCATAAAACATATTAACAAGTAAATGAACAATTTAAATAATATGAAATTAAGATAGTTAACAATAATAATCAAATTAAGAACTCATAACAAATTAACAAAACTAATACTATTTATAATAATAAGTTAGTATAAATCAAATAAATTATTGATTAATTAGCAACAAGAAAAATATTACGATAAATTGATAACATAGTATAAAATAAAATATAATCAATAAAGTAAAGCAAAGAATAATAAAATAACTATGATCAAAGAAGCAATAAATAAATTAAAGCATAAAAATATATGAAATAAACTATGATCAAAGAAATATGTCCACTGTATAAATAAAATAACTAGATATATAAAACAAGAAGGAAAATTTTGATAGCCATACAAACAAGAAATCATAAATTGAAACTTGAATTTGTAGAACTATCAAATGGATTTAGATGAACTACCTTCGAGCTTTTGTGCTGATAACGTATTGTAAAACTATATGATAAGAGTAAAAGAGAAAGGAAGAAGACAAGAGAAGAAGAAATATATGATAAGAGTAAAAGAGAAAGGAAGAAGACAAGAGAAGAAGAAATGTAATACACAATAATCAACTTTTTGGTGTCTCAAATTATTGCATACACACCCTCTATTTATAGGGCTACTAGGGTAACCTTCACATCATAAGTTACAAAGCATTAAGATATGCATATAATGCACAATCAATATTGACATAAATCATATTGAATTTGGGGTTATGGACTCATTGATTTATGGAGGTTTTGAGAATGCTAAAAACATCCACAAAAGCACAATATATTTACAATAATTCTTAATTATTTGTGAATTTAGGGTTTAATGGTTACTTTATTGAGTTGATGGTGAATAAATTAAAACATGTCTCCAACATTCCGTCCATGTCATTAGAAATCTTCCTTTTTTTTTTTAAATTAGAATATCTTATGTCGAGCATGATAACTATTTTTTTTTTAGCACTTTGAGAGATGCAACAACTAGTCCAATTATTTAAAATTGCTTCATATAAAGTGAGGAATCGAATTCTTAACATTTGGTTAAGAGTATATAAGTCATTTTTACTCAATCATATTCCAATTATACTTATTATTTTATAATAACATTTAAGAGTATATTATTTGTTTTTTTTTCCAGTGGATGCATCTTATTTTAATTTAATATTTAGAAAATAAAATTTATTAATAAGATTTCTTAAAGAACTAAATTATTTAAAAAAAATTTGAAAGAAAAAAGTAAAATTGAAAATTAAATTAAGATAATATACATGTTTTAAAGATAAAAACAATAATTTACTCATATTTATTTTCATCTATGATTTTTGGATGCATCACCAAAATTCCTAAAATTGTTTGGTTATAAACTTATAATGATAGTATGATACAAATATTGTCACGCAATTTGTAAGATCCATTAGTTTTCACAAGTCAACTACTTTGTTCCATCTTTCATCGTTTGCACTTCTTTTTTCTGAAAGTGAAACATCATAGCAGTTTTCCAAAATGAGCTTCATTATACTTATTTCCATGATTTTCAATTAGTCTTAAGTTGAATGGAAATTTGCCACTTCTTCTAAAAAGTATGTATGGTTGAGTCATCTTTTCGTTTTATGTCCATGACAATTGTATAACTCATTTGAATTCAATTTTAAGTGATACTTTTCACACACAAAAAAAAAATAGGTGATCTATCGTTTAGTAGATAATCGGTAAGTTACATTTTGTTTCAATTTTATTTTAAAAGATAAAAATATCAAATTTAGTCTATACAAAATGTAATTTGTCTCAAATTAGCCTTCATAAATCTCCATTAGTATAATTGATAGAAAAATTTACAGTGACTAACGTTTATCTTTTATAGATTAAATTTGGCAGTTTCATTTTTTGTGGACAAAATTTAGTGCCTGTTCGTTAGTTAGAAACAAGTAAGGAATGGAAAAAAAAACAGGTGGGGTCCTTTAACTTTTTTTTTTTCTTCTGACAGTTTTTTTAAAAAATATAAAATATCTATTATACCCTTTGACTTGATACAATCCTAACATTTTTTTTATTATTTTAATATAAGGGGTAAAGTGTTAATTTTAATACATTTTCATTTCATTTTTATTTCAAATTTTTACTACCTAAAGAACATGCCCTTAGACAAATTCTCTTTCCCTTTCCTTTTTTCTTTCTGCCTAAAGAACATGCCCTTAGACAAATTGCATTTTTCAAAGGCTAAAACTGAGACCAATTTTATCTTTCAAGAAATCGAAATGTTAATTTACTAACTTATTTGGGGTTGGCCAATTTTGGTTATAAATATAAAATTTTACAGTGACTAAATTGAGATAAGTTTTATCTTTTAAAGATTAAATTTGGCCAATTTTGATTTATAATTGAGTGACTTAATTGAGACAACTTTTATTTTTTAAAGATTAAATTTGACACTTTCATTTTTTCGTGAAATAAAATTGAGACAAATTATATTTTTCAAAGAATAAAATTTAATATTTATTATTTTTTATAAATTAAATTAAGATAAATTACATCTTTCAAAAAACAGAAACGTTAATTTACTAACTTATTTGGGGTTTTGGCCAATTTTGGTTCTTGGTTTGCAAATCCTAGGAAGAGGAAGAGACAACATGGGCATGAAACGAGGTTTATATGTTGGAAAATTCACTTTTACCTCTCTTTTGCACTTTGATCTTTCCCAATCTAATACTGCCTCCTTTTGCTACCCATTAGGAAGACACACTTAGCAAACCTAAGCCATGTACGTGTGTGGTTTGACTGTATTGTATGAGAATGCCATTTATGCAGGATTTTTTTTTGTTTTGATCAGGGTATCCATTAGAACGAACTTGGCGACTAATCTCTCAAGTATTGTTGAACATATTATTGGAGGCAACCCTACCATCGGATAATGTAAGTTGTCTCAATTTATAGTTCATAGAAAAACGTGATTAGTCTCAATTTAGTATTTGAAATATGAAATTGTTAAAATTTGTCTCTGAATGATGTAAATTGTCTCAATTTAGTTCTTAAAAGATATTCTGTTATATAGTTATGTTAATGAAAATTATTAAGGACTAAACTGAAATAATTTACATCTTTGAGGAACTGAATTGAAAAAAATTGCATCTTTTAAAAATTAAAATGATAATTTAATCATAATGCAAGATATCTCCCAAGTTTGGAATATAGAGCTCTAATTAAGGAATGAAAGAAAAAATAATAATTTTATTATTATCATTGAGAAACTAATTCTAAAATATGTAAGGTGGTGACTACAGGAATAGAACTTTAATTTTTTGAGAGGTCAAATTTTTTTAGTGTTATATCATTTTAAACTGTAATTATATAAATATAAAAAAAAATTGCACAAATCTAAAAATTAATAAAAATAGAGAGTTCCTATCAAAAAAACATAAAAAATAAAAATGGAGAGTTTAATATTTTGGAAAATTGAACTTTTCAATCAAATGACAAGGACATGTTTGGATCCAAGAATTACAAGAAAATGAAATACAAATTTTTTTTTAATCAATTAGTTAAGATTAGATCTTTTGCATTAAGCAATGAAATGTACGGTAAAGTGAAGAGAAAGAAAAAAAGAAAATTTGTGGGTTCCATTTTATCAAAATTTTAAAATTACATCTTCTTCATTTAGTTGATGATCTAATTTTCAAATTTTCTCTATCTTAATTTTTTTTTCAGACTCATATAGATTAAATACTACTAGAAGATTATTATAAAAAAAAGTAGTTGAGGTGGGGCCCTCCTTTAGTAAACAAAGAGCAATTCAAGATAGAATTATCCAATAAGAGAAAAATAAAAACCATATAAAAAATTAATTAACATGGAAGCTTGCCTTGTCTTTTTCCCATTGTCTTTGATTTGTTTGAAGATAAAATCAAAAGCTCATGAAAAGGGAATATATAAAAACCCACAAAACCATATATTTGGCCTCATGAGTGAGACTTCAATTCATCATCAAAACACAGAGAAGGCAAGTTTTAAACTTTTTTGTGCAGAGAGATCAATGGAGGAGAAGAATGAAATAACAATGGAGAGAATGGAAGATGTTATATTACCAGGTTTTCGGTTTCACCCCACAGACGAAGAGCTTGTGGATTTTTACCTGAAAAGGAAAATTCAGCAAAAGTCTCTTCCCATTGAGATTATCAAGCAAGTTGATATTTACAAGTACGACCCATGGGATCTTCCAAGTAAGAAACAATTACTTACAATTACTCTCATATATATAAGTGCTTCTTTTTTCCAGTTTAGTAAATTACAAATATACGATTAAACTTAGTTTTTGGTCTATGAACGATTTAGTCTTTAAGAGATTGCAATATACTTTATAGTGATTGAAAGATCACAACTTTACGAGAGTCAATTCGTTAGTGTCGGAATAGGTTAATGAAATAGATGATATAGCTTGTTAAATGATCGATAATATTAGTAAGAAACAGTACTTCTTTGGTGCCAAATAACCTTTGGTTATATTATAAACAGAAGAGTAAATTACTAAAATTAAATTACACTCAGATTAAAAAAAAACCCTTGATAGCATTATTAATTTTTAAAAATAATTATAATTTATTATAAAAAAATAGTTTAGAAAATTAATTTTTTTATTGTTATTTATTTTGAGTTCAAAATAATTATTTTATTTTTTAATTTTTTTTTAAAAATAAATTATTAAAATTACAATCTCCTCTCTTGTAAGATTAAAAAACTTACAATTTTACTCTTTTAGACTAAAATACCCATCATTATTAATTTTTTAAAATAATCATAATTTATTATAAAAACATACTTTATAAAATTATTTTTTTCATTATTATTTATTTTGAGTTAAAAATAGTTATTTTATTTTTTTAAAATAACTTTTAATATTAGTCAAATATATGTTTAATTATTCAGGCCAAAAATAAAGTTTAATTATATAAATAATAAACATAAGGTTAATTATTTTGGTCATAATAAATGAAATTGTAAGTTTTCTCATCTCTTAAGAGAGAAGAGTGAGCGATTATTCAGAACACAGGAGATGATAGTGTAATTTAAGAATCTCCTACAAGAGACAAGTGTAATTTACTCAACATGGCAACTTATAAATCCATCTCATATTTGACATCCAATGAATCACTTTATGTGACAAAGATGAGATGAAATTTTCACGTTCAACAAAGTACTTAATAGCACCGTATCATCATTTAACATAGCCAAAAAAAAATGAGTATACTACTCAATTAGTAAGTACTTACATATAACATTTTTGTGGTGAAGAAGAAACAGAGGTGGGAAGTAGTAGTGGTAGTGGGGAGAAAGAGGTGTATTTCTACTGCAAAAGAGATAGAAAGTACAGAAACAGTAGACGTCCGAATAGAGTGACGAAGGGTGGGTTCTGGAAGGCCACTGGGACAGACAGAGCCATATACTCGTCACAAGGGAATAATAATAATAAGTGCATTATTGGTCTCAAGAAGTCACTTGTCTTCTACAGAGGCAGAGCAGCTAGAGGCTTCAAAACTGACTGGATGATGCATGAGTTTCGCCTTCCTCCATCTCCTCCTTCTTCTCAATCTCATTCTCATGATTCACTCAACAAAACCCTCCCTCCAAATGTATGTATACTATGCTTTTATATCTATCTTCTATATATACATACACTAAAACTCTATTTTGGTCCACAAGCCCATTTTCTTGATTTCGTCTGTGAGACCTGATCACGGGTCGGCTTTCTATTATTTGGGCTCCATAAAAAATGGTTTTTTTTATTATTTAGACTCATATTGTATTTTTGTCAGGCCGAACCTATTGAGTCGGGCCGACGAGCAGGCTTTAGGGCCTATGATCAGGTCTTGTTTGATCCTTCTGTTTGGCTGTCATTTAAATAAGGTCAAAACTACAAATTGGTCCTTTATGTTTGCACGAAGTTTCGTATTGATCTTTTATATTTCAAAAAGTTTCAAATTGGTCCTTCCGTCCAAGTCCGTTTATTTCTTCTGTTAAGTGCTGAGGTGGACATATCATCTCTCCTACGTGTCCATTTAAGCTGATGTGCCATGCCACGTCATCGCCACAGCATCTACTATCATATTTGATGACGTGGCGTTGACGTGGCATGACGTGTCATCTTAGATGGACACGTCAGCACTTAACTTAAGAAATTGACGAAAGTGGACGAAAGTACCAATTTGAAACTTCTTGCAAACATAAAGGACCAATTTAAACTTTTTGAAATATAAATGACTAATATGAAACTCCGTGCAAACATATGGGACCAATTTAGGGTTCTGACCTTCAAATAATCAATCGTTTATTTTAACAGACTTTAAATGTTACTCAACCCGCACCAAACAGTCTACCTCATTAAACCCTTAATTACTTAAACGACAGCCAAACAAGCCCAAATAAATGATAACGATTTCTTTCAAAAAGGGACCAAATTGATCTTAGTTTGTTTTTTGAGAGACCAAATTGAGAATATGTGAGGGACCTGAATATGGTTTTAGTCCCTAAATATAATTGTCATTCATTCTCATGCAAGTATATATGTATGTCACTGAATAGAGTTTTTTTGTTTTGTGGGTTAATTTTCAGGAGTCATGGGCAATTTGCAGGATATACAAGAAAGCAAGCTCAATGTCCACCATGGCACACAAGGCTTTGTCTCACTCTCACCCATGGATCACTCACTTCCCAGAAAGCATGGTAGCTGATATACTCAATCATGGTGGTGGAGATTGCACTAATCATCACTTCAGCCCAGAAAACTTATCTTCCACTACAGAAACCACCACCACCACCAGCAGCAATGGCATTAATTTCTGTGCTTCAGAAGTTCCCATCATCATGAACCTGCAGAACAACAACCCAGTTGATCATGATGAGAGCTTCATCTTCCCCACAATGGATGAATCATCATCAAGCTCCATGCTTTTAATGAACACAGAGGAGTGTGCAGGATTTGGAAATAGTATGAACAGAGGAATTGGATTTCCCTTCACTTTGCCATGGGATTCCCCCTTCTTGTGATCGGGAATAGATCCTATGCTGTACAACATAGAAAAGTAAGGAGAGAGAGTGACACATAAATGGGACCCATGTGCTGTACAGCATAAGATCCATTCTCCTCGTGATCCTAGTCACATGCATACTCACATGTGACAATTGCTATTGATTTTACTAGTAAATGTACAGTGCTTGCTTGCTGTTTCTGGATCACACAACATGGAGTATATAGGAAGAGGATCATAATCATAATCATAGTCATAGATTTTATCTGAAGTTTTTCATCAGTTTCAGAACTTCAAATCACTTGGTCACAAGTTCTAAAATGAATTTGTACTTATTTACCTGTATATATATATATATATTTTATAAGTCCATATATGCATCCAATTCCTAAGCACTACTTTTATAATGGTTTCTTTATCTATTTTCTCCTCTTTCTTACTTCTCTTTAATCATATATACGAAGTTATGAACATTTGGAAAAACTTTTTTACTTTGTCTCACACAAATTGTTTATGAACTATGAATGTATAACCACATGATACAAGTACCCAAATTTTAATTTTTTTTTTAAATTTATTTCTAAATGATGGACTTGTCTAGTCGTCAAACGAGTTCATCATAACTTATTTTTTAAAAAGTTTGTCAGATCAGTCTGCAAAAGCCGAACTAATATAAAAATATAGCATTTCAGCTTTAAATATTAAAAGAAATATTTCTATTAAGTATTGCTTGGTTGAGCTTGAGCATGGCATTAGAGGAGCCAACAATGCTTTTACATAACATAGAAAAAATTTGTTAGAAGCCTGATGCATTCAAATTTGGATCGAGATATTTTTGTGTAAGAGAAATATATAACGACAGTATATGAGAAGAGATATGTATAAATTAAATTGAATCCACCACTCAATCAATTTTGTACATATTTCTATTCTCACATGACACTATTATATAATTTTCTCATGATCTAAATTTGTCTTGAATTATAGGAAAATATTTAAAAAAACACCAATAAGTCCTCTCCTTTGAATTTGAAATATATTATTAATTAAAACATATAAATAATATTATACAATCTTCTTTCTTTGAAACTAAAACCACCTCTTTTTTCTGTACTCGTCCAATTGCAACCAAGTCAAGATGGCCGAGTTGGTCTAAGGCGCCAGTTTCAGGTACTGGTCCGAAAGGGCATGGGTTTGAATCCCATTCTTGACATTTATATTTTTCTTTCTCTTTCCAACCTTCAAAAATACGGACTACGACTACTCTGGAGTTTGGACTCTGAATTATATTTGGTCGGTCAAAATTCTATTTTGGTCTTTTATCTTTCACTTAAGTTTTATATTAGTCTTTTATTTTTCAGAAGTTTTATGTTGGTTATTTATCTTTTTCAGAATTTCTATATTGGTCCTTCTGTCCAATTCTATCCATTCCTTTCGTGCTGACGTAGTGTGTCGAGGTGAATACATAATCTCTCCTACGTGTATCAAAAAGTTTGTGTGGC
Organism: Senna tora; assembly: GCA_014851425.1. Lineage (NCBI taxonomy): Eukaryota > Viridiplantae > Streptophyta > Magnoliopsida > Fabales > Fabaceae > Senna > Senna tora. The sequence goes on from CM026272.1 coordinate 24,895,801, forward strand.
CTTAGACACACCAAAAACACCCAAACAATGTTGTTTAAACAAAAAATGAAATCATGCTGAGAGGACCAATATGGAACTTAAATAAAACATAAAGGATTAATATAAAACTTTAATGAAACATAAATGACTAATATATAACTTTAATGAAACATAAAGGACCAATATAGAACTTTAATTAAACATAAAGGACCAATATAAAATTTCTAGTAAAAATATAGGACTAATATAAAACTTTTAAAAAATAAAAGACAAATATAAAATTTGAGTGAAAAATAAAGGACTAAAATAAGATTTTGAGCATTATAATGGTTTATAACTATGTTATATGTTGGCAAGTAACTTTCCTTAATCCCTTTCATGAATCATTTCTTTTTAGTGTTTTGAGGTCAGAGTGATGTTATTTAGGGCATGTTTGGTAATAAATACTAACAGTATATTACATGTAACTATGTTATATGTTGGCAAGTAACTTTCCTTAATCCCTTTCATGAATCATTTCTTTTTAGTGTTTTGAGGTCAGAGTGATGTTATTTAGGGCATGTTTGGTAATAAATACTAACAGTATATTACATGTAATCTCACCTCACGATTCTCAAAAAAATTTACATCATATTTTATACATACCAAACAACTTTTTATCCTATTTTTTCTCTCTCATACTTTTTCTCTCTATCTCTCTCCTCACTTTTCTCTACAGTACTTTCCTTTATTCTACAGTACTTTCTTTACAGTACTTTACATCTGTGCATTTATACCAAACGTGCCCTTAGGATTAGAGAGTTTATGCTATTTAATGGGCAACTTAGAGACGTTTGGTACGACAATTAAAGAAAATAGTCCTGAAATTATGAGATATGACATCATGTACTTCCATTCTACGTTTCGTACACGTATTAAAAAAGGTCAAATGTCCATTTTGGTCCTCTATGTTTCACACAAGTTTTAAATTGGTCTTTTATCTTTCAAAAGTTCTATATTGGTCCTTTATGTTTCTCAAAAGTTTTATATTTGTCCTTCAGGTTTCATTGAAGTTCTATATTGGTCCTTTATGTTTCATTGATGTTCTATATTGATCCTTTATGTTTAATTGAAATTTTATATTGGTCCTTTATGTTTCATTGAAGTTTTATATTAGTCCTTTATGTTTCATTAAAGTTTCATATTGGTCCTCTCAGCATGATTTTATTTTTGACTTAAACGACGTCGTTTGAGTGTTTTTAGTGTATCTAAGGCCACATCAGCTATCTAATACACGTAAGAGAGATTATGTGTCCACCTCGGCACGCCACGTCAGCATTTAACTTAAGAAATTGACGGAAGTGGACGAAAGGACCAATTTGGAACTTTTTGCAAACATAAAGGACCAATTTAAACTTTTTGAAACATAAAGGACCAATATGAAACTTCGTGTAAACATAAAGGACCAATTTGGAGTTTTGACCTATTAAAAAATAAGCACGAGAATCTTACAATCTCATAAAATCTTGTAATGCTATGTTTCTTTACTTTTTCAATCCCACATAAGGGGGGTGGTATTATTATAATTTTATGGGATGAGATTATTCTCAACTATGGAAAGAAAATCTTGTAAAATAATTTTTGGAATGTGAAAGTTGAAACAAGTAATTTTTTTATATTCTCGAAAATCCTATTCTTTGATTTTCGGAACTAAAATTCTCAAGAATAAAAAATTACTTTGTATATTGAACGCATCCTTAAGGTACGCTTGGTATAAATGCACGGATGTAAAGTACTGTAGAGTAAAGTACTATAGAATACAAAAAAGTACTGTAGAGAAAAGTGAGGAAAGAGATAGAGAAAAAAATTAAGAGAGAGAAAAAATATAATAAAAATTGTGTTTGTTATGAATAAAATATGATGTAAAATTTTTTTAGAAATCGTAAAAAACCATGATTTTACTATTTGGTAAGAATACCAAACATACCTTAGTGTCATATAAGCCATTACTTTAACATCACATTACTAATACTATCATAAAAACTAAATTAATTGGAGTCACTAGTTTGGATAACTAAATTGATCAATTTTAACTAAATTAAAACAATTGAATTTTTCAAAAACTAAAACAAAAATAATTAAAATTTTAAGACTAAAAATAGAAGATAAAAGTACATTTCTAGTGAAACTATTTTTTTTAAATCAATTTCATTCTTAAAGTTAATCAGATTTAGTCTCAATGTGCTAACATAGATAAACGCTCATGTTATAAATTTTTAATTTTGTCTTCAAAGGTTGGATAACTTTTAGTTTTGTCCCTAAAGTCTGAAGAATTTTTTATTTTTAATCATATTAACACATTTTAGTCCACGTAAATTTTCAAAAAAATTATTTTGAGTCAGTAAAGTAGTAGTGAATATTCACATTAAGTCCATTTGTAGTAAAAATAAGGGTATTTTAGTGAAAATGTTTGAAATGGCAAGTTTTCTTTATTATAATTAACTTTAATCAATATTGACAATTTGAAAATACACATGGATGAAAGCGAAATATCTCTCAGAAATTAGTCAAGCTGCCTGTAATATAAAATGGCCATTCCTCACATAATTCGTGTTCATGAATAAATTATATTGACAAATATAATAATTTCAAAGAGGACATTTATTATTTTGATATATGAAAATGAAAGATACACAAACCTATTTCAATCTTTGAAAAAACCAAATATTCAATTTCATTCTTCAAAGAATGTTTTCCAAATAATATGCCAAACAGAGAGACTAAGCTGTTTCAAAAATGCAATTCGGAGGACACATTTGAGGATAATAATCTTTCAAAGACTAAAATTGCAATTACATTCTTTTCCCACTAGAGAGAGGATGACTATATGGATCAAATACCAACATATCTTGTCTTCACTCATTTCAAATCTTTCAAAAACTAAATTGAAAACAAAAAATCCTAGACCAAGAAAGTAATCTAATCTTTTTTAATTAAACTATGAAAAAAAAAAAACTTGACGATAAAAATGACCTAAAATAGAGTACATTAACACTACTTGATTCATATAGCGAACCTCACATAGTAATTACTTGGTGACAATAACTCACAGTAAACAATACATTAACCTGCTGATAACTTCATGGATACCATTTGCATTTAAAATTATCTTTTAAGAATGCATTAAAACAGAAGCTGCCAGAAAAGTATGCTAACATATTAAACTATCAAATCAAAGTATCAAATAAAATAAATTGCAAATCAAGTTTCACATCCATAGTTAACTCAATCCAAAGTCAAAATTTCTTTAACACATTTCTTCCATGTTCCCACACAGCTTAACTCTTTGATGCTTGCTTTTCTTTTGCCTTCTGGATCTTCAACACCTTCTTCACAATCTTTTGCTCTTCAACCAGGAAAGCACGGATGATCCTATCCAGAGATAATAAAAACTTTTAACTTACTTTCATTAAGTAAACCAAAATAAAGGAAAATATAAATGATGATTTCTTAAACAAAATACCTTTCTCTAACTGCTCCTCCAGATAACACACCTCCATAGGCCCGATTAACTGTTCGACGGTTCCTGGGCAATCTAGACCTCTTGTACTCAGCAGGTCTCAGGTGAGGAATCTGCAGATTAAATCAGGATAAAAGACAATTAAAAAAAAGAATCATGATAGGCAGAGAGCAAAAGCTTCCAAGCTTCAATAATGGACAAATTAGAGAAAAATGTTTACATTCATTACAAGCACATTAGCATTTTAACACATTAGATACTTCTAATTACTTTTATGATTACAACCGTTGGCAAAAAGCAAAATATAGTTATGGCATTTGTCGATCCTCTCCTTCACAGGCCCACCACATTTAGTCCAATAAGATAAATCAACACAAAATAACAGCAGCTAATTATCTCTCCCCTCTCGGGGACCCTCAGTCCACCTTTCTCTAAGGGTGTGTTTGGATTGAGGAAACTGGAGGGGACGGGAAAGGAGAGCAAGAGAATTAGAAACCTTCCCCTTGTTTCATTAACCTCCCACCTACATTAATCTAAAATTCTAAATTACTCCAAATTAAGAGATTTTGGAGAAACAGCAAACAAGGAGGATAGAAACTAGAACTCAACCTTTCATTTACTTCCCTTTCCCTTTGATTCCCCTCCTTCCCTTTTCCTCCTTATTCCCAAACACACCATAAGGATATGTTTGGCAATTAGGCGGAGAGGGAGTAGGGGGAAGGGGAGATTAATCTCCATTCTCCTCTTTCTTTCCACCTCACTTGATACTCCAAATTGAGGTATTTTAAAATTATAAAGGATAGAGATAATGGAAGATTAAAAATTAATTCTCCACTATCTCCCACTTGAATTTCTAACTTCCCAAGTCCCAACCAAACAAGGGGAAGATATTCTACCTCTCTCCCCTAAACTCCCCTTCTCCTCCTAGATACCCAATCCAAACAAACACTAAGGGATTGACTAAAACCTCAGATGCAAAAGCAACGCATCCTAAATAACCAATAAAACATGTACTAGAAAAAACCCAGGACACAACTACCTACCTGAAATGCAATAAAATTTGAAAGGCAATATATAGAAAGTAGACGGCATAGATGAAGAAACAGATGCATATACACTAGAATGAAAAGAAATCCCAGATAACTTGAAAAGCCATCAGATCAACTAGCAAGGCAAGATTAACAGGCAATCAACATTTATATATATCTCTCCACATGTACAATCATTTCATCACCAAACCATTCATTATCATCTCACGGGAAGACACTGAACTCAGAGACAAAGAAGAATAAACGGATTCTGCGCATTCTACCTACTGCAACACCAGGTCTTATACTTCTAAACATGATTCCACCGGAGAAGCTCAAATTGCATGCAAGTTCACCACAAATTCTATAAAACTTAGAAGGCATACATACCCCTTGAATCCTCTTTCCAGTAACTGGGCATTTCGGTCCACTAGCTCTCTTCTTTGTGGTCTGATACACCAACTTCCCACCTTAAAAAAAAAAAACCATTTTCAGACGTTCAAGACCTAAAGCATTAAGAATCAAAATACAAATCCATGGCTGAATGATATGATTCTAGGACATACATTCGATAGATAAAGCATTTCATAGAGAATTTGGGAGAGAATGAAAAGCAGTAATAAGGTAAAAAGAGCATACCAGGGGTTTTGACAACCCTGTGCTGGTTGGATTTGGTGGCGTAGCTGTGACGCTTCCTGTAGGTGAGCCGCTGCACCATCTTCACGCAGTGATTACGAGCTCCTCCTCTGTCTTCGTCTTCTTCCCAGTGAGACGGCCACGAAACACAAAATAGATAGAGCCTTTTAAGGAGTTGAAGAACCCTAAATCTAACGGTTCTGATCAATTTTCCTCCAATGATTAAGATTAAGCATGCATATTGGGCCTCAATAAAGCCCAAAATTCAACAAAAAGAACTAAGCCCAATGAGGAAAATACAACTCAGAATATTTGTAACCCCTGAGTCCTTGACCCAAAAAAAAAAACTATCCATCCAATCAAACTCAAAAAAAACTTTGTTTATATATTTGTTACAAATTTCTCTAGTCATAAGTCTTTTATATTCTTCTTCTATCTTGATTAATTATATATAAATTTTTGTCACATGTCTTTTTTTTTTTATATTGGGGAATCTTACTTAAATTTAGTCCAAAGGAAAATGATGTCCCCTATGTCCTCTTTCTAGCAAAAACATTTTGAAATCAATATTTTTCCTTTGAAATAATTTTAAAAACAAAGTATCCCATAACTCATAATATTTGTGTTGGGTTGGCTATTGAACTTTTCAATGTCATATTTCTCTCAAAAGAGAATGTCTGTTCTGTGTTGGATTTGTCATTTGTCCCTTGCCATTTCTTTTTTTATATTTATAATGGCTTGATGCCTTTTGGTTAAGGATATTTTAAATTTTGTAAAAAAAAAAATCTATTTTGATAAGATTTTGGTTTAATCATAACTCTAGCATTTTCATATACTTGCTGACAAAAAATATGTCAAAATTAATATCTTTACCGAATATATGCTTATAATATGCTCTAAAAAAATGGAATTGCTTATAAAAAAATGAATTGGAATTAAATTATTTGAATTGAAAATTGTGTTTGGTATGAAAAGATAGAATTAAAGATTTGTAAAAGAATGTGAGATAAAAAGACTAATTTATCCTTCAATAACTATTAAATAATTAATTTTATTTTATTCATTAAATATTAAAAAAATCTTCATAAAAAATATATTTAAAAAAAGAGAAATTTTGTGAGGGACCTAATTGAAAAGGAATTTTTCTTTTTGGGGCAAATCATAATTTCACCCAACCATGGGAAGATGAGACTGAGATGAGAACGAGAGACAGTGGAGAGAGAGGGCCAAAATCGTCTTTTCCTCTCAATTTCACAAAATTTATTTCAATTCTTCAAAAAATACACAGAATCAAATTCCAAATATTTTACAAAGAGCCAAGGAATTGAGACAATTTGACACAATCCAATTCCACGTGCGAACCAAACTGAAGAATTCATCAGGTATTGTGCAATTCTACATGGAATTGAATTTTTTGTACAACCAAACATAGCCAAAGTTTATAATATACAGAATACTTTTTTATGGATAAATTCCAAGATAAAAAGACCAATGTAACTTTGTTTGAATTTTACCTAAACTACAATAATTGCCAAAATCACTTCCTTAATAACCTAACATATACAATTAATTACTTCTCAAGAGAAGAAAAATGACCTAATATTAAATTAGGAAGGCAAGAAATCATTTCTTCGTCTACGTTTTTCTATTTTCCATGAATAAAAAATACATATTTACATGTAAAGCAACAAACAAACAAATAATTATTGGAATATTTATAATCATGGATTAGATTAAATTAATTATTAGATTAAATAATAATATAAAATAATTTTCTTATTTGGAAAGGCTAAAGATATTTGAGAATTTAATATTTTAGGACAAAAATGTCCATACCAAAAGTTTGTAAAGTAAAATAATGGAAGAGACTAAAATGTCCTTACTTTATAATTAAAGTGTTTCTTAGTGGGTTGGCAAAAATAGTCAAGGATGCGGAGGAAAGTTCTCGTCTCACCCATGGGCGAGGGTTCGAATCCCCCATGAAGCCATCCAAAATCCTGCTTTGATGGGCATCCCTCCTCAGGGAGATTTCCTAGCACCCAAGGACTAGTTGAGTAGCTGCAACTGGGTAAACTGCTTGCGGTTTAGGCCTGTGCAGTAATCCTTTGGATTGGACCTTTGTTGGTCTCCCTAACATGCCACTGGCGCCCTGTTCGATAGTACTTGGGAGTGTCTTCCCTTACTACTATTTTCAGAAAGAAAAGTAAAAAAAAAATTTAAAAGAGACATTTTTTACATTTCTCCTTCAATCAAATTCAAATAAAAAGGGGATTAACAATGTTTAGTGGGAGGACTTAAATAAATTTGAAATAATTGGATAAGGATAACCCATAATAGGTTAGGCAGTCCATAAACTCATATTAAGGAAGAGCCCCCATCTATGATAATTATTAATTGTCCTATTTATACAATAAGGGTATTACTTTCTTTATTATGTGAAGATCTTGTTACTAAAAATTTAGTTGAGTACGTCTATTTATGTCCCTTTTATTTAGTCTATCAACATTTAAAAAAAGAAAAAGATTAGGTATATAAAACAAAGGCACCATGCATGAATACCTTTCTCTTATTGTTGCATTTCTTAAATCCATTGTGTTGTGTTATACCTTAATAAATGAATATGATATAGTCATAATTAAAGTTGTCAAATTTAAAAGTCTAAGTAAATTCGTAAAAAAAAATATAAACTTGATATGTAAATTTGACTCGTAAACTCCCGTAAGAATTTACCTGCTTAAATAAATAATTATTAACAACATATATTTCTATCATGATTAATATAAATAAAGTAAATTTTTATATAATAAAAATTCAAATATAATTTATACATAAATATTGAATAGAAACTCATTCAAATTATAAATTTTTATTCATAATTTATACATTTATTAAAAAATTAATCATTTATATATATATTTTTTAATTTGAAGAATGGAATATATTATTTTTTTTTTAAATAAATTTTAAATAGAAAATACTCATTTTGCCAAAAAAAATGTCAAAAAAATAATATTTTTTATGAGTTTACAGTTGAGTTAACTCGAGAGTTTAGTACGAATTTAAATACTTTTGAGTTTGACACGATCGAATCAACTCGTTTTGGTCGCGTAAAAACGTAAACTCATTAGAGTTTAACAACCATAACCATATATATATATATATATATATACAGTAAAAGGGTATGAATTAATTAATTAATAAAGAATTAGCATGGGAAAAGCAAGAATGTTGGGTGCACATGTATTCTTCTCCTGTTTACAAAATGAATCTTGTTTAGTTTATTGCGACACCAGGCTAGTTGATCAGTGGTTATCCTCCTCATGTTCAACACTCTCCACACTAATTTCATATCCACTTGTGAGAAAAAGTAGAGAACTTGGTCTGTCCCTTCATCATCTTTCTGCTTCTGAAACTTCTTCAATATGCAACTCCCACTCCTCAATACCTCTCTCAGCCTCTTCTCCTTCTACAATTGCAATAGCAATCGAAATTAAGGCTGTCAAAATGGGCTTCAACCACATGATCAGGTTGGACGACCCTCAAAACAGAGGGAGCGAGGGAGCTCGCTAAGAAAAGATTGATTCATTTTAAGGAAGGACTTTTAACTCGACCCAATTTAAGTTTAAGCACATAGATATATAGGAGAGGATGGGATTGTAATATTTGGGTTGGACCAATATCTTTTTTTTAAAAAAATATTTTATTTTGTTTTATATGAGTTTGTAAATTGTAAGGACCCTGTTGAGTTGAGCCAATATTTTATTTTATATAGTTTTCTTAAAATCAAATATTTTATGTCAAATATGATAGTTAATGTTAATATATAATATTCATTCTTAGCATATTAATATATAAAGTAAATTACATTTTTGTAAGTCAATTATAATATTCATGTATATTAATGTGGTTGCTGAGTCCTTAGAAAATAATTTTCTAATTTTTAATTTATTATTTTAAAAATTAATAATAATTTTATGTTATGTTTCAATACTTAAAAAAAAATAACATACTCGTATGCCAAGCCTTTAGTTCATAATATGTTAATAAATAAATTAATAAATTACCGAATAAATTTTTGAATCAATATTTTTAAAAGTAAATTTATAATATCCATTCATAATATATTGATATCCAATTAAATAAAAATAATTTTCATTATTTTTTTTGTCTGAAAAAAAAATTTTTATTTAACAAACTGGGCTGAGCTAACATTTTTGACCCACCTTACCCACAAAAAGAAAAGCCTCGATGGCCGGTTCATTTTGACATTTCTACCAAAAACCGAAGCAAATTAAGCTTAATCAAAGCCTCAATTAATTAATTAATTAATTACCTTTTGAAGGTCAGCTCGAAGCTCCACTAGCAGCTCTGAATCTTCTGGGTTTTGTAGCTGTAAATGAAGATGATGATGATGATGCATCAAGTTTGATGCATCTTTATCATCTCTAATGAAACGCCAAATTGTTCTAATTGATTCCTCCAAGATTTCTACTAACATCTCACTTGTGATCCCATACTTGTCTGAATCCCCTTTTCTACACTTGTTCTTCTCCTTCAAGTTGTCCTCTACACCCAAATAATGCCTCTATTATTACCAATTCTTTGTCTTACTCTCTCACTCACACATCCAACATTTTACAATAAAAACACCACCAACAACCCAATTTCAAATTGGTTTCTAAACTTTGTGGTTTGATGTCAACAACTCTTTAGAATAAAAACACCAACAAAACCAATTTCAAAGAGTCTTTCTAAAAGGGATTTCGGTCAGACTATAAGGTGTCAGTCAATTTGATTCGTAAACTTTGTTTGTTGTGAACAACTTTTTAGAATAAAAACACTGACAGACCGATTTCAAAGAGTCTTTCTAAAAAGAATTTTGGTCCTCTGACAATAAGGTTCTGGTCAATTTGATTCGTAGACTTTGTTTACTGTCAATTATGTCTACAAATTTTTAATTTGCAAACAACTTTTATCATTTACTCTAACTCTGTTTAAATAATTAACGACAAATATAAATACAACTGTTTTGCGTGGCCTCTAATACTAAAGGTGATGCCAAATCATATATTTAACTGCAGTGCTTCATCAATTTAGTCACAATAATGCCCTTTATTTTGTAGCTCCACAGTGATAACTGTGATTAAATTGATGAAATAATGTAGCTAAACATATGGCTTGGCATTGCAATCAGCATTCAAGGCCATGTGGATAATTATATTTGCATCTGTCATTAATTATTTATACAAAGTTAGGGTAAAAGACAAAATTGCTTACAAATTGAAAGTTTAGAGACGTACAAACAAAGTATAGGAGAAAATTGACATAAATAAAAAAAATTTAAAAAAAAAAGAACTTTTGCCTCTTTTTTTTCTTTTTGTTTCTTTTACGTATAAGCAATTCTATTCGAGACAGTGTCCGATCCTTACCTCTTATGACAGGAACTTGAAGAAGATTGCGCATGGCGCGACGATTCCTAACGTAGTTCTCGACACGCGGGCCATGGAAAGGCTCGTTCTCGATGAACCTCTGAAGGAGGACTTGGAATTGTTGAAACTCCCCGGCAACTTCGTTGTACCTTCGTGTTCCGTACGGGTCAGATTCCCATATCTCCAACGCCTTCTCGTATTCCCACTGAAGGAATTCCCAGGAAAGGCACAATTGACCCACATATACCACTTCTAGCTCACAATACACCTCTCTTATGAACTTCTTCGTGGGGTCTGACTCACTTTTTCTTCTTCTACAAAGCCCAAAGCCATGGGACACATGGGATGCCTTGTGGCTTGAAAACCCCTCTAGTGGGTCCTTTGACTGAAGCAACCCTACAAAATAAGACCACCCCACAAACACAACCTTAAATAAAGTACCATACTTTTTTGGGGACACTTGGCCCTTATTCATAGTGGAAAGCCCACTTAGATTTTGTAAACAAAACTTTAAACAATTCCAACAAGTAGGTAGGAGCATTATTAAAAGAAACACAAAGGAAGTATTTGGGCAGCTTTAGAATGTGTTTTTAATCATAGAAGAGAGCTGAAACTAAGAAGAATGTCATTGGATTCAGATTCTCATAATTTCGTTATTTGTGAATGTACAGAACAAACACACTTCAGCACTTCACGAGACATAGCTAACAACTAAAACTTATAAATGATGGGACTTGACACTTCTTTTTTTTCATTAAAAAAAATTAGGTTAGTGGATGACGCCCCAGTCCAGGGTCAAGTGCAGGCCTACGGACTACAGGAGCTATGACAGATAACCCACCAAATGAGGGATCACCTAGAATCAAACCCTACCCTCATGCAATTGTCACTTCTGATATGGCCTATGGGACACACAAAACATTTATGTGTCCTAACTCCACATGTGCTACAAAGTTCTACCATCACTCTCTTCTTGTCCAACTTCACTTTTATGCAATACCAAACTAAATAAATTAAATTGCAGACTGCTGTAATACTGAGAAAAAACAAATCTTTCCAAAAAGAAAAAGAAAAGAAAAGGAGAGATAAAGTTGAGTCCTACTCACACTTTTGCTACATATATTTGGGTAATTCATGCTTTCTGAGTGTTCAACCAAACCATATTTAGTGGGTCCTAATCCCTAATTTCAATTTTCTAGATGATGACACATCACATGTCAGTTTCTGATCGAAAAAACCTGATAGCAAAGATATAAAAACTGCACCTAAATCATTTCCTGAACCAAATTGTTCATCAATTCACACTCTTTCAACAAAAATACCATATGGGATATTGAAAAACGATACAAGCAAGGAAAAATATAGAAAACTGACCTATTGCATACAGTTTCTGGTAGTTCAAGATATCAAATTTCCTCATTCTTTCTCTGTAACTTCTGTAGAACTTAGGAAGCTCATTAGTGGTAGTACCAGTTGTACCAGGTTGAAACTTGTCATCAATCTTCCATGGCTTCAGGTCTTCCATTATCCTCGGACACTCCGAATCCTCCAGAATTGTGGGAAGACCCGTGGCCCTCACCTTCTTCAGCTCCATCTTCAACTGCTCTATCAAATCCTGATGTTCCCACAGTGTATCGAACCGATTCGAATCATCAAGATCCAAACTTGATGGGTTCAGCGAATTGGGTTTTGCTGATTCCTCCTCCCAAGAACCATCATCAAATCCCCCTTTTGATTTCTCACCAAATTCTTCCACTTTGGATTTGGAATTGGAATTGGACTCCTGTTCTTCATCAAAATCGTCAGGCTCATACCCCATATCTAAATCAAACTCAGAATTTTCAGTATTTGATTCGTTGCCCCTAGAATTGTTGAAACTCTCATTTTCATCCTTCTTCCTCTCAAGCTCTTCTCTTTCACTAATTGCTTCGTTTTCCGATGACCCATGATTTGAATCAGCGAATAATTCCTTTATGGTGAGAATCGAAGCCTCGGGTTCCTCCACGAAGTGGCTGAGACTCTTCCCTGTGATGAACTCGTATTTGCTTACAGTGGCGGTTTCTGGGTTATTACCATCATCATCGTCATCATCATCATCAAAATCATAACTTTCATTAAAGCTTCGGTTTTTGGATTCTTCTTCGCATTTCCACGTCTGATATTGGAACTTGAAGACCAGCTTCGATGACGTGTCGTCTTCTTCGTGTTCATCAAGAATAATAGCATTGTCGGTGGTGCCTTCGTCAGCAATTTCAGAACACTCTAATTTGGGCTCCGGCTCATCAAAATCGAAGCTTTCAGAAATCAACTCTGTTTCTGCAGAGAAATTGGCATAACCCTTGAGGGACTCTGGTTTCGGGTCGGAGAAAGTGGATGAACGAGCCGAATTGATAGCTTGAGGGCTCAAATATCTGGGAAAAAAAAACAACAAATGGAACAATTAAGAAACAATCCGAAATCTTTTAATTGGAAAACAAGTGAAAAGGGGAAATTTCGAAAAAAAACCTCATGAAGATTGTGGCGAAAACCCAGAACAGAGGAGGCAAAAGGTAAGAGAAGAAGACCCCAAAATAGCCAGAAAAAGGGACCATCTTTGGGTGCAAGAAGGCTGTCCGAAAGCCCATGATCAACCAGAAAGAGGTGGGTAGTTGCTATTGTGGAATAAATCCATGAAAGAAGATGATGGGTGAGGTTCATTCCATTAGAAGCAAAACAGAGGAGGAGGGAGGGTCATGCAGAGGGTGATTTGGAGTTTGAAAAAAATGGAGGAAAAGGAATGGGACTTGGTACCAGTAAAAAAGGGTCACATGGAGAATGGGATCGGAAGGAGGTTGAAATCTGACCTAATTAGCGAGAATGAGAGAGGGATTTGGATTTGGATTGGGAGAGAAAAACTAGGGGAGAAAAGTACATGCGAGCGACTTGTGTGTGTTTGAACTAATCTTTGGGTTGCTTAGAGGCAGGGGATTGTATGTGTTTGTGCTTGTGCTTGTGCTTGTGAGTTTGTGAGTGAGTAGTACCGTTATATGAAAATGAGAATAGAGTTAAAGGGGGGTCTATGGTGTAGTGCTTTCTCTTTCTCCTTCTCTTTTCTTTTTTTTTTATTCAGAAAAAAAAAAAAGAAAGTTAGTTACAGTGAACACCATATCTGATTAAGGTTAGAATTACTTTTCAATCTTTGAGGATTTATCAACGTTTTAGAGAATTTTATTGTTTTTGTTCCGAATATTTTGTTTGTTTCAATTTTAAAAAAATATAATGTATCATAAATCGTCTTTACAAAAATAGGTTAAAAAAACAATAATATGAAGTTCAAGGACAATAAGGACAACATTATGTTAAAAATTATCTTTTAAAGATTAAATTTGTTATTTTTATAATGGGTAAAGTACCCTTTCCGCCCCCAAGCTTTGCTGCAATGTTCATTCTTGCTCCTAAATTTTTTTTTGTTCATGTCTACCCCTAAACTTTCAATTTTGTTCATGCCTACCCTTTTTGCTAACACCGTTAACTTTTTTGACAGAATTTGCTGACGTAGACGATGAATGTGTATTTCTTTTGCCACGTCATTGTCCACCTCAAATTTAACTTTTTACTTTTATTAAAAAAATTAACCTAATCCAAATAAAAAATATATTTTAAGGTAAAAGTTTGGTTTTTTTTTGGATTATGTTACTTTTTTTAATAAAAGTAAAAAAGTTAAATGTGAGGTGGACAATGACGTGGCAAAAGAGATGCACATTCATCGTACGCGTCAGCAAATTCCGTCAAGCAAGTTAACGGTGTTAGCAAAAAGGGTAGACATGAACAAAATTGAAAGTTTGGGGGTAGGCATGAACCAAAAAAAAGTTTGGGGGCAGGAATGAACATTACAGCAAAGTTTGGGGGCAACAAGGGTACTTATCCTTTTTATAATTTATGGAGTTTCAGAAAAATTTTGCGTGTCTCAATTTAATATTTTTATGATTTAAGAAGTAAATTGAGATAAATAATTTTTTTTGGAGGTAAATTACTATTTTAATTTCTAAAAAATTTTGCGTGTCTCAATTTAGTACACAAATAGTTCATAAATCATGAACTCAATTTAATCAATTCATCAAGACAATATCAAATTCAGTTCTTGAAAAATGCGTTGTATCGCAATTTCGTCCTTTAAAAATAGGCAAGAAAAGGTCAAAAAAAAAACATAGAGACAAAATTACATTACAAGATATTTTTTATGGAGAAAACTGCAAATACAAAGGATCTCTCAAGTATGAATAAAGGATAAAACTTATGTGCTGTTCACATGTCTTTTTTTAATTAGTTAACCCTACCAAAATCATGTAAGTAACAGCACATAAACTTTTTTCATAAATAAATTGTAATACAAAGCATCTTTGATTTATGGAGTAAATTTTATATTTCATTATTTCAAGAATTCATTAAATTGAGATAAATTAAATTTTTTAAAGGATTAAATTTAATATTAAATTTAGAGAATAAGAGAATATTCATGATTGGCATCCCATTGGGTTAAACTGAAAGTTTACGCCTCCTTTTTGTTACAATTTCATACAATTTTTGCTTTAATTTCAAAGGGGGGAGGACTAGAGGAGGATGGAATTGAAGGGTGAAAGTTCATACTTCACACCTCTTTTCATTGAGTCATTCTCAAAATTGATTATTTGGCAGAAATTTCAACCCAACGGGGCATCAAATATTGGGTGTGAACAAAACCAAGGGCTTCAAATAACCTCTTTACTTTATTATCACTTTGCCTCTTTAAATAAAAGAATACAAAAACCTTGTGTTTGTGAATTATGAGGAAAGGAATATTTATACAATAAATACAAGATGCATTATTTTTTTTAATGATTAATTATCTTCGGAGTTATCTACTCTAATTTATTTATTTTATTATACTTTTTTATAGTACTGTCAAAACGGAATGTCCAGCCTAACCCGGCCCGTGATGGGCCAGCATTAAATGGGCCGAGCACAAGCCGGCCCGCTTATTAGCTGAGCTTGAAAATTGATGCTCAAGTCCGCTCATAATGGCCCGTGGGCGAAACGGCTAACTCGTGGGTCACTTTTTATATTTTTTTAAATATATAATTTTAAAAAAATAATTATAAAATTATATATTTATTTAAAAATGAATATTTTTATTTTAAATTAATATTTTATTATTATTTAAATTATTTATACATATTTTAAACAAATATATATTAATTTTTTATTTTATTTTATTTTTTAAAAATTTTCACGGGTCGGTCCCCGAGGCCTGCGGACTTAAATGGGCCAACCTATTTATGCCCATTTTTAAACAGGCCTATTTTTCAATGTCCAAGCCCACCCATTTAGCGAACGGGCCGAGTTAGCCCGCGGGACAAACCCGTTTTGACAGTACTACTTTTTTGACAAATGACTTGACTTAAGTGAACACCTAAAAACTAACGTATCTTAAAAAGTTATTTACGTAATTCGAGAGATTTAATATTCCTAAAAGTCACAAGTGAGAAGGATCAAACTCAATAGAAAAAATATTTTTATAATAAATTATAATAATTTTAGAAAATTAATAATGTTATTCAGGGTATTTTTGTTAAAAATGGTAAAATTATATGTTTTTTTATTAATTTTTCAAGTGGAGAGTGTATTTTTTAAAATAGAGGCAACAATAGTGTAATTTTGATATATTAATAATTTAGTCTCTAAAAAATTATTTACCTCATTTAAATTTTTAATAATAAAATATATTGATTTAGTATTAAAAAATTCTAATAAAAATCAGTTAAGCAAGTGAAAATTTCAAATTAGTAAATGATATTTTGCTAGCCATGAGATGGCCGGAATAAGGAAGAGGATAGATGTTGGTGAAGGACAGACTTCCCGAGCCTACATAGTCAAGAAGATCAGATTTCACATAGTTCGTTAGATTAGTGTCTCGTCCAGGTCGAGTGACCAAAGAATGACAAGGGGCAACAGAAGCAGGTGGATGGCCGGAGAAAGGCCTAAAGGTGTATAGCTGGGTAGATTACTCATAGAGGGAGGTAGAAGATAATAATATTGCAAAGATGTATATTTTTAAGCGAGGAGATGTTTGTTTATCTAGGCCTTGAGTTACCGGAATACACGCTAATCATGCGTTCGGCATGTAAAGTCTCTTTGTTTAGGAGGGTGTCGAGCAGGGTCTGCCAATTGCCGTATACCAATAAATGAATATACTATATAAAGATTTTAGATTAATTATCTAACCTTTGTAAAAAAAAATTGATATATATATATATATATCAATTTCTTGAATGACACCATAAAAAAAAGTTCTCCTATGCATATTTAAATTGTGAGTTAATAAATAAATGTGGACTTTAATTGAAAAAGAATCGCCTATACATAAGGAAAGATATCAATTTGATTAAGAATTTTGTTTAAGAATCAAACAAAAAAAAAAACTACTTCTTTAAAGAAATAAATTTTTAAAAATCTTTATTCTTAACAAAGACCAAATCCAAGACAAGACAATCAAAGACTTCAAATTAAAATCAAGAATGCGTAGACTGAACAAAATAAGAGACAAAAGCCAGCATTGTTGATGTAGCATTCAATTCGTTTTATTTTATTTTTATTTATACGATGTTATTTAGGATAAAACATAGTCTAGCTTTGTGATTTTGACTTTATTTATAACACATTCGGACATTTTAAGAGTTTGTAATCAAGTATTATATTATATTATTTACTTGGTTAGCTTTTTTAATTCTATATATTATTTTTTTCACTATAATTAAGAAACAATAATATTTAATTTGTCATAAATTCATAAGTTTTTATGGTGAGAATTGAAAATATCTTCATATGGAATTCCATATATACAATACAATTTTTTTCCTTTAGAAAAGATTGAATCTAATAAAAGAAATTAATTTCTTTGAATCTTTATTAGAGGATGTGGCATTGTGGCTGCATTTGATACTTGATAATATTTGAATATTTGGAATAGAATAATGGTCTCTTGTAGAATATTTTGATGAAAATAATAAATTATGTCCATATTTTTGTAATCCACTTAGGCTCTAAGGGCATCTTTGGTAGTTTGAATGCCTTTTTTTTTTTGCAATGTGATGAAATTATATTTTTGTCTTTTTTAAATATTTTAATATAAAAGCAAACTAATCATTTTATCCACTTTTATTCCATTCACATTTCCTACTGAGCAATCTCATTTCTGTTCCCATTAATTCCCACCACATTCTTAGCACTAGACCATCCTAAATTCTCAAATTTACTATACATTTTTTCATGCAGTGTCAAAATAAATTTCTTAAGATACGTTCTTTTGGTGGAAAAGGGGAGGGAATAGGAATAGAAAAAGAAATAGGAAAAAGAATAGGAAAAGAGGAGGGAATGAAAATGTCATGTCAATGTGATGTGAATGGAATAAAAGTGGATAAAATGACCATTTTGCCTTTACATTAAAAGTGAGAATAGAATAAAAATGGGTAAAAAAATAAGGACAAAAACATAATTTTATTACATTACAAAAAGTGAAATTTGTTTGTTCGGAAGAGAAGAGGAGGAAGAAGACTTCTCCCTCCCCTTTCCATCAACAAATCTTACTAAAAAAGATAGCCTTATAACTAGCTAATTGAAATTCTATGATTATATGACACACGACACAATTTATTCTCCAAATCTCTCTTAAAATCCTCAATTGAAGGCACAACCCAAATTACTTGCATTTAGGCATGCAATATTCTTATAGGTTTGGCCTTTATTGGTTGAAAAAACTTAGGTAAGATTTATTATATCTTTGTCATAAGGTTTCTTTAATTATATGCTTTATTTACATTGTCTTTCTTTTATGATTGATCGTGTAAAATATGATCTTTTATAATCTCTTTCTAATGTGATTGGTCATTTAAACATTTTTTCATGTATTTTATTTTTATTGGAAAACCTTATAGCAAAAAGATAAGAAACTTCACTTTAGTCCTTGTTGATGATTATACTTGATAGTGTCCTAATTTCCTTGCTACCTCTTCGTTTACCAAAAATAAAAGAGAAAAAAAAAACAAAAATAATTACACTCTCTTGAAAATCTATACTCCCTAATCTAGTGTTGTATAGACCACCGGTCCAACCGCTAACCGGATAAAAAGGTAAGTCGGTTAAACTCAAAAAACTATTTTCTTAGTTGGACCTAATTTAATCGGGGTATAACCAGCAGTTCAACCGGTTCAATTTTTTAATTAAAAAAATTGAAAAATATAAATAACATCAGAAAAAAATTAGAAAAATCTTAAAAATTAAAATTAGAAAAATCTTGAAAATTAAAATTTAAGAAATCATGATTATCAAGAATTTCATGTTTGGTTTGATCAAGTTATTTCAGAGTTTAACAAGTCTTGAAAATTAAAATTTGAGAAGTTATATAATTTAAAACTTCAAAATTATGTATGTTAAAACTTAAAACTTGAATGATATCATTTTATATATTAAGAATAATTAATATTTAATATTTATTATATTATCCAGTTCGACCGATTAAACCGATCAGACAATGAATCAAAAATTTTTTCGAATCTTTATCAGTTCGGTTCTTAAAACATTTCCCTAATCCCTTCCCTTAAAAAAACAATTTTATTATTATTTTACTAAAATACAGTTAAAAGCGGTATTAATTTTCTAACATAATAACAATTTATTATAAAATATTTTTTTAATTTTGAGTTAAAAATAATTTTTTGTGTAAAATTTTTTTAAATGATTTTATATTAATCAAATACATATTTAATTATATAAATAATAATTAAAAATAATATAAGGATATTTTGATTAAAATGAGTAAAATTATAAGTTTTCTTATTTATTAAAGGAGAAGAGTATAATTTTCAAAATATCGAGGAGAAAAACATAATTTAAAGATTTTTTTAGGGAAAAGAAATGTAATATTTAGTAAAAAAAACTATTATGATAATTTATATATAACCGTCCTCACTAATTTTTTTTTTTAATTGCTTTATTGAACATGAATGTTAGAAGCAAAATCAAAATCTAATGAGTTGGTGGCTTGGTGCATACATAAAAGAATAATTAGAGAGAAAAGCCATACTATTTTGAAACCGTGTCCTCTGACTTTGTTCCACTTCCACATAAGTTTCTAAGAAATGTCCCTTTCAAACTCATTAATATATTAATATATTTATCAATGAATGTTTAGTAAAAAGGAATTCATTCTTGGTAATGTGTTGAATTTGAGCTTGATTTCTTCTTTAAAAAAAAAATTCACTCTGATAGTGTTAGGGGTGATCACCGGCTCGGGTCAACCCGTCAACTCGCTCAACCCAATCCAACCCGCTAATTTGGATTGGATTGGTTCGAGTTTAAAATTTCAACCCGCTCATTGATTGGTTCGATTAGCGGATTTAGAAATTATGAACTCGCCAACCCGCACTAGTATATATTATTATTAGAAAAAGAATTTATAACACATTAAAATATTAAATCATTAATACATAAGCAACAAATACAAATTGTTCATATCTTGAATATGTCAATTTTAGTTTATTTCAAGTTCTTGACTTTTTTCTAAATGAAAATAAGTCTTTTTCATGAAGGTAAATAATTTAAAAGTTAAAAAATAAAATAAAAAAATGTCAAAAAAATAAGAAAAATAATAAAAATAAAGTTGACGGGTTGAACCCGAACCAACCCAACCAAACCCGCCCATTGGCGGGTTGGTTCGGTTCGGGTTCAACATTCTTTTTTTTTTCAAACCCAACCCAACCCAACCCGCCAAACTTTGATGGGTTGGTTCTAATTTTTCTTCAAACCCGAACCAAACCAACCCGCGACCACCCCTAGATAGTGTTGTTTAAGATAAAATATTTTGTCATTTGAGATGACACTCTTACGCTGTAATTTTTTTTTTGCACTTATCAATATTATTTTTATCAATTATATTTTGTTTTCAGGGGTCATTTATATATAAGGATCTTGTCAAAGTTGATTTTTATTTTGATTAACCTGATCCATTCAAAAAGAAGTTTGTACTGAAGCATTTGGTAGTGGAACATGCTAATGTTTATAGCAATGTCTTGAAAATCGGACCGAAATGGCCCGATCCGATTAATACACTATAACCACTTTTTAAGTTTGACTATTTTGAACCGAACAGAAATCGATTGAACCGGACGATTCGCTTTTAACCACTGACCCGAACGTTTTGTGAGGCCGATTTTCCCTCTCTTGTTTTGCAAAATATTTCTCTGAAATTGCAATGAGAGTAGTCAAACTTGGTCCCTTTATATATAATATAATACCATGCATATTTAAATAATTACAAATTAAAGTTATATAACTTACTAACATATATATTATTTGATATTATAAAATACAAAATAACAATAAAAAGTTTCTTTAAAAAAACAATATAAAGTTTATATAATAATTTTTGTATGTACAGAAATATTTTATTATAATAAAAAGTAATAGCTGATATATATATATATATATATATATATATATATATATATATATTAGTTTATATATGTAAAAAATATAATATATTTAATTTATTTTAATATTTATTATATCGTCTGGTTAAACCATGACCTAAAAATTTGTCCGGATCATTATTCAGATTGATTTTTAAAACATTTGTTGATAAGTTCACTTTTGATTTTTTATTTCATATCATTTTGATAATTGGCATTTAAAATAATTTCTTGAGTATTCGCAGTTATTTAAAACATTTTTTTGTTATTTAGATAAATATTTTTTGATGAAATAAATATTATTTTTAGTTATATTAAATTACTTAAAATATTTTGTTGTCTATATTGATTAGTCTTTATGAATTTAGAGTTACATTATAGAATTTTAAAAATAATTATAGAATCAATATAATAGTTAATTTGCTCAAGATGGGTTCAATTTTTGAGTTTAATGAATTTCCACTTATAAAAAAAATTGCTTAAATTTGTAAGGGTAAATTTGAAAGATACAAAAATAAATAACATGATATTTTAGATGACACCATTTTATACCAAATGATTGCTTCTTATATCATTGTAATGTCGAATATCATATAAAACACTAGAGGTTTCACATGCACCTACGTGCATGTCAAAAAAAATTTTAATTTACAAAGTATAAAATAAATTATTATTAATTGTAAAATAATAAATTAAAGATTAAAAAATTAGTTTATTTGATAAGTACCACAATCATTATTTTTTAAAAACAAAATTACAACTACCACTATTCTCCTATTTTCTCTCTCCCATGATCTTCTCACATCATATTTTTATTTTATTTTTTAATTAATTAAATAGCTATTTTGAGAGACCGTTGACGAGAAAGGTCCACAACTATATAAATATAGATGAGTATCAAAGATAACAAAATATCTAAAATGACACTCTTTTAAATCATCATATGTAAAATAATGATACCATACCAAACACTCCAACAACCTTATTTCGGCAGAGAGAGAATATGGAGGAGACAAGAATCAAGATCGCAGAAATTGATGACATTAATTCTTGGTGCAAAATTAATTAAATATTGAAGAGTCAAAATGGTTCAATATATTATTGTAGATGAAAATGATTTAATTGTATGGTTCGAGTCAAGATCCTCTATCGCAGTATATTTGTATTGTTCGATTAGTTACGGTTAAAATCGTAATTAATCGGTCACGCAACCGTGATTAATATTTTAGCTACGGTTATGTGACCGATTAATCGTGGCTAATCAAACAGCACAAACACACAAGGATCCGCATACGGTTCACATTTCACAACAATATAGCAGCAAATTTACAAACAAAATTGTCTCGGCTTTTCCCTATGTTTAATTAATTAGTTCGTCACCCGGAATTAAACGCTCGGAAAACCAAAAAATAGAAGAAAAAAAGGGGGGAAATGACTTTTGTTTTTGTTTCAGATTATAATTTTTTAAGGAAAAGAATGAGAAATGTTACTATAATATTATTATACTGTTTATATTAAAAATACTATATATCCAAAAAAAAAACACTATACATTTATTTATTTATTTGTAACACAATATATATAATAAATTATAGATAAATCTATAATATTATAACGCACGGTTATGTTTTTTTAGTGTCATAAAAATTTATTTTATAATTTAAAAATAAATTAGAATATATGAAGTGATAAGATGAGAGAGAGAGAAAAGTAAATATAGATAGTCTTGTAAAGAACGAAGAAATAAATGACTTCTTATTATTTAAATATTATTTTAAAATATAATAATAAAAAATTTATATTATATTTTAAAAATTAAAAAAAATAATATACACACGAATATTTATGTAAAATATCTAGTTATAATTAAATATGTATTTCTTTTTAAAACAATTAAATATGTATTTCAATATATGATTGGACGGGGATAGACATAGAGTGTAATATCTCTTATCTTATAATTTATTTTAGTTAATTAAAACATAGATAATTATAATATTATAAGATAGATGTGTTACTACTTCCTTTTAGTTGAGTATATTTTTAACTTTTAGCAAGTCATTATAAAATAGTGATTTAGATTCAGATTACGACTCTCGGCTTCTAACATGAGAATCACAATGGACGACATTAAAACTTAAATCACAAATACATAAATCATACACATGCATAATAACTCTAAGTACGCTATTCACAAGTATATTTATTAGGGTGATTTCGCTCATGCCATAGTTATGCTTAACTCTAATTACGTGACCCTCTTTGATATCCATATGAGAGTTCACTAACTTAGAATTCACGACCATCGTGAACTTCTTTTTTTTAAAAAAAGAGGTAATCATAAATTCACCGTGGGATGCCTAATAATCGTCCCATATATACCAACTATTGCTCACTCAAACATATATAAGTTTGAACTCCCCTAACAATACACTAAAAATACTTCTCTTATTTCTCTAACTCCTCTTTTTAACTTCAATGTTGATCATGTTACTTAAATCATTTAAATTCTTTTAATTTGACCTTTGTTTAACTCTTCCTAAATGTTAAAAGGGGTGGTTAAACTCATTTAAAGAAGTTAAAGGAAAGTATAAAACTCACTTAAAAGTAAAAGAAGGAAATCCATTTAAAAATAATAAAAGATTTAAACCTCGAGAACAATTTAAAAAAAGTGTGAAACTTGTTAGATAGGGAGAGGGAGAGTTCACTTGAAACAATGGAAAAATTTTAGACTTGAAATGAAGTTAAAATAAGGATTAAATTCATTTGATTTGAAGGAAGAGAAATGGTTGAGTCTGATAATTCGATAAAAGGTGAATGTTTGACAAATAATGTATTTTTGATTGTACTGTGAGAAAGATAAGGGACTAAAATAGATATTTAGCTATATATATATATATATATATATATATAAGAAATCTAGGAGAGAATTCGAGGATCATTTTAGATATTCAAATTTGAAATCAAATATGTTCAAAATTGCTTGTTATCTGGCAAACATTTGTTTTGATGCAAGATTTTTAACATTCTTTTTGAAAACTAGCTGACTTGCAAGTTGCAATCAACCCTTATTAAAAAAAATTTATTTAATATATATATCTTTAAATGGAATGGATAGAAAATCCAAAGTTAAAAATACAAATACCCCCTCCAATTATCATTCACTTGCAAATATTTCTCTCAACTATAATTTGTGACGAATAACTTCCTTGTCTTTTGATATGTTTAAAAAAACTCCCTTTAACACTTTTCTTCTAACACTGTTAAATATTTTTTTTTGGAAAAAATTACATATACCTCTTTCAATTATAAGTTAGTTGTATATATCCTCTAAATTATAAAATCTTGCAAATACCTCAAATAAACTATAAAATTTTGCAAAACTCTAAACTGATTTAAAAATAAATGGTTTTCTCTAAATTATTTTAATTTTCCAAAATTTTCAAATAAACCACAAAATGCAATATATTTAACAGATGGTTTGCATGCCTATATATATATATGCATGAATTCTTTAATTTTGATACTATGCATATTCTTCAATTAAATTTAATTGATTCTACGTAGCCTTTTGTAAGTTTGAAAATTAGACATAGAAAAAATTATAGTTTATTTGGTATTTTTCAAAAATTAAAATAGCTTAGGAAAATTTTTTTTAGAAAATAAGTCTGAGTAAAATTCAAAGGTATAGTATTTGAATTAAATTTAATTACGTGAAAGTATAAAAGTGAATTCACTACATTCTATAATTTGGATGTATTTGCAAGATTTTATAGTTTGGGACGTATTTACAACTAATTTATAGTTAAAAGGGATATATGTAATTTTTTTTCAATGAAACATAGTATTAGTAGAAAAGTCTTAAATAAAGTTAATCTAAGTAAAAAAGATATATTTGTCACAAATTATAATTAAATAAAAGGCAAAAAGCATGTTTCTTGCCCCTAACGTTTGGGGGTCCTGTCAGTTTCACCCATAACGTTTTTTTGTTATCAATTGTACCCTTAACATTTTACATTTATACCAATCTCACTCTTTTCTCTCTAATATAATCATTCCTAATCCTATCCATTCCAGTGTGACCACTCATCCACCGCAACATTCTCATTTCTGCCACGTTGAATTTGTGCTCATGCTGGCTTTTTATCGCCCAGCATTCAGTACCGTACAGTAAAGCTGGTCTTATCGCGGTGCGATAAAATTTCCCCTTAAGCTTAAGCGGTACTTTCTTATCACAAATAACACCTGATGTCTTCCTCCATTTCATCCATCCAGCTTGGATCCTATGGTTTACATCTTCCTCTATTTCTCCATTATTTTGTATTATTGTTCCCAAATACTTAAAACTCGTGACTTCTTCTTCTCCTCCTCCTCCTCTGCCACGCCCAATTCATGGAAAAGCTCGCACTGCGGAACAAGAAGACAAGGTTAGAGTCTTAGAAAATAGAGATCATGAAATTAATTAAAACAAATAAAATTTTTGTAATTAAGAATGTTCATAGATTGAGTGCGTACAGATTTTACTGTGTCGATGTATGCTTTGGATGCTCTCTTTGGAGACCAAACTAGCTTCATATTTATTGGGATGATGTTTGGTTGTTGTTATGGAAAATAGGAATTGTTGTTGATGATGATGATGATGATGATGATGATGATGATGATGATGATGATGATGATGATGATGATGATGATGATGATGATGATGATGATGATGATGATGATGATGATGATGATGATGATGATGATGATGATGATGATGATGATGATGATGATGATGATGATGATGATGATGATGATGATGATTAGAAAATCTAAGGTGTGAAAAAAATTTGTCCCGTTAGATATTTTTGTCACTTAAGATGTTACGTCAGCAAAAATCATTAAATATTTGACTGTGTTAGTAAAAAAGGTGACATTGGTAAAAACGTAAAACGTTAGGGGTATAATTGACAACAAAAAAATATTAGGGGCGAAACTGATAGGATTTCAAAATATTGGGGACAAAAAAAATGTACTTTTGCCTTAAAGAAAATATTTACAAAAGAGTGATGGTTGAATGAGTATTTACATTTTTCTCTTAACATATATATACTCGGCATAGAAAATATAGAAATAAGATTCTTATTTATTCACCCCAAAAGAGTTGGGTTGGGCCCTTAGTGGATTTGGACATTGGCGTTGCAGACTTAAATCAATGTACGCATATATATGACTAGATATGTGGGCTCCATCATCACCACAATGGGCCTTTTCCTCCATTAAAAATATTATCTACAGTGGGCAATAAGTTTTGGGCTCTTTGTTGATGAATTTATTTTTAAAAAAATGAGAATAAAAAAGAATATAGAATGAGAGAATTCTATAAAAAAATAAAAATAAAATGAGAGTTAAATAAAATGACAATTATACCTTTCATTTAAAAATTATTAATATTTTAATGAACTAATAGCTGCCGCACTGCAAAATTAGGTCTTCCTCTCCTCTGTCGCTTTGCTTCTTCATCTAAATTACACTAGCAGTTTCTTCTTGGCAGGAGGGGTTGCTATAACTTGCAAATTTTTGTAAGTTTAGCAACCCCTCCTTATTTTCTTTATTTTGTGTGATTTTAGTACTTAAAATAAATAGATCTTTCAGATCTATATTGTCCCCCCATTATTTTGGTGGTGTTTTCTTCCAGATTTATTCTGTGTTTTTGTCTTTCTTTGTGAAAGTTTACTCTCTAATTGCTAGATCTTTTTAGATCTGATAACTAGAGTTGGTTTTTGTTATTTTACGTTTGTGTATGAAGCTTTTTTGCGGATCTACAGATCTTTATGCCAAAAAGCTTCCACTTCATCATGTTGTTAGAAAATTTCAAGGCACTCTCAACTTTGAAGATTACTACAGATTTGATATGCGGGAGATTTGACAATAAAAACTTTGTTGACAACATCCAAAATAGTGAAGTTTTTCATCCCAAATTCATCTTACAAATGGGACCAGTTGATCTTTATTCACTCTTAGTTCAACAAATTTTACGCATTCTTTTTTCTGTATTATTAGGATGGAGTTGTTTGATTTATTGTAAGTGAAGTTGACCTTTTCTATAATTTGATGAATTTTATTATTATAAAAAAAATTATTAATATTTAAAAAGAAGAACAATATTAACTTTTCCCTAACCTATTCCATTTCCCTCCAATATTCCCTCCTCCTTTTCAAACTTTTTCTTCTTTCTCCTCTTATCTGTTTTTTTTTCTAATGTACTTTTGTTATTGAGAAATTGTTTTTGTTTTTCCTAATTATGAGAATGTTTCTTTTCTTCTTTTTGGCTTTTGGAGATAGAGCCAATAACAGCGTTGTATGGACCGGATCGAATAGTCCGACCGAGCCAACCGTGAACCAAGTACTTAAATTAGTCGATTGGACCTAAAAAATTGATTTTATAGTTGGACCGAATTTAATCGGGATCAAACCAGTCAATTGGATTGAACCGTCCAACCGTTCCAATTTTTTTTGACATGCAATCCTTTTTTTTTTGTTGTCTTTACTTAAAAAATAAAAAATAACATCAAAAAAGAAATTAAAAAAGTCTTGAAAATTAAAATTTAAGAAGTAATGGTTATAAAAAAATTCCATGCTTAGTTTGATCAAGTTTTTTCAGAGTTTGACGAGTCTTAAAAATTAAAATTTGAGAAGTCATGTAATTTAAAACTTTAAAATTATGTAGGTTGAAATTTAAAACTTGAGACATGTCATTTTATATATTAAGAATAGTTAATATTTATTATTTATTGTATCATCTGGTTCGACCGATTACACCGATAAGACAATGAATCAAACACTTCTGCAAATTTTTGTCCAATTCAATTAATATTCTTACAACATTAGCCAATAATCTCTGGGGATATATATTTTGGCAAAACAAAATGGAGGGGACAAGAACAACAATTATGATAACCTTTTTCGTATTGGGGATTCTAAATTTTGCAAGAGGGTAAAATGAAATATTTTGCAATAACCTATTATAACCTCTCCCCTATATTAACTATCAAGTTTAATTACCTCGAATTACAGAATTTTGGAGGAAATTAGGATAATTATACCTTTTATATTAAATAAATAAATAAAATATATATATATTGGTCTAGACCATGGTATCACTGTCGAGCACAGTGACTAATTTCGTCGCTGAATTGTAGGCACCTCGAAGGGTAGGACAATTGGCCCTAGGATTTAAAGTTGCTCCATACCCAAGGCAAGAATCGAACCCCTGACACTTAGTTAAAGATGGATAAGTCCCTTCCACTCAACCACACCCTTAGATTATATATATATATATATAAATAAATCACGTGTTGGAAGAGTTTGATAATCAAGATATTTATAATGGTCGTCAAATAAAAAAGCGATACTTGAATATGATTACCGTGTGTGACAATGACGAGGAGGCTATGTGAAATGTCACAAAGACGAGAAGAGTTGCGAGAGCTATGGAAGCAATAAATAACTTAAAGTTTAGAGAGTCAATACCCGGGAGAGTATATGAGATGTCCTAAGCATGCAACATATGATAGAGGCCTTTAATTAATTTAATTATATTTCATTCTATTCTCAATTTGACTTCTTCATAATTAATTCCCGAAGCCTTTAATAAGTTTTTTTTTTTTTCAAATGTCATTCACGTATTTATTGATGGCATTAGTTTTCAAAGTAAAAGCCAAGTTGTGGTGGCCTTCTTTCCCATCACCGTTTGCTTGGCCCATTATTGTAAAAAATCGCCATCCATGCATTTATTCATTGTCTCCATCACCATCATAAGACTAGATAGTTCAGTGGTACAGTAATATGGTACAGTAATATTGAATTTCAGTACATTTTTTTAATCAGTTGATTCCTAAATCATTCAAAGTGAGTCCTTATTAATGCGAATTTCTATTAATATTAATAAATGGCTTTACATGATCAGAAGGATGTATCGAATTTCAATAGTACAGTACCACTAAACTTTTGTGCAACCCACAGATTGAATCAGTACATTTCTTTAATCAGTTGGTTCCTAAACCATTCAAGGTGAGTCCTTATTAATGTGAATTTCTATTAATATCAATAAATGACTTTACATGATCAAAAGGATGTATCGAATTTTAATAGTATAGTGCCACTAAACTTTTGTCCAACCCACAGATTCAACCTCTCCTCACCGAATCTATCTACGCTCACCTTCATCTATCCTAGAGAATATTTTATTAAATGAACACCCCCAGGCGTTACTATTTGAAAATTGTGCACACTTCTCATTTATTCATTCTACGCAATTCAATTAATCAAGCTACATACAAAAGGGGAAACATCCTATTAATCAAATTATAGTTAACTATCAATATAAACTTACTTTTTAGTCTTAATAATCTTAACGATTTAATCCTTAAAAGATCGTAATATACTTTTTGGTCTTTAAAAGATTATTAAAGTTGACTATATTTAGTCCTTCAGCGGTTGATTGTTAACAAAGTAAGTGACGTGTTAAATGACAGCGTGATGCCATTAAGTGTTTTATTGGACGTTAAATTAGCTTGTTTATGTAGAGGAAAAAAAAAAGAACGACCTCTCAAGTCTCTCCACTTACCTTCTTGTAAGTTCATCTCAAATTTAGCGTCTAATAAAGCATTGAACATGAAGTAGAGACGGATTTATGAGATGACAACGTAATGTATAAGTAATCGGTCGGTTCGATTTGGTTTTGACCATCCGATCAACCGAACCGATTAGATTGAATGTCTGAAAATTTAATTTCTTTAGGGTCAACATAACTTAACTAATCCAAAACGACTATAACCGATTTGGATTGGATTGTTTAATAGGTTTTTTCTGTAAACAAAAAATTAAATACTTAAAAAACTTTAATATTTTTTTAAAAAAATTTAATAAAAAAACATATACTTCTAACCATAAATTTAAATGAATATTGCAATCAAACTTTATAAAAAACATAATAATTAGTACAATCTTACACAATCCATAAAAAAATATAGTAAAATCAAACAATCCAACATTATAAAATAATAATGTAATATTTTTAATTGATTAATAAATAAAATTTTAATTAGTTAATTGGTTTGGTTCAATTGAGATTTCTCCTCTCATTTGGTCACCGAATCAAATTGATTTGCTCAAAATAAATTCAATCCATCCAATCACTTAATAGGTTTTGGTCGATTTTAGTCGAATCTATTCAATTGGGTTTAGTTTAAATTGAATCTGCACACCCCTACAACGTAACAAAGCAAATAACAAGTAACAACACTACATCGTCATCATACATTTCATCACATGCTTTATTAATAACTAATAGTGATACGATATGTTCATATTGGACCGACCGAGCCACCTCGCCCGGACCAACAGAGCCACCTCGCTCGTCTCGACGAAGCCACCTTGCTCGTCCCGACCAAGCCACCTCGCCCAGACCGACCAAGCCATCTAGCTCGTCCCAACCCACCGCACTTTACAGGGTGGTTATGTTGTCGTGGCCCCCGCCACTCTCTTAGACTCTCAAATGACTATCATACCCTTATGGGAGCATATATATATACCCCATATACCTCCAGGTATGCTAACTGAATCCCATTATACTCTCTATCACCGAATTTGACTTGGGCGTCGGAGTCCCACCGCGGGAGACACCTCCCGCCGTGATTTTGCTTGCAGGTCTTCACGTTTAGATCGTCAGAATTATCGGAGGGAGTTGGATTCATCAAACAACTTAAAAATTAACGAATTGACTATCTTAATCTTTTAAGAATCAAAAGCTAGGTTTAGCAACTATTTAATTAATTCAGAGATGAGCAGGCAAAATAAATAGTGGAAGTACTGTCTATAATCTATATACAAGAGATATAAAGAAGACTTTTGGAGGGGTTTGGGTAGAGTACAGCTTTTTCTCACTAAATCACATTAATAAAAGGGTTTTAAATTAAAGGCAAAACAGGATAATAGAGTGCAGCCTCCCTCATTGAATGCCACGCGGTTTTCAGAAGAAGCTGACTTTGGCTTCCCCCCCTCTTTTGCAGCACTTAATGCTCTTGCTTGGTGTCATCACCATTCGGATAAAAGTTCAGTACTATCGTATCACTCCTCCACCATTTTTGACTATCATTTCTTCCTCCTCCTCTTCTTCTATATATATAACTTCTCTCAAAGTACACAGAACAAAACCAGCTCGTCAGAGATAATAATAATAGAGATATGGGAAGGCCACCTTGTTGTGATCAAGAAGGCGTGAAGAAAGGACCATGGACACCTGAAGAAGACATCGTTTTGGTCTCTTATATTCAACAAAATGGCCCCGGAAATTGGAAATCTGTTCCTTCCAACACAGGTTAATTTAGTATTTACTCAATACCCATCTTCTCTTCTGTTCTACTCTGTTCTAACATATTTCATTTCAGGGCTTTCACGATGCAGCAAAAGTTGTAGACTTAGATGGACAAACTACCTTAGGCCGGGGATTAAACGAGGCAACTTCACGGACCAAGAGGAGAAGACCATCATCCATCTTCAAGCTCTTTTGGGCAACAGGTAATGATAATAATAATGAATGATTTCTCATCTCTAGTCCCACATCGGGGAAGTAGAGTAACGTGAACGGGTATATATTGTGGTGGTTGTGTAGATGGGCTGCAATTGCCTCGTACCTTCCGGAGAGAACGGACAACGATATAAAGAATTACTGGAATACCCATTTGAAGAAGAAGCTGAAGAAATTGGAGACTACTACGGAAGAAGAGTATTATGTTGGATCGAGGAGCGGCCCAATGGGCCGAGGTCAGTGGGAAAGGAGGCTCCAGACGGATATTCACATGGCGAAGAGAGCTCTCACGGAGGCTCTCTCACCATCGCCAGTTTCAATGTCGTCTTCTTCTTCTTCGTCGTCGTCTCCGACGAGCTGCTATGCCTCGAGCGCAGATAACATAGCTCGCTTGCTCAAAGGATGGATGAAAAATCCACCGAACAAATCTCAGTCTCAGGCCACAAATGTTGGTGATGTGAAGTTTGAGTCCTTGTTGTTTGGTTTGGATTTGGAATCTTCCAACTCTGAATTCTCACAATCTCTAGATGAAAGCAAGACTACTCCAGAATTGCCCTTCTCCTTGCTGGAGAAATGGCTTCTTGATGAGGTTGCTTCCCAAGAATAATATTTATATAAGCAAAGCTTAGATTGTTAATGGCTTTTGAGTATGTGACATTTTTAATTAGGAAGGACTCTGAAAGTTTTTTGGTTTTCTCAGTTCTATATAGGACGGAGCTAGAGGCTTATGATCCATCCAATCTCTTCTTCTCTTTGGCTTGAATCTGGGAGAGATTGTTAAGTGTAAAGTTCACTTCTAACATATTGTTATATTAATCGTCTATACCTTATATAGATATGGCTATATATGATAATAATAATAATAATTAACTGTGTCAGTGGGAAATTTGTAAATTCATCTTCTGTGTTTTTGTGCCTGCAAAAATACAAGTTTCAATTGATCCATATTACCAATTGGTATGAATAAAGTTTCAAATCTCTCTTAGGAGCTAAGAAGCACAAATACTAGATATAGCACACTTAGGATATATTAATAATTTATATATATATATATGAAAAAACTTAGGTTCATTTCCTTATGTCCATTTCATCCAATTCCCCAATATAATTATGACACGTGGCAAAAATTGTTTAAATGACCAATCACAGTAGAGAGAGAATATAGGAGACCACCTTTTATATGACCAATCATAGAAGAAAAAGAGTGTAAATACAATATATGATTGGTGGAATTAGATGAAATAGATATAAGGAAATGGACCTAAGTTTTTTCCATATATATATATATATATATATATATATATATATATATATATATTTTAAATTTAAAAGGCACTATTATAATGAAAATTGACATAAAATATAGTTAAAACAAAATTAATATGAGTTTGCAAAAAATTATAAAAGTGAAAATATAAATTTAAATAGCTATAAAGAAAGGTGATCAAAATTACAAGTAAAAAAAAAAGAGAAAATTTAAACTTGTTGATTATGATGGTTTTTAAGCCATATCCAAAATTTATTTAGTATGTATCAAATGCTTTTAAAAGCAGAAAATTGAATTCTATGTGTCTGAAATCCAAAATAAAGAGTATTGGTATTGTATATGGAAGACTTTTACAAATATACATGTTTTTTAGGTTAAGAGAGATACACGTTTAATATTTATTGAGATTTGTGAGGAAAAAAAAATTGATCCATATTCACGTTGGGGAAAAAGTTGGTAATTAAAAGCCTAAAACTCATCATACGGACATACATCAAAGCTTTGTCCACATAGAAACCTCTTAAGTCTTAACTTTGAAGGCGACAATTCCACACCGTTGGATCATTAATTATGTATATGTTTTCATGACTGTTAGATTAGTTTGGTAAAGCATGAGACTATGAGAGGGCACAATAGTACACGCAAAATATACATAGATTTTTTCTAACAACGACCGAGTAATTATTCAAAGAATTGAGACTCAAAGCGACACAGTTGATTAAAGTTTGGACTTATATTTTATAAGGACAACAATTTGAATGCTATGATCCATATGAGAGTTTTATTGGTGAATGATATATAAATTTTTCTATAAATTCTCAA
Organism: Senna tora; assembly: GCA_014851425.1. Lineage (NCBI taxonomy): Eukaryota > Viridiplantae > Streptophyta > Magnoliopsida > Fabales > Fabaceae > Senna > Senna tora. The sequence goes on from CM026272.1 coordinate 24,929,512, forward strand.
AGAGGTTAGGGGATTTTCCTTAAACTCCTGGTGAGATACTGATATTTACTCTTATCTAAATTTTTTTTTTTGAAAAAAAAAAAGAATTGAATATAATTGTTGACATCAACCTCGGTTTTGTCGAATGGTGGTATGTAATTAATATGATTTTGAAAATGAAAAATCAAAAGAAAAAATCTAGATAAAATTTTTATATTTTTGTTATAAAGCTTTCTAATCATATACTTTATTTATATTCTCTTTTTTATGATTGATTATAAAAATAATAATTTTCTATATTCTTTCTTTATTATAATTGATCATATATAAATTTGTTCTCCTGTATCTTTTTTTTATTTGTGAAACTTATAACAAAGATATAAAGAACATAAAACAAGTAGTATCTTTTAATTTGGTTGTTACATGGGATTGTAGATAATTGGAATAGTGTGATTCATGACCTTATACCGATATTAAAAAAAAAACTTCCCTCTACCTAAACCTCAAGTTCCACTTCCATCTAGTGGAGTTTAGAAATCATCAAGTATACACAATCTTATTCTTGAAAATTGAGAAATTATTTTCAAACTTTAAATGCGACAAATAACAATCTTATTATAATATTATAGAAAATAATAATTTATTATAAGCAAAAGTGCAGTTTTAGTCCATAAACTGTAGTCTCTGTCAATTTTGTACATAAATTTTATTTGTTGTTAATTACGTCGTTAAATTTAGGTTAAAACCCCAATTGGTCCCTTATGTTGTCACCAAATTTCATATTGGTCATTTATGTTTCAAAAAGTTTAAATTGGTCTTTTATGTTTGCAAGAAGTTCCAAATTGGTCCTTCCGTCCACTTCCGTTAATTTCTTAAGTTAAGTCCTGACATGGCGTGCTGACATGTCCATCTAAGCTGATGTGTCATGCCACATCAGCGCCACGTCATCACATATGATAGTGGTAATGACGTGGCGATGATACGTGAGCTTAAATGAACACGTAGGAGAGATGATATGTTCATCTCAGCACATCACGTCAGCACTTAACGGAAGAAATGAACGGACTTGGATGGAAGGACCAATTTGGAACTTCTTGCAAACATAAAGGACCAATTTAAACTTTTTGAAACATAAAGGACCAATATAAAACTTGATGACAACATAAGAGACCAATTTAAATTTTTGACCTATGGCTAAACATCAAATTCAACTTTGAAAGTTACATGGATAATATTTGCATATTTCATTAAGAGTAAATTGTTATACAAATAAAAATTTTATGGACGTATAATTGACAAAAATAAAATTTAAAGAATTAATTAATAAAGACCATATATATAGTTTGGTGGTGAAAATGAACATTGTTTATCAATATATATATTTTGAATAAAATAATTTCTTTTAGTTATTATAAAAAGTAGCTTTTGTGAGTTTGTAAATTAAATGAAGTATGAACCTCACAGCAAGAAAGTACTAGAATTACATTACATCACAAGATAGATACAAGTGTTGGATTGGATTTAGTATATATATATATACATGTGGGGAGTCCCTAGCTTTTGCTTTATTCCCTTCGACCTGAGCCTCTCAGTTTTTAAGAACTGATTGGCCATAAGTTGATAAATGGATGCAAATACAAAGGGAATTAATGGGAATATGGGACGCATTTGTACATAACATTTCTCTACCACTTGTTTTTTTCATGCTTTTATTTTTACAGGCTAAAATACATTGAGATTCTTTGAGTTTTGAGTTATGGGCACGTATACCTCTTGAGTTTCGAAATCTTGTAGACACATCCCCCTGAACTTTCAATTTGGGGCACGCCTAACACTCTTCGGTCAAATTTCTGTCCACATTCAGCTATTATCTGCCACGTAAACACATTTTGTGAAGGTATTTTAGCCGTTATATGACATTTAAGCACATTTTGTATATTTTAATCATTATAATGCTATTTTAACTATTTTAGTTATTTAGTTTGGAGCCGCTAAAATATGAAATGATTAAATTACCCTAAAAAATTTGCTTACGTGGTAAATAATAGCTGAATGTGGACAGAAGGGTACTAGATACCCCAAATTGAAGGTTCAAATGGTCTATTTATAAGATTTTGAAACTCAAGAAGTGTATATGCCAATAACAAAAACTCAAAGGGCATGTTCAGTACTAAGAAAGCAATTCCATGGAAACCAAAAAGTAAGTGGAGTCTATTGGGTCCCACTTACTTTTTCACTTTTTCATTTTCATCAACTTTAAAAAAAAGAAAAAAGAAAAAAAAATATAAAATATCTATTATACCCCTTTGATTTGACATGATTTGACACAATTATAACCTTCTTTTCTTTTTATTATTTTAATATAAGGGATAAAATAGTCATTTTAATACATTCCCATTCCATTTCCATTACCAAACTTTTACTACTAAATACATCAAATGCATTCCGTTTCCATTTCTATTTCTATTTTCATTTCTATTTCGTGGCCAAAGACTCTCGGTGCATTTTATCCATTTATATATATATAGCAATATGTAAATACTAAATTTATGAATGTCCTTAGTACTCCTTACTGTAAAGCCATATATTCCAAAGGAAAGGGAAGTAAAACCTTAAGCTCCTCATGAATCCCATTATGACAAACCCAAGAGTTTTAACTTTTTTTTTTAAAAAAAAAAGGTGTAAAATTTAATTTCTTACATTTATCTGCTTGAATATTGGGGACCATTCCATTAATAAATATTTCTTTACTGCCCCCTCTCGCAAGAATTGTTAAATCTGCCTGTGCTAGGATTTATGGAAAAGAGCTTATTTTCAGTTGTAAAATCCTAATCAGAAACATTAATGACTTTCCTTTAATTAAGGTTCTATAATAATTTTTTAGTATTATGAACAGTAGAAAAAGTAAATTAATTAATTACCCCAATCTAGCTTATATGATATATGTTTGGCTAAAAATTATAACACTGGCTTTATTTTTAAGATTATAGTAATAGTGTAGTTAAATTTTATTTTATTATGATAAATCCTTTACAATGTAATAAACCAAAACTTAAAGGGTCAGTTTAACAACAGTTTTTTAAAGGAAAAAACTTATGTCCATTTCTTTATGTCTATTTCCTCCAATTCCACCAATCATATATTGTATTTACACTCTCTTTCTTCTATGATTGGTCATATAAAATGTGGTCTTCTATATTCTCTCTCTACTGTGATTGGTCATTTAAACACTTTTTGCCACGTGTCATAATTATATTGGGAAATTGAAGGAAATGGACATAAATTTTCTCCTTTTTTAAAACAAATGAATTAAAAAAACATGTTTGAAGTTAACAATTATATAATTTTACTTCTTCTCTCCCTGTTATTAAAGTTATATAACAATGTAAAACAAATTCAAACAAGTTTTAAAATTATTTGTAAGAACATAAAATAAAAATAGTTGTTAATTAAATAATATGGTATTTTATATATTATGGTATATGTTGGAGAGAAACAATAAGTCTCACATATGATAGGATAAGATACTCTTAAAGAACTTGGTTCTTCTCCCTTACGAGTTAGCTTTTGAGAGTGAGTTCCCCAAGTTACCTTGAATTTTAATAGTATAGAACGATGCCATATCATATAGTGTATTACCTTTAATACTCTTATTTGGTATGATGTTTTACATCACAATAAAATTAAATAAAATGCAAGTGTTTGGTATAAAATTGTGTCATCTAATTAAGAAACCATGTTATTTATTTTTGTATCTTCCAAATCTATCCTTATAAATTTAAACAAATTAACTATCATATTTATTTTATGATTATTTTTAAAATTTCATAATAACTTTAAATTTAAAAGTGATCAACAAAATATTTTAAATAATCATATAATTCAATATAACTAAAAATAATAACTATCTAAATACGCAACAAAATAATTTAAATAAACAAGAAGAAATGTGGTGTATTAATAAATATAATAAGGATAAAATTGATAAAGTAAAAAAAATTGTTACATCCAAGAGTGTTTTTTGATATGACACAATATTTTTGTATAATGTGATAATACTTTTTTCGGTGTCGTGTGATGACACTGTATCTACACATGATACTATAATAAACATTGTCATTTAAGATAATATATTACTTTCTGTAATTCACGAGATCTATTTAATTTGTTAGAGGATATTTTATGTTTTAAAATATTTATTGTTTTATAAAATAAACAAAATATTAATTATTTTATAAGAGTAGTACTGTACTAGATCATAACATGTCACGCAATGAATAAAAACGTTAATTATATCTAAGATTGTATAGTGATTCGTGTGAGGAGTCATATCATAGCCATAGGTGGGTGTTTTTCAAAATTAAAGTTGACAAGGTTGAGTAATAATGTTACGTTCTACTGATTCCAATGAATGACATTTCTTGTGTCTGTAATTACGTAATGTGATTAGGAGATAAAAGTATAATGGTACCGTATCATTGAATTTCAGTGTATTTTTTTAATCATGTAGTGTCATTTGTTAATATTAATAAAAACTCACATTAATTAGGGCCTACCTTGAATGGTTTAGAGACCAACTGATTGGAGGGATGTACTGAAGTTCAATACCACTGTACCACTGAACATCTACTCGTGATTAGGCGTAGTTGATATATTCTCATAATATACATGTACTACATTTTAGTAACATTTGGCTAATGTGAAGATGAGTTTGAGGTGAGATGGAATATGATAATGTTTATCATTTGGGAAGGTGAGTTGGACTTTTTCTGTGAAGAGGGAAGTCTCATTTCCTTATAATAAGGAGGGAAGGTGAGGTGAGGTTTAAAGATCAAAATGCCATTAAAAAATTGTGACTTTTAAAAAAATATGGGTAAAAAACTTCCAGTTCCACTTCTACTTCTTACTAAAACACTCACCATATAGCAAACGCCGCCTTAATCATCACTTGTTCATTCATTCATACTCCAAAAGAGAAGAAAACAAAGAAGAATATTATTTTTTGGTGCCTTAATTTTAATTTGATCAATTTATTATTTAGTCACTGAATAAGGAATATAAATTATTTCATCCTTAAATTTTTTTTTGTCAATTATTTAGTTCCTATGACATGAATCCTCCATTTGAGAGGTTGATTTCAAGGAATGACTTGATAAAGCTTTGAACTTTTCAACTCCAACAACTATCTTTTAAGGTATAGTTCTCTCAAAGACTTGTGCTCATATCACTCTGTGATTTTAGTTATCTAATTGGGTGAAGTTGCTGTTAAATAATAACATATCAACCACTGTTAAATTATCATCCATATTGTTATGTCACATTGCAACGTTATTTTGAAAAAGAAAGTTTAAAACAAGAAGCAAAATACAAATTAAACAAAAACATCATTTTCATATTGCAGTTAAATACAATTTTTTTTTTTCATCAAAATAATGTAACAAATATGATAAGACAACACAAGTGAAAACTAACAAAAAAATGTCAATATTTAATGACCACAACACTCAATTAAATGACAACTAATAACGTCTTAGAGATTAAATAATTGGCAAGAATAAAAATTCAATAACAAAATAATTAAAAATTCAAGAATCAAATGATTTATTTTTATTATTCATAAACTAAGTAATAAGTGGATTAATAATTCAATAATTAAAAAAATAAGCCTCCTAAAAAAAGATTGAAAGAGATGAGAGAAAGAAGTAAAAGTTGGAAAAGTGTTGTGCATATTTTTCAAGTTGGCAGGCATAGCAAAGTTGTAAAGACAGATCATGTTCATGTGCCTCCCAACCTTCTGATCTGAGCCTAACCACTCATTATAATGCATTTAATGCACCATGTGGATGCATTTCCATATATACTTTACTTTTCACTGTTTTTTTTTTTTTTTTTTTTTTTCAAATTGCATTATATATATATATATATATATATTCATCACCATTCTCATTTCTCACACCATACACGTACGTACGTACATAACTAAGTGCCCAAAAACAAGTGTATATATAAATTAAATTCATTGAAACGAGAAATAGTGTGACAAAAAATGGGTGTTAGAAGTTATAATTAAGAAGCAACAAGGTTAAACTTTATAAAAAGTCCATATTCAGAGTACAATGTATAGTTGATTCCTTTTGAATTTTGACTCATGAGTTGTTTCTCAAGTGTTTACTTATGGTATGGATACTTTAATTTGGTTTGGTCCAAAACCGCCGTGTAAAAGGTGGATACAAATTAGTATCATCATGGTTCGTTTGGTTGCGTGAATGTTTGAAGAAATGTGAATGGTAATGATAATGAGAATATTAAAAGAAATGAGAATGAGATGTGATGTGAATGACGGAATGGAATAAAAGTGAATAAAATGACAATTTTATCCTTATATTAAAAATGACTATAAAAGTAAGGACAAAAAACATAACTTAATCAAAGTTAAAAAAATAAGATATATTTAATAAAAAAATATTAAATTACATTACGTCCTAGTTCTTCGGACCAATCAGAGCCTATATCAATGTTGTAAGAACCGAACCAAACAAAGACTCGGACAAGTGTTCGATTCATGGTTTGATCGGTTTAACCGGTCGAACCGTCAGTCGAACCGGATGACGCAATAAATAATAAATAATAAATATTCTTAATATATAAAATGACATCACTCAAATTTTAGGTTTCAATATACATAATTTTGAAGTTTTAAATTACATAACTTCTCAAAGTTTTAATTTTTAAGACTTGTCAAGCTTTGAAAGAGCTTAATCAAACTAAATATTAAATTATTGATAATCATAACTTTTAAATTTTAATTTTTAAGACTTTTCTAATTTTAATTTTTAAGATTTCTCTAATTTCTTTTTTTTAATGTTATTTTTCCTTTTTATTTTTTAATTTTTTAATTTTTTTTAAAAAATAAAATTGGACTGGTTGGACCACCGATTGACCGGTCCAACTCCGGTCCAATCCGGTCCAACTGCAAAAACGATTTTTTGGTCCAACCGACTCGCCTTTGTATTCGGTTGGCGGTTGAACCGGTCGGACCGTCCGGTCCCGTTCGGTCCGATTCTTACAACATTGGCCTATATATCACATGCACCGCTATGCTAGATGCTTCTAGAAAGTTGAATAAAATAGGTATGCAAATGTAGGGACCGAAGTGAGGAGAAATGGAGAATGAAAGGTTTTGTTTAGGACTCAGAAGTCAAAAGGATTATATATATATATATATAAAGAAATTAATTATTTTATATAAGACAAAATGTTATATTTTAGTCCTTAATGTTTAATACATTTTTCAATCTTATCTCTAATTTTTGTTCAATTTTAATTTAGTCATTCTCCTTTGTACTTTATATCAATTTAATCTCTAATATTTGATTAGTTTTAATTTTTTAATATATTCCTTCACCTTTACAATTTGTACTAATTTGATTCATCTATTATCTAAATATTAAAATTATGGGTTTTTATTAAAGTATTGGTTGAGAGAGAATTTACTTTTTTTAAAAAAATAATAAAAATTCAACAAGAATAAAATTTTATGTTCTCTGAATAGTTAGCAAAACCTTAAAATTATTTAATGAAATTGAGAGATAAAGAAAGAAATATAAATGATCAAATTAATACCATTACATGAGAGATTAAGTTAAAATTATAAATATTATAAATCAAATTAATATTAATCATAAATGCAAGAGATTAAATTAAAATTATCTTTTGTCTAATAATAAAAAGGATAGAGTTCCAAGAAGAAGTCAACTCCCATTGTCCCAATTTATAAGTGATAAGTCCATAAGTTAAAACCCAGAGAAGCTTGCACTGGTCAGATTGACATGATGGTTTGGGTGTGGCTTTGGATCAAATTGAATTTAGTAAATTGTGTAAAGTATGTGAAGTATATTATCTAGATTGTTAAATAAAAATTAAGATTCGTCTATGTTCTCTAAGAGTTTTATTCAATGGCTCAAAATGCATATTTTATACCAGTGTTTTCAAAATCGGACCGGACGGTCGGACCGGAAAATCGGTACACCGCCTGACAGTCCGGTTCGAAATAATCAAAGAATCGGTCAGATATAAAACCGGTCAAGTTGTTCTTTGTTTTTTTAAAAAAAAATTGTGTTGTTTATGATTTAGTATTTATTGAGAATTTGTTGTGACTTGTAGTTGTAAAGATTGTTCTATTTCGGTATTTATTGTTTGGTTTGTGATAAGACTTAAGACTTAAATATGTTGATCCTTGAACTTATTTGAAGAGTTTAATATGATATTGTGGTAATTTGCAACTTGTTCTATTTCTTATCGTGTTTAGATCGAGATGGAGACATATAATTATGAAGTATATAATTTTTTTATGATACATTTTAGTATATTTAATTAAAAATCTATATTTTAAATGCCATCGGTTCGACCATAGTTGGACCATTGAACCGTGAACCAGTGCCTCGACCGGTTCAATGATCAGTCCAATTTTAAAAATATTGCTTTATACACTTCATCGCATCTGCACTTTAACATATCTGAGTTCGAGTTTGTACTAAATAGATGGTACATGTGGCTCAACTTACGGGCTATTTTATTAATATAAAATTTTAAAATAAATTATTTATCAAAATCTAATACAAAAAATTTTATTTCTCACTATACTACAAATCCAAACAAAAAAAATATTTAATATTATATTAACAAGCCTCCGCCACAACTTATGGCGAAGGCTCTGTTGGCCATTGACAAACAGGAGCCTTCGCCGCACAAGAGGCTGAAGGCCCCTGATTATATATATATATATATATATATATATATATATATATATATATATATAATACTTATAAAAAATAAAAAAAATAAAATGATAATTTAGTTGAGTCATATAAAAAAAACTTAATTGGATGTTTAAAAATTTTAAATAGAGTAAAATTGATAGTTATTAAAAGAGGTAATAAAGTTAATTTAACTTATATAAGTTGACTCATTATGAGTTTTGGGTTTAATGAGTTGATTTTATATATGTTAATATTTCAGATAAAATAAAGTACCAACCTGATTCATCATAAGTTCATAACCCACCTACATGATATTTTATATTAATATTACGTTAAAAATACATAACAATGCATAAAAAAATGAACAGTTTGAACAACCAAATAATAATAATATACATGTTCCAAATTAAATTAATATTACATTAGAAGTACATAAAATTTTAAAAAAAAATACAATTTCACTTGTGTAAATAACAATTTACATTAGAAGTACATAACATGTATATTATTAGGGATGATCAAAATACTCATATCGAATGGGTACCCTGAAATTGTACCATGTGGGTATGGGTATGGGTATGGGCCCGTGTATAACGTCAACGGGTCCGGGTCCAGATAAGGAGGTACCCTACCCGTATTCTACCTGCTATAGTAATTATTTATTTTGATATATAAAAAATAATATTTTTAAACTTTTTATGTTGAGAAAATATATAATTTTAAGAAAAAATTTTAAATATTTTATAAATATTAAATTAGTTTAATAGAATATTTATATTTATGATTTAATTTTTACGATTAGAGATGAAAAAGTTGATAAAAATAAATTTTATATTAATAAAATAATAATTTATTTAAAATTTTGATGGGTCTAAGTCTGGGTATGGGGATTTGACTATAAGTAGAGTCTGGGGATGGAGATTGATTTTGTACCCGTTCAAATCCTAGTTAAGAAAATATAGTACCATACTCAAACCCTACCTATGATTATCCCTAATTATTATTTGGTTGTTTAGACTGTTAATTTTATTTTTGATCCATTGTTATGTATTTTTAATATAATATTAATAAAATATATCATGTAAGTGGGTTATGGTGAGCCAGATTATTTTTTTGTTCATCTAAAATTTTAATGCGTATAAAATTAACTTATTTAACCTGAAGCTCATGATGAGCCAAATTAACTTTATTACCTCTTTTAATAACTATAATATTTTACTCTATTTAAAATTTCTCAACACCCAACTAATTTTTTTTTATACGACTCAACTAAATTATTATTTTATAAGTATTTTATTTATATATATATTATAAATATAATATTTATATTATATATATGTATATATGATGGACCATTGGGTAATGGTCCATCATATATATAGCCGAAGGCCCCTGACACCACTATTTGTCAGGGGCTAACAGAGCCTTCGCCACAAGTTGTGGCGGAGGCTCATTAATATAATATTAATTCTTTTTTTTTTGAATTTGTAGTATAGTAAAAAATAAAATTTTTTGTATTAAATTTTGTTAAATAATTTATTTTAAAATTTTATATTAATAAAATAGTCCAATTTACTATATGCTAACCTTTTAAGGATTAGGATATTTAGGAGACATTATTATAAAAATTAACAAAAATATCTTGTAGCCTTAATTTATATTATATTTATTAATTTTACTCCTAAATTTTATCAATTTTAATATTAATTATAAAATTGATAAAATCTTGTAACTGACTATATGACTTATCATCCTTCAATTCCATGAACAGTTATATTTAATTGCATTTATCCTTAAGTATTTTAAAGGGGATAGAGTGAACGACATTTCTTACAAATTGAAAGATTTTAGACATAATTAATAATAAATAAAATTTTAAAACTAAATTAATAAGCAAAACCCTATAATTTAGGGATGAAAAAGAGTTTTGCCAAAACTAAAAAAGAAGAAGCTAAAAGTCGATAATTGCAAAGCTTAGTAACGTAGTCTTTGAACTCAGACTAGTTATTAAATTAATAAAGAGTTCAGATCATTGGTCATTGATCATTGAGTTATTAAAAAAAATTAGTTTTTTTTTTGGCCTGTTAAAAAAATTAGTTGAAACGATACAATAAATAACTTTTTATTATAAATATATATTTAGGATTAAATAAAAACATCAAATCATTAAAAATAAAACAATTAAGTTTATTTCTCATAAATTTTAATATAATAATTATATTAATTCTATAACGACTAATATCCTAATTCTCAATTTTAAAATAGAACACAAATTACTATTTTTTAGGAACAGAAATTACTAATTTTAGTAATTAATGATGATGTAATAAACAACATAATTAAATAACGTGTAATAATATATTTGAGAATAATAATTTATATATAATTTAGTTACATACAAAATTCACTTATAAAATACCATGCAATATTATTAAAATTAGTCTTCGACCTGTGCAATGCACGAGATATATTTAAAGATAAAACAATAAGAATACCATAATGAAAAATAATAAAATGCCAATATAAAAAAACAAATATATATCATCTTATAAAGTCAAAAAAATTAAACATATAATCACGAAAACAGACAATATTAAAAATCAAAGAATAATTAAAAATGATATTTGAATTATATGAATTTTTGATATTCTCATAAATCAATAGAATTAATAGTTTATATGTTTAAGAATCTTTTAGCGGTACTCATTTTGATATAATCTACTTTGCGTTCGTCAATTGCAAATAATGTAAAAATTCTTTTCCAATAATGGTAATACTTAGTATAAGAAAAGTGTACGCAATAAAGTAGATAACTACTTGTAATCATTTTTTATGAATGAAAAATAACTTTAAAATATTAATGATAATACAGATACATGTAAATTACTGTGTACAACTGATATCAAATAAATGTCATCATATATAATGTTGGAGTGTGAAAAGTAATTGATTAATTCATTAATATAAGAAATTTTCATTAAGATATATCTACAAAATTCGGCAATTTTATCTACAAATATTTCTCTAAAATATTAAATTTCAAAATTTCCCTTTACATAAAAATATTCTTTAAACATCCCATTTTTGTCTTTTAATAGGTAAGAATTCGTTTGGGCCCAAATCCGTCTCAGGCCCAGACGTATTACAACATATTTTTTTAATAATTAAAATGAAAAAAAAATTTGTGTGTGTCAGCGTTAGTGATATGTGTGTGTATGATATATATCTGTAGGGCTGTAAACGAGCTGAGCCGAGCCGAGCTTTAAATGTTCAAGCTCGGCTCATTTAAAATTAGGCGAGCTCGAACTCGAGCCCGAGCTTTTAAATGAAAAATCGTGATCAAGCTCGGCTCGTTTAATTAACCGAGTCGTTCACGAGCTTAACGAGCCGAACTAAGTAATTATCAACTTTTATAGAATATACATGCACATAAGAAAATTAACTTATTTCTTATATTAATTTATAGATTTTATCCTTTTATATGTTTTATTGATTATAGTCAACTCTACTTAGTAAGAAAAGGCTTTGATTGTTGTTATTATATATGTTTTATTGATTAAAAGATATTTGAAAGATAGAGAAAAAAATATTTTTATATATTATTTTATTCTTAAACGAGCCGAGCCTTAAATGTTCAAGCTCGGCTCGTTTAACTAAACGAGCTTATTTTTATGTTCAGACTCGGTTCGTTTAATAAACGAATGAGCCCGATCGAGCCCTTATGTGAGCCGTTCACAAACGACTCGTTTCATTTACACCCCTATATATGTGTGTGTGTATATACAGTGTAAAGTGTAAACGTGTGTGTGTGGGAATGTGTATATATATTTAATTATATATATTTGAAGCTATGTGGCTTCAACACCCTCAGCTTCAAGAAATTGTCCATTTTGCCTGGCAACAGCAGGCCTCAGGCTCTGTGGCCTCCCAACTACAGGATAAGATTCGAACGGTAAGCACTGATCTTTCTCTTTGGCATAAGGAGAACTTTGGAAACCTAAGACACCAGATTAGTGAGGCCCAACAGAAGGTTTATACTCTTCACCTTAGTATTCAGCACCATCATCAAAGAAATGAGGAGTTGATTGCTCGAAAAAAGTTGGAATTCTTGCTCAAGTGTGAAGAGATTAAGTGGGCACAGAGAGCCAAACATCTTTGGCTTCTCAAAGGGGACAGAAACACGAAATATTTCCATAACATTGTCAAACATCATCGGATGAGATCTAGGATCAATCGGATCCAGCTTTCGACTGGTCAATGTACAGAAGATCAAGCGGCGATCAAAGGAGCAGCTAAGGACTACTTCACCCAGTTATATAGCAGTACTGATATATGTGATGATGTTGCAAGGAATTCTTTTATTAGTAACTCTGGCATCCCCAAGCTAACTCCAGACTAGGTTAGACACCTATCTTAGCCTTTCACGAAAATGGAAATAAAAGATGCTCTGTTTCAAATGGATGGCAATAAAGCCCCTGGACCTGATGGAATGAGCCCTATGTTTTTCCAACATTGCTGGGAAACCGTTCAACAGGATGTTACTCGAACGCTAGGATCCTTCCTTTCAAGAGGTCATATTCTCAGAACCCTGAACCAAACCCATATAGCTTTAATCCCTAAGGTGGATTCGCCCCAAGGGTTCAAGGACTATAGACCTATTAGTTTGTGTAACACAACCTACAAGATTATTTCAAAGGTCTTAACTAACAGGCTTCAAACAGTTTTCCCAGATTTAATCACTCCTTTCCAAAATGCTTTTGTAAAAGGGCGCCTAATTCAGGATAACATTCTTGTCGCCAGTGAACTACTCTATTAAATCAAAGGTTGTAAAAAAACCAAGGGAGGATGGGCGGCCCTAAAAGTTGATCTCCACAAAGCTTATGATAAACTTTCTTGGGATTTCTTGAGGGAGGTCCTTAACTACATGAATTTCCCTCAGAGTTGGCAACTGCTGTTAATGCAGTGTGTGACAACCGCAACAATGAAAGTGAAAATTAATGGGGAACTTACGGACTGGATAATTCCACAAGCAGGCCTCAGACAGGGGGATCCTCTATCCCCATACCTCTTTGTCCTATGTGCAAATGTCCTGTCTAATTATCTCATTCAGGCCCAAACAAGTAAGAGCATCAAAGGGATCAAGATTGCTAGAAATGCACCTATCATCAATCATCTGATGTATGCAGATGACATCCTGATGTTTTTTAGAGCAGATAGGAACACCTGCAATTCTGTGAGCACACTGCTTAACAAATTTGGAGAGATGGCAGGCCTCTCGATGAATCGTCAAAAATCAGAGATAAAATTCAGCCCCAATATCTCCCAACAAGGCGCCCAGATTCTCACTGGAATTTTTAACTGCAAAAAGGTGGACCATCTGGGTAGATATCTAGGAGGTTTCATAGATGGCCATGATACGGCCAAGAGAAATGCATCCTTGATCCTTGATAATATCCAACAACGGTTAGCCGGGTGGAAAGCCAAAATGCTGTCGCAAGCCGCGAGAACAACTCTTATAAAGGCCGTTGTTAGCGCCGTTCCTCTTTTCTACATGCAACATACTTGGTTATCTCATTCTCAGGCAGATAAATGTGAAGCGGCGATGAGAAAATTCTTCTGGGGCCATTGGGAAGATTCCAAAACCCCGATAATGATATCGTGGGACAAACTATGTAGAAGGAGGGAGGAAGGGGGAATGGGTTTCAGACGAATGATGGAAGTTAATGAAGCCTTGTTGGCCAAGCAAGTCTGGCGTATCTTAACTTTGGAAGATAGTCTTGTCAGTAAAGTCTTTATGGGAAAATGCCGATCCTCCTTCCAAAGCTACCAACTCATGCCCAAGCCTAACTCCTCTCCTCTTTGGAAAAAGCTATGTAGAGCCTCGAGGGTGGTCACTGATCATATAGGTTGGAGGGTGGGAAATGGAGAGAAAATCAAACTCAACGATGCCAAGTGGATAAGACCCGATTACCAGAATCACTCCTTCGAAAAATTGTGTGATCTCATGCACCCCGGAGGTTTTTGGGACACAGCTAAGGTAGCCCAGGTTTACAACCCCCATCACAAAGCCATTATTTTGGATACAGTAGTCTCCCGCACGGGGATTGCGGACAAGTGGGTATGGTTACTTACTAAAAATGGAGATTTTAGCGTCAGACATGCTTACAAAGCTATTACCAACACGCCTCTAGTTCAGAGAAGTGGTTGTAACTGGACAAAACTCTGGAAACTCCCATTGCCTCAAAGAATCCTTCACTTCTGGTGGAAGACTATCAACAATGGTCTCCCCCTCCGTTGGAACCTAGCTAGGAAAGGCTTCCAAATTCCTGCAGCATGTCCCCATGGCTGTGATGCTCCTGAAACAGCAGAGCATATTCTCAAAGACTGCCAATACGCGAGAAGGGTGTGGTTTGCTTCTAGACTAAATCTTAAAGTTGATGAACTCCCTGCCATGTCTATGATAGACGGGATAAATCAAGTCATGAATTCTCAGAACACGGGGAACCCCAGCCATCAGAGACAACTCACTCTCCTTCTCATATCCTTGTGTTGGAGTATTTATACACAGAGGAATCTCCTTCTTTTCCAGCAAGGGAAAGCTGATATCATGGAATGCCTCCAACGTGCCTACCATGTGGTGGATGCGATAAATGGGTTAGAAAGCATCCAAAGCCAAGACTATTTCTTTAAGCTGCCAGCCCCCACCAGAGTTCGTGGGATGGGCTCTGACACAATAGAGCACAACCTCAACCCCACACAGTTCACCTGCGCTTGGACTCACGACTGCAGACTTCGTCGGAAGGTGATCTCTATCTTACATCTTCAAGGACTACAACCACGGAAAATTTGTTCTCTTGTTGTAGATCATGATCAACACACTCAGCTTGCTATGCTTAAAACCATCCGTTTGTTTCTGGAGCAATACGGCACGGAACAGATGGGAGCAATCAATATCCACATTCCTAATGAACAAATTGTCCACCAATTGCGGAGCACTACAAAGGCCTCCATCCGATTCCAAACCATTATTAATGATATTTTTAATATTTGTACTAACAAAGACATTTGTATCAATTTTCAGTTCTGTCAAAACCACCGTAGTATGGAAGGGGGTGCTTCTACCTGGCCTATAGGGTGGTATCCTCTTAACTACTTGTAACTGTTTGTCATATATATACAAAAAAAATTAAATATTTAATAAAAAAATAATAATATTTTTCATTATATATTTTAAAAATTTTTGAATCATGATAAAAATAAGTTAGGATCAAGAAAGTTACTCACTGTTCACTTAACTTAAGGTAAGAGAATTTAGCCTTATTTATAAATGAGTAAAAAATAATCCGATTCACTTAACCTACGAGTTAATTAAATGAGCCAACTCACGAGTTAAGTAGGTTAAATAGGTCAACTTAATAGGTAGGTTAAATAGACTAATCTAAGGGGTTATACTCGTTTTGATGACTCTACTTATTTAACCTACCTATTTAAAACGAGTCTAACCCCTTAGATTAGTTTATTTAACAAGTAGATATTCAGTGGTATGGTAGTACTAAACTTCAGTACATCCCTCCAATCAGTTGGTCCCTAAACCATTCAAGGTGGACCCTAATTAATGTGAGTTTTTATTAATATTAACAAATGGCACTACATAATTGGAGGGATACACTGAAGTTCAGTGGTATGGTACCATTGAACTTTTATCCCTATTTAACCTACCTATTAAGTTGACCTATTTAACCTACTTAACTCATGAGTTGGCTCACTTAATTAACTCGTAGGTTAAGTGAATCGGATTATTTTTTACTCATTTATAAATAAGGCTAAATTCTCTTACCTTAAGTTAAGTGAACAGTGAGTAACTTTCTTGATCCTAATTTATTTTTATCATGATTCAAAATTTGAAAAATATATAATTAAAAATATTATTATTATTTTATTAAATATTTAATTATATATAAAATAATTATATATTATATAATAATATATAATTAAAATTTATAAAATATATATAATTAAATATATATACACATTCCCCCGCACACACACACGCTTACCCTCTACACACATATGTATATACACACATATATATATCACACACACACATATCACTGGCACTGACACACACAAATTTTTTTTTTTAATAAACGGATTCCATTTTAATTATTAAAAAAAATATGTTGTAATAAGTTTGGGCTTAGACGAATTCTTACTTACTAAAAGACAAAAATGAGGTGTTTAAGAAATATTTTTATGTGAAAGGAAATTTTGGAGTTTAATATTTTAAAGAAAGATTTGTAGATAAAATTGCCTACAAAACTCTCCTTAAAAGCATGAGATTATAGGGTGAGCCTAAACCGTCTTACTCATTTTTTGAACTCGTAAAAATATGTACAATCAAGTTGAAGTAGGTCTAATTAAAAAATCAATTTCATCGGGGTTGTCCAAATGACTTAACCCAAATCAATTGAAGTGCCTTGTGTAATATTGATTAATTTAAAATATTCTTAATTAGAAAAAACATATAGTTATTATTTTGTATATTTCTATATAATATGTTTTTTCGTATTTTTTGAGTCAAGTTGTTCTTCGATCTCTATATATGTATAATATTTTATGATTTTTAAGATAATTTTGTACAAGTTAACAAAAAAAATAATTGCACTTTTTTTTCTAAATTCCAAATCTCATGTTTCAATCTTAAAATATTTTACTTAGGAAAAAATTATTTTCTGATATAATGTGATTGGTTGACTTGTGTATTATAGTTATTTGTATTTAGTTTATTTAAAAAAAAGGAAAAAATTGAAATTATGTATGTGCTGATATATACATTTTAGGTGACACCCCTCCACCTCCATCTCTAAATTTATTATTATCTTGGTAATTTGTTATTATTATTATTAAGTTAAAAATAAAATAAAAATTAAAAATAAAATATTATTATGAATTCTTTTTAAAGGATGAACATTCATCAAGTAGATATGTCAATAAATGTACAAATCTTAGTATGTCAACTTAGTATTTAATTGTAATTAGACAAAAAATTAATTTTGGTTTTTTACATTTAGTATTTTTTTTAATTTAGTCTCTAATGTTTGCTTAATTTCAATTTGGTTTTCACTTTTGCAATTGATATTAGTTTGGTTCTAATATTTGCTAAATCTTAATTTAGTCTCCCACATTTGCAACATCCCATTTTCTTGCTAATCTTCCTTGTGTTTTTCTGTTTTTTTAGTGGTCGCGACCATCGATCTCTTGATTTTTAAACAACAATTTTGTGTGTGTTTTAGTGTTTACCTCGATTATCTTAAGGCCAAAAAAAGTAACACAATCAATTTTCACATATTCGATGAACTGCTTTCTAATGCCAGCCTATTTCTGAAAGAATTGACCCAGATGATGGCTAGATTTTGGTGGACTTTGAACCAATGCTACTCAGAAAATCATTGGATACCTATCATGCTTCTTAAGGGAGAACGCCCATCAATAACGTTGATGCACCAGGAAGTGGAGTAATCTTTTACATTTTTTGTGGAATTATGAGAGAGATAAAAAGAAAGAAAACTACGAGAGAAAAGAATTAAGAATGAGAAATTTTCTATCATTTCTATCTCTCTCATAACTCCACCAAAAAATATAGAGAATTAATGTAGAGGATCCATTAGGCTTTCAAAACAAAACTATACATATTATTTTTATGGTAATAAATTTAATTGGCTTTAGTTTGTTAAGTAGAATAAGAAAAATAGTAACTTTACTTTTTTATTAAAAAAAGTAATTTTAAATTTTAAAATGTAAACTAATTAAAAACAATTTAAAAAATAGATTTCCTTTTTTGAAAAAACTGTGGCCAACGGGTTTAGAAGCTTCAATTAATAAAATTGGACCGTGTTTCGAGTGCTAATTCAGTTCCCGTCGACTTGAAGGCAAATCTAGATCAATTGTTTAATTAGACTGAATTGGTCAAATATTTAAGGAGATGTTCAGTGGTACGGTTGTACTTAATTTTAATACATCCCTTTAATTAATTAGTTCTTAAATTATTCAAGTGAATCCTTATTAATATAAATTTATATTAATATTAACAAATAACTTTATATGATTGGAGGGATGTTATATACGTTAGTAGTATGTTAAGGAAGTGGTCCAATAACAAGAACATTTTGGGATCACTGGTATACTATACGTATAGCATAGAGCTGAGAGTTCAAAGCATTTTGAGGGGCTCCCCCATTTTTCTGTTCTAGGTTAGTTTATCTTCTTTGATCCTATTAGAGAAGATTTTTTTCTCCCTCTAAAGAAATGTGTTACCTTTTGTTCTAAATGTTTTTGCATCTATATTTAGGAATGCAAGTATGTGATTTCTTTTGTATAATGGAATGAAATTCATTTTCATGCCAACAAAAAAGTATACTCGTGTGCTATCAAAGTTACGAATCTTTAGCCAAAGTGGGTTGGTACAAATGGTCAAGGATCCGGAGGAAAGTTCTCGCCTCACCCATGGGCGAGGGTTCGAATCCCCCTGAAGCTATACAAAATCCTGCTTTGGTGGGCATCCCTCCTCAGGGAGATCCCTTGGCATCCAATGGCTAGTTGAGTAGCTGCGACTGGGTAAAACTGCTTGCGGTTTAGGCCTGTGCAGTAATCCTTTGGGTTGGGCCTCTATTGATCTTCCCTTACTACCATTTTTAACTACCAAAAAAAAAGTTAGGAATGTTCAATAATCGGTTTAGACTGCTTTAGTTAATAAAATAATAGTCAAATGCTTATTTTGGTCCTCTATGTTTCACCTAAGTTTCAAATTAGTTTTTTATGTTTCAAAAGTTTTAAATTGGTCCTTCCGTCCAAATCTTCCGTTAAGTGCCGACATAACGTGTTGATGAGGTGGACATATCATCTCTTCTAAGTGTCCATTTAAACTAATGTGTCATGTCACGTTATCTTCTATTCATCTTATGTGATGATGTGACAATGCTGTAACATAACACGTCAGCAAAAATTATATTCGAAGTGATAATGGATAAAGAGTAAAATAGAGCATTACATTCGTACTTTGACAACGTCTTTCCTTTCATCTTCAAAGGTATTATACTTTCTGTCAAATCTCAAAAAGATGATTACCATGAAAAAAGAAATGACACCATTCAATATTCTTAGGCAACCAAACATACGAAAGGGATTATCATTTACCTACATACTTTGTCAATCCCACCTCCCCATTCCACATATACCAAACATGTCACACTAGTGTTGGATCAATTCATAGCAGTGTTGTATAGATTGGATTGAATTCGACAATTCGACCATTAATAAATTATAAAGGCAAGTTAGTTAGATAAAAAAAAATTATTTTTTTAATTGGATCGGATTTAACGGGATCCATTCGGTCTAATTTTTTTATTAAACAAATAAAAAATTGAAAAAAAAGAAAAGAAATTAGAGAAATCTTGAAAATTAAAATTTAAGAAGTCGTAATTATCAAGAATTTCATGTTCGATTTGATCAAGTTCTTTCAGAGTTTGACAACTCTTGAAAATTAAAATTTAAGAAATCATGTAATGTAAAACTTCAAAATTATATATGTTAAAACCTAAAATTTGAGTGATGTCATTTTATATATTAAGAATAATTCATATTTATTATTTATTGTATTATCCGGTTCGACCGGTTAAACCATAGTTGTTAAAACCGGATCGGTTCAACTGGGAACCGGTCGGTACACCGGTCCAGAACAACCACAAAACCGCTCTTTGAATGAACCGGTGAAAACCGGCGGTTTGCTCGGTTCACCTGGTTCTAAATTTTACTTTAAAAATTTTTCTTTGACTTAAGACGACACCTTTCATGTATTTTTTTATAGATATATTTTTTTAGAATTATATATATATATATATATATATTTTTAAAAATTTTAAAAAAAATAAAAAATAAAAATCCCTTGCCCTGTAATCGCATAAGCAGCAGCAGCTGCACAAGAGCAAATTGTAATCGCACAAGAGTAGCCGCACGCGAGAGAAGAGCAAATTGGAAGTGGATGATGAACCTAGATCTCAGAATGACACTATTGGCGATTATCCTTCTTCGAATCATAACTTGGTGTCATTTAATGGAATTAACGTCAACGAATATTATGATTGAATTTTATTGTCAATTTGTCTTTTAGTATGTGGACATATTGATTCTAGTTTTGCATGTATTGATTGTTGAATACTAGGTAGTATGTTGATCATTGAACTTCTTAGATGAGTTTGATACGATATTATGGCTTGAGTTTGATATGATATTGTGGTTAAGTGTGCTACTTGTTCTAATTCTAGTATTTTACTTATGGTATAATGTTGTGGTTAATTATATTTAGGTGGAGATGGACACATATAAAGTATGTAACTAATGTTTAATATGATATATTTTAGTATATTAAATTGAAATATATATATTTAATTACCACCGGTTCGACCACGATTGAACCAGTGAACCGTGAACCAGTCCCTTGATCGGTTCGATGCCCGGTCCGATTTAAAAACTATGGGTTAAACCGATCAGACCATAAACCAAATACTTGTCCGATTCGATTTTTACAACATTGATTGATAGTTTGTTTGTCTCTCCCTCTATATATCTACTCTCTCTCTTTAATTCACAATTTATAACTTGGCCAAAACCTCATTTTTGTCCCATATCTTTTTCATTAGTTTTATATTAGTCCTTTTTCTTTTAAAATTTTTAAATTAATTATCTATCTTTACAATTTGTTCCAATTTAATCCTTTTGTTCAACATCGTTAACTTAAACTGTTGAATCAATCATCTATCTCTGCTAATGTGTCACAATGAAAACTTTTCAAAAATGATGCTTTCACCCTGTCTTCAACTTTAAAATGTTCATTTCAATCCCTGCACTCTATTTTGTCTTTCAATCTCCTCCTCCTTCTTCTCATCATCATCTTCTTCTTCTTCTTGGGCAGAATTAATCTTTGATTATGGTGAAAGGAAAACCAACAATATAGCTATGCCTATAATTTCTGCACAAAATCATACAACCACTTCAACATTGTAGCACAACCAAAATCCACCTTTTGATTTGGAGAAACAGAGCAAAAACCACAACCAATCCGTTGATTTCATCTTCACCTCAGTTTCCTCGCCACTTTGCGATTCATTGATTGCACTCTAAAAATTGGAGGCTGTTATAGCAACTATGACACGTTAGCATTTAACAGATCAAGTTAACGGTTGTAAGTATATGGGCCAGTCCACCCTTGGTGGATTGGACCTAAGCTCAAATTGGAGAAGACCAAATAGGGTCATTATTATAAATAACAAAAAGCTGTGGGTTATGGGAGTAATTAACTCCTTTTATTGTTTTGATTTAAATTATTGTGGGAACAGTTAGTTGGTGAATAACGTGAAAGTGGGGAGTGGTTCCATATTTCATGACACACAATATTCTGAAGAGATTAAGAATTTCTTCTGTTTCCTCAATCTCTGCTTGCTCTATTCAAGTTCATTTGCTGTGTGACATACTCGGAGTCCATCTCGGTGACCGGAGTGTGCGTGGGTACCTGGAAATCGGAGTCAGAGTCGGAGTCGGATTCTTCACAGGTACTCCCGAATACTAACAGTGGTATCAGAGCCTGGTTACTTCCGCTGCATAAATGATTTTGTTTGTAATCATATGTTTATTAAACTACATGTGTGCCATCCTCCATGAACATATATATATATATATATATATATGTATGCTTCTGTGAACACTGAGTATGTAAAAACTGCAATGTTAGCCTTCGAAATTTAACCCATTGAATAGAGGATAAAAAATAGAGAAGATCCATATATAATTTGTGACAAACGGACTTCGTATGATAAAATTATCAAGGATCGAAATTTGGGTTCGAAAATTGGGTTAGTGAAAATTAATGTTTTAGGCTTCGAAATTGTTCCCATTGCGTAGAGCGCGAAAAATCGATGAAAATCGACATAAAATTGGCATGAAACGGACTCCGAACGGCATCGAAACGATGATCAAAATTTTGGGTTTCCGAAAACTACAATTTTAGGCTTCGAGAATGCTCCCATTGTGTAGAGCACAAAAAAACGTGTGAAATCGACATAAAATTTGTAGAAAACGGAGTCCGGACGGCTGAGATATAGACGTCCGAAGTTTTCCGGCGAGCACCACCGTTTTCCGGTCGCCGGATTCTGGAAAATGGAGGCCAAAGGTTGAAGATGAAGACGACGGTTATTGCGGCGGTTGAGAAACTGCTGCATGAGAGTACCAGCACTTTTCGAAACTGTCGCTAAAAAACCGCTGGAATAAATAATTTAAAAAAAAGGGGGGAAAAGGTGCCAGAACTGCCACGTGGCGCGTGTAGCCACGTGGCAGACCAGTCCGGCGCGTGGGCCACACCGCCGGACTGCTGCCGACGTGCCGCAGCCGGTGGGGCGGCGCGTGTCACCGCCGGCGGCCGGCACGGCGGCGCGTGGGGCCCACGCGTCGCCAGTCAAAAAAAAAAAAAACTTCTAGGGCCACGTACAGGCGCATTAGAGTTCTGATGTAGGTTCCGTCTGTTTCTTCTTGGAAGTGTTTTTGGGTCCATTTTTTTTATTTCCGTGATATTGTGCTCATTTTTTTTTATTCTTTTATGCGAAAAGAAATAAAAATTAGCACAAATGTAAGAGTAATTAATTCTCTTTGTTTTTTAGGAAAACAATGAAGCAAGAGGCTTCAAGCAGTTCGGAAATCACCTCTTATTCCTCTGTGGAATATTTGTATGTGGATGATGATCCATTCTTCATACCAGAGGAGGACCCAGAGGAGGACCCTGAAGAGGATCCTGAGGAACTTCCAGAGCAAGATGTGACAGATGTGACAGGGTCGGCACCTACATCGGAAAACTTATTTACGGTGGATCCCATTGAGTTGGATCAAGAACTCACAATACCCGACTCCAACATGGAGGAGGAGCAAGAAGTGGATCAACCTCTTACCCCTTCCATAGCTATGGATATAGCTGAAAGGGATGTAGTGCGCCTGAACAAACCCACTGACGTTGAGGAAATTCTAGTAGAATATGTAAACAATATGACTGACAAGAAAACTACAAAGTTCTACGTTAGAGTCATATTGGAATACGTAAGGGCAGCGAGACTGCGTAAGAGGCCCGGAGG
The DNA here is from genome assembly GCA_014851425.1 of Senna tora. Taxonomy (NCBI): domain Eukaryota; kingdom Viridiplantae; phylum Streptophyta; class Magnoliopsida; order Fabales; family Fabaceae; genus Senna; species Senna tora. The sequence continues at coordinate 24,953,420 of CM026272.1, forward strand.
TTGCGTCCTAGAAAAAGATTACTGGCAAATGAAATTAGAAGACGCTATGTCCGAGCGAGAAGTGCCAGTAGGAAAAGAAGATTACTATGATTTTTTGATGTTTGAAGCTTTTAAGTTCCTGTATTTTCATCTGTAAATGATTTTTTTTTGGGATGTTATTGTTATTGAACATGATATTCATGCTTTTGTGAATTTTTTTAGTTAATGAACATTTTAATTTTATTTAATGAAATTATTGAGAATTACATGTTCATATGCATGAATTTATGTATACTTTTTGTAAGTGGGAGCTTTTTAGAAGATGAGACTTCTAAGAGTCGTAATTTAATAAAAGCACTTATATAGAATTCTTGATAAGATATAATGATTATTCCTTGTATTTGTGTGATGGGAGATACAAACGTATGTTCTTGATCATTGATCTTGAAATATCATTGTTTTCTACTCAAGAATAATATAAGGGCATGGCATTGTATACTTTATGTGCTACATATAACAAAACTAAAATGTTCTTTGGTACATGTCTCTGTTAGAGAGATCGTTGAATAATGTGGGATCGATTTGTCACAGAATTAAAAAGGGCATCAAAAAACATAATAGCTGAGCTAAACAAGGGGGATAAGCTTAACGGGGACAATTGGGACATATGGCATCGTAAAGTTCAATACATCTTGGAGGAACAAGATGCAATTGAACCTCTTACCGCGGTCTTGGTTGAACCTGAGATTGGGAATACGGCCCAACATAGGAGGGACCAAGAAGCATACCAGGTTTGGAAAAGAAAAAAATAGCATTGCGAGAATTACCCTGTTGAGTGCAATGGCTGATGATCTGATGTGTGAGTTTGAGAGTCACAAAACCGCACAAGCTATGTGGATAGCTTTGAAAGACAAGTTTGGTGGTACCTCCACCTCCAAACTGAGAAGGTTGACGATTAAGTTCGATACCTATAAACTCAAGCCTAACACTCCAATTAAACAACATCTAAGAGAGGTGGCCAACATGATCAGGGAACTGAAAGAAGCTGGACACACACTGTCTGATGAACAGCAAGTACAAGCAGTTATCAGATCGCTCCCTGGGAGTTGGGAGCACATGAAGGTGAATTTGACCCACAATGAGAACATCACTACTTTCAGTGATGTAGCCAAGCACTTGGAGCTGGAAGATGAACGCTTGGAGGCTTATAAATCATCTGGGCAAGCCTATTACACTGAGGCTGCAAGTACTTCTCAGGCAAAGCCCAATTCCAAGAAGGGCAAATTTTTCTAGAGAAAAGGGAAGAAGGGTGTTTTTCAACCCAAGAAAGGCAAGAAACAATTCAAGAAAAAGGGAAACAAAGGTGGCAAGAAGAAGATAGACCTAAAGAAGGTCAAGTGCTTCGCTTGCCGAAAGATGGGCCATTTCGCACGGGACTGTTCCAAACAGACTGAGAGCGAAAAGGTATTAGTGAATTATGTGAATTCACATGTTTCATATGTTTCTAGCACAATTTTTCTAACAGAACCTATTTCTTTTTCTTGGATTATTGACTCAGGCTCCACAGACCACGTAACGAGGGATCGAGGATCCTTCATCGAATACCGTCGATTGCTAAATCATAGTAGGTGGCTATATGTTGGAAACAACGCAAGGATCGAGGTCAAAGGTCTTGGCACTTGCCAATTCACTTTGTGTGGTGGAAAGACTTTGACGCTTCATGATGTGCTTTATACTCCTGACATTCGACGGAATTTGATATCTGTTAATTGTCTTTTAAAGTTTGGGTTTCATTTAAACTTTCATGACAAGGTTGTAGACTTTTTTAACAACTCAGTTTATTATGGTTCGGCTTTTCTTTTAGAGAAGTTCTTTGTTTTGGACATTGTTGGAGATTGTAATTATAATGAATGCTTTGCTATTTCTTCTACTAATGTTGATATAAATGTTTGGCATTCTAGACTAGGACACATTAGTCAAAATAGAATGATTAAATTGGCCAAAGAAGGCATGTTAGGTGCAATTCCAAACATGGATATGTCATTGTGTGAAAATTGTCTAGCTGGTAAGTCAACAAGAAAACCTTTCGGTAAGGGAATTAGAGCACAAAACCCATTACAATTAATCCATTCCGATATATGCGGTCCAATGAGTGTAAGGGCGAGACACGGAGCCTGGTATTTCATTACCTTCATTGATGATTACTCACGATTCGGTCACGTCTACTTGATTTTGCATAAATCCGAAGCACTTGATTGCTTTAAAAGATACCTAAGCGAGGTAGAAAATCAATTAGACAACAAAGTTAAAACTTTACGCACTGATCGAGGTCATGAATACCTGTCTGAGCAATTTAAACAGCTCTGTGAGGAAAAGGGGATAATCAGACAACTGACCATTCCTGGCACTCCACAACAAAATGGGGTTGCCGAAAGAAGAAACAGAACTCTTCTAGACATGGTTAGGTCAATGGTGGCACAGGCAAACCTACCAATTTCATATTGGGGTGATGCTTTACTAACGGAAACCTTCATACTTAACCGTGTGCCCTCGAAATCAGTCGTTTCCACACCCTATGAGTTATGGACAAAACGCAAGCCGGATTTAAGCATCCTAAGGCCCTGGGGGTCATCAGCGTATATCCATGATAATTCCCACAAGTATGGGAAATTGGGTCCCAGAGGAAAGAAATGTATCTTTATAAGGTACTCAGATCAATCAAAGGGATACATTTTCATTGGAGAAAACGAAGATGGAACTGTGACTGAAATAGAGTCAAGAGACGCAAATTTTATTGAAACAGAATTGCCTAAACGAGGAGATGTTGACCGCACTGTTTCATTTTATGAAACAGAAGAGCAAATTAATGCAGAACAAATTGACATACCAGAGTCGTCTAGGTATGCCAATCTGAGTGGGAGCGAAATAAGGTCAACACCTAGACCTGAACAAAGGAAGAAAGACAAGCAAGTTGCTCCCGTCAGAAGGAGTGACAGGGAAATCATTCCCAAACGTCGATTTCAAATTGAAGGAGAATCTCTTCTAGTTACTCTAGATGGGGATGATGAACCCCGTTCTCTGCATGAAGCCTTGTCTAGTCCTGCTCATAATGAATGGAAAAAGGCAATGTATGAGGAAATGGATTCGATGGAAAAGAACCAAGTATGGGTGTTAGTTGATCTACCAAAAGGGCGTAAAGCTATTGGGAACAAGTGGGTTCTCAAAATTAAAAGAAAGATGGATGGATCAATTGACAAATATAAGGTTAGATTAGTGGCAAAGGGGTACACACAACATGAAGGCATAGATTACGATGATACCTTCTCACCTGTTGTGCGCTTTAACTCTATTAGACTTATTCTGGCAATAGTAAATAGTTTAGACTTAGAGTTACATCAGATGGATGTAAAAACCGCATTCCTGAATGGTGATCTGGATGAAGAAATCTATATGGAACAACCATTAGGTTTTATTGAAAAAGGAAAAGAGTCCAAAGTTTGTAAACTTAAAAGATCCATTTATGGATTGAAACAATCATCCAGGCATTGGTATTTGAGGTTTCACAAAGCCGTAACCTCATACAACTTCCAAATGATAGAGGAAGATCACTGCGTCTACATTAAGCGGTTTAAGGGTAATTTTGTTATATTATCCTTATATGTAGATGATATACTATTGGCCGGAAATAGTCTAGATTCGATAATTGTTATTAAAGAATGGCTTTCATCGAATTTTGAAATGAAAGACATGGGTGAGGCAGAGTACATACTTGGAGTTAAGATTCAAAGAGATCGTTCAAAAAGAATCTTAACTCTTTCACAAGAGAATTACATCAACAAGATTCTTGAGCGATTCAATATGAAGGATTGCAAACCCATGAGTACTCCTGTTGCTACTGGAATGGCTTTGAGTCTCGATATGTGTCCCAAAACGGAATCAGACAAGAAAAAAATGGAAAGAGTTCCATATGCCAGTGCAATTGGCAGTCTGATGTATGCAATGTTGTGTACAAGACCAGATATCTGTTATGCTGTTGGACTAGCGAGTAGATTCCAATCTAACCCCGGTGAGAAGCATTGGAAAGCAGTGAAGAGGATCTTAAGATACTTAAAGGGCACTTCTGATTATGCATTATGCTATAAAGGAAGTGATTTGCGCCTTGTTGGGTACTCCGATGCTGATGTAGGCGGAGATGAAGAAGAACGAAGGTCAACTTCAGGTTATACCTTCTTACTCAACAATGGTGCCATATGCTGAAGCAGTAAGAAGCAAACGTGCATCGCTTTACATTCCATGGAAGTTGAGTTTGTGGCATCACTGCAGCCGTACAAGAGGCTCTATGGCTGAAGAGATTTATAGAACACCTTGATTTTGGGAACGAGAGTACCAATCCGGTGTTATTATACTGTGACAACACTGCAGCCATAGCCTATACCAAGGATCCTAAGTATCACAGCAAGACCAAGCATATAGATATTAAATATAATTTTGTCAGGGATTATATAGCACAAAAGATAGTTACTGTACAATACATTTCAACGAAGTGTATGATAGCAGATCCCCTGACAAAGCCAATTGGCGAACGAGTCTTTAAAGAACATATGAAAGCCATTGGCATGCAGAAAGTGTAATATGTAAACTTTGTTTTATCATTATTGAATAAAATTTGTACTTTTTTACATTACCACTTTATGCATTAGAAGTATACAATGTCAAGTATGTCGTACAGGTAGAAAGGTTGGCCCTCTCACACGAGCAACCGCCGACGTCATTTGAGCAGAGTTGAAGAATTTGGGTTTAGATGCTGAGAGTATCTAGTACTTAAGTCTGTACGGTGTTAATAATATTTTTAAAACGACGTACGCTCTTTAATAAAAGAGTAACACCGTAGCATGTGATTCATACCACATGTGCTTAAAGAACCGCATAAATGGGGAAGCAAGTGAAAGGTCCCTGATTCATTGCTGTGCGAGTCCCCGGGAATCAACTTCCCATTGATGTCCTTATGACTTTGACAATATCACGAGGATATGTTTTAGCGTCTGCTACTTTAGCATTTTTTCCTATGATCATGACTTATACGATCTAAGGTATCATGCTAGGAAAGCGACTGATACATTTCTAAATGATATATGGGCGAAAGGAAGATTAACTGCAATATACACATCTGTGTTAGTATCTATGACTAGTCCCTTATGACATTGAGTAGTCATAAGTGTGGATACTGAACATACGAGGAAGGCAATCTGAGCCAAAATATTGACTCGAGAGGGATTTGTTTTGCCATGTGAAAGTGTATATAGTTAAATCTAGGACATCTAAGGCATAATTTAATATTCAAGCTACACGAAGGTGAAGGTAACTTGTTCTGGTCCTGTAAAAAGGATTTCTAGTACAAGAACCTAAATGAAGACGTCATGCCCACGCGGTCACAGCAAAGGACTAAATATGAAATTGAGAGGGGGCAGAGAGATTTAACCCACAACATATAATCCACCAAGTGTGAGTGGGAGATGTAAGTATATGGGTCAGTCCACCCTTGGTGGATTGGACCCAAGCCCAAATTGGAGAAGACCAAATAGGGCCATTATTATAAATAACAAAAAGCTGTGGGTTATGGGAGTAATTAACTCCTTTTATTGTTTTGATTTAAATTATTGTGGGAACAATTATTTGGTGAATAACGTGAAAGTGGGGAGTGGTTCCATATTTCATGACACACAATATTCTGAAGAGATTAAGAATTTCTTCTGTTTCCTCAATCTCTGCTTGCTCTACTCAAGTTCATTTGCTGTGTGACATACTCGGAGTCCATCCCGGTGACCGGAGTGTGAGTGGGTACCTGGAAATCGGAGTCGGAGTCGAAGTCAGATTCTTCACAAGTACTCCCAAATACTAACAACGGTGTTATACAAAATGATCAATTTGGAACAAGTTGTAAAGATAAATGACTGATTTATAACTTTTGAAAGATAAAGGAGCAATATGAAATGGAAAAAACTTATATGCTGTTGCTTACATGCTTTTCTTAAGGTTAACCAATTAAAAAAAAAACATATGTCAATTTTTTTATGTCATCTTCTCAAAATTGACACATGTCTTTTTTTAATTGGTTAACCTTCGGAAAAGCATGTAAGCAACATCATATAAGTTTTGTCCATATGAAATTAATAAGATGGGTCAGTGCAAAATCTTTCAAATTTTTTTCCTAAAAATTTTAAAAATCCAAAGAAGAGGAAAGGTTCAAAAATTTTGTCAAGAAAAATGAGTATTTTTAATAATATATTTTGATGACACGTAATTATTTTAAAAAAAATATTTTTTTCAATAATTAAACTTTCCTTGTTGAAATAAATTGTTAAAAAATATAATAATAATATATATTTTTTACGGTTAAGCAGAAATGATAGAAGAAAATCAAACAAATGGAAAGATAGAAATGAATTTAGATGAGGCAGTGCATTAGCCTGGAAGATAAATGGAAAATACACAAAGGTTTTTCCCTTTTTCGAGCAAAGAGAAAAGCTCCAAAAGTTTAAAGATAATTACAAAATTTAAGAATCTAGATCCGGTAAAGTTATTTTATCTGAACTTTATAATTTGAATAATTAATTGACTATAACATAATTTTATCTTAACTAATCAACAGTTTAGATTAACTGCACCAAATAACTTTATATAAACTAACTTTACATGATCTGCTTTCAAAATTCAACATGGAACATCAAACTTTCAGGATGGAGCTCTTATACTCTCCATGGGTCACTCCTTGGTTCGTATCACTTTTCTTCAATTGTATTTTTTTCGATTGCTGTCGTCGACAATGATATTATCGAAAATAATATTATTAACAATTATTGATCATCGAAAATACTATTAATAACTTTTTTAACAACTTATTTTGACTATCAAATTTTTATTGTTAAAACAGACACATGTTCAGCAATCATAATTTAATTGTTGAAAATATTACATTTTTTCAACAATTAATAATAATCATCAAAATAAAAAATACTCATTTTCTTGAAATTTTTCACTCTGCAATCCAAAGTCCAAACTGAACTAAATATATGATTTGAGTAAACTCACCCAACTTAACTTTAAACAAATTCAGCTCTAAGTACAGGGTGGCAATGGCAGCTAAATTATGGGTACTTGATGGTATTCATTTAAAAAAATTATTCGATATCCGATGGATATCGGATAGGGTACGGGTAGTAGAATATGATTATCCAATGCGTATTGGACGAGTGCGGATATTACCTTCGAATACCCTATATCCGTCCGAAACAAATGGACGGATAGGGTACCCGATATCCAATACCCAAAATAATATATATTATAATATTAAATATTAAATAAAATATATTTTATTAAATAAAATTTTATGGTTTCAATTAATAAAAGTAGTATTATTAATTTTTATTTATAAAAATTATCTTTATTTTTTAGAAAATTGAACTTTTTTATAGTAATTTATTTAGTGGATGGATATTGGGTAATGAATATCGGATAATTTAGTTGACTATAGAATACCCAGTATCCTATATCTGTTATTTTTTTTGGGTATTTCGAATATCGGGTAATTTTGGGTATCAAGTAATTTTGGATACGGATATTGAAAATAAATTTTTTTTTTGGATTCGATTAGGGATCGAGTATTTGATGTAATAGGCGGATTCGGATTCGAATAGTGAAAAATGAGCGGATACCGCTATTGCCACCCCTGTTTAATTTTAATTGTTCAAATTACTCATTTTAAGAGAGAGAGAGAGAGAGAGGGAGGGCTTCCACATGTTGATCCATTCAAACTTTTATTTTGGTTTTGACATTATATTTTCTCTGGCCCAATATTTTATACAAGTTTCAATGTGTTAATTCTAATCATGCATTGTCCATCAATTAAGAGGATGTTTGGGATCGTTTTAATTAGCCCATGACTGTAATGGGCCAACTTGAGTGGGCCTTGGGCTTGTGAAAATTAAAATTCTACATACTTTATTAAAGTACTTTTTTTTTGGCCAAAATACTTTATTAAAGTACTTGTATTTAACTATTTATTGTCTAACATTAGTTATTTATTTTGATATTTAATATTTTTAAACAAGAATAATAATATAATATGTTGGTTAACTATGCTAACATCCATAAGATGGCGTATTATCTTTTGAAACATTATGGTTTTTTTAATGATTGGGTATCTATCGAAACGGACTTGATGACTAATTCTTTGAATACTGTAAGATCTATTGCCCTCAGCAACTCTCTCAACGGATGATATTCTATTCTCATCTCTCTAAGAATTGAACTTGAAAGCCGATAGTTAAGAGAATGCAGACCGTTTACCATCTGTGCTATACTATATTGGTTGAAACATGCTAAAGTTTTTTTTCTTCTAAATTTCTATTTTTCTTACATAATTTTATATATATATATATATATATGTCTTGATCAAAGGATCTATTAAAACAAATCTATGACTAATCTCGAATATTAATGGGCCATTTCTAGAAATGACCCTATTTTATCTTTTCTTTAGATAAAATTAGAAAGTATGCTCGGCTGAATGGATTTCTGGTCTCATTAATAAATTAGCACGGTTATAAAAATTTTAAAAGTTGGGGGGAAATTATGGATGTCATATAAGAAGAAAATTGTGAAAGTTAATATATTATGTCATTTGATTTGTGATGAACTTAAGAATTTTGATTGGTTAGGAAAGTTATGTAGTTCTTCATTACATATATTTAGAAAGAAATTAGAATTTTTGGTGAAAATTAAGGATTTTATTTTTAAGCCTCAGAATTTAGAAAAAGATACTATATTGTATGTTTGGACTTTGGAGTTTGAAATTAACATTAACCAAACAAGAATAATATGTAAGAATGATAAAAAAGAATGAACTCAATTAAAGATCAAATATAATGAATAGATGGAATGTAGGGAGTTTCAGAAATAAAAAGTTTGATATGCAAATAAATGAAATGTATATTACTTTGTTTAAAAGTTTGGTATGCAGGAGTTTAAAAGTAAAACATGAGATTAATGTTTAAAATGTCTTTAATAATAGCACAAATTAAATAACAATAATAATAATAATAAATCAAGTAACAAAAACGAAAATTCGTGCAAAGATGTTCAATTTTTTATTTAAGGTTTACAATTTTATGGAAAGGAACCAATTCTATACTCAATGAAATTGATTTTACAATTTCACTGGCATACCAAACAGTCCATTCAGTAGAATCTGTCTCCAATTCCATCAGTAAGAAAAAAAAAAACTAAAATACACTCATAATAGTGTTGTAAATATATTGTGCTTTTTTGTGGATGTCTTTAGCACTCCCAAAACCTCCATAAATCAATGAGTCCATAACCCCAAATTCAATATGATTTATGCCAATATTGATTGTGCATTATATGCATACCTTAATGCTTTGTAACTTATGATGTGAAGGTTACCCTAGTAGCCCTATAAATAGATGGTGTGTATGCAATGATTTGTGACACTAAAAAGTTGATTATTGAGTACTACATTTCTTCTTCTCTTGTCTTCTTCCTTTCTCTTTTACTCTTATCATATAGTTTTACAATACGTTATTAGCACGAAAGCTCGAAGGTAGTTCTTCTAAATTCATTTGATAGTTCTACAAATTCAAGTTTCAATTTATGATTTCTTGTTTGTATGGCTATCAAAATTTTCCTTCTTGTTTTATATATCTAGTTATTTTATTTATACAGTGGACATATTTCTTTGATCATAGTTTATTTCATATATTTTTATGCTTTAATTTATTTATTGCTTCTTTGATCATAGTTATTTTATTATTTTTTTTGCTTTAGTTTATTGTTATATTTTATTTTATACTATGTTATCAATTTATCGTAATATTTTTCTTGTTACTAATTAATCAATAATTTATTTGATTTATACTAACTTATTATTATAAATTGTATTAGTTTTGTTAATTTGTTATGAGTTCTTAATTTGATTATTATTGTTAACTATTTAATTTCATATTATTTAAATTGTTCATTTACTTGTTAATATGCTTTATGAATTATATATTATATACTAATAGTTTATTGTTTCACTTAATTTTATCTTATTTTGTATTTTAAGATTGTAACGTCATATCTCTAATTATTATTATTGTTGTTTTTCATTAGCTTGCATCATGTCAAATATTACCAAACTCGAGTTTGTAGCCCTTGACATATTTGGCAAGAATTATTTGTCATGGGTACTAGATGCTGAAATTCACTTAGAAGCTAAGGGTCTAGGTGAAACAATAAAAATTGGAAATGAGGCATCTAACCAAGATAAGGCAAGAGCAATGATATTTTTGCGTCATCATCTGCATGAAGGGCTAAAAGAAGAATATTTGACTGTTAAGGATCCACTTGAATTGTGGAAAAATCTTAAAGAAAGGTATGACCATCAGAAAACGGTAATACTCCCCAAAGCTCGTTATGATTGGATGCATTTACGCCTCTAAGATTTTAAGACAGTGAGTGAATATAATTCGGCAGTTTTCAAAATAAGTTCTCAATTAAAATTGTGTGGAGAAAAAATCACTGATGAGGACTTATTAGAAAAAACCTTTTCAACTTTTCATGCTTCTAATGTTTTATTACAACAACAATATCGTGAAAAAGGTTTTAAAAAATATGCCGAATTGATTTCCTGTCTTCTTGTGGCTGAACAAAATAACGAGCTGTTAATGAAAAATCATGAAGCCCGTCCAACTGGATCTGCTCCATTCCCTGAAGCGAATGCAGCAAAATATGATAATTCTGGAAGAGGAAATAATAATTCCCGTGGTCGTGGTCGTGGCCACGGGCGTGGACGTGGGCGTGGTAAGGGAAAAAATAATTACCATAATCACGATGGTCATAAACAAGAGAACAACAATAAGGGTTCTCAAAATAGTTTTTCTAAGGGTAAAGACAATATATGCTATCGTTGTGGCATGAAAGGCCATTGGTCACGTGTCTGCCGCACACCTGAGCATTTCGTCAAGCTCTATCAAGCTTCAATAAAGAAGGGGAAAAATGCTGAAGTTAATTTAACCCTTCAAAATGGTGATGATGAGGAAGCAAAAATGCAAAATAATGTGGAAGCCAATTTTGCCTACAAAGAAGATGACTATGAAGGCCTCATTGACATAACACATCTAGATGCTGCTGATTTCTTTGAAAATCATGATTGAAAAATGAAATGCAGCAAATTTTATGCTTTTCACCTATGTTTTATTTTCCCTCTTATGTTTTAGTTGTGTTTCTTTCTTCATTGTAATTTTAATTTTCTAAGTTTCTTATAATGTATTTTTGTTTTCAATGAAGAATATGGATATTCCTCAGTCTTCTGATGGATTTAAAATCAAAGAAGATATATGCCTTGTGGATTGTGCTACAACACACACTATATTAAAGGATAAGAAGTATTTTTCTTCTTTGGTTATGAAAGAGGCAAACGTTAGCACAATATCTGGTAGTACAAAATTAATTGAAGGATATGGAAAAGCTAACTTATTATTACCCAGAGGAACAAAATTGAATATAAATGAAGCATTATTTTGCAATAAGTCTCAAAGAAATTTACTAAGTTTGAAAGACATTCGACAAAATGGTTATCACATTGAGACCACAATTGATGGTAATATGTAATGTCTTTGCATCACTGCAATTATTGGGGGTAAGAAATGTATCTTGGAAAAATTACCCACTTTTTCCTCTGGTTTGTACTACACAAATATTAGCATGATTGAGACGCATGCTATAGTAAACCAGAAGTTTACTAATCCAAATACTTTTAATATTTGGCATGACCGGTTAGGCCATCCCGGTTCAATAATGATGCGAAGAATAATAGAGAACTCAAATGGACATCCATTAAAGAACCAGAAGATTCTTTTATCTAATGAGTTTTCTTGTGCTGCTTGTTCTCAAGGGAAATTAATTATAAGGCCATCACCAGCAAAAGTTGGGATTGAATGCCCTACATTTCTGGAACGAATTCATGGAGACATATGTGGGCCTGTAGCTCCACCTTGTGGACTATTTCGATATTTTATGGTATTAGTAAATGCCTCTAGTAGATGGTCACATGTTTGTCTATTGTCAACGCGTAATGTGGCTTTTGCAAGATTACTTGCTCAAATAATCAGATTGCGAGCCCAATTTCCAGATTATCCTATCAAGACAATTCGTCTTGATAATGCTGGTGAATTTACATCCCAAGCTTTTAAAGATTATTGTATGTCAATTGGGATAAGTGTGGAGCATCCTGTTGCTCATGTACATACACAAAATGGTCTTGCAGAATCATTCATTAAACACCTTCAGTTAATTGCTAGACCATTACTCATGAGAACAAAACTCCCTATTAATGCATGGGGACATGCTATTCTGCATGCTGCAGCACTCATACGCATTAGACCAACAACATATAATAAGTTCTCCCCTATGCAAATGGCTTTGGGTCAGGAGCCAAATATTTCTCATTTAAGGACCTTTGGGTGTGCAGTCTATGTTCCGATTGCTCCACCACAACGCGCCAAAATGGGTCCTCAAAGAAGGTTGGGGATATACATCGGGTATGAATCCCCTTCCATTATTAAATATCTAGAACCCCAGACGGGTGATCTATTCACGGCACGATTTGCCGATTGTCATTTTGATGAAAATAATTTCCCAGCATTAGGGGGAGAAAAGGAACAGCTGGAAAAACAAATTACATGGAATGCACAATTATTGCATCATTTTGATCCTCGTACAAAGCAATGTGAACTTGAAGTTCAAAGAATAATTCATTTGCAAAATATTGCAAATCAGTTGCCAGATGCATTCACTGACCCTAAAAAAGTGACAAAGTCACATATTCCAGCTGAAAATGCTTCAATTCGTATTGAGGTTCCTGAAGGGCAACCTAATACTATTGCAAATGAACATACAGCACGCCTGAAGCGTGGTAGACCAATTGGTTCCAAAGATAAGAATCCTCGTAAAAGAAAAGGAGCAAATTAAGAAAATGGCCAAGACGAGGAAATATGTATTTTGAATGATAAGGAAGACATAACTGATAAAAAATCTCCAGAAGAGATTCTGGTACCTGAAAGTAAAGAAAATAATGAGATCTCAATCAGTTATGTTGATACTGGAAAAATATGGAACCGATTTGAAACAATTGTCGACAATGTTTTTTCATATAATATAGCGCTAGAACTTGGAAATGAAAAAGAGGATCATGAACCAAAATCCGTCGAAGAATGTCGACGTAGAAAAGATTGGCCAAATTGGAAAGATGCTATCCAAGCTGAGTTAAACTCACTTGCGAAGCGTGAAGTTTTCGGACCTGTCGTCCGAACACCTGATGGTGCAAAACCAGTCGGATACAAATGGGTCTTTGTGCGAAAAAGAAATGAGAAAAATGAAATTGTGCGATATAAAGCCCGACTTGTAGCACAAGGTTTTACGCAAAGACCTGGAATTGATTATGAGGAGACTTACTCTCCTGTGGTGGATGCAATTACTTTTAGATATTTAATTAGTTTGGCTGTTTGTAAAAGGCTTGACATGCGCCTAATGGATGTTGTTACAGCCTACTTATATGGATCACTGGATAATGATATATATATGAAAATCCCTGAAGGATTTAAGATATCTGAAAGAAATAATTTGAGTGATCGAGGAATATATTCAATTAAGTTGCAAAGATCATTATACGGATTAAAACAATCCGGGCGCATGTGGTATAATCGTCTTAGTGAGTATCTGCTACAAAAAGAATACAAAAATGGTTCTATTAGTCCATGTGTATTTATAAAAAGATCAGGATCTGATTTTGTTATCATCGCAGTATATGTTGATGATTTGAAATAGTTGGAACTCCTAAAGGTATTTCAGAAGCAGCAAAGCTCTTAAAAGAAGAGTTTGAGATGAAAGATCTTGGAAAGACAAAATATTGTCTTGGGCTGCAAATTGAACATTTAGAAGGAGGAATACATGTTCATCAATCAACATATATTAAAAAGATCCTTGAACGGTTTTACATGGATAAGGCACATCCATTAAGTACCCCTATGGTGGTTAGATCACTTGAAGTGAAAAATGATCCTTTTCGTCCTCGTGAGAATGATGAAGAACTTCTTGGTCCAGAAGTACCATATCTTAGTGCTATAGGAGCACTAATGTATCTTGCTAATAACACTCGACCTGATATAGCATTCGCTGTAAGTTTATTAGCAAGATTTAGTTCTTCTCCAACTAAGAGACATTGGAACGGAGTTAAACATATATTCATATATCTCCGAGGGACACTTGACATGGGATTATTTTATTCAAATGAGTCCAAGTCTCCATTAGTTGGATATGCAGATGCTGGATACTTATCAGATCCTCATAAAGGTCGATCTCAAACTGGCTATTTGTTTACATTTGGTGATACTGCTATATCTTGGCGCTCAACAAAACAAACTATAGCAGCTACTTCATCAAATCATGCAGAGCTGCTTGCAATTCATGAAGCCAGTCGAGAATGTGTATGGTTGAGATCCATGACTCAACATATTCAGGAATCATGTGGTTTATTACTAAATGAAAAGGCCCCAACTACATTGTATGAAGACAATGCTGCTTGCATTGCCCAACTAAAAGGAGGATACATTAAAGGAGACCGGACTAAGCATATTTCACCAAAGTTCTTCTTTACTCATGATCTTCACAAAGATGGTGAAATTGATATTCAACAAATTCGCTCAAGTGATAATCTAGCAGATCTGTTCACTAAGGCATTACCAACTGCAACATTTGAGAAGCTAATTTACAAAATTGGAATGCGCCGATTAAGAGACCTTCAATAATGCTACAATGAGGGGGAGATAGCGCTGCACACTTTTTCCCTTTGCCATGATTTTGTCCCACTGGGTTTTCCTGGTAAAGGTTTTTAATGAGGCAGTTTATAATGGATGTATTATTATAATTGGTGTACTCTTTTTCCTTCACTAGGTTTTTTGTCCCACAGGGTTTTTCCTAGTAAGGTTTTAATGAGGCACAATTTTAGACATCCAAGGGGGAGTGTTGTAAATATATTGTGCTTTTGTGGATGTCTTTAGCACTCCCAAAACCTCCATAAATCAATGAGTCCATAACCCCAAATTCAATATGATTTATGCCAATATTGATTGTGCATTATATGCATACCTTAATGCTTTGTAACTTATGATGTGAAGGTTACCCTAGTAGCCCTATAAATAGAGGGTGTGTATGCAATGATTTGTGACACTAAAAAGTTGATTATTGAGTACTACATTTCTTCTTCTCTTGTCTTCTTCCTTTCTCTTTTACTCTTATCATATAGTTTTACAATAGTTTCATATTTATTGTAACCTTACTAATTTTTTTATAGGTATTGTTCTATTGGAGACAATCTTATTCGAGTTAATTAAAGTTTCGAATTCAAAATCTTACTTAAAAGAATAGAGTACATATCACTCTAACCAATATACGTCGGTATTGGGCTAACATTTTGGATATTGAATATTGGCAACAAACATTATATTGAAATTGAGTGATAGTGGAACAAAGCATATCGGACCACAAAAACAAATCAACATCTCCATCGCCAACAACATTGACTTACAAACTCTCTCTCTTTTCTTAAATGGAAAATACACAAGAGAAAAGCTCCAAAGTCCAAAGATAATTACAAAATTCAAGGATTTGGATTAGATAAAGTTATTTTACCATAATTTTATGATTTAAATTATTGATTGACTACAACACAATTTTATCTTAACTAATTAACGGTTCAGATTAACTGCATGAAATAATTTTATATAAACTAACTTTTACATGATCTGCTTTCAAAATTCAACATGGAACATCAAACTTTCAGGATTGAGCTCTTATACTCTCCATTTTGATCTTTCATAGTTTCATTCACTGGGCTAGATCCAAAATTAGGCCGGTGATCTCCATCACTAATAGGTTTAATGGGCCACCCCTTGGTTCGTATCACTTTTCCTCAATGATAATTTTTTCAATGGGCGTCGTCGACAATGGTATTGTCGAAAATAATATTAATAACAATTATTGATCGTCGAAAATATCATTATTGACTTTTTTAACAACTTATTTTGACTGTTAAATTTCTGTTGTTAAAACAAATACATATTCAACGGTTATAATTTAATCGTTGAAAATAATACATTTTTCAACAATTAATAATAATCATCAAAATAAAAATACTCTATTTTCTTGAATTGTTTTCACTCTTCAATCCAAACTGAAGTAAATAAATGATTGGTCAAAACCCCAAATTGGTCCTTTATGTTTCACCCAAGTTCTATATTGGTCCTTTATGTTTCAAAAAGTCTAAATTGGTCCTTTATGTTTGCAAGAAGTTCCAAATTGGTCCTTCCGTCCAATTCCGTCTAGTTTTGCTGTTAAGTGATGACGTGTCATGCTGAGGTGTCACACTCTCTCTCCTACATGTACTGCTTAGCTGATGTGGCCTTAGTTAACCTCAAATTAGGGACTAAAATGAAACAAAATAATTTTTCATGAGACAAAAGTATAATTTCTCCATTTTTTCATCTTCTCCTTCTTCCTTGCTGCTACTGCTCATCCATCCATGGCTTCTTCAATCATCCTCCATCTGCATCCTCTTCAACCTCTCGAAATCTGAAATCTCCCTCAGCTTCTCCACCTCGCGCTTGAGTTGGGCTTCTCTAGCGACTAAAACCCTCTCCACATCGTCAAATTGTTTTGTGCGAATTGCGAATCGCAGCTGGAAAATCAGGTCCGGTATGCGCAAGGTTATCGGAGTAGTGTCGACGTCGTTGACGTCGCTGGAATCGCTCGCCGGCGCCGACAAAGGATCCGTTTTCGGGTTGACGTTCATCTTCGGACGGAGTGAATGAGAGGGAAACAGAGAGACGGATATAAAAACTTGGAAGCCATGGTTGAAGCTCTGGAGAGTTTGAAAGATTGGGTTTTGGAGGGAGCAGAAAGTATTGAAGAAGCCATGGATGGATGCTTCAGAGCAGTAGCAGCAAGGAAGAAGGAGAAGATGGAAAAGTAGAGAAATTACATTTTTGTCTCATGAAAAATTATTTTGTTTCATTTTAGTCCCTAATTTTAGGTTAACTAATGCCACATCAGCTAAGCAGTACATGTAGGAGAGAGAGTGTGACACCTCAGCATGACACGTCATCACTTAACAGCAAAACTAGACGGAATTGGACGGAAGGACCAATTTGGAACTTCTTGCAAAGATAAAGGACCAATTTAGACTTTTTGAAACATAAAAGACCAATATAGAACTTGAGTGAAACATAAAGGACCAATTTGAGGTTTTGACCTAAATGATTTGAGTAAAACTTACCCAACTTAACTTTAAACAAATTCAGACTTACGTACAAGGTTGAATTTTAATTGTTTTTTTTTTTGGTCGAAATTTTAATTGTTCAAATTACTTATTTTAAGAAAAGAGAGAGAGTTTCTCAAAAAAAAAAAAAAGAGAGAGAGAGAGCTGGGCTTCCACAGGTTGATCCATTCAAACTTTTATTTTGGTTTTGACATTATATTTTTCTGGCCCAATATTTTATACAAGTTTAAATGAGTTAATTTTAATAATGCATTGTCCATCTATTTGGATGTTGGGATCGTTTTAACTAGCCCATGACTGTAATGGGCCAACTTGAGTAGGCCTTGGGCTTGTGGAAATTAAGATTCTACATACTTTATTATTTTTTTTATAAAAATTCTACATACTTAATTAAAGTACTTGTTTATTGTCTAACATTAGTTATTTATTTTGATATTTAATATTTTTAAACAAGAATAGTAATATAATATGTTGGTTAACTAGGCTACACACTCTATAAATTGGATACTTAGCTATTTAAATCAGTGTTGTTTGGACTGGATCGAACTAGACGATCCTACCGCTAACCGGATACTGTTGGAGAATTTGACTATTTGAAGAATAGAATAAGAAGAAATGAAGAAGAAAGGAAAGTGATGCACAATATCTTTAAGGCGTGGACAACACTTTCCTTTAGGCTTAATTTGCCCCCACCTATTCCTATTTTATATAGGGTGCTAGTTGGGTAGACCGGTAAATTTCCTCTAGGATACAATGAAGACCCTTGAATATGAATAGCACTTCCAATACTGAAGCCAAGACAACAATAGTATTTACAAAGTGATAGTTTGTCTTTATCTTTGTGTGCACTCAAAGACAAAGACAATGAATTTGATATATTGTGTTATGGAATGATGAGGGGTTTATATAGACCATGAAGTGATGCCTTTGAAAAATCACAACCATTCATTTAAATGAAGAGTTTTGCATTTTCATATAAATAAATAAATAAATAAATAAATTTATGATACAACTCTTCAAATAAATATAAATATACGACTCTTCAATTAATACATCTCTTCAATTTAAAAATGTTCCAACAATCCCCCACCATTTTTAAAATGAACCCAAACTCTTATCACTTCGGAAATCTCATGTTTTTAGTAAAGGTATCTCAAGGATTTGAACCATTACCTAAGTAAGCCATGTTTTCACCCATCCGAAATAATATGGTAGACTATGCTTTGAACCAACTATTCCATATGAACAAGCGTGCATGACTTACGCATGAGATCTCGGACCATTGTATGCCACTTAAATGACACATTTATGACCTTGTGTCCTTATCCTTTTCATGAGAGTTTTCAGAGTCAAGCCCTTAGACTCCTAGAAGCGGCCCTACTTCATTCTCATATAGGTAGACTCTGTCAAGAGCATCACCATGATTAATGCTCCAGCAAATATATGCTAACAGGTCTATTAAGAGCCAAATTTAAAGCTCAACCTTCCCCATTTAATCTCATGGTTACCAAGTACTTTTCAACCTTGGGATGTATAAATGTCAAGTACTTGCAATTACTCTAATAGTGTACTTTCACCATTGAACTTAAGACTTGATATGATGGTCAAATGTGAGTTGGGTTTCCAGTATTGGTAATCAAGGTTTTTAGGGCTTTAAACCCATCCCCTTTGATGTTTTGAACACCATATCCCTTGTCAAACCTTTCGTCAAAGGATTTGCAAGATTTAATTCAGATCTTATATAACTTATGGAGATTGCTCCATTCATAATCAAATCCTTCACCAAGCTATGCCTTAATCCAATATGTCGAGACTTTCCATTATAAACTTGGCTATAAGCTCTTGAAAGAGCAGATTAACTATCACAATGGATAGATATGGGCGCCATTGGCTTGGGCCATATAGGATTCCAAGTAACAAGTTTCTAAGTCACTCCACTTCCTTGCCACATGCAGCCAATGCTATAAACTCAGAGTTAATGGTTGAGTCTGCAATACAAGTCTGTTTCTTAGATCCCCAAGAAACAGCACCCCCACCAAGGGTGTAGACTCATCCACTTGTAGAAGCATGATCCTCTGAGTAGCTTATCCAACTGGCATATGTGTATCCTTGCAAAATTGAAGGATTATCACTATAGGTCAAACTATAGTTAATTGTTCCTTTCAAGTACCTTAGTAGTCTATCCACAGCATGCCAGTGATTTTGACTTGGATTGCTTGTGTAATGAGATTGGGAAAGACCAAGACAGTTATTATCTCTAATAATCTTGATACCTAGTATAACATCTCTTTTTCTCATATCTTTCATATCAAAACTTTCACACAAGAATTTCTTTGTTTTATTTCTCATATTAAATCAAATTTATTATTATTTTTTAATAGAAAAAATATAAACAACTTTTATATTTTTTTAAAAGCCATAATTATTAATATATTTATTAATAATTCAATCATGGGCTATAAGCTCTTGAAAGAGCAGATTAACTATCACAATGGATAGATATGGGTGCCATTGGCTTGGGCCATATAGGATTCCAAGTAACAAGTTTCTAAGTCACTCCACTTCCTTGCCACATGCAGCCAATGCTATAAACTCAGAGTTAATGGTTGAGTCTGCAATACAAGTCTGTTTCTTAGATCCCCAAGAAACAACACCCCCACCAAGGGTGTAGACTCATCCACTTGTAGAAGCATGATCCTCTGAGTAGCTTATCCAACTGGCATATGTGTATCCTTGCAAAATGGAAGGATTACCACTATAGGTCAAACTATAGTTAATTGTTCCTTTCAAATACCTTAGTACTCTATCCACAACATGCCAGTGATTTTGACTTGGATTGCTTGTGTAATGAGATTGGGAAAGATCAAGACAGTTATTATCTCTAATAATCTTGATACCTAGTATAACATCTCTTTTTCTCATATCTTTCATATCAAAACTTTCACACAAGAATTTCTTTGTTTTATTTCTCATATTAAATCAAATTTATTATTTTATTTTTAATAGAAAAAATATAAACAACTTTTATATTTTTTTAAAAGCCATAATTATTAATATATTTATTAATAATTCAATCATGGCATAATCATCTATACCCAACAGTTTGCACAAAAAATTGAGAATGAAACTCCATTCATCAATATATGTATATATATAGATATATATCATGAAACCCAATTTCAAGCAAAGCCATAAATCAAACTGATTTATTATATATATGTACATACCAAACGATCGAAATTGATTTATATATATATATATATATATATATATATATATATATATATATATGAAACAATGGATCTCATAACAAAAAATTGGAAAAATTCAATAACACGTCTATCATTCAGAAAAATTCAATATGTTTCATGATTTGATCACATTGAAAATTTCTGATAAATTTGAAGTTAATCTTTGTAAAATAACCAGCTTCATGATAAATCTTTTATCAATCATCTTATAATTATTAAAACGAGTAACAAGAAATTTCTTACTTGTTGCATCCTCTTGCATGTACCTTTACCATCTTAGAGAATTGCCTCCTTCAAATCTTTACATCTTCACAAAATTTGTAGTCAACTCCTTCAAAGAAGCCATTTGTACTTGCAACAAATTAAGCCTAAAGATTGTTGGAGAATTTGACTCTTTGAAGAATAGAATAAGAAGAAATGAAGAAGAAGAAAGGAAAGTGATGCACAATGTCTTCAAGGCGTGGACAACACTTTCCTTTAGGCTTAATTTGCCCCCACCTATTCCTATTTTATATAGGGTGCTAGTTGGGTAGACCGACAAATTTCCTTTAGGATACAATGAAGACCCTTGAGTATGAATAGTACTTCCAATACTCAAGCCAAGACAACAATAGTATTTACAAAGTGATAGTTTGTCTTTATCTTTGTGTACACTCAAAGACAAAGGCAATGAATTTGATATATTGTGTTATGGAATGATGAGGGGCTTATATAGACCATGAAGTAATGCCTTTGAAAAATCACAACTATTCATTTAAATAAAGAGTCTTGCCTTTTCATATAAATAAATAAATAAATAAATTAATTTATGATACAACTCTTCAAATAAATATAAATACATGACTCTTCAATTAATACATCTCTTCAATTTAAAAATATTCCAACAGATACAAAGGCGAGTCAGTTGGAACAAAATATTATTTTTCTAGTTGGACTGGATTTAACCGGGGTCCAATGGTCAACCGGGTTGGACCGTCCAACTGGTGGTTCAACCGGTCCAATTTTGATTTTAAAAATAATAATAAACTGAAAAATAAAAAATAACATAAAAAAAGAAATTAGAAAAATCTTAAACATTAAAATTAGAAAAGTCTTGAAAATTAAAATTTAAGATGTCATGATTATCAAGAATTTTATGTTTGGTTTGATCAAGTTCTTTCAAATTTTGACAAGTCTTGAAATTAAATTAAAACTTTGAGAAGTCATGTAATTTAAAACTTTAAAATTATGTATGTTGGAACTTAAAATTTGAGTGATGCCATTTTATATATTAAAAATATTTATTATTTATTATTTATTGCGTCATCCGATTCGATCGACGGTTCGATCGATTAAACCGATCAAACCATAAATCGAACACTTATCCGAGTCTTTGTCCGGTTCGGTTCTTACAACATTGATTTACACAGATTCACATCCATAAGATGACGTATTATCTTTTGAAACATTATGATTTTTTTAATGATTAGGGTATCTATCGAAACAGACCTGATGACTAATCCCTTGGATACTGTAATAAGGTTCATTGCTGAGGGCAACTCTCTCAACAAATAACGTTCAATTCCCATCTCTCCGAGAATTGAACCTGAAAAGCAATAGTTATAGAAATGTAGACCGTTTACCATCTGTGCCACACTATATTGGTTGAAACATGCTAAACTTTTTTTTCTTCTAAATTTCTATTTTTTTTTACATAATTCTATATTTTTTGTTGTCTTGATAATCAAGGCATCTATTAACACAAATCTATGACTAATCTCGAATATTAATGGGCCATTTCTAGAAATGACCCTATTTTATCTTTTCTTTAGATAAAATTCAAAAGTATGTTTGGCCAAATGGATTTCTGGTCTCATTAAATTAACTAGCACGGATATAAAAATTTAAAAAGTTGGGGGAAAATTATGGATTTCATATAAGAAGAAAATTGTGAAAGTTAATTTTTTTATAAACAATATATTATGTCATTTGATTTATGATGAACTTAAGAATTGCGATTGGGTAGGAAAGTTATGTAGTTCTTCATTACATATATTTAGAAAGAAATTAGAATTTTTGGTGAAAATTAAGGATTTTATTTTATGCCTCAGAATTTAGAAAAAGATACTATATTGTATGTTTGGACTTTGGAGTTTGAACTTAACATTAACCATTACAAGAATAATATGTAAGAATGATAAAAAAGAATGAACTCAATTAAAGAACGAATATAATGAATAGATGGAATGGATGGAGTTTCAGAAGTAAAAAGTTTGATATACAAATAAATAAAATGTATATTAAATTTTTTTTAATTAAGTTTGGTATGCAGGAGTTTAAAAGTAAAACGTGAGATTAATGTTTAAAGTGTCTTTAATAATAACACAAATTAAAAAATAATAATAATAATAAATCAAGAAACAAAAATGAAAATTCATGCAAAGATCTTCAATTTTTGATTTAAGGTTTAGGATTTGCTTTCGATATAATGAGACAATTTTATGGAAAGTAACCAATCCTATACTCGATGAAATTGATTTTCCAATTTTTGAGGTAATTTTCTCTCTCCATAGAATTATATTTTACAATGTCACTGGCATACCAAACAGTCCATTCTGTAGAATATCTGTCTCCAATTCCATCAGTAAAAAAAAACAAAAACTAAAATACACTCATAATACTTGTTTCCATATTTATTGGATCCTCACTAACTTTTCTTTTATAGTTATTCTGACAATTTTATTCGAGTTAATTAAAGTCTCGAATTTAAAATTTTACTTAAAATGGAGTACATACCACTCTAACTAAATAAACGTTGGTACTGGACTAACATCTTTTTTTGGATATGGAATATTGGCAACATTGAAATTGAGTGATAGTGGAAACAAAGCATATCGGACCAAAAAAACAAATCAACATCTCCATCGCCAACAACATTGACTTACAAATTCCACGTTTTTGAGACCATGATCATTTCATCCTATATTTACATTTATTTATTCAATAAATTATATATATATATATATATATATATATATATATGTGTGGCAAAGTATTTTTTAATCTCTAATAATAGTTGGTTAAACTATTATTAGTCTATGAATTATTTGTAACTTTGTCAATTATTATTTAGTCTCCTTGACGTTACTCGTTAGACAACCGAGTGACACATTGTCGTTAACGACTGACGTGGTTGGACTCCTCTCCTTGCCTCCTCCTCCCGGGCCCGTATTGTCCAAAACTGGGTCGACTACCCCCATCTCCCTCTTCCCAAAGCCGAA
The DNA here is from genome assembly GCA_014851425.1 of Senna tora. Taxonomy (NCBI): domain Eukaryota; kingdom Viridiplantae; phylum Streptophyta; class Magnoliopsida; order Fabales; family Fabaceae; genus Senna; species Senna tora. The sequence goes on from CM026272.1 coordinate 24,977,302, forward strand.
TTTTGTTTAATATGCAGCTATGACGACTGCATCATGTCTTATTTTCATGACAAAATTAGTGGCAACACCCGCATTGTTGTCATTAACGGCGCCACGTTAGCAGTTAATGGCCACATCACTCAGTTATCTAACAGGTCATGTTTATGGGACTAATTAATAATTGGCATAATTATAAATTCAAAGATTAAATAATATTTTTTTTTAAATTTAAAGATTAAATCACAATTTCACCAACATTTTAGAGTCTAAAAAGTAGTTAGCCTGGTATCTATATATATATAGACACACCTGAAAGCTGGAGATATATAATAGTAATACCATATATTTATGTCTTAAGGAAATCTCGCAAAAAAATTGGGATTTATCAATGAAAAAAGTTCCTTCTCTTTTTTTTTTTTTAATCAAACAAACTGTAACTCACTTTTTGTAATGTTATAAAATTATATTTTTGTCCTTACTTTTTTACCCACTTTTATTTCATTCTCACTTTTAATATAAGGGTAAAATGGTCATTTTATCCACTTTTATTCCATTTCATATCACATCATATTGACATAACATTTTCATTCCTCTCTTCCTTTCCCATTCTCATTCCCTCATCTTTTCCACCAAAAGAACGCACTTTAGAGACTATAGGTATTGACGGTGGGAATTCTTTGATTTCATGAAATTTGTGTAACTATAGGTTGCTTGTTTCTTAAACTCAAAGTGATAATTTGGAGAACCCTTGTTCAAAAGTTAGTTATTAATTAGAGAGAATAGTCAAGTTACTTAAATTAAGCATTCTATTTTATCAAATGTGAGACTTTGTACGTATCTCCAATATACTTCTCCTCCAATCCAACTAGTTCTGGCCAGACGTGACTTGTTTTTTTTTTGTTTTTACTATTTGGGCTTCTGCTCTTTTTTAGTCTCAGAGATCTCATATCTTTCTTTTTTATATATTTTTTTAGTTTGTACTTTTTTTAAGCAAAGAGGCCACAAAGATTTCTTTTTAATATCTCTAGAGGGCTTTTCTTATTCAGTTTGACCCAAAAAAAGAGGGTTTTTCTTATTCACATCTTGGACGTTGCATCGCCATAGGCCATAAGACCATTGTGTTATGATAACATGTTAAAATTTAAATAACTTGAGAAATCGTTGTTCCTCTCAAAAGCTAGTTGTGTTAATTAAGAGAGAAAAAAATTAAGTTACTTAAGTACTCCGATCCGTTAAGCATCTCATTTTATTAGATGTGAGACTTTGTATCTCCGGTATTCATATAATTAAGATAATGATTTTTTTATTTGTAAATTTGATTAATTATATATGGTAATCAATTGCATTGACCAATGAGTAGAGAGATTAACATGGATCCACCCTCACCACTACTGAAACATGATATATTATAATATTTATGTGTTGTGTGATCTATCTTTTATATATATATTTAGTTTTTCCCTTTTTCAGTTTGAGCTAGCTAGGTAGCTCAATTAGACTTTCAATAAGTAGGCAATTAATAAATTTTTTTCTTCTTTATTTCAACAACCAACATGATTAGACATGTGGGTTACCTTTAATTTGATGTGAGCAAAGTGATCCCAAACAATAAACACCACCATCATGCCTTGGAGGTTTATATAGTGATTATTATACATTATTACATTATATTGAGCTTGATTAGCGTCTTTCATGAGTGCCCAAGAGTCAAGAAAATTGTGATTAACTTCATTAATTACATAATAATTAACTTAACCAGGTAAATATATGGAATGATAAATATATGAATATATATATATATATATATATATATATAGGAGATCTTGAACTGACTTTTAGAAGGATTCCAAAACTAAAAGATATATTTGAATAAAAAGACTTTCATATATTCTTTTAAGACATTAAAAATGAGTTTGACTAGTTCTTGAAATAAGTTGTTAAATAATAATAATAATAATAATAATAATAATAATATTTTTTATGATCGATAATTATTAATAATAATTTCTTTGACAATATTTTTTTCAATAGTATTATTTTTTGCGGTCGTTGTCCATGAAAGTATTATCGAAAATAATTTTATTAACTGTAGAAAATACTATTATTAACTTTTTTTAATAATTTATTTTAACGGTCAAAATTTAGTTGTTAAAAAAATATTTTAGTCAACAATTAATAGTGACAGTTAGAATATAATTTGTTATTGAAAATACTCATTTTTCTAAAAGTAATTCTTATTACTCTCTCTCTCTCCAATTAATGAACTTTGATTCTATTGTTTTTTTGTAATTAAGCTTCTACATGATCTTTGATCTGGCCAAGACTGGAACTATTAATGCTCGGCTCTTTTATACATTAGCATGTTAAGTTGTCTTTTTTCATTGCTTTCTTCATTTTTTTTATTTAAATTTGATAAATTGTAATTTTTTTCTGAAAAATATTTAAAGTATAAAAGATATAGATATAAAAAAAATTAAGAACTCAACATAAGTCAAGATTTATCATGAATGGATTAGGGATTAATTTTTTAGTCCCTAATAAAGGTAGTCTCTAAATCATTCATGATAGGTCCTTATGTGTGGAATTTTTAATTTTTTAGTGTCTATATCTCTCGTTCTTTAGAAAAATTTACAATTTATTAAATTTAAATAAAAAAAAGTGAAGAAAACAATGAAAAAAGACGGCTTAGCATACTAATGCACAGAAAATTGTAATTTTTACAGCTTTCGTATAATACAATAATAACGACGCAGAGAAGTGTAATTGCACTCTCAGCTTGACAAACTAATTACATGCATAATCAAAATCCAGATATGGTAATGTGGTGATTGAATATAATTATATATGATATTTTTGAAAGTGATTGAATTAATTGGTGATATATATATATAGTAATGTGGGGTGAAATTAAATCCAGATATGGCATTATACCAAAAGAGAAATATGAAGATATTGGACAGAGGAAGGCGAAGCAAGTGGAAGTGGAGGTTGGTATGAAGAATCTCTGGAAGTATAATCAAAATCACCAATAATATTCTATGACAAGACACACAAATTAATTAATTAATTAAAAGGAAATTAACATTAAATCACTCAAATATATCTATACTTCTTCTAATTATAATTTAATTTCTCAACAATCAAATTAAACCCAGAAAACATAAAAGAAGATTCAACATATATATATATATAATTAATTAATTAATTAATTACCAGAATATATGATCACTCCATGTTAATTCATTAAAATCCCAAATTCAAACAATCAACAACAAACCAGCCATCATGAGAATGGCTTAAAAACCCTAAATGTTGGCATAATAATTAAAAACAAAAAACAAAAATCCCAGAAAATACCCTAACTGTGAAAACCAAAAAAATTAAAACAGCAAGCCATAAACAACTTATAATACAGGAAACACCATAATAATTAATCAGTAATTAATTGTTGATGAGGATTGGTCCTCCTCATAAATATATATATCATCAAGCTAATTAATTAACCACTCCCATTATTGGAGGGAGATGAAGAGCACTCACACACAACTTCATTAGTATTATCCACCTCTCTTTTGTGGAAGCTCCGGTGGCAGCCGCACGCCGCGCACGTCAGAGCCGCCGACGTGCCCTCGTTGCCGCTCGCCATGAACTCCCGGCACCCGTCCACCGCGTATCCCCCGACGTTGGCCGCGTGATTCTTCTGGCACTCGCCGTATCTCACACTCCTCATCACTGCCACTTCCTCTCTTCTCACCACCACTTGACGCTTCCTCATCTTATTATTTCTACCAATTACTACAATTCTCTCCGATTTGATCCTCTCCCTACAATCAAACAACATATTAATTAAAATCACAAAATATAGGAAGAGAGTGTGTGTATATATATTGAGAGAAATTAAGAAGGGAAAGAGAGATTAGAGAGAGAGAGAATAGAAGAAATAATTAAGCTTACTTTGTGATATATGGATATATGCGCAGCCCTAACCCTAGATGTGTGTGTGTATTTATAATTAATTAAAAGCTAATCTTAATTAATAACAAATATATATATTAAAGTGGGAACACAACTCATAACCACTTTTTACTGTGCGTACTATTTGATAAACTTTTCTTCACTTGAAAACCCTAGCTAGAAATTAAAGATATAGAATAGGAGGAGGGACATTATTTTTTAAAAACTAGAGTGGTTTAATTAATATAATTTATTGGTAGCTAGCTAGCTCTATCTTCAAATTAATTGCGGCTCCTGAAGCACTTATATATACCCACACCTAACCCATATGTATACAATTAATTAATTAATCTAATAATAATAATAATAAAGAGAATAATTAAAAAGGATAGAAATTAATGAGATGGAGAGTGTGATTAATTGATTAAATTCGTCCTTAGGTTGTTTAGGGAAAAGGGCTTAAAATAGTGATGGGTTTAATTTGGAAACTTTATCTTTTCACCTAGAAATAGTGAAGAGAGTTTAATTAGGAATGAACAGCTAAGAAGGAATTAATCCTAAGACGTACAGTGGCCCCAAAGTTTGATGGTAAAAGGAAGTTTTTGTGGGGTGCACTGATACGATGCCAATAACAATTGTCTATATGGCTACCTCCAACCTAAAAATGTGAACTTGATAGGTGTGCTGTGCCAAACACCATGTACCACCAAATCACCCTCATTCTTTATTTTCTTTCATTTCTTTGCATTTACATCTAAATATATATGTATATATATAGAGAGAGAGGATGATAAAGTAATTTGGTCAAACATTTATCCTCGAAGTTTAATTGCTGTCAATTATAGAAGTTTATAAGTTTTGTCCTTTTTACCAGCACTGTTAGAATAGATAACAGTTGGAACTTATGTAGGGCGACATACACGAATGTGACAAGACAATCGTCTGACCAAGTTCGATCTGCCTTGAGGTGAAAATGAAGCATAAGTATGAGAAAGATGGGCGATAGGTTTTCATAAGATCTAAGAAAGAGTTTTATGAGATGTAAAATGGAGACATAAAAAATGGAGAAAGATAGGGTGTGGCATAGATGAATCCAAGCACAAATCGTTATCTATTTTAATGATATTAGTGAAAATAGTAAGATTGCTCGAAAAATATAAGTTTGGAGGCATAATTGATCACAATTAAACTTTAAAGTATATTTAACCGAAAGCTTGAGAGTACCAAAAGTACATATTTTACCATATATATATATACACACAGGTAGATTACATATTTTTGGAAAAAAGGCTATGTTTGCTTCAATTATTAGCATGGAATTGGAATCCAAATTCCATAAAAAACAAAATTTTCTAGTGTTTGGTTCACTTCCTAAAATTGAGAATTGGATTTCGTGGAATCAGACAATTGCATGGAATCCAATTCTCAATTTCATAAAGTGGGTTTTGTTTGGTTGGACATGGAATTGGATTCTACAAGGAATTGCACAATATTCTAGGGATTATTTAGTTTGGTTGAGTTGTGTGGAATTGGAATTGAATTACGTGGAATTGGTTTTTTAGAATTGGGTGTGTAAATTTTGTGGAATTAGATTGTGGGGTATTTTGGAGGAATTGAGATAAATTTTGTGGAATTGGGTTTATAATATATTTTTGTCCCTACTTTCTTTCTCTCTCTCTTTACTGTTTTTTATTTTTTATAATGAATAAAAAAAGTAATTATATACTAAAAAATATAATTAAAAAAATAATTATTTTATATTTATTAAGGAGTAAATTAGTCTTTTTACCTCACATTTTTTTATAAACTTTCAATTCCATTTTTTCATACCAAACACACTTTTTCAATTCAAATAATTCAATTCTAATTCCATACCAAACAAACTTTTTCAATTCAAATAATTCAATTCCAATTCCAATTCCATAATTTTTTTCAGCCAAACATAACCAAAGGGTCTTATGTTTTCATCCTCTCTCAGTAATTTCAACTTGTCCTGTTTGTTTATCTATTTCTCAAAATTAATTAAGATTTTACAGTGACAAAAGTTGTTTTTTACTATACATCACCTTTCCATTTCATTATTTTATACATTAAACAACGATTAAAATATAAGATGGTTGTTACCAATTTTAAATCGGAGAGGGTAAGAAAGGATTTTATAAAACTTTGATCTAGCCTTTCAAACTTTATCAATTAACTTATAAAATATGATTCTTTCAAAGAATTGCATTGTATCAATGACCAAAATTTTAAAGCATTTGACTCTCAGTAGGCTATGTTTGAAAATAAGATTTAATGATCAAAAAAGAAAATGAGAGTTATTCCTCCTCTTTTCTTTTTATTAAACAAATCCAATTAATTTTTTACAATGTGATGAAATTATATTTTTGTCCTTGTTTTTTACCCACTTTTATTCCATTCACATCACATCACATTGACATGACATTTTCATTCTCTGTAACATTTCTATTTCCATTTTCATTCTCATTCACATTCTCATTCCCCATCTTTTCTTCTAGACAAACACAGATTGCAACACCAACCTACCTTAGCTTGAAGCATTAATTTATATATGTTGCTAATTGTTTTGAGAATTTACATTGTGATGTATATAAGAAGGGACATGGTCAAAATACCCTTTTTTGTTTGAAATTATCATTATTCAGAAGTGCATTTAATTTTATCTAATTTAACTCAAATTAGGTTAGTTAGGATCTTAAAACAGGAGTAAAACTCGTCCAATAAAAATTTTTAATTTTCATATGCAAAACTCGAATTGAACTTTAATTTGTTCAAGGAAAATATAATATCTATGACTCTAATCAACTATCTGTAATTATGGGTCACAGTATCTTTTATATATACCTTTAACAACATTATGCCTGCTACTTCTTCAATATACTTTCTTGTCTAATAAGTTGATTTGGGGAATATATATATTCTTGCTTATTATGAAGATAACATTCTAGTGTTTCTTCAACAACATTTAAAATATCATGGTAGTGGAGTATAAAAAGTCTGTTTGCCCTTATAATTAGCGCATAAAAAAAAAAGTTATTTAGCACCTTTAATTTGTTTCTCTTTTCGGAAAATTTTTTTATACTTCTATCAATATAAGACCCACTATTTGAAATGATAAATAAGGTACTTAATTTACCTTCTTATTTTTGTAATAAAACTGATAAATCTTATAGAATTTAACTTGAAGAGAAGTCTGGACTCCTAAACATAGAGTCAAAGAATAGAGATTGTAGCCTCAGAACCCACCAATAAATTATTATTTTTTATATGGTATGGATAAAGAAGATTACTAATAAATATTTGTAATTATTGTGTGTGTATATATAACTATATATACATATAGATGTTTGGTATGGTGTATCTCAAATAATATGGTATCTTACATACCATGGTATAAAATTATGTCAACTCAGATACCATGTTATCTTTGATACTCATATTTAGTATGGTGTTTCACGACACAATGATATAAGATAAAAGTGTTTGATATAAAATGGTATCTTCTAAGATATCATGTCATTTATTTTTATATCTTCCAAATTTTTATAAATTTAAGTAAATTAACTATTATATTTACTCTATGATTATTTTTAAATTTTCATAATAACTTTAAATTAAAAAAACAATATAATCAACAATAAAATATTTTAAACAATCATATAGTTCAATATAACTAAAAATAACAATGATTTAAATATACAACAAAATGATTTAAATAAGCCCAAAAAAATATGGTGTACTGATAATTTATGTTAAAAATTAAAATATAATATGGGATAAAATTAGTAAAGTAAAAGAAAGTTCCTCCACTTAAGGTGTCATCTCATAGAACACAATATTTTTAGTGTCATGAGATGACACCCTTTTTGGTGTCATGTGATAACACTGTATTATCTTAGGTGACACTGTGTTATCACATGACACCATAACAAACGAGGTCATTCAACAGTGTCATTTATGATAACATATTATCTTGGATGACACCCTCAGGATGACACCATACCAAACACCCCCTTATATCCCTAAACCATAATATAAATGTATTTATAAGTACGGAAGACATATAATTAGGTATTAAAATACTCGTACTCAACAGATACCTTAAAATTTTATTTTGTGGGTATGAGTATGTGCTCGGATACAAAGACAACGGGTCTGAGAACGGTTAAGGAGAGGTACTCTACTCATACCCTAACCACATTAATAATTATTTATATTTTATATAAAAAAGTAATACTTTTAAATTTTTTCTGTTGAAAAAATAAATAATAAAAAAGGAAAATATTAAATATTTTATACATACTAAAATAATTTAATAGTACATTTATATTTATACTTTAATTTTTTTAAAATTTTTTATGATTATAGATGAAAAATTGATGATAAAAGTAAGTTTTATATTATTAAAATAATAATTTATTTTAAAATTTCTACTAGATCCGGATATAGGGATTCAACTATTTGTATGGTCCGAAGATGAGAATTGACTTTAATTTTTTTTTTGGCGAACTACCTTTGGTACCCCATCGTTTAAGTCTTCGTTCAAATAAGCTCATAACATTTGATTGCGATCAATTATGCCCTAAACGTTTAATTTTTTGAAAAATCTTATCATTTTCACTGACACCGTTAAAATATATAATAATTGTGATCTACGTGACGTGACATCGTTAAAGAGTATTGAAACTCAAGAGACTAACCCACCCTGATCAAAAGTTAGCTCGTAAGAAAAAAAAACCAAACTCCTTAAATATTCTATTAAGTATCTAACTCTATCATGTATACGAGAGACTTTGTATATCTCTATACAGAAAAACTTATGCAATATGCTTCTTCATATATTTAACATAAAGATCATATGTGTCTTGGGCTCTTAGCTATAGCTCCACATGTAGGCTATATAAGTAAGACAAAATTTAATTCTTAACGTTTTAACTAGCTCTTGAGTTTGGTGAAGTATTATATGGTACATAGTACGTAATAATAATGATGGAAGATTAGTGAATAAAAGAGACTTCCTATTTTTGCTAAGCATGTGAAAAACAGTCTTCTCCAACAGCTTCTTAGGCTCTCTTGTATGCTCAAATTCATCCAAACTGCCCCCACATTATCATCTCTTTATTCAATCACACTTCTTTAACTTTTAGATATTATTGAAGTTCAAATCAGATTAGTCAGAGTCTAGTATATTTTTTAATATTGGTAATTTCGACCAATATATATTTATATTACATACATTGTGGAGTATGAGTAGATGTTTTCAGTAGGGTAGTACTGAAGTTTATTACATCCCTCCAATCAATTGATCCTTAATCCATTCAAGATGAGTCCTAATTAAAGTGAATTTTTATTAATATTAACATATGGTACTACATAATTAAAAAGATGCACTGAAATTTAATAGTACGATAGTATTGTCCGTGGAGTATAGCCATCAATTCTGAATCTTGATTATATATTACAGTTTGTGGAAACAAATTAATTACTGTTTGAGATAAAATTGACATCGGTTTAATCATTGCATTTGAATTATTTTATCTTTCACTGATCATTTTTTACTCTCTTCCTCATTTAGGGTATGTACCTTCTCTAAAAAAGAGGAGGAAAAAAGTACAGTTGTTGAAACTTTTCTGGGCACAAATATTTTGAACTTCAATGATTCTTTTCATTTTTAATTTGAGCATCTTTAATTTAATTGAGTGATATGTAGCAACCTACAGGATTGAATCTACTGAATGAGACTAGTTTCTCATATTGAATATCAAAGTTTGAATCTCCGCCAATAATTAAAGGTGCCTACTTTGTCTAAATTAAAGTATTCATTGTCGTTAGCAGCAGCGACTAATCCTTTCGTCACAAGTCATTCACTTAAGAGTAAACACAGCTAGCCACAAAAAATATTTCATGCCCAAAAGCGAAATTCGAACTCCCACCACCTGATTAAGGGAGGACTAACTGAAGAACACCCGGGCAGTACTCCTGTGGTTGATGACAATATTCTTTTAATTAAGCAAAAGTTTAGCACTAAATAGAAATGCTTTCTTAGGTTAATGACTGCGCAGCAAACTGTATGACAGGATTTAAAATTTAGAGGCAAAATATTATTTAGTTCTGAATTGTTGGTCAAACTACTATTTAGTTCCCGAATTTATCAAAAATATTATTTAGTCCCCGAAATGTTTAACTAAGTCAACTATTTAGTCTCCGAATTTGACAAAATACTATTTAGTCCCCGAATTTGTAACTATGTCAACTATTTAATTCCCAAACTTGGTAAAAATACTATTTAATCACCGAATTTGCAACTCTGTCAACTCTAACGGGTAACAGTCAGAAGACTAAATAGTATTTTCATAAATTCGAGGACTAAATAATAGTTTGACTAACAATTCAGGAACTAAATAATATTTTACCTCTAAAATCTATATCTCGATGCCCTAATAATTGAGGCTACTAATTACTATAGTGCATGCATAAATTGTATTGCTTTATTTATGCAATGACTAATGGTATTATTCAACTATAGTTTTGTTTTTCTTTTTATTATTATTATTATTATTATTATTATTATTATTATTATTATTATTATTATTTTATACTAAGAGATTCACATGATATACAAATGAGGTAGGCACAATAATATGTGTACCTAAAAAATTTCCACTTATAGCATTTCCTTGGTGATAGCCTTACGATGCATTGGTTGGGCCATAGTTATTATATAGGAGAGGAATTAATTATGGCAATTCTGAAGATATGACTCAGATTATGATTAATAAATTAGTTAATTAAAATGTGGGATATGATTATAGTTATATTTTTTAAAAAACGTAAAAAATAAATTATATACATGGTACGTGTATACGAAGCCTCTAATATATATATATATATATATGGTTGTTGGGTCTTCTGGTTATTGGATTCATAAAATAGCTATATTTTATAATTAAGAAATATAAAAAAAAGTGAAATAGATCATGAGTAAGGTAATTAATAATAGTGGTGACTGGTGAGAGAGGAGTTAGATTATTTATTATTTTAAATATAATAATACTTTTACTTTAAATTTCAAAAATTAAAAAAAAAATTTACTTGTGAAGCTTCTAATATATATATATTAGTTTTTTTTATGGGTATTCAGAGTCAATTCTATTTGAAGTACTATCAGATATTAATTGTGAGTATCATCACTCTCAGTAGACACATTTGAATCTTATTTTTACTATATTATAAAAATGGAAAAAACTTGCTTATGTCCATTTCATCAAATTCCACCAATCATATATTGTATTTACACTCTCTTTCTTCTATGATTGGTCATATAAAAGGTGGTCTTCTATATTCTCTCTCTATTGTGATTGGTCATTTAAACACTTTTTGCCACGTGTCATAATTCTATTGGAGAATTGGATGAAATGGACATAAGGAAATGGACCTAAGTTTTTTCCTATAAAAATTTAATCTATTTCACTCAGACCCAAACTTTATGAATGTGTATTATTTGGATGTAAGTAATTAAAGTTGATGGCCTGTTCTAAACCCAATTAAACTAGACCATGCTTATTAATTAAAGCATCATAATTGGGGTGAGTCCAAAATGTCCCTTATTAGATAGTAACTTTTGGTCCACACTACTTCAATAATTATTTGTAACATTAATTGGTAATTAAGTTTACATTTAATTTTATACAGGCAATTATTATACACATCTTATATATATATATATATATATATATATATATATATATATATACACGGTAGAAGAATAAGCTAGGATATGGTAATATAATAATAAGAAATTTCAACTTAAGAATTAGTCCCTTAATTTGCAAAATTATCTTCAACTTTTAATTTTGTGCTAAATACAGGCTATATATATATATTAACATTTTCATCAGAAATGTTAATAGTATTTGTGTAGGTCAGAAAAGTTGAAAGACACAAAATTTATATTTCAAAGTTCAATGTGGTTTGTCTACTTTTTAAAAAAAAAATTAGGAGAAAAATATTTGCTAATTGGATGTTAGAGTTTTTGAGAGAAATGTTAATTACGAACTTTGAGTATATAAAAAGTAAAAGTTTTTTTGGTACACTTAATATTTGAGTATTCAATTAAATATATTTTTAAAGTTTGATTGCAATTAATTAATGTCCTCAAATTTTTGTTTTTTGAGCAATAATGACCCTTTTCAATAACATCGTTAAAATATATAAAGATTTGGGCTTATGTGACGTGACAGAAATCTAACTAGGTTCATGTAAGGCACATCATGTTTCACTCTTTTGCTTATGTGGCATGAAACGTGGTAAAAAAATCTCATTGGATCATCACACTCGAAGCGTTTTGTGTGATGTAAAATGGACGAAATAATGACATGAAGAATGGTGAAAAATATAACATGGTATATACATGAACTTAATTAGATTTAATTTCCTTACCACGTATCATGTCACATAATTAAACTCAATCGTTATCTATGAAAAAGAAAAGGGTTGCTCGAGAATTGAAAGCTTGCAAAAAATATATAATTGATCACAATCAAATTTTATTTTAGGAGCATATTTGATCAAATATTCAAATATTAAGAGGTACCAAAAATACTTTGTCCATAAAAATAAACTCAATTGTTAGAGTATCAAACAGAATATTCACATGTCAAAAAAATCAAGATATAAATTTAAGGCAATAAGAAAAACCCTTAACGTAAAATTCTCAACTTTCACTTAAAACTATAATATGTTTGGAATAAAAAGATAATGAGAAGGGAAGAGGCCGGGAATAACCAAGCCAAAAAAAAAAAGGGAAGAGGGAATAAAATTAAATTCGAATTGAAATGAAAATAATTCAAATTAGAAAAAAAATAATTTTTTTTCTTGTCTTATCCTCTATTTTTTAATTTCAATCCCAAACAAACCTCAATGTTATTTATATTAAATTCTTACTTTTCTTACATCTAAGTAATTAGATGTAAGAAAAAGAATCTGACTCCAATATAATGTTTGGTTTCTTCGGGCTTGTTTGGGTTAAAAATAATCTAGTTTGCTTAATTAGGGTAGGACAATATCTCATCTAGACCTAGTTGGTGTTTGCCTTTATATAGTGCATTATAGCTATCTGCTAGATTTAGCAGTTTAAAATCTAGATATCTATCTAGGGTAATTAATTAATTAATTAATTAAGAAGATTTCTATTCTTTGATTTCTTTGTCTTATAATTAATTAAAAAGCATATTATAATTGTTTTGGACCCTAAAAGATTTTATTTGTCACAATATAATTTAATTTTTATTGAATCATAAAACTATCAAATTTAATTTATAAAAAATTTTATTTGTTTTAATTTAGTCCGTAAATAAAAATACAAAATTTATTCATTGAAAGATGTTTATATGACAATTTTTTCTATGTAATCAGAACGTAACTAACGAAAATATAAAATGCATGGGCGAAATCACAATATAACTTATCTTTCATGGATTAAATTTGGGATTTTAATGATTGAGGGAATAATTTTGACATTTTCATAAGGAAAAAACTTAGGTCCATTTCCTTATGTCCATTTCATCAAGTTCCTCAATATAAATATGACACGTGGCAAAAAGTGTTTAAATGACCAATCACAGTAGAGAGAGAATATAGAAGACCACCTTTCATATGACCAATCATAGAAGAAAAAGAGTGTAAATACAATATATAATTGGTGGAACTAGAAGAAATGGACATAAAGAAATGGACCTAAGTTTTTTCCTTTTCATAATTTGGAGACAAAATTGAGTTAAATAGAATCTTTCAAGGACCCAAACAATAATTTACTTTTAAACTAACAATTTGTTTGCTAAAAGAGGCAATCTATTCCAATTTAGTTCCTGAAAAATAAAAAAATCAAGTGTAGTCCCTGAAAGATACAACTTATCTTAACTTATTAGTCCTTAAAAGATAAAACCCTCAATTTCAATTCATGAAGTTATAGTCAACGAGAATCTCCATTAACATAACTGACAAAAAGATTATACTTGAATTACTAAATTGAGACAAATTTCATCTTTTAAAAACTAAATTGAGACATTGGAATTTTCAAGAACTAAATTTTCTAATTCAGACAAATTATATTTTTCAAAATGTCAATTTACTCTTTTAATGACTTAATTATTTGGAAAAGATAAGAGATGATTGGTAATACCATGTTCCATGTTGAATCAATATTATCGCCCATCTTATTGTTGAAAAAAAAAACCAAGTTGGCAATACTAGTAGCCAGCAATTAAGATTAGCTCGGAATATTATTTGAGAGGATCAGGGATAAAAGTTCAATGGTACCGTACCACTGAACTTTAGTATATCCTTCTAATCATGTAATGTCATTTGTTAATATTAATAAAAACTCACATTAATTAGGGCCCACCTTGAATGGTTTATGGATCAACTGATTGGAGGGATGTACTGAAGTTCAGTATTACTGTACCACTGAACATCTACTCGAATTTCGAGTAGAGGAAGATAATTAATTATAATTAAAAAGGCATTGAATTAATTAAAAGGGAATTGATTAGGATGGATTTAAGAGTTGATGGAGACTAAAATATGATGGTGTTTTGGAACAATACAGAAAAGATGAAGTGTTTTGCTTCTCAACTACCCAACCCATGTTCTGATTGGCACAGTGAATTAAAGAAGCATCATTATGATTTTTGTGGTCCTTCCTATACATAATAAAAGCATCTTAGGCTTCCTAATTAATCACAAATTCTGCTCTCCTATATAAACCATCACATTGATTAAGACAAATTAAAGATAATTCCATTTTTGTCCCTAACATTTAGCACCTTTCTTAATTCGGCCCCTTATGATTTGCGCACCGTCTCAAATTTGATCCATCACGTTTGCAACTGACCCTAAAATTGACTTAGTTTCAATTCAGCCATTTATGTTTGCAATCGGTACCAATTTTGTACCTCTATTATTTAAGTGTTAAGGGTTTGTTTATTTAGTATAATGTTGGAGGGAACCGGGATGTCATGTCAATATGATGTGATGTGAATGGAATTAAAGTGGGTATAATGGTCATTTTATCCTTATATTAAAATTTGAAATGGAATAAAAGTGGGTAAAAAATAAGGGCACCCCCAAATTGGTCCATTATGTTTCAAAAAGTCCAAATTGGTCCTTTATGTTTGCAAGAAGTTCCAAATTGGTCCTTCCGTCCAAGTCCGTTTATTTTTTAAGTTAAGTGCTGACGTGGCATGCTGACGTGGACGTGTCATGCCACGTCATCGCCACGTCACCATCCAATATCATATGTGATGACGTGGTGCTGACGTGGCATGACACGTCAGCTTAGATGGGCACGTCAACACGCCACGTCAGCACTTAACTTAAAAAATTGACGGATGTGGACGGAAGGACCAATTTGGAACTTCTTGTGCAAACATAAAGGACCAATTTGGACTTTTTGAAACATAAAGGACCAATATGAAACTTCGTGCAAACATAAAGGACCAATTTGGAGTTTTGACCAATATAATTTTATCAGATTGCAAAAAGTAAAATTTGTTTGGTAGGAAGAAATAAGGGATAAAAAAGAAATGTGAAGGACCGAATTGGCTCCGATCACATACGTGAGGAACGAAATTGAAACTAAGAAAATATTAGGGACCAAATTGATACCAATTACAAATGTGACGGATCAAATTGAGACGAATGAACAAACATTAGAAACCAAATTGATAAAAGTGCTAAACGTTATGGACCAAAATAAGATTTTTGTCCATTAATTAAGCATTGAAGATCAAGATGTGCAATAATTAATGCTAATTAAATCATATCAAAATGGGTGGAAATGAATTAATTTGCTGAAGGAATCTCTATTCCATATATATATAAAAACCAATTAAGCAGCTGCTAATTTCTTATCCATGACATCAAAACTTACGTTACTTTGACACTATAAGAAGCACTTGGCAGCTTCCTTCATGTACAAAACTCTTCCCCTCAATGGTGTAAGATGCTTTTTTTTTTTTTAGCCTTCTTGGACCACACTATAATATGGAGATGGAAGCCTAACAATTTATGCAAATTATATTTTAATGACCTTATAACAAAAATTTTCTAATTTCATTGAAGATATTTAGCTAACACACTTTAATTTTTTCTATATATCTAATCTAGTTTGAACTAATTAAAGTCCTATGCCGAGCATAAGAGAGTATTCTCTTCGCAAAGTTCATCATACATACGACTCGAATCCGAGACCTTACTTAAAAGGAATTGAATATCTAACACTACAACCAACACAAGAAAAATGAGTATTTTCAACAACATATATTTTTTTTATTAAAAAAAGGTAGTAAGGGAAGCACTCTCAAGTACTATCGGGCAAGGCGCCAGTGGCATGTTGGGGAGACCAACAAAGGTCCAACCCAAAATATTACTACACAGGCCTAAATCGCAAGCAGTTTTACCCAGTTGCAGCTACTGAACTAGCCCTTGGGTGTTGGGGATCTTCTTGGGGAGAGATGCCCGCCAAAATAGCTAAGATTTTTTATGGCTTCAGGGGGATTCGAACCCTCGCCCATGGGTAAGGCGAGAACTTTTTTTTGGATCCTTGACCATTTGTGCCAACCCACTTTAGCAACAACCTATATTTCAATGGCTACTGTTAGTTACTAAAAAAATTGTAACTTTTTTAACAATTAAATTTTAGCCATAGAATAAGTATATTTTTTTAACTATTAAATTTTCACCTTCGAAATATATTGTTAAAAAAAGTCAATGATAGTATTTTTTACAGTTAGCAATTGTCGAAATTTGTCAATAATATTTTTTTCGACAATATATTTCTCGACGACGGCCATAAAAAAAGTACTGTTGAGAAGTATATTGTAAAAATAATATTATTATCGATAATTATTGATCGTCAAAAATATTAATATCATTATCTTTTTTTCAATAATTTATTTCAACGGTCAAAATTTGATTATTAAAAAATTTATCTTTTTTAATAATTAAATAGCCGTTAAAATATAAATTATTGAAATACTATTTTTTTCTATATAATGCTATCCTATATATATATATATATATATATATATATATATGTGTGTGTGTGTGTATATTATAAACATCCAACAATGTACTCAAATTCATTTAATTTTCTATATCATCTTTATTTAAATTTTATCTTTAATCTTTAATAATCAATGCAATTTCTTCTCCTAATCAAATGTTATGAGTTATATGTAAAGCCTAAATAGAATTACCTAATTAGCTAGATAGATTTGGTTGAAGCTTAGACAAAGCCAAAATTAATGTGCTTTTTTTTTTCAATTGTAAAAGTGGAATTGCATTAAGAAAACATCAAAAGACAGAGTTCATTCAACCAATTAGTCCTATTCTACGTGGGTGACATATCCTAAAAAAGTAAGGAAGGAAACGATCAGGCAAAAATCTTGCACCAAAGTATATTTAAATGAATGTGATTGAGGAGAAGAGACTTATTCATTTTTAATAAAATATTATGAGTTTGATTCTAGGTTTTTGGTATGGAGCAGCTTCAATCTTTCGATCAGTTGTTTCTTCTTTCGAAGTATTTACAAGTAAGCGAAAGGATTAGACATTATACTCAATGGTGAATAACATACAGTTATATATATATGTATATATATATATATATATATATATGCAAAGGAGTGGTAAGCAAGGTTCCGAGTTCGAAACTTTGTGAATACAACTATTTTCGTTGAAAAACTCTCTCGACTTATTGTAAAATATATATATAGGTATATAATATAGAACTTATTCAAAGAAAAATGTTACTCATAACAAAATGATCTGTATACATTTTCATGAACTATCTAATAAATATTATTATAAAAATTAATCATCATAATAATGAATTTCTAAAAATAATTTCTTTAAGAAATTTGTAATTATCTATTGAAAGTGCAATTTGAACCCCAAAAAAAGCCAACTCTATCTATATATTTCTCCACCAGTCTGCAAACCAATTAATACATTTGTAATTTTAAATTTTACAGTAAAAGTTTTGTTTGTTGTGATTAATTGATATACATAATTATTAGAGTTACTAGAGGCTTCGCATGCACGTATCGTGCATGTTATTTATTTTTTTAATTTTTTAAAAAATATATTATAAAATTATGATTATTATATTTTAAATTAATAAAATATTAAATATTAAATTATTTCAAAATTTTAAAATATAAAATAAAATATTTATTATATTTAAAATAATAAATGAAATCCTAGGAAGTTATCACTATTCTTATTTTCTCTTACCCATGATCTTCTCACATCATATTTTTATTTTTTTTTAATTAACTAATTGACTATTTTAGGAGACCGTTGGGAAGACCCCACAGCCATATTAATATAGATATATTTAGTACTTTGAAAAATTTTGAGATTAAATGTGAAAATTTTGAAAAAATAAATCTTGTTTCTCATAACCTAAAATTGTGCGCATATTGTATCTTTTCATTAATTTAATATGACTTTCCTTTTTTAACCCAAAAAA
This sequence comes from Senna tora, assembly GCA_014851425.1. NCBI lineage: Eukaryota > Viridiplantae > Streptophyta > Magnoliopsida > Fabales > Fabaceae > Senna > Senna tora. Next base: position 24,995,789 of record CM026272.1, read on the forward strand.
GCAATTGGAGCGCATAATCTCCCTAGAAAGAAGTTGAATAGAGTTGCATAATTTTTGGTTTTTTTGCAATATATATGCATTCATAACATATTTGCTCTTTTTATTTTTAAAATGCATTCTTTAGTTCTTAAAATTGTTTTTATTCTCTACTTGTTAGTGCCCTACATAACAATAAAATAAATAATAATAATAATAATAATAATAATAATAATAAAGCAAATGTACGTACATGTCTCTATTTTTTTTTACTGATACATGTCTCGGTTATATAAATGTGTAGTGAGTCAAAAATTTAGAAAAAAAAAAAAGTCAAAAGAATATATTAAAATAACGTATTGCTTGATTATTATTTTAAAATATAATATTATATTTTTTAATAAAAAAAATAATTATATTTGTGTTTTATATTTCAATATTTTTTTTAAAGTTGTCAGTATTTTAGTACATATATATTCAAGTCACTAATATATTTTAATGCATATCAAACCATTTTCTGGTGTGTTAATTTTAGGTAAATGCCTTCAGTGAAAAAGTCTTATGAAAAGGGAAAATTTTGTTTTACATAGGGACATCTTCTTAGATAGACGTCCTTAATCTGTTTATTTCTTCTAATTAATTTTTTTTGTCAGATTCTTCTATTTAATTCAAAAGAATAAAAAGGCCGAAAATAAAGTGGGCTTAGTTAATAAAGCTTGGGCTCATTTCCCAAAAGCTTGAAAAGAAATTAAAATCATTATGTCAAGGGGTTATATATATAGTTTAAGCAATTTTTGTTCCAAAAAAGAAATAGTGTAAGATTACACTCTCTCGCCATATTATGGCCCATTCAATTGCGGACAAAAATGCAATTTTCATTCCTTACATTTGCTCTAAGGATCAATTTTTTTTTTAATACATATTTCATCTGGATCAAATTTTTTTTTTATGTGAATTTTTAGCCAAGTCATATTATTCCACTAGTAATTTTAACAACGATAAACTTTGGATAAAATTAAGTAGGATAAAGTATTTTGGTACTTCAAAAGTTTGAATTTTTTGTCAACTATGCTTCTAATGTTCAACTGCGGTGCTCCTCAACGTTTCATTTTTCAAGCAGTGTTACACTTTTTGCCAACATAGTTAAAATAAATAACAATTGAGGCTTATTGGTGTGACATTGATAGAGAAAAACTTGTTTGGTTGTTGAAGGTGCGTCAATTCACCAAGTTTCTGAGCAAAATGATAGAAAAAATGACGCGCCTAATATGATTTTTTGTAAAATTTGAGAAATGAAGGGTTAGATGCAACATTTTTTGCCATTTTTGTACTTTGAAACTTGGTGAATTCACGCTTCTTCAACATAAAAAAATGTTTCTCTCTAATGGTGTTGCTTCACATAAAGCACGACGGTTATCTATCTTAACGGTGTTAATGAAAATGGTAAGATTGTTCGAGTTTCATTGAGGACATAATTACCTCAATTAAACATTAGAAATATATTTGACCGAAAGCTCAAATATTGACGATACCAAAATCCAATTAATTATTTTAAAGGCATCTAGGATAAAAATTTATCCCAATGAAACATATTGGACAGAATCGATCCTAAGCACAAATGAAAGGGGGAATAATCTTTTACTAAATTTTAAAAGTAAGCTATAGTCTTTTCCAGTGTTTTCAAAACCGGACCGGCCGGTCGGACCGAAAAACCGATAAATCGCCTACCAATCCGGTACGAAATAAGCAAAGAACCGGTCAGATATAAAACCGGTCAATAATCGGAAAAATCGGTCAAGAACCGTCCAAACCGGTGGTTTAGACGGTTTGACCGGTTGTTCTTTTTTTTTAAAAAATTGTGTTGTTTATGATTTATATTATAAATATATGTATTTATATGTGGATGACCACATTTTTAACATTGGATTCTTCCTAAACCCTCCATATGATCACTTGTCTCTTTGTATCCTTAGTAACTTCTCCATGAAAGCACAAGCTTAAATATACATTATTGTATTCTTAATGCTACCTTATGGCTAAAGTCCTATAAATTAGAGGCTATTGTAAACAAGTGAATGGATGAATGAATTTGGTGCATCTCTCTTATGTTCTTCTTGTTTCTCTAAGCTCTTTCTCTTATGTTCTTGTTGCTCCTAAATTTTTGTTTTAGAACATTGTTTTACAACACATTATCAGCACGAAGCTCTAGAATTTTGTGTCGAAAGGAGCTCAAACTTGTTTTCATCATATCATGGTAAGCAAGAATATATTTATTTTTCTCATAATGTAAGTTTTATCAAATTTCATAATGTTTATATTTGTTGCACTTGATATGTCAAGAAAAATTATTTATCATGAGAATTTTTTTTTTGTTTCATAATTTATTTGAGTGCAATATTGAATCTTTGAAATACTATAGAAGAACAAATTCATGTATCCCTGAAGGACGCGCAAAATGCAATGATTTTTATTCGTTATTCATTTGCATGAAGAGCTAGATATGAAAATAAGAACCAGTAGTTCTTTGGAACAAATTGAAAGAAAGATATATATGAGTTCCAAAATGATCAATGATTCATCTTAAAGCTCTTTCTAATTGGATGCACTTACATCTACAATATATTTTGTAAGTGAATATATGTCATCCTTGTTTGAAATTAGCTCTATAATTAAGTTATAAGGAACGGAAATTATTAATGAAGATATGTTTAGAAAAAATATATTCTACTTTTCATGCTTCGAATGTGCTCCTGCAGTAGCAATATTGAGAGCATAGATTAATTTATCAAATATTACGGGCTAGTTCCTTGTTTGCTTGTGGAAGAGCAAAATAATGAGATTTGAGCTTTTGATGAAGAATAATTAAAAACCATGTCCAGTTGGATCAATTTCATTCCCTGAATTGAATGTGGTTTTTTCTCGAGGTCATGGATGAGGTCGTGGTCCAAAATGAGACCATGAAAGAAAACATATTTTGGAATATTGAAAATAATTTTTCATCAAATTATGAAAATAAAAGTGCTACACTGAAGCACAAGAACGAGACCAAAAATGAGGATAAACTATTTGAAAGAAAAAAAAAACCTAAAAGAAATGATAAAATCATTTGCTACAAATATAGCATATGTTATTGGTCTTACATTTTGTTATACTTTATTATGCTTCACTAAACAAAGGAAACTGAATTAAAAGCAAAATTTTTTGAGTTTGTAAATCCTACTATTTCTTATGGATCACAAATGAAAATTGATTGTGATGTGTCTAATTTTATTTAATTTTTGAAGACTTATTCTTTAATTAGTGACAAAAAATGACTACATTTTAAAATTTTATGAATCACATATATTTCATTTGAATTTTAAGTATAACTTGCTCTCTTAGTGTATTATAATTATTTTAATTTTGCTTTGAGATAAACAATTATATTCAACGTTATAGAGGATTACATATGTCTTGTGGATAGCAGCACAACTCATACAATTTATCTTGACAAAATTAACATTAGCTGAAATTAATGTTAATAAGATATCTAGTTTTGCAAATGTTATATAAGACTCTGGAAGAGCTCACATTTCATTGCCAAATAGATAAATTTTAATATTGGTGATACATTATATATTTCTTGTAGATCCAGAAGAAATCTACCAAATTTCAAAGAAATATATCCACCGTAATGGTTATCACATTGAGACAAAAATAAGTGAGATACAGAATATCCATAAATTATTTCTACTATATCAAGCCTGAAGCTTATATTAGAGAAAATCTTTACTTTTCTTTAAGTTTATATCTAATAAATTTAAAATTTGACGAATCAAATTTTATACACTGAAAGTGGTTAGACCCTAAGATTTTTATACTTTGGCATGATCAACTTGGTCATCCAAACTCACTTTTCATGCGACGTATTATACAAATTACATACGGACATTTGTTGAAGGACCGGAAGATCCTATTAGTAATTGATTTCTTTTGTGAATTTTGTGTAATGTGAATTAATTATTAAATAATCATTTTCTATGTTACACATCAAGTCTCCTTATTTTCTACAATATATTCAAGAAAATGTCTATAGTTATATTCATTTATCATGTGACTCATTTCAATATTTTTTTCATTTTAATTGATGCATCTAATCGACAGTCATAAATTTATTGACTTTTAACTTGTAATATAGCTTTTCTAAGTTACTTGCTCAAATGATACAATTAAGGGAATACTTTCTTGTTTAGATAAAAACATTTTATGACTATTACATGCTAATAGGAATTATAGTTGAACTATTAGTAGCTGATGGACATAAAAAATGGTTTAGTTGAACCATTTATTAAATGGTTAGAGCTTATTGCTAAACCTATGCTTATGAAGTCAAAGTTTCTAAAATTTACTTGGGAAATATGCTATAATACATGCTGCATCTTTGATCCGTATTTAAAATTGTTGGTTGTATTTTATATGTTCCTCTTGAAATTTATGTTGGTTTTTATTCGTGATCTATTATTAGATATATTGAACTTTTAACTTATGAATAGAGGAAGAAAAATATAATTAGTTGAAATACATCAACATTATCATACCATAATACTCGTACAAATTAATGTGAACTTGAAGTTCAAAGAATAATTTATTTGCAAATTGTTGCAAACGAATTACCAGATAATTTCATAAATACTTAGTGGGTCATTAAATCGCATGTATCAGCTGCAAATATTTTAGCACGATTAGATGTCCCTGGCGGACAATCTGCTAGTACAGCAGCTAATGAATCTGAAATACGCCAGAAGCGTGATAGACCAATTAGTGCAAAAGATATCATTCCTAGAAGGAGAAAAAGTAAAGAAGATGCTCTCAAGGATATTCAGAATATTTTAAATATGAATCAACGACCTCACATTTCTGAAAAGTAACTCCTGAAGTAGTTTCATCCCCAGAAGTGGATCCGGTACCGGAAAATCATGAGATCTCATTGAATTATAGAGAAATGTGAGAAATAAATGAAATTGTTGTTGATTATATTTTCAATTGCAATTGCATCGGAAATTATTAATGATGAGGGACCTGATCCCAAAACTACAAAATGATATCGATATCGAAATGATTGGCCAAAATAGAAAAAGGCAATATAAGAAAAATTAGACTCGTTATTAAAACGAGAATTTCTGGATCAATTACCTAAACACCTGAAGATGTTAAACCTGTATGGTATGAATGGGTATTTGTTCGTAAACGAAATGAGAAAAATACAAATTGTGCACGAGTTTTGGCACAAAGTTTCTCACAAAGGCTTGTCGTAGATCATTATGATACTTATTATCTAATTATGGATACAATTGTACCATTTTTAATTGATATGGTAGCCTTTGAAAAACTTGATGTATGTTTTATGGAAGTAGTAGTTATATAAGTCATTATAATCCTTGAAGGATTTAAGATGCCTCAAGCATATAAATCAAAATCTTGAGATATATATTCCATCAAATTACAAATATCCTTATATGGATTGAAACAATCTAGACGAATGTAGTATAATCGTCTCAGTGAGTATTTATTAAAAGGTTATAAAAATGATCATATTTGTCCTTATATTTATAAAGAAGGCAAACTCTGAATTTTTCATTGTTGCAGTTTATGTTAAGGACATAAATATTGTAGGAACTCCAGAAGAGATTTTAAAACGTGCATAGTACTTGAGAAATGGATTTGGAATGAAAAATCTTTGGATTCAAGATTTTGTTTGGGATTTAAGTTCCCCTATGATCATTCGTCCACTTGATATAAATACATACCATTTTCATCCATGAGAAGATGATAAACATACTTTATTGGTCCTGAAGCACCATACCTTAGTACAATAAGGACACTTTGTACTAAACTAGGCATAGCCATTGCAGTAAATTTGTTAGCAAAGTTTAAATATTTTCAAAGAATATCTTATCCCAGTTTACTCTTCTCAAAGGAAGGAAAACCATAATTAATTGGATATGTTAAGGTTGAATATTTTTGTGATCCTCGCAAAGCTCGGTCTCAAAATGTTACATCTTTACATATGGAGGAACTTTCATGACAGTAAGTGAAGCAAATCGTTACAGCCACATAATCAAATTACTCAGAGATATTGGTTATTCATGAAGCAACCTATATGCGTATTTGGTTGAGAACCATGATTCCTCATATTAAAGAAAGATATCGGTTGCCTGCAACCAATAATATTGTATGAGGAAAATGCAACATGCATCATAAGATATTGATAGGCTACAAAAGGAATGTGATATTGGTATTCACAAAATTCAATTTAGCAATAATGTAGCTGACCTTTAATTAAAGTATTTCACCTCAAGTTCTTAAGGAGCATGGATACAACACTGAAATATGAAGTCCTGAAGACTTTCATGACACAATATAAACTTGAGGGGAAGAAAAATAACTATGAATATTGTACTCTTTTTCCTTCGCTAAGCTTTTGTCCCATTGGGTTTTTCTTAGCAAGGTTTTAACGAGGCATATTCATACGAAGTCCTGAAGACTTTCATTATAAAATATAAACTTGAGGGGAAGCAAATTATTTATGAATCATGTACTCTTTTTCCTTCGCTAAGTTTTTTTGTCCCACTGGGTTTTCCTTAGCAAGGTTTTAACGAGGCATATTCATACGAAGTCCTGAAGACTTATATTATACAATATAAAATCAGGGGAAGAAAATTAATTATGAATTATGTACTCTTTTTCCTTCACTAAGATTTTATCCCACTGGGTTTTTCTTAGCAAGGTTTTAATGAGGCATGTTCACAATGAGTGGTCATCCAAGGGGAAGTATTATAAATATATGTATTTATATGTGGATGACCACATTTTTAACATTGGATTCTTCCTAAACCCTCCATATGATCACTTGTCTCTTTGTATCCTTAGTAACTTCTCCATGAAAGCACCATTAAGAGAATTGTGTAACCTTCCAATTAGTGTGCTTAAATATACATTATTGTATTCTTAATGCTACCTTATGGCTAAAGTCCTATAAATTAGAGGCTATTGTAAACAAGTGAATGGATGAATGAATTTGGTGCATCTCTCTTATGTTCTTCTTGTTTCTCTAAGCTCTTTCTCTTATGTTCTTGTTGCTCCTAAATTTTTGTTTTAGAACATTGTTTTACAACAATTTAGTATTTATTGAGAATTTGTTGTGACTTGTAGTTGTAAGGATTGTTCTATTTCAGTATTTATTGTTTGGTTTGTGATAAGACTTGAGACTTAAATATGTTGATCCTTGAACTTATTTGAAGAGTTTAATATGATATTGTGGTGATTTGCAACTTGTTCTATTTCTTATCATGTTTAGATCGAGATGGAGACATATAATTATGAAGTACATAATTTTTTTATGATATATTTTAGTATATTTAATTAAAAATATATATTTTAAATGCCACCGATTCGACCATAGTTAGACCATTGAACCGTGAACCAGTGCCTCGATCGGTTCAATGACCGGTCCGATTTTAAAAACATTGGTCTTTTCTTCTCGCCAAAACGAAAAAAATAATAATAATTTTTTTTTATAACAAAACTAATCAAGCGATTGTATAAACCATATATATTTGTCAATTATTTTAGAAAATATTGTGGCAAAAATGTAAAAATTACACTTAATTTTTGTTTCTTTTTTAAAGACTAAAATTGAAGAAATTTTAGCAGATTCTTACTTCTTAGTGGTTGTCGCCGGGCCATATAATCCTGTGTGGCCCATATATGTGGGCCTTATTAATAAGGATAGACGGGCTTTCCCTTATGGGCCTGACCCATTTTGTACGTGTTTTTTTTTAATGATACAGAGTAACTAACAACGACATGACTGAAAAACTTTGGGCCAAGTAAGACCAAAAAGAGAAGAAAAATGCTTTACAAAATTCCAATGTGATTCCTCTGGTTTTAGAGTATCGTGTCCATCTATATTATAAAACAATTCACACTTTTTTTTTTCTGTGTTATCATTAATCCAAAACATATTATCAATTTTAACAATTTTGGTTACTTAGCTAAAATAAATTGTTAAATTTAACGTTCAATTTTGGATAGAAATATAATAGAGAGCAAAAGAGACAAAGTTATGGATTATTTGCAAAAATAGGATAATATATATATAACACGTGAAATTAATTAATTTTTTTTTTTTGTGATAAAATAATTGTTAATGGGGAGGGCACATTGTGATTGATGGCTAGACATGTGTAATGGGAGGGCAATATAAGTGCTTTAAAGGAGATAATTATAAAGAGATTGACCCACCTTATAATTATGAGTTATTTTTGGGTCAAATAATTATGAGTTAAGCAAAATTGAAATTGAATGAAAGGATGGGAAGCTAGCCAAGTTATGGGCCTCCTATATATGGCTATACCACCCTCACATGTTTCCTATTCAATCTATATATATACTATTGCATGTGAATTCCAACACTACCCATTATGGTTTTCTTTATTAGGTTAGACAAATTCCTTCTTTCTTCTCTCTTTTCACATGCCCACCATATATATATATCCATTCCTCATTAATTATCTATTTCATTTTCAAAATCTCATGCTCCATACCTCTATATAAATTAATATATACATTTTATTAATTAATTGTGAATATGTGATTATAAGAGGCAAAATATTATTTAGTCCCTGAATTGTTGGTCAAATTACTATTTAGTCCCCGAATTTATCAAAAATATTATTTAGTCCCCGAAATATTTAACTATGTCAATTATTTAGTCCCCGAATTTGTAACTTTGTCAACTATTTAATCCCCAAACTTGACAAAAATACTATTTAATCACCGAATTTGCAACTCTGTCAACTATAACGGGTAACAGTCAGGAAACTAAATAGTTGACAGAGTTGCAAATTCGATGATTGAATAGTATTTTTGTCAAATTCGGGGACTAAATAGTTGACATATATAGTTAAACATTTCGGGGACTAAATAGTATTTTTGATAAATTCGGGGACTAAATAATAGTTTGACTAACAATTCAGGAACTAAATAGTATTTTGCCTCGTGATCATAATCATTAGCCTTAACTAACCAACTCAAGTCAAATACTAATCAATGGTACTATTTTTTTGAAACAAATTCATAATTAAAGGAAAAGGAAAATTTAATTAACCAAGAAATTAATAAATAAATAATTAATTAATCCCTAGGTAGAGGGGTGAAAAAAGGCCATGAACTAGCTAGGTATAGAAGGTGATGCACAAGAATATTAAGGATGGAGATTGTTAGAGATAAGAGTTTGGGTTTGAAATTATGATGATGATGATGATAATATGGACCACCACATTGTTCGCAAGTGCCTAATCTCTTTATATATGCTGTAAAATAATTGTGTGGTCCATTATAATATTATTGACCTTCTCCAATAGAAACTAGTCCTTTTCTATTTAATTTGTTGCTTTGCTTACTTTTCGATCTTGTGTTTTTTGTTCCCCCCCTTTAAAACTCTTGGACAAAATTAATTAAAGCCATTCATATATACATACAATATATATCACCCCCAATCCACCAAATGCCAGGTAATTTCTAGATTATTATTGTTATTTACTTCAAAAGTTAGCTTCTATAATGATATTTATGATATTTCGTAAATCGACAGATAGTTGAAATAGGGGAGAACTACCATAGATGGAGATGTTGAGAGGAAAGATTCGAGCAGGATGGTTAAACCAGTGCCTATGTACTTACTCACAAGGGATATCAGAGTTCATGTAGTTCGCTTGGATGGTAGGATTCTCAAGTAAAAATAATTGTATGTGGAGGGGGATTCAACTTCCATTTGCGCACAGAAGAAGCAGAGGACAAACAAAGCCTTGCTTCATGGTGGTACTATCATCTTTTTTTTTGTGCTCAATGGAATAAAGAGGGTCTAAACTCTAAAGCCAAGCCAAGACAAAAGTTTCAAAAACAAATATAAAATATATAACTGCACATATATATATATATATACACACTAACTTTCCTTACTTATTGGAGTTTTGTTTGACAATGACTTCATCCTAATATTTACACACACACAGACTCACACATGAGGTTAAGAGAATCCAAGCCACTATAGTGCAGTATCCTCTTGATAAGACCCTAAAAATGACACAAAGTAGCATACTAATTGCTGAAGGACGCCATGTAATGTAATGTAAGAATCCAATGAAAATACCCTACACATCACATAGTCTAGCCCTACCCTATATATATATAGCCTACCCTACTAACTATACTACAATGTGAGTCGTTTTATATTTAGACCACAAGGATATATATATATATATATACTAATTAATATTTTAAAGAATATGACCTAAATTAGACGTTCTTTCCTTCAAACTATGCAGACTTTAGGCTAGTTTGGAAACAAAAAAAACATGATGGAAAAAGGCAAGGATTTTCCTTCGTACACACTTTCTATTAAAAAAATCTCAATTTTTGTAATGTGATGAAATTATGTTTTTGTCTTTATTTTTTTATCTACTTTTAATGTAAGGGTAAAATGAACATTTTACCCACTTTAATTTTATTCATATATATCACATTAACATGACATTCTCATTCCCTCCTCTTTTCCTGTTTCCAAAGGTAGCCTTAATCTCTCTTTTAAGATACAATGCGTTTGTTTAGTGTGAACGTTGCCAAAATTTGAAGAAGCATGCATTATAACTAATTTTTGAGGAAGTTAAATAAGCACATGGAGCATGTTGTAATGGAAACCACAATTATGGCATAGCCACATTTTCAGAGTCATAGTCTCCACTATACGAGATTACTGCAATTACAGGAAAATTAGGTTTACAGCTATATATATATATATGTATGTATAACATGTTTGGTTTCTGTGTGTTTTGCAGTATTTTCAAACATGGCTTCCCCTTTTTTCGTTTTGGAATTAAGAAACCAATGAGAGATGCAATGTTTTTTTTCACACTTAATTGCATTTAGTTGTTGTAGTTAGGTTCGTTTCTCTGTGTCTCTCTGTCTGTCTCAATACGTTCAAATTTCTGTTCCAATTTTCTTTTTCTTTTTTTGGGTCAATGAAATTTCTGTTAGTTTAGTAGTTTTATGCTGCAGTACATGCAATGTAATCTCACACATTCCAATAAATTTTATATCATATTTTTTATATCCCAAACATATTACTCATCATATTTTTTACACAATTTTTTCTATAGTACAAATAGAAATAAGGATGAACCTAATAATGTCAAAATGGGTTAATTAGATTGGTCCAAGCCATCACAAACAATGGGTCAGGCTAATCAGCTTGTTTAATAAACCTGACTAAACCAACTTATTGGCCTTTTTTTTTTACTTTTCTTTTGATATTTTAAATTTTTTGATAAAACACACGACAAAAGGGATAAAAGTTAAGTACTACAGTATTATTAAATTTCAGTGCATCTCTCCAATCATGTGGTATCATTTCTTAATATTAATAAAAAATTACATTAGTTAGAACCCATTTTGAATGGATTAGGGACCAACTAATTGGAAGGATGCATTGAAGTTCAATACTACCGTACTACTGAACATTTACTCGTAAAAAGGTTTCTTTAAAGAAAACAATCATAAGATAACTAACTAAGCTTATACCATTGTTGTAAGAATCGGATAGGACGATTCAACCGTGAACCAAGCGTTAAAACAAGTTGGTTGAACCTAAAAAACCGAATTAGCGATTGAACCCGATTTAACTAGGGTTCAACCGTCGAACCGTTCGATCAAACCTTCTTTTTTTTTGCATTTTTTATGAACATTTTTTTTTTAAATTTGAGAAGTCATGTAATCTTATTTGCTTTTAGACTTGGAACTTTAAAAGTTTGATTTTTGAATCTAAAATTTTAAAATTATGTGGGTCGAAACTTGAGTGTTGTCATTTTATATATTAAAAATATTTATTATTTATTGTGTCATCCGATTCAACCGGTTAAACTGATCAGACTGTGAACCGAACACTTATCCGAATTTTTGTCTGATTCAGTTCTAACAACATTGGCTCATACATTTTTTTTTTAAAAAAAAAACCCTTATAATAAAAATATAAAAATTGCACGTAGCCAGCTAGTATTATTTTTGTCCGTAATATTATTTATGTACACCAACATTAATACCCTTCACTTTGCCAAACAAGTAAGGACACTAAATTTACGACTAAATTATAGCGTAATTAAAATTAAAATCTTTATAAGTTAAATACTCAACATAATTTGACCAAGTTTTTATATAGTTTACTACCTACGTATAAAAAAAAATAAGGATGTGTTCATTACATGAAAATAGGATCATGGAAATAGCAATGGAATTGAAAAAGTAAGTGAGTCCCACTTACTTTTTTATTTTTTTATTTTCATCAACTTTAAAAAAAATACAAAATATCTATTATACCCATTTGATTTAACATGATTTGACACAATTATAATATTTTTTTTATTATTTTAATATAAAAGGTAAAATGGTCATTTTAATACATTCTCATTCTATTTCTATTACCAAACTTTTACTACTAAATACATCAAATACATTCCGTTTCCGTTTTCATATCCATTTCTATTTCTATCTAATCAAGTGCCCTAAGTTAAAAAGTTAAAAGTTTTATAATGTGATGCAGCATTAATTTGCTTTTCTGCCATTACTTTCAACTCCAAAGTAAAAACATTTTCCCCATCATATGTCAAAGCATATTTAAAGTTACTGAGAGTTACTGAGATGGTAATTATTTAGAGTTATTGAGAGTTAAAGCTTATTAGTTACGTTGTTAATAATTGGATTTATTTAATACTTATGCATTTTTAATTTATTTTTAAAATAATATTTTAACATAAATTTCAATATAAATTTAACGAACTCACAAAATCATCACTCTATAATATTATGAGGCCAAAAATATTGATGGTGAATATTAATATGCATGCCCAAAATGGCGTTGAAATTTGAAACAAACAAATTGAGGCCGTAAAAAGTAAAAACCAAAAAGCAAGTGATTCAAAAGGCACAAGCTAGGAATATGACATGGTTAAAAAGTTACAATAAACACGAGGCAAAACAAATTTTTTTGTTCATCTATCTAATCAACCATTTTAAAGAGTCACATCATAACATATTTTCACTCTATTCCCATTCACTTAGAAGTATATATATATATATAGGGGACACACACAAAACATATATAATGCTAACATCAACTTTATTGACAACCCCTTCTTCCCCCTTAGCTCATATATTAAGCAACTATGCATTATTAAGATAACTACCTTGCACCCTATATAAACTCTCCTATATACTCTTCTAAATCTAAAAGAACAAATTAATTCTTCACCACATAATAAATTAAGATTATTTGGATGTTTAGAGAGAGAGAGAGCGGGAGACGATCGTATACAATAAGTCGAACGGAGACAACTCTCATTGAAAGAAGTATGGGCCGTCTGTTGTTGGTCTGTCGTTCTATACCGTAACATTAATTATGGTTATAACTATGACTGATGTTATAATACAAAACGACAATATGACTTGAAATTCGTACTTTTAATATAACAGTGTCAACGGTTGAATTAATAATATGGCACAAATTCAACTATACCACATATTTTACGGAGCAATTATATAAAGTTGTTGTATATCATTTATATATTAACTAATAATTTTTTTTATTAAAAGGTATGTGATAAATAAAATGGATATAATTAATCAATGTATAAATAAAGTGACAGTACAATATATATTTATATTTTTTGAGAAAATGACCATATTATTGGAGTTCCCATAGTGAGGTACTATTGTATTTAGTGGGAATTTGACAAAATGCCTCATGGGTATCATTTGAATTATTTCCAATATTATCCCTATTTTTAAGGTCAATTAAGGACTAAGGGAATAAGGACCATCCCCTCCATGCCTAGCTGGTTAAGGGACACCAATACAAGATTACTGACCTCATCATCAATGACCATAGGTCATAACAAACCCGTGGTGTGGACCCAAATATATATTAACTTAATTATTATAAAATTCAATAAACTATAGTTAATATTTATATAAAAATAAATATATATTATTAATCAATGCATGTAATTAAAATTTGTCCATGAGTTAGTTTCAAAAGAAACAAATGGCACCCATAACTTGGTGGTGGCGGACAAGTCACACAGTCCTTGGTACTATACTACCCTCTCTTCCCTTGTCATTATTATCCTTCTTCAAATATAATAATATTAATTTCCATTTCATTGATAATTGCACACTGATCTACATTTCCCTTAAAAGGAAACTCTCGTTCCAATTATAGTTTTAGAATTGAAATATTGGGATTAGGATTAAGATTTAATTAGGATGAGGATTCTCCGAAGCTACGAGACAAATCAAGAAGCCTCATATTCTCATCTCAAAAGCTAGAAGCAAAGGAATGATACAGTGCAGCGAGGAATTAAGAACGCATGCATGGGTGATTTGAAGGAATAATTAAAAAAGTCATTACAAGGTTTCTTTCGGAATCATAAACCGCAATCTTGTTTAAACTAGCAGAAATCTTATAATGACGGTAGAATTCTCTCAGCAACAATTTTTTTATGCACAAATCTTAAACTCGAAATCTTACTTAAGAAGAATAGAGTACCTACCATCTTAACTTATCAACTTTCCCATGCATTAATCAATTAATTAATTAGCTCTAATTTCTAAACCCATATCCAATCTCTAACTTCTAAAGGCATATCCAATCTTAAGAAAATCGTCTCTACTAATAAATTATGTTGTAGCCGAAAGATTAATCATATTTTTTATAGTAAATGCTCCAATCATAGATTAAAAAATATATATATAAAGGTTACTACTTCAATTAAATAGCATCATAATTCATGATTCATCATAATCTCGCGCCTTAATCCTTGTAAATTCTGCCACCCTACACTTTCTGCCTCTTCCTCTCGGACACAACGCATGAAAAAAAATCATATTCTCTCTGACCACATAAAGAGAAAAAAAGTGCACCACAGAATATAATAACCCAATCCCAAAACGAAAGCCGAAGAGATTAAGAAGAAATAAATAACATTACATGCACATTTACAAAATTTGGGGTTGGGGTTGGAGGATTAATGCTTAATTAACAACCTCATCATCAGCATCAGCATCATCATCGTCATCAGCTCATTGATATATGAAAGCTAAATCAAATTAAGGATCGAATAAGGAAAAATTTAAGAAACCACTAATTAATTAATTAAACTAGTACCAGTCTTAATTACTCTACCATATTATTTTTTTTTTTTCTCTTTTAATTTCTCCCATCCTCCTCCAGAAGCTTCACGAGGACGAGGAGGATCCGTTAGTAGCCACGACGACGTCGTTCACTCCTTCTCCACCCACGAGGACGACGTCGTTTCCGTAAACGACGTCGTCGTCCCGATGATGATGATGATGATGATGGTGGTTGGGATCCTGTGCGGCGTCGTTACCCTCGTGCTCGTTGCTCCTGCCGTCATTACTCGCATCTCTCTTCCCGAAGGTGTTCTTATTGTTGTGCATCCAGACCTTGAGGACTCCTCGATCCACCCCGACCTCATTGCAGAATTCCTGCACCAAATCGTCGTCCCTTTTCTGCATCTTCCACCCCACTTTCTCCGCGAATTGGAGCATCTTCTCCTTCTGATCCTGCGTGAACTTGGTGCGGAACCGCTTCCGCGCGTTCAGGGAGGGGATCGCCGGCGCCGCGGCGTTCTCCGGCGCGGCGGAGAGCCCCGCGCCGGAGAGGGCGAGGAGCATGTGCGGCGCGGAGGGGTAGTAGGACGAGGAGATCGGGGGCGGGGAGGCCGAATTGGGGCTTCGATTGGAGAAGGGCGGGGGCGGGGGAGGGTGGTGCCGATGGTGGGGTTGGTACTCGATGACGTGGGTGGTGGAGATCGGCGGCTCCTCCGGCTCGCGGCGGTGGAAATTGCGGTGGCAGCCGCACGCGGCGCACTTGATGGAGCTGGGGTCGGCGGCGGTGGCGTTGGGGGAAGGCATGAACTCGCCGCAACCGTCCAGCGCGTGGCCTCCGATGCTGGCGGCGTGGTTCTTCAGGCATTCCTTGTAGGTGACGGCGACGGGCTGGCCGGAGAGGCTGTTGTTGTTGTGGTGGTGATGGTGGTGGTGGTGGAGTGGGTGGTGGCGCTTGAGGACGCCGTTGGAGATGGACAAGGGCTTGGCGGCGGTTTGGATCCGCGTCGGCGTTTCACTGTCATGGTCTGGGGATTTGGTACTACTAGGAGTAGTATTAGTGGCGGGGATTGTAGGGGTTAAGTCCATGGCTCTAACATCTAGGGTCACAACCATAAATCCTCACTGCTTTTAAGGGGTTGTTAGGTTTACTTCTTTTTTCAGATTACAAGTATCAAACTCCATAAAAGTGCTGGCTATACCGCAGCTATTTTCAATTTCTTCTCAGACGGAATTGGGGGTTGAAAAGACGAATGAATGAATGAAAGAATGGTTACTTTTGGGGAGGGTAAAGAAAAAGAAGAGGAAGAGGAAGAAGAGGAAGATGGGGTTGTGTGTGTGTGTGTGTGCGCGCGCGGAGGCGTTTCTGAAATGGTGAAGCGAGTTAGAGTGATAATAAAAATCTGGGTTATGTGGTTGTGCTTCTTAACCACTAGTTTTTTTAACCCTGGTTCTAATCTATGGTTAAGGTGTTGACCCCACATGGGGTTAGATGCGAGTAATAAATATGCATACCCTCCTTTGGAAAAGAGAAGTTATTATTATTATTTGTACTAAGTATAAGATGAAAATTAAATTAAAGAAGCAATAAAATGAAATGGGTTGCGATTCGCTACTTGCTTCGTTTCGTTTCATAGCAGTTGGAAAGTGGCAGCAACTTCTGAATCATTCACTGTAACCCAACTTAATTTGTCAAGTTGGCAGTGAAGGACGGGATGGCACAGCTTTCGCAGTAAATCATTGAGGTTATTTTAGGCATGCCAATCCTTTTCTTTTCTTTTCATCTTTTTAACAATCCTAATCTTCCAAAACACAGAATATAATAATAATAATAACAAATTTATTATATTTTATAGTAGAAAATATAAATATAAATAAATAAAATAATTTTATTTTTATATTAAAACAATCTAAAAATTAAATAAAAAAAATAATTATTACATTATAAAATATAATGCATGTTAGATGGGATAAATTTGCAAGGAAATATTAGATTATCTTACCAAATATATGAGAATTTTGGAGATTGGATCCTCTAAAGTAATTCTCTATATTTTTTTAGTGGAGTTATGAGAGAGATAGAGAGAAGAAAAATTGGGAGAGAAAAAATCAAGAAAGAATATTTTCCTTATCTCTATCTCTCTCATAACTCTACCAAAAAAATATAGAGAATTACTTTAGAAGATCCTATCTAAGAGTTTTGACTCGTTATTTTTATGTATTAGACTCGTTGTAACTCTATAATATTAAAACTATAAAAAATTACCAAACATACAATTATAAACTTTGACTCATGGAAACTCTATATCAATGTTGTATGAATCGGACTTGATAGTCCGACTAGTCTAATCACGATCAGGTACTTAAACAAGTTGGTTGAACTTAAAAAATCAATTTGCTAGTCGAACCAGATCGAATTTAATCGAGGTCCAACTGATCAATCAGGTTGAACCGTCTGATTATTATTATTTTGGTTAGTTTAAAAAAAGATAAAAATTTGAAAAATAATATTTAAGTGTCATAAGATAATCCTATCATAAATATTTATGCTTGAAATTAATTTTTATATATCTTTCATAGAATTTAAATTCATATATCTGTTTTTTTTAATTATCCATATTAATCCTCAAACTATATAATTATTATGGTTGTTTTGTTCGTAGAATAATCCTATTAATTAGTATTGATTGTGACTATCTTTCACGTATGCTTGAAATTGATTATTATATATTAAAAATAAATAATATTTATCAGATCATGAATTAAATATTTGTCCAAGTCTTTATTCGACTCAGTTCTAACAACATTGTTCAGTACCATTACCCTTTCAATAATATTAAAACTAGACGAAATTACCCATCTCGTGAAAGTTAAAGCCAAAGGGAGGGGGGGAGGGGACAAACCAAGGTGCGTGCGTCACAAATCCGGGGTGAAACGTTTGGGACATTAGTGCATCCAAGGTATCTTTGTCGGCAATAGCACGCGAGAAATCCCGGGGATGAACGACGTCGCTTTGAGCATCTCTCTACCTGCTCGATAAGCCCCGACAAAAGAAACACGTCCTGAAAGGCTGAAACGGTACCGTAGAACTAGGGGGTGGGAGGGGGGCACTTTTACCTTTTTTTTGACGCGATGGGACCGAAATAGCCTTGGCCGTTGCATCATAATATTTACTAGCTAGCTAGCTAGTAGCTAGTATAGAGATAATCATAATTCATAATTAAGAAGCGTCCGTAATTATCCGACACGTGTAAGAGGGGAGCCACGTGGGAGACACGTGTGAGTGAGCCCAGGTGTTTCTCTATTTTAAAATTCGTTGGAAGATGGAAGTCAAAAAAAGTAGTAGTAAATTAAACAGGGAAGGAGAGGAATTAATTATTTAATTATTTAATTGATAGGATGGGATGGATTACGGAATAGTGATAAAAGGGGAGAGGGGAAGAGGGCACTGACTTTGAAGCGTGGAGTAGTTTCACACGGCAAATCAGACAGAGAAGAAGGTGTGAAATTAAATAAAGATTTTGAATTAATTGTTTTTTGAAAATTTTTTGGGGGAAAAAAAGTTGGAATATTGTTTTATTAATTTTTTTGGGGGATGACGTAAGCAGACCAATGATGGAGGAGCATAGGTTTAATTATGGAATGGCGTGTAAACAAGCGTTTGCATCGAAACTCACAAGCAGCAGCAGCAATAGTAAGGTGATCCTCGGTTCGGTTTGAACGAATTAAAGTAATTTTTTAATTAAATTAATTATTTTTTATTTTAATTTGATCGGTTTAATTTTAAAGTGTCAAATCAAATTATAAATAAACAATTTTGAACGATTTTGAATAGTTTCATTTAAAAATTGGATCCAGTGTAATTTTCTTCCGTGCAATTCATATAAAATACACATTTTTACTTTATTTTTGAAGTATTAATACGGATTTATTCTAACAATAACCCACTATGAATGGATTAAGGATAAAATTATTATCATTTTTGACAAATATCATCCCTAAATAGCCTCGTGAGCATAGTTGTTAAAATCTAGATTTAAATCTTAAAATCTCACGATTTTATGATTTTACATTCTCAAATCTTGTCGAATCTTGTACAAAATCGTGTTGGTGTAAAATCGAGGTAGAATCGGTGAAATCAAGTCGAATCCCATAAAATCTCGATTTTACTAGCGGTTCTACGATTTCACCGCAACCCAAAAAAAGTTCATATGGATTTATTTTTTTTACAAAAAATCGTTATGTCTGTGTAGATATCCATAACTTGTCCCAACTCAAAGAAAACCCACCTATTTCCTTAAAATCTAATGTCTAGACCCGGACTCCCCTATCCCGAATAACTCAATCCCTTCCCATTCTTTCTAGGTTTTAATGTTGATGATGTCTGAGTTGGTAGTACTTTAAATCATGCATGTGTTTGAATTTAAATAACATTAGGAATGAAGTACTAAGTGGTGATGGTGGTGGTAGTAATTGTAGTGGTGAAAATTAATCAAATGAATTTGATGAACTTAGTTGAAAATATAGTAATTATGGATATTGAATGATATATGTTTAATTTTTTATGTAACTAAGATATAATAGTTAGGTGTGTGTATATATATTGGTAAATTCATACGATTTTGTCATAAGTAAACTCTTACGATTTTACGATACGATTTTACCCTCCCTTCTACGATTTTACCTAAAATCTAGATTTTAACAACCTTGCTCGTGAGACTATTTTTTAATATCAATAACAATTTGGTCCCTAATCCATTTAAGGTGATGATATTTGTCAATATTTATATTAATTTGGTCTCTAATCTATTCATAGTAGATTATTATTAGTATGAGTCCGTATTAATACTTAAAAAATGAAGTAAAAATGTATATTTTATAGGTGCACCAGAATTGCACGGAAAGGAATTACACTGGATCCAATTTCTTTGATTTGATAATTTTAGACATTGAAATTCATCCATAAATAACAAAAAAAATTTATTTTATTCACTAACAAGATAAAATCATATATAATCTTAACTAATTGATCACAATCAAATAACATTAAAATTAAAATAAATCATACTTATAGTGTTCTTTCAAATTTAGTATAAAGAAAATCAAATTAATTCTAAAATTAAAATTAAAAAACATAATATAAAGCAATTAATCAAATCTTCTAATATAAATCTTAAACTTCCAGAAATCGACCTAATAGGATAATACAAATGAAAAAAAATAAAATTATGTTATTGATGAAATTATGTTTTTGTAATTTGATGAAATTATGTTATTGACCTTACTTTTTTATCCACTTTTATTCAATTCTCACTTTTAATATAAGAGTAAAACGATCATTTTATCCATTTTTATTCTATTCTCACTTCTAATATAAGAACAAAATTATCATTTTATCCAGTTTTATTTTATTCATATCATATTCTTATTCCTTCTAACAATTTTCATACCAAACGAGACCATAAAGTTCGTTGCAATTTAATCATTGAAATACGATGAGAATATTATATTTGATCGCAATAAATTTGGGTTATATATATGACATATGATTATGACATTCTTGCTCATTCGTACCGTCATCAACCTAAGATAGCTTCTAAGGACTTGGTTGGGAGTTTTGAAGAAAGTGGAGTGGGGTGATTAGTAATGGAGTGGGGTTGGAATGGTTTAAACAAACTATTCCATTGATTGGAAATTATAAAAAAAAATTAAGAGGGTAGTAGACAATATTATCTTTATAATGAATAAACAAAAAAATAAAAAAATCACCAAAAAAAGAATAAAGAAATATGTTTAATAATGAAACTAAATATTATAAACTAGACCTGATCACGGGTCGGTCTTTAAAAACACAGGTCGGGCTGACGGGCTTTTTTGCTAAAAATTCAAGTCAGGGCCCTTTTTTTTAACTAAAAACAGGCTGGGCTCTGCCCATATAAAATGTAAAATGGTCCCGGGCCGCCATATTTTATACCATATTTTTTTTATAGTTTGTTTCATGTTTCATCTAACATACAAAAAGATTTTTTTTAATTAGATAGTTAAAAGATTTTAATGTATTATATATATAATAATATATAGGGGAAAGTACATTTTATACGGATTGTGTACAAAGATATACATATTTTTGTATCAAAAATATATTATATATTCTGGAATCTGGATACAAAATATGCATATATATATATATAGGAAAAAACTTAGGTCCATTTCCTTATGTAAATTTCATCCAGTTTCCCAATATAAATATGACATGTGACAAAAAGTGTTTAAATGACCAATCATAGAAGAAAGAGAGTGTAAATACAATATATGATTGGTGGAACGGGATGAAATGGACCTAAGTTTTTTCCATATATATATATATGCATATTTTGGATCCAGAATATATAATAAATTGCCCACTCTAAGAGAGCTTGAATTAGTGTAATGCTAGTTAATTGGATGTTGGAAGCTAGTCTCTCCTGTAAGATTAAATTTTTGAAATGTTGAAATATATAAGATTAATTCAATGTGGCAGAAATGAAAATGTTGCGCTGGATGTGTGGTCACACTATAATGGATAGGATTAGGAATGAGTATATTAGAGAGAAAGTGGGGGTAGCACCTATTGTCGGGAAATTAGTCGAAACACGCCTTAGGTGGTTTGGTCATGTACAAAGGCGACCGAAAGAGGCTCCGGTACGTAGAGTTGACCAAATGGAAGATAACCTAATAACTAGAGGTAGGGGAAGACCAAAGAAAACAATAGGAGAAACGATTAAGAGGGACCTAGCCATAAATAACTTAACTATAGAAATGTGCAAAGACAGAACATGTTGGCGTCGCTTGATCCATATAACCGACCCCACCTAGGGGGAAAAGGCTTTGTTTGTTGTTGTTGTTCAAATATATAAGATTGAAAGAATCAAATACAAGACCTTGGACATCAAACATTAAAACAAGTTATCAATTAGGCTGGTATTTATTCTATATTAGATTGAGTTTTTTATTTATTTTAATGTATTATATATATATATATATACATATATATATATATATATACATATATATATATATATATACGGGTCGGGCTTTAAAAAAGCTCGAGCCTAGCCCGTTTTTTGCGGGCTTTTTTTTAAAAAAAAAAACGAGCTTTCAGGCACGAGTTCATATTTTCAGGCTCATATTTGTATTTTATCGGGGCAGGCCTATCGAGCCAGGCAGACTTTAAAGCATGTGATCAGGTCTATTATAAACAATGCAAATCATCCTAAGCCCCAGGGGTTTGAAAATCGAGGTATTGAATGATTTGGAAGAGTTCTTAAACCATCCTAAACCATCACATTCCATTACTCAGTTAAATTACGAGCCAATGATTTATAAACACAAATCACTCTACACCACTCTCAAATCGTCCTTCTAACCAAGCCCTAAGACTTATAAATATGCTTTATTGTCTAAACCCTAACACCCTATGTTGGACACTCATGACAATTCTCTAAGCAACGAAGCTTATTACTCTCTCTCAGTGATCCACTCACTAGCATCCGACCCTAATTAATGTATTAGCATAAATATAGTATAAAAAATAAAAATTTATATTAATTAGGATTCACTTTGAATAAATTAGTTAGGGACTAACTGATGATTGGAGGAATGTACTGAAGTTCAGTACTACCGTATTACTGGACATCTACTATGTAGATGCATGGTATATATTAATAATATTATGTATAATGCATGCGATACATACAATCACTAGCTTAGTGTAGCATCACCTACAGTTGGCTTTGCTTGCTTAATTATTCAAAGGTAGGAGTCTTAACTCTTATGCTTTCATGAAAGGTATTTATTAATTTCAGCTCAATATGCTTATGTTTGAATCAAGAAGCATAATTATTTGCTATAAAAGGGTGGCTACACAATAAGGCTATAGCTATTAGCTAGTAACTAGTAACTAGCTATTCATGCTTTTTGGGAACTAATTACCTATATATGTTAGGTTGTGAAGCTTAATTATGATTAGTAATTAGTATAATTAATGATTAAATTAAAGGATGTTTGCAATTGCAATTGTATATGGTGTGTCCCACACTTATAATAATAAGATGCTGTGTATATATATAGGTTGATTAGGATGAAGACAATTGAATTCCATAAGAGGTAAAGTTGTGCCATCCAATTCCAATTTATGTTAAGACTTTGAAAAGGAAACTTCACCTTTGATATGGACAGCACAAGGCAGATGTGAACCCCACCCTTCTTCCACACATTAATTAATTAATTAACCAAGATCAACATCTACTAATACTACATATCTAATTCATCTATCATCCACTTCCATATTAATTTCAAACTACCAAATTAATTAGTACAGAGGAAAATTATTTTTAGTTTTTAAATTGTTGGTCAAACTAATATTTAGTTCCTGAATTTACAATTAAGTCAATTATTTAGTCCCCTAGACATTACCCGTTAGATAACTAGGTAATGTGGTGCTATTAACGATAACGGTATGAGTGTCAACGTCGACATAAGAAAGGATTTTGTCACGAGGACAAAGCATGATGTGGCCGTCATAGTTGCATATCATCAAACAAAGTCTGACTCTAGGAACAGGGGGAAAGAGGTTATCGACCAAGTTTTCGATAACGCGAGAGGAGGAGGAGTGAGGAGAAGAGTCTGGCTACGTCAACAGTTAACGATCACGTCACTCGATTATCTAACGAGTAACGTCCATGACACTAAATAGTTGACAGATTTATTACAAATTCAAAGACTAAATAATATTTTTTAAAAAATTTAAAAATTACATAATAATTTAACCAATTAATATTCGATGACTGCAAAATATTTTATCTTATTAATATATGTAAGACCTCACCCTCCTGTTTTTTTCCTTTTATATTGAAAAATAATGTGATTGTGGAATTTGGAAGTAATAGAATTTAGAAGTCGTGCTGAATGATTTTCACAGTGGGTCAACTCGCGAGACAGCCTAGTAATAATTAAAGCTTGTAACTTGTAAGTTGTATAGTTGTTGTGGGCCCAACCAAACAAATATTATATTACTTCCACCTTGGAATGGCAATATTTGATATTTGATATCTAATATATTTTTAAAAAATTATTATTTATAATATTTGTATTTAAAATGATTCATATTCAAAGTATACAAAATATATATATATATATATTAAAATATCGTGCAATTAAATAATTTATCTAATATTCATTATATGATTTTTACTCCATAAAATTTTTATGAATTTTATTATTGGCTATAAAATCATTTTATAATTAAAAATCTTACACTAATAATTCTAAATTAAAATTAAAAACAATAATTTCAATAATTCATTAACTAATTAAATGTACAAGTTTTATTTAATAATATATATATTAGTTAGATATGACATATGAGTACTCTATAGTGACGTTTGATTATAGACAAATTATTTTGATGAGAAGTGGAAGTGAAATTAGCAAGGGAATAGTGGAATAGAATTTAAAAAATGTGTTTGATATGTAAGAAAATTGAATTAGATTATATAAAGATAAAATTAGAAATAATAATTTTATTCCTTACCCAATATATTAAAGGTAAAAGGCAACTTCTCGGAAACTTAGTAATAGAGACAAAATGGTCATTTAATTTTCATTTTCCTCTTGTGGGCAAAATTGAATTTGTATAAATATTTTTTTTACTCAATACATAACTTATCTCTTCTTTTACAAGTAATTAATCTTCTTTCTAAACAGATAATTACAATTCTCAAACAACAAAATTTTTTTGTAACGAAACATACTCATAATAAGAAATCAAACTTCTCTGCTTAACTTCACTATAACCAAACGTATTAAGATAGAATCAAACTTTCCCTACCACTAATTCTCTGCAATCAAATATGTTCTAATTAATGTGTTTATTCATGTCGATGCCATACGTACAAATGCAGATTTTTGTAGTACATAGTTGTATTTTGGATGGATAGTTACATTTTATTATTTATCATTTTGACTAATATATATACTATGTAAAATATTAATTTTATTGAAAAGAAAATAAGTTAGAAATTATGTTGGTGTAACAACCTATCCTACCTCAAGTGTCTCGAATGTTATTTTTAAAAATTAAAGGGACTGAAAATTAAAAGTGTAATTTTATCTCATTTCAAGAGAGAAATGATCGTAATTTACTCAAAAACCACAAAGAAGAAAATAATAAATTCATCCTAAAGGAAAGATATATAGTGCTTAAGAAGAGGATCCAACGAAGTGAAAAATGTGTAAAGTGTATGAAATGTATCATCCAGACCGTTAAATAACCAAACATGCTCATAATAATAAACCAAACTTCTATTATTAACTTCACAATAACCAAACATGTTAAGATTCTAATGTGTTTATTCATGTCGATGCCATAGGTACAAATGAAGATTTTTGTAGTACATAGTTGTATTTTGGATGGATAGTTACATTTTATTATTTATCATTTTGACTAATATATACTATGTAAAATATTAATTTTATTGGAAAGAAAATAAGTTAGAAATTATGTTGGCGTAACAACCTATCCTACCTCAAGTGTCTCGAATGTTATTTTTAAAAATTAAAGGGACTGGAAATTAAAAGTGTAATTTTATCTAATTTCAAGAGAGAAATTATCGTAATTCACTCAAAAACCACAAAGAAGAAAACAATAAATTCATCCTAAAGGGAAGATATATAGTGCTCTTAAGAGGAAGAGGATCCAATAAAGTGTAAAATGTGTAAAGTGTATGAAATGCATTATTTAGATCGTTAAATAAAATTCAAGATTTATGTTCGTACTGTAATAATTTCATCCAACAGTTCATATTATGTACTTTATCGAATTTGTACTTTAACATATCCAGATCAAGAAGGATAGGAAGGAAGAATGGAAAAGATTAAAAAAGAGGGAAATGACGAGACACAAAGACACTTATGAGTTATGACGATTCACTGAGAAAGCATATGATTTAGCATCACAAATAAACACACAAAGACCCAAACCCCCTCCTTCTTTGGAAATTAAAGACACCAAAGTTGTGTCACTTCTTTCAATTCCATATACTAATTAAAGTTGGCCACACCCACCATATTTACTAAAGCCAAGCACTTAAGTAATGATTTATAGTCTCACATGTCACCCTATCCCTCTACATTACATATTTACATCTCATAATTACACCCTATACATATAAAAAAAAAAGCCATTTCTCTTTTGTAGATTTATTTTGTTGTCCTTACAAAATTAATAATTTAGTCTTTCAAAGATTATCACTTTTCTTTTTTGGTCTATGAGAGTGATTTCGTTACTTTTGAGTCGTTAATTTTTAACAGAGTAAGGGTCAGTTTGGCTAAATTTACGAAAATTGTTGATTTTCAAATGACTATTTTTTAGATGGAGTTTGATAACGAGTGCTGTAAAAGAGAAGCGATTTATGTTTGGCAAACTGAGTTGAGAAGTATTTTTCAAAACCGATTTGTGTTTGGCAAATTTGTTTTGAAAAGTACTTTTGATTGTAAAATTACCAAGAAGGATATATGTATATTTAAGTATTATCAATATTATTATATATATAAATTATATAAATATTTATTATTATTTTGATAAATTATTATTATTATTATTATTATTATTATTATTATTATTATTGTCTTCACTATTTAAAATGGGAATGAAGGATGGGGTTAGGGTGAAAGAAGGGGTAAAATGGAAATATTAAAATGTTAGTAAGAGTATTTTTGTTCTAAAATAAATAATTTTAACTTATACTTTTTGTTAGTAGCAGAAGCTCCAATTTCTAGCCTCTGTTTAAAACTAAAAACTATTTATGCTACAACTCAGAAGCACTTCTGGGTAATTTGCCAAACACCTTATTTTAAGAAAATAAGTGCTTCTGAACCATGTATAAACTTGGCCAAACAGGCTATAAGTGATATAACTCGTTATATAATGATGGGTCAACGCCTTATATAAAAGTCATTTTAAATTTGATGTTTAATAAAATACTCAACATGACGTGGAGATATGTTTATAAAGTGGTGCCTCACCGAAGTAGTATTTAATTTTTTTTCTTATAGGTAAGCTTATTTTGCTTTCAATAGTGAACTTAACGACATCGCTTCATCATTTAATAAGTCATAACACTTATTCCGTTAATTGTCAATAACTTAAGGACTAACGAATTGACTGTTATGATCTTTTGTGGGCCAGAATGTATATTATAATCTTCTAAAAACTAAATTATTATGTTGGTTTACTAATTTTTAAGAACCAACAAATAGGTTTCTCTCTTTTATTTTATTTTTTACTTTTAGCAAAAAAAAAATTAATTTTTCGATAATTAAATTATAAGAGCACGTGGTTGGGTTGGTCATTCACTCTTAATCAAATGTCGAAAGTTCGATCTTTAACTTTAGGTATGAAACAATTTTAAATACTCGAGTCGTCATATGTCTCATTCTTTGACATATTTAAAATTTAATCAATAAAAAAGATTAATTATCATACTCGACGGTAAATATTCTGACTAATTTCATCCGAAAAAGCAAAAAAAAAAAAAGAACTTACATAATTATAAATTTTAATGGTAAGAATATACATTAATGGTTAGACTTGATTAAATTCAAAGTGGATTGTATAACTTTAATTAACAAAGTAGTGATGAATCATTATATTAATTAAGAATAGACTAGCTAGCTAGTTTGATTCATTCTTTTTATCCTTGTCGGAGATTTCTTGCGTCGGCAAAACACTAAATTTGTTTGGTCATTAATTAGATTTGCGATAAATTGACAAAGGCCTCGACAGAGAGAATTATGAACATAATCAACAATAATATATATATATATATATTCCATAGCATTTGACTCTTATGATCTTTTAGACTTTTACTCTCTTAGAGCATGTATGATTGATAGAAATTAATTAGTCACACATAAATTTGATTTTTTTTTGTCTTAACATGAAAGTTTAGTTTCTTGTTACGAGTATGTTTGATTGCAGAGAAATTATGTCGCTTGAGAACTTTGGTTACCTGTTTAGAAGGAAGATTAATTACCTGCGGAAGGGGAAGAAAAGTTTTGTATTAAGTAGAAAAGTATTTATATAATGACCGTTTTGTCCATGTTACTAAGTTCAGAGAAGTCACGTTTTACCTTTTATGTATTGAATTAGGAACAAAATTATCATTTTCAATTTTATCTTTTATATAATCTAATTCTATTTCCTACATACTAAACAGACTTTTTTAAATTATATTACACTTCACTCTTATTAATTATACTTCCTCTTCCCTCTCACTAAAATTGATATATTTTTACGACCACTTTCATTTCCCACTAAAACAACTATTTTGCAAGTCTACAACCAAACATCACCTTATATATATATATATATATATATATATATATATATATATATATATAGTTATTTACTAAACTCCAATTATGCCATCCGCCAAACTTTACATCAGTTTTTAAATATATTTTTATTTTTCTAAGATCAATTTTATCTTAAAAATTTTAAATTGTAATTGATTTTGTTCTCGATTTAAGTTTTGAATTTTTTCATAACAGCTAATATCATTTAAATTACTAATGACAAATGTTGTCATGACATCACGTATGTAAGATTAATGTTAACTTGTCACTTATACTAATATCATTTCTTCGTATTAATACCAACACATGAATTAAAATGATGTCGCTTCTTCATATTTAAGAAGTATGATACGAAAAAAAAATTAAATAACATCATTTTGAGTTATGCATGTGTTAGCATTAATTAATATTCGATAACATCATTTAGATGATTTTATATATTAAAATGAAACTTTGAGAATGAAGTCGATTAATTCAAAATTTTTAAAACAAAATTGACCGCAAAATAATTTAAAGACAAATTTGAGAATTGATTTAAATCATATTTAAATCCATTTTTTCACCTTATTGGCATCGTCTAAAATTCTTCACTGCAAAAACTTATAATTTTGGCATCACTAAAGAAAAATTTAAATATTGTGTCAAAAATAATTTAATGCAAATTAATCAAAAATCAGATTAACAAATAACGCATATTATTGACTAGAATGTTAGTTATTGTAGTTTGTCCTTATCCAAATTTATATGTTGGAGCATGTTGATCATGTTTGGGTCTTGTGAGTAGATTTGAATGTGGAGGATACGTCTCGCGACAATTTGGACTTAATTACAACTTCATATATTACACTCTTTAAATTTCATTTGTTTTTCCAAAGACTTTGTATCTTCTGACAATTATTAACAAATATGAATAATTAACTGAACACTAAAATTGAATTTTTTTTTGTACTTAATAAAAGAACTTTACAAAGTAAATTTGAGAGATAAATACAAAATGTGAGGTCAATATATATATATATATATATATATATATAAAGTCTCACTACTCTTTAATTAGTTGTAGCTATATATAAGGAATAAGGATCGGAAATTAAAGGTTTACTTCAATAATATTGGTGTGTGTGTCCCTCACACCAAGAAGGAAACGATAATAATCATGGATGTTAAAGAAAGAAGATAATCTATGTCGTCTCCTTTAATTTGCAGAGATATATATGGCATGCATTTAAAGGGACATCGAGTATATATATATATATATATATATATGGACAAAACTTAGATATATTTCTTTAAATTTGTTTATCAAAACATGACATGTGTCATTTTTTTCTTTAACAGCAGGTTAACATAATTAAGAAAAAAATGTTCAGATAAGTAAAATGACACATGTCATGTTTTGATTGGCAAACTTCAGAAAATGAATATAAAAAAATGGATCTAAGTTTTTTCATATATATATATATATATATATATATATATATATATAGCTCGATCTATCTCAAAGTTTGCCTCAAGAATCGGAAAAATTAAGAAAGTGTAAAGTTAAGCAACAACCAACAAAACATTATAGTACAACAGTTGTGTGTGATATTTGTTACAGGATGCCCTACCACAGAAAGAAAGCAGCCATATATGGTAACTAGGATATATAATTCATTTGTAAGTAGGGTAATCGGAATCCTTGCCTAGGCCTTATTATTATTATTCCCACTGTACGAGTCCCACATTTAGGGCACGTTTGGTATGAATACACAGATATAAAGTGAAGGAATGTAAAGTATTGTTGAATAAAAGAAAGTATTGTAAAGAAAAGTGAGAAGAGAGATAGAGAGAAAAAATATAATAAAAAGTGTATTTGGTATATGTATAAGATATGATATAAAATTTTTTTGAGAATCGTAAGAATACATATAAAGTACTGTTGGTATTTGTTATCAAACGTGCCCTTAGAAAGTAATTTTTAAAGAGGGTCTTACAAGGTCTTAGACTTTTTAACTCCATTACTTGAATTTGGAGTGTGATTCTCTAATTCCAGCTTTCCCTGATGTGCGACTCGTAATAGGACTGTCAAAATGGTTCTAGCTTATAGGGTCAGCTCTACCTAGCCCTTAGAATAGCAGGGATGCTGGGCTAAAAAAATTTTGATCAATTTTAAGGAAGGGCTTTTCATCTTAACCCATTTCGACCCACGGACTATGGTGGCTTGCATAGGCTAGGTCGGGCTGACACGTGGGACAATTTTAGTATGTAAAAATGTTATATCTAAGGCTCGGCTCGATTCGACTCGTTTACAGCTCTAATTTTAAGAAAAGAGCTTTTAAGTCTGACCCATTTAAGCCCACATCCCACAGTAGCTTGCATAGGCTAGGTCGTACCGGCAAACATGGGCTTCTTTTTATAATTCTTTTACATATTTAAAAATATTTTATATTATAGCTTATGTTGATATGTAATATTTATTCATAATATATTAATATGTAAAATGGATTACGTTTTTATATACTAATTTGCAATATTCATTCATAATAAGTTGATTTATAAAATAAACTACACCAAAATAACTTTCTTATAACTATTTTTATAAGCTAATTTGTAATATTAATTCCTAATATATTGATATTTGATCAAATAAAAAAAATTTTGTGAAAAATAAATTGAAAATTAAAAAAAATACTTTAAAATTTTATAAATCGGCCCAACCCAACCCTCGACACTTTAAAGACTGAACCGAACCAATATTTTAAGCCCACCTTAACCAAATCAGCACATTTTAATCGTATAACCATACACTTCTTTGCACTATTAATTTCTCAATCAAATGATGCAGCAATCTATATATGTATGGCCCAGAGATCACAAGAGAAAAAGATATATATATATATATATATATATATATATATATATATATATATCTGTGTGTATAGTGCATTCATCAATTTTGGTATTCTAACATTTCATTTTCATTCCTTCACTTTCTCTCTACTAATTATATGAAACTCTTCTAGCACTTTCCCTAACAAAACATTCTTTTTCTTTATCATCCACCTCTTCTTCAATTCTTTTAGTTATATGCATGTGAATTGTGTTTTATAATGTTTGTTTCTTCACTCCATAAAATTATTCTCTCATTTTTAATTAATTGAAAGTACTCCATTAATTATATATGTCTACTATTATATAGGTGACAAGTTCTTCATTATAACTAATTAAAAGAGATTATAATTACAGATATTTAATTAGATTTCAAGAGTATAATATGTAATATTCATAATTACTGTAAATAAAATAAAATTAATGTTTATAATTTGATTTTGTTATTAATTAATTAAAGATCCATGTAAGATATATATAATATAATAAACATATCTACATATAATTTATTCTTTAATTTTTTTAAAAAATATAATATAGATAATTATTATATTTGGAAATGATATTAAATAAAATATTTCATAGCTATTAATTTTTTAAAATGTAATATAAAATAATTATTATTATATTTTAAAATAATAAATTAAATCATATGAAGTTATTTATTTTCCTATTTTTCTAATAATACCTATCGGCCATCACATCTATTTTCTCTCTCCTATATCTTCCCATTATATTATTTTGTATTTATAATTAAAAAATAACTTTTTAAAACACGATGAAGACATAACAATCATATTAATATAAATTTTCTTTCTCATTTTTCTAATAACTATTCATTATATATATATATATGTTTGTTTTTAAATTATAAAACAATTAATATTAATGATGAGAAGATCCAATAGATAACATCCATATTAATGAATGTAGATAGATAATTTTGTTGTTCCTTTACAATTTTCTTGTTAACCAAACACTCCAACTCCAATATTCTAATCTAATCTAATCAGCACTGTTAGAATTTTCTTGTTCATTTGTGGGGTTTTTTGGCATTGGCCTAAATAACCTTAGTATTAGAAACCTCTCCTTTTTGTTACTCTCTCTCTCTCTCTCTCTCTCTCTCTCTATATATATATATATATATATATATATATATATATATATATATATATATATATATGGATATATTATAATTGTTAGCTACTAGATCTGTTTCGAAATTTATATCATCTTAAATTTTTTTTTAAAAAAATCTAACACAAATCTCCAAACAAATTTAATTATTGATTGAGTCACTATCTCTCCATAGTATTAGTTTAAAAAGTCTTTGTAGATTCCCGCATTTCAAGAGAAGCATGGTTATTATTGGTCAAATCCATGCCTAGAAGTGGAAAAAGAACAAACAAAACAATTAGACAGGTGTGGTTATGTGGGCCATGCGTACTAAGTGGTCTATTAGAGAGATCCACAGAGACAGAGGGTTAAACTCTAAATTGGGCTCTATCATCTATTAATCTTCCAACAATTTAAACTATAAATTATTTGTGGCCCAAAGTGGTGGTAGAATTAAATAACAAATTTGATTATATATGCGTTTTCAAAATATATTGTTTATAATTGACCAAGGTTCCGGTTTTAAAATTTGCGTATGAAAATATTTTTGTTGGGAGAGCTCTATCTTTATTATGGGACCTCAACTAGCTCGAATAGGATTACCTCCAAGAGAAGGATACCTGTAAGAAACAAAAAAAAATGTTATTTATAATTTTTAATTAAATATAATTAAATTCAACATTGTATAAAACTTTATTTTAGTCCTCTATATTTTTTTTTTGTGGAAAAAAAGATTTGGATGGAGTTAAGCATACTGGTATTCCACCAAGGCCGGAGAATATCCGATACCTACTACTTTGAAGGTTTACGGAATGATTTATATTACACTCACAAGTAAAGTCCTCACATCAGTTATAACGTTCGTATCATCACCCTTATAATAAAGTGAGAACCCGAACCTTAACCAACTATGCCACTCTTCATTGGAGTCCCCTATCTTTTCCACTTATTCCATATTGGTTCTCTATTTTTTTAAAAGTTCTAAAACCAGTCTTTTATCTTTGCAATTTGTTTCAAATTAGTCCTTTTGTATAACACCGTTAATTTGGTCCGTCAATTTATGACGTGGCTTGATAGGAACTTTTCAAAAATTATACTTTTACTCATTCTTCAATCTAAGTACTTTTATTTCAATCTCTCTCCGCCCTCCTTCTCACAACAAATAAATTATAAATTATACAAGCAAATATAAACAATTGAAATAGAGCGTAGGGATTAAAATGAAAGTTAAAAGATTGAAGTATAATTTCTAAAAAGTTTCTATAATGTCACATCATCAGTTGACAAACCAAATTAACCATGTTACACCAAAAGGGCAATTTGAAACAATTTTCAAAGATAGAGTACTAATTTAAAACTCTTGAAAGATATATGATCAATATGAAACAAGTGAAAAAGATATAAGACCAAAATAAAATTTTAACCATTCAACATTTAACAATTAGTTAATATTCATTACGAAATTACTTTGGCAAGGATGAGGTTTTTAGGCTTGCCTCCCCATTGGTCCCTTTGAATTTTTTTTTTTTAAATTTATTGTAAAATTTTTTCTCCCGCCTTTGAAAAAGGACAAAGAAAGGAAGAGGAGTCCAAAGAGATCGTCCTCTCCAATCTCCATATCAATGCCCTATTCATTAAGATTACTGTTATTTAACTTTATATCCATTCTATTAATTAAATAACCAAATTGATTTGTAACCAATCTTACATTGATCAAATTGAGTTAATTATATTGAGGGAAGATAAGACTAAATCTATAATTTCCTCCTTCCTCATATCTAGGGGTATGCAAAACCGATCAAAACTAACTACATAGTCGGATGGATTGGTTTATTTTCTTGACAACCGATTTGGTTCGGTTTAGTTGATGCATGAGGTACAATCCCAACCGAACCAAACCGACCCAATCGATTATAATTTTTTTAAAATATTTTATGATGTTAGATTGTAATTTTAAGTTTGTAATAACTTTAGTTTGTTAGTTTCCATAAATAGCTTTTTTTTTTGTTTAAAGTGAAGAGAGAAAATAGTAAAAAAAAAAATTTATCGAAAAATCGATCAAACCGACTTGGTTGATGTCCAAAGAACGAATTGAATTGAATGACTTTTTTAATCATCAGATTAAATTGGTTCAGTTATCTAAATCGTCCAAACCGAACCAATCCACAAGTTTGGTCACCCTAGTAACATTTCTACCTAATGCTGCTACTGCCTTTCAATCTTGAATGTTTACAAAACCAATTTGTGTGTGAGACTCAAAGACGGAAACTTGAAACCAAATAGCAACACCCACCCACCTACCTACCTACCTAGCTTTGGCCCTTTGAGTTTTACCATTAATTAATAGTATTTTCATAAGATAAATGCAGAAATTAAAGAAGGTCTTGTAATGTCGCCACAACAACTGGCAATTTTATTTGCTGTGCTTCCTCTCAATCATGCACAACACAGATGCCACCACCACTATGATTGTTCTCTCTTAACTACCTGAATTATTATTATCTCCCTTTTCCTTTCCTTTTTTTTTAAAAAAATTATCTATCATCCTAAATCTCCAAAAAGGCAACAAAAAAAAAAGTGTTTACTTTTTTCTTTTTTTGGTCGATTTAACTACATTTTTTTTTTAATTTTGACCACTAAAACTGTTCATAGTCTGTTTCAGTCCAGACCAGTTTCGTTAAAGTTATGTTTCTGCTATTTAATTCTTTTTCTTTATTGTTCTGCTATTTAATGGATTCCCATAATCCTTTTAATTCGGGCCTACTCGAAGGCCCAATGATATGGCCACTGACCATCAATGTGTCGAGTTGGGCCTAGCTGAATGGGCTCGTTTCTAGATGGACTTATGTCTTTTCTAGCCTATATAATACATGAAAGAGAGATGGACACTCAAATTGGTGCAATACTGCAATTGTACAAATGAGACTTGGGTTTAATGAAAAAAATTAGTACCTCAATGAGCTCGGGTGTGAATCTTCGTTTCACGGATAGAAGTATCTACATTTAGTGTTAGATAGTGGTTCAAACAAAATTGCCTCTAATAAAAACATAACTGTCAAAAATCAAAAAAGAATTGCTGCAATTGTGCCTGTCATATATATATATATATATAACAAAAAAAAAACTTAGGTAATGCTTATTAAATATTTGGTATAAGGTTCTGCAATCATCTTATTCATTTATTCTCTCTCTTTAATTATTGATAATGTAAAATGTAGTCTTCTATATTTTTTGTCTATTGCGATTGTCTGTACGAAAATATTTTGTCACGTATTTTTTTTGTATAGAAGAACCTTATAGCAAAGATATAAAAAATCTTACTTAAAGTTTAGTCCATATATAAACTGCATGCATACTGTACACACCTTCAAGATGGATTGGATTAATGGCTTGCTTGGTTTTTTTTTCTTGGGTGTGAAAACCTTGGGTCTATTCGTTTTAACGGTTTAAGCAAAGACTAATTCCATTCAAGCTGGGTAAGACTACAAGGGCGACAAAGCTCTCTCAACCAAGTTTTAACACTGTTGCATTCTTAAGGCTCGAACTCGAGACCTTTGGTTAAGCTAGAACAACCCCTTACTAGTTGATCTACGTGCTTGGTGGTTAGTTGGGTGTTTTGAAGAGAGTGGAGTGGGGTTGTTATTACTTATTAGTGGAGTGGGGTAGTGTTGAATGGTTTAAACAAACCATTCTATTGATTGGGAGTGTAAGAAAAATGAAGAGTGTGGTGAACAAAAATTTTAAAAAAAGTCAATAATATAATTAAATATTATAAATTATACAAACCATCATAAACCCCCAGTTTGAAGGGGGATTGAAAATTGAGGTGTTAGATGATTTGAAAGGATCTTCAAACCATCATAAGTCACCCCACTTCCGTATTCATTTAAATATCCAACCAATGATTTATTAACTTAAACCACCCCACACCACTCTATCCTCTCATTCAAGCCCTAAAGCCCACGAGTAACAGGTTCAACACACTATGGTCTGAATCTGATCCAATCTAAAGCCCACTAACTTACCTGAAAGTAATAAGTGCGTTTCTCAAATTGAAAGTCCAGCCCAAATACATAACAAAGCCCACGATTGACCACCTCTCTATTTTATTCTTTATTATTCTAGCTGATAGAATACTATTATGTCAAAAACAAAAACAAAAAAGAAACTGAAAATTAAAAAAAAAAAAAAGAGAATAGAAAGTACGATTGCTAGGTAGCTAGTGGATCACATGGGAATGAATAATGAGCAGCATGAAATATAAAAAGTAGACAAAGGTAAAGAAAGAAGATATTTTAGGAGGCATATATATATAAATATATATATATATATATATATATATATATTGACAATAATACATTTTTTTTATAGAAATATTGACAATAATACATGAATGATAATAATAATAATAATATGATGGTTGAAATTTGAAAATAAATAAAGTTGGTCTCCCATGTGGGAGTTTCACAGCCCCACATGCTAGGACTTCAACATGAGCATTAGGCCTTGGAGGGTACCTAGATTTACTTGTACATATATTTTAAAGGTTCTTTTTTATATATATAAATAAATGTCACATAAGAATTCATTTCAATTCATATTTTAAACAACACTAGCTCTCTTGAGTGATGTTCTTCTAAATTCAAATCTGTGTAAATTATACGTAAACTTATTGCATATTAAGAGTTTAGCAGAAAATATGAGTCTAGTCATAGTTAATCGTTAGAAAAAATATATTATTTTTAATTTTAATTATTTAATGAATAACACATCAAGAATTCATTTAAAATTAGATAAATTCGAATTCGACATAATATTTTTTTAGCTCTCTGTGCATCAAACCAGTGTTATTTGGATCGGACCATCTGACTGGTCCAACCGCTAACCGAATACAAAGGCGAGTCGGTTGGACCTAAAAAATTATTTTCTTAATTGGACCGGATTTAACCGGTCCATTTTTTTATTAAAAAATGGAAAAAAATAAAAATAACATAACAAAAAATTAGAAAAGTCTTGAAAATTTAAAAAGTCGTGATATAAAAAATTTTATGTTTGGTTTGATCAAGTTCTTTTAGAGTTTGACAAGTCTTGAAAATTAAAATTTTGAGAAGTCATGTAATTTAAAATTTCAAAATTATGTATGTTGAAATCTAAAACTTGAGTGATATCATTTTATATATTAAAAATATTTATTATTTATTACATCATCCAATTCGACCAATTAAACCGATCAAATCGAAACTTATTTGAATCTTTATTCGATAGAACAAGATTGCATCAAACCATATTAATCCTTTTCACTCCTTTCCAACTTGTTGTGTGTACGTACGTAAGAGCTGGCTTCAATTGTATAACATATATATTATTTTTGTGGGCTTATGATTAATCTTTTACATGCATGTGGCTTGCACATGCACATGTCCAATAATAATTACTATAGTATATATTATCTAGTTTCCCACTTCAAGTCTCTAGTAGGCTACCTCACTCATTATGCCTAAATAAATATCAAACTTGCAACACATGCATCTTAAGGTGTTGTTCCTGAAGTCATCAAACCAAATCTATCCATGCCACTTTAAAAGGTGGGAGCATTACCTTATACTCTTATAGGCAAATCATCATTGATGATGGGTAGGTTTTTTGAGAGATGTGCATTTTGTGTTTTATTTATTCTATCTACTATATATATATATATATCATATCATGTTATTGAGTTATTTCCTTGGATGGATAGAATATGGAGAAGGAAAAAATTTAGGTCTATTTCCTTATGTCTATTACATCCAATTCCATCAATCATATATTGTATTTACATTCTCTATCTTCTATTATTGGTTATATAAAAGGTAATCTTCTATATTCTCTCTCTACTGTGATTGGTCATTTAAACACTTTTTGCCATGTGTCATATTTATATTAGAGAACTGAATGTAATGGACATAAGAAAATAGATCTAAATTTTTACCTATGGAGAAATTGTTTACGGGTTGGTTTGATCCGATAGGACAAATTGATTTAGGTTGGCAAAAAATTATATCAAGTTAGATTAGTTCGAGTTTTTTGAGAGATGTGCATTGTGTTTTATTTAATCTATCTACTATATATATATATATATATATATATCATGTTATTCAGTTATTTCCTTGGATAGAATATGGAGATTTGGGTTGTTTACGGGTTGGTTTGATTTGATTAGTTCGAGTTTATTGAAAATGAATCAATAATGAAAATTATTCATGGACAATTTAGGTTAGTTCGAGTTGGCAGATCAGTTCTCTCTATTTTTTTTTAATTTCATATGTTACAATCATTGCATTTTAACGAAAAAAATCTTGATAAACATTAAGTGAGTTCTATGTGCAAACGTGATTAGAGGTTGAAAAAATATATTTATGAGACAAAATATGTAGCTTATGAGTGAGATTTGATTGAATAATAAGTTGAATATGTTTTAAGAAATGATTTAATTCAATTACCATATAAATACTGATATAATATTTAGAATGACAATACTTTTTTCAATAATTTTTTTCACGCACGTCATCTACAAATGTGTTGACGAAAATAACATTAATATTGACAAATATTAATAATAATTGACTATCAAAAATACTATCATTAATTTTTTTTAACAACTTATTTTGATGGTAAAAATTTAATTGTTAAAAATATTTATTTGGACAACCAAAATTTAATTATTAAAAAAATTATATTTTTATAATAATTAATAATGACCTTCCAAATATAATAATTATTAAAATACTTGTTTTTTTACTTGTTGTGTAGAACTGGCCCAACCCCTTTTTACATTACTAATTGGCAAAAAAAAAAAAGAGATAGGATAGGAGATTGACCAAAAAAAAAAGATAGGATAGGAGTAAAAATGTAAAATGTTAAAAATGGCCGGTGGTTAGAGATAATCATGTGTAGAGTTTGGATACGGTACTATAATCTCTAGATTCGGACTCGGACCCATACTTGAACGAATATTAAAATTAATCCCCATCTCCGGATCTTACAGGTAGTTAAATCTCCATACCCAGACCCATAAAAATTTGAAATAAATTATATTTTATTAATATAAAAGTAATTTTTATCAATTTTTTATCTATAATCACAAAAAAAAATTAAATCATAAATATACATGTACAATTAAATTACTTTAATATCTAAGATATTTAATATTTTTTCTTAGAATTATATATTTTCTCTGGGCACAAAAAAATTTAAAAACAATACTTTATATATATAAAAATAAATAATTATTGTAGTTAGGGTACAGGTACTTATTATTCATTAACTTTGTACCCGTATCCGAACTCATACTTACAGAATAAAATTTCAGAGTAACCAATGGATATGAGTTAGCAATTAAAAGAGATATATATATATATATTTATTTATTTATTTTGAAAAACAGTGCTGGTGAAAGCAGAGGAAGACATTAATTGGACGATGCAATCTCTGACAGAGTTGAATGAATAAAAATAGGGATTATCTCGCAAGTGATGTAAGATACATATTTTGTAATTAATTAAAAGAAAATATAATTTTTAAAATAAATATAAAGTTAATAATAATATTTTTAAAATAATTTTTGATTGATTGAATAATATTTTCAGACATTAATTTACAAAACCCTAAAAATAAAATAAAATTAAAAAAATGATTTGAGAGAATGAGTGGTTATGGTTATGGATGCACTGTGGGCACTTTTGTCAAACGGGCGCAGCTTCCTATCACGTGATCTGCTCAGTCCTACCACATGCTTCGCCACACACCTCCGCAATTAATGCTTTCTTAAAGTTGCCACCTTTTTCACTTTTCTTTTTTAGTTTTTTTTATGTATCTTCTTATTAGAGATAATCTTATTTCAATTAGTTGAGGTCTCATAATAAGGTAGAGTTCTCTCAGCAGAAATTTTTTCATGCACAAGACTAAAATTCGAAACCTTATTTAAAAAAGATATAGTACCTACCACTCCAACCAACTATTTGTTAAAATTAAATATGATACAAATTTTTTTATATACTTTTTATATGCAATCCCAAATAATAATAATTTTTTAATAAAAATTTTACTATTGTGAATTTTTCTTACTAGGTTTAGAAATAGGAAAAGATGATAGAAAAAGATAAGGAAGAAATATTCACCTCATACATTCTTTATATTAAATAAATCTCATTTTTTATAATACGATAAAATTATATTTTTGTTTATATTAAAAATTATTATTACTTAATAAATAAAATATTTTGAAAGAATT
This sequence comes from Senna tora, assembly GCA_014851425.1. Lineage (NCBI taxonomy): Eukaryota > Viridiplantae > Streptophyta > Magnoliopsida > Fabales > Fabaceae > Senna > Senna tora. The sequence continues at coordinate 25,036,635 of CM026272.1, forward strand.
ACAAGAAAAAAATTGCCTTGAATCCTTTTTTTATATATGTATCTTTTCATCATAGGTAATTTTATTTGAAATATAATTAAGTACTAAATATGAGTACTTCTCTTAGTAAGAATTCGAACTCGAGTTAATTTTATATTGGAAAGCACTAATATCTTCAAATACCTTCAAACTCATATTTTTTAAAGGGTAACATTAAGTGAGTTAAAATTTACCACGGTTCAGCCGTTAAATTTATTTTAAGATCTGTGTTATTTTGAATTTTAAAATAAACAAATATTTTATTATAAATATCGAGATTGATTCAAAGATTAAAAAATAATGTGTCAAAATTTTCAATATCTATATTATTTTTTTTAAATGTAAAGACCCAAGATGAAAAAGTTCATACATCAATCATGTGAAATCAAATAAAATATTGGGTCTTCCCTCTTCCACCTCTCTTCTGGGTTAAGACGATATCCTTTTTATTGAGCTTTGACAGTTTGACTAAACCTGTCTTTTGCTTTGTGGGTCCTTTTATCCACAACCACTTAACTAACTCTCTCTATCTCTACTACTTCTATAAGAAAAGTTATAAATTAAAATTATAATGTTGAAAAAATGGAATTTTCTTTTTTTTTAAAAAAAAACTCACCACTTGTATATTTTAGAGGCACCAACCAATTCAATTCCTTGTTTTTCTAACCAATCTCATTTAATGCTATAATGCCATTCATGTATTTTCTGTTGACCATCTTATACACTTGAGAAAATTGCATATTTTTTTTTTCTAATTTTGAACAAATTAATTGTAGAATCTCTATATGGTGATATTTGATATAAGGTGAGTGTTTTAGTAGAAAGTGGAGGTACGTGATAAAAAAAATATTTCATATGCTAAAAAAGAGATGTGAAAGTAAAAAATAAAATTATTTGATATAATGAGAAGAAGATATGAAAGTGTAAAATTAAATTATTAAAAGGTCCACTACAATTTCAGTGACGACAATTTCATGTCGCCACCGAAGATCTTCAATGGCAACATTTTAGTTGTCACCAAAGGTCCACTACAAGAAAATCGACTTTCACTGAAAGTCGACCTTCAGTGGCGACTCAAAAAAGTCATCACTGAAACTCGACCTTCAGTGGCGACTCAAAAAATTCGCCATTGAAAGTCCACCTTCAGTGACGACAATTTTATATCGCTACCGAAGATCTTCAATGGCGACATTTTAGTCGTCACCGAAGGTCCACTACAAGAAAATCGACTTTCACTGAACGTCGACCTTCAGTGACGACAATTTCATGTCGCCACCGAAGGTAGAAAACATAATAAATATATTAGAATGAGATTATATAACAAAAATTGACATATGGCTCAGTGGTTGCTGTAGAAAATACTATGCATCATGTCCCACCTTCGAATCCGTCCATACACCAATTTTAAAAATATAAGGTGGTCTTAAAAGTGGAGGTCCGGTAGCCAGCCGACGACCAGCAGGCAACAGAGGTCCGGCAGCCAGCCGACCAGCCGCGGAGGTCTTCACCGACCGTTGGAGTTCCGGCAATTGCTTTCAGACAAAAAGTGGTTTCGGTGGCAACTAAAGGCCGCCAGAGAATGTTTTCAATGGCAACAAAAAAAAGTCGCCACTAAAGGTCTTTTCAGTGGCAACAAAAAGTCTCCCCCAAAAACTCCAACTTTTATTGGTTTTAGTGATGAAAATTAACCTTCTTTGGTGGCGACTATGAAAGTCGTCACTATAGGGCTTCAGTTGCGGAGTTTTCAATGGCAACTTTTATGTTGCCACTGAAACCCTTCGGTGGCGACTTTTGGACTTTTAGTGGCGATAAAAGTCGCCACCAAAACTCTTAATTGTTGTAGTGACCGAGGATTTTTTCTTGTCAAAAATTACAAAAAACGCCATCACCGAGGGCTTTTTTTAATGTGCATGATAAAAGTGGTACATATCTGTAGATAATTTTTAAAAGTGATTGAATTTGTGTATATATTTTTTATTTGGTATATTTATGTTCAAAAGCTTTAATAATCTTGCGTTGAAATTCAACATTTAACTATATTTATTATTACTTTAAAATTAACATCAAAATTTTATTTTAAATAAAGAATATTTTTATTGACAAAAAATACATTAAAAGAAAGAAAAAAACTTAGGTCCATTTTCTTATGTCCACCAATCATATATTGTATTTACACTCTTTTCTATGATTGGTTATATAAAAGGTGGTCTTCTATATTCACTCTCTACTGTGATTGGTTATTTAAATACTTTTTACCACGTATCATATTTATATTGAAAAATTTGATGTAATGGACATAAGGAAATAGACCTAAGTTTTTTCCTAAAAGAAATACATACAAGTATAGTTTTTAAAATTACTCAAGTAACACTAAAAAGTTAGTTTCAATGTTAATTAATTAATATTATTTGTTATTATAACTTACATTAAAATATTTTTTAGTTTTGACACAATCTTTAATGATAGTACTGGAACTTAGGGTGATTTTGCCCCCCAACACAATTTTAGCGGTGAATATATTCTAGATTTAATTCTAATTTTTGTCATTTTTTATAAAAGTGTATTATTCAATTACTAAATCACTTCAGATATAATATTTAGAGTTTGATTATTATGTTTGTGTGAGTCTTTTTGTGAAATTTTTTTTATAAGCAGGTGCTAATTAATCTATATATAAGATCTATGACAACTAGAGTCATAATTTGCAGCTCTGCAGTAAAAAAAATTCACTCTTTCATCGATTGTTAGAAGAGACTATAACACATTTAACTGAGAATATCACTTCGAATAAAAGTAACAACTTTGTTAGTTATACTAAGAACGATGAAATTTATCATTTCAAATTCATCTTATAAATGGGATTGGCTGGACGTTTATTTTTCTTTTATGATTTAATAGTGTTATTTATGATTTAGTCATTAACAGAACACATTGGCATCGCTTGATCCATATAGCCGATTCTACTTAGTAAAAAAAGGCTTTGATTGTTGTTATTTATGGTTTAGTCATTAGTATTGTCTGATGTACTGAAAATGCTGTTAAATTTTTCTACAATTTGATAAAATATGATTTCTTTAAAAAAAAAAGGTTTATTTTTCACACTATCTAATAAGCAACTGAATTCGTGAGTATAATCATTAATAAGACCACTTTGTTTAAGAGTAGGATAAAAGTTTAATCATACTATACTATTGAAGTTCAGTAATTTTTTTAATTATGTAGTATCATTTGTTAATATTAATAAAAATCTACATTAATTAGGACCCACCTTAAATGGTTTAGGGACCAATTGATTGGAGGAATGTACCGAAATTTGGTACTACCGTACCATACATTAAAGTTCAATGATACGATACTATTGAACTTTTACCCAATATAAAATATCAAAATAATGCATGTAATAAATAACCAACCAACCCCTTTTTTTTTCACCAACAGTTTTAAAGCGCAGCAATTTGCCAACATGTGCATGTTATATTGCATGTTATGTTAGTAAGAGCAAGAAATTAGAATAAACTGAAGAAAATAATAAATAATTAGATCTCTTTTCTTATCCGATCTAAAATACGACCGTACGATCATCATCATTTCTACCATGCATCCATTGAATCTTCTAAATTTCTCCCTAATCAAGTGGATTTTTTTTATCAACGTCACATCTTTTATTTTTGTCTCCCTAAATTTGGATTCTCCTGGAGCGTAAAAAATTTGATGAAGTGATAAATTACGGTGGGAAGATAAAAATTATAAGTGAATTTGGTTAATAGATTTATTTCGAAAGGATGAGAATATGAGAGAAAATAAAATAATAATTAAATTAAATAACAATTACATTATTCATTTAAAAATTATTGGGTAAAATTGATTTTTCTCTTACCTATTTCCTTTCTTTCATTTATTACAATGTACCAAAGAATAGTGTATTAGAAGTCAGTTGCTAATTTATCTTTCTTTTTGGTCTCTTCCTTTTCTTTTTTTGGGTAAATGGGAAATACTTTAGAGAAAAATAATTATTGATTTTGTCTTGAGATATTTGTCATTTTATATTTTAAAATTAAAAAATTTTAATACTGACCTAAAAAAAAATCAATAACTAAACAATAATAAGCTTTGATCTATTCTACCCTCTACTAAGATATTGAAATTTAGTTGAAGTGCTCACTCGATTAGGATCTCGATCTGACAAAAAATAAGTTAAAAAATTTTTACAGAGTCCAATTCGCCCTTACCAAGGGCGGATTGGACACGTCAACACGCCATGTATGATCAATTTTTTCAAAAAAACTCAATTTATCGTTGCTAGCGGCGAATTGAAACATATTGCGTTGACTTCCAAGTTGCCGTTAACGACGACAAATTAGAGCGTGAATTTAATATAGATTTAAAAATTAATAATAATAAAAATAAAAAATTTAAAAGTGATAAAATCGGGGCCAAAACACACGAAGTGTTTGTTAGAAGTGATTTGTTAAAGTGTAAAATACATAAAACACACACGAAGTTTCATTATTCATCACTTTGTTACACTTTAAAAAGACGGTAAAATTTGTGTACTCCATAGGTATATACACCAAGATGTTCCTTCTCTTAACGCGGAGAGATCCAAAACTCCTAGGGATAAAATTTATGTCCATTTTCTTATGTCCATTTCATCCAATTTTTCAATATAATTATGACACGTGGCAAAAAGTGTTTAAATGACCAATCACAGTAGAGAGAGAATATAGAAGACCACTTTTTATATGACCAATCATAGAAGAAAGAGAGTGTAAATACAATATATGATTAGTGGAATTGGAGGAAATAGACATAAAGGGCACGTTCTTTACGCAGAAATGGAAATAGAAACAGAAACAGAATGCGTTTCCTGTGTTTAGTAGTAAAAGTTTAGTAATGGAAATGAAAAGGGAATGTATTAAAATGACCATTTTACTCCTTATATTAAAATAATAAAAAGAAAAGAATGTTATAATTGTGTCAAATCATGTCAAATCAAAGGGGTATAATAGATATTTTGTATTTTTTTTCTTTTTTTTTAAAGTTGATGGAAATGAAAAAGTGAAAAAGTATGTGGGGCCCGGTAGGCCCCACCATTTCCATAGGCAATTCTTGTAAAAGAATATGCCCAAAGAAATGAACATAAGTTTTTCCCCACTTCTCGATATTCGTGTCGAAACACGTGTCGCAATCTTATTGGGTAGGAGCACAGAACAACTCTGCTAATGCACACACCCAATAAACTCTACGGCTGAATCCCCACCGCCCAAAGGTTCTATAAATACCCCACACCCCCTTCGTACCATAAACCCCATCTCCTCCATCCATTACCATACCATACCATACCCTCCTTCCTGCTTCAAAAAGAAAAATCTAAATTTTTTTTCTCAGATCAGGAGGGTCCTCTTCTCTTCTCTTCTCTTCAAGAAATGGCCATGCCTAAGCTTCTTGCTTCTCTGCTCTTGGCCCTCATTGCCATTTCCATGCTTCACACAGTGGTCAGTTTCTTATAAAAAAGAACACACATTTTTTTGTTTGGTTTTTAGCTGAGGTTTGATAACGAGAGTAGTAGAGTTAGATCTCACATTCTCAAAGTTTGGTTATGGATCTTTTGGGTTTCTCTCACGTTGTGGGACTAATGTGTGTGTGTGTGTGTCTGATGGATGGGTGTTTTTGTAGGTTATGGCAGCTCATGATGGTGAAGGAGGTCACCTCTATGAAGATAATAAGGTAAGCTAAGTCTTTTCTTGGAGTGAAGAGTGAAGATCGAATCAAATTGGGTTTTTTTCTAATTTTGTTTGTGTGCTTCTTAAATTTTGGTGGTTTTTCAGAGATCAAATTATGGACCCGGAAGTCTCAATATCAACCGTAAGTTTTTTTTTCCCCCTCTTGATCTTCTTTATTTGAGATCTCTGAACTTTGGAGTAGTAAAGTAGAGTGCAGAAATTAGAATTTTGTGATGTGTAATGACCATGTTACCCTCAGTCAATATGCTTTGACTGTAGTCAAAGTTGTTTGACCATAGTAAATTACAGTTTTTTCTCTCTCTAAAAATAGTCTTTTTTTTTTCTTTTACTTTTTTGTAATGAAAAAAAAATAATTTATTTTACTATTTTAAAAAATATGTTTAAATTTAAAATAGTGAAATAATAATATTTTAAATTACACATTTTTATAAAAAATTATGATTATTTTTAAAAATTAATTGTGCAATTAAAAGTACTTAAATAAAAAATTTTGAAATTATAAACTCTTTAATAGGAAAATGAGTATTTGGCAAAAAGACATGACTTTTTTTTGGGACTTCAAGAAAAAAACATGACTTTGCTTTTTCTTTTCCTTTCCTTTATTGGATAATAAATTGGAGTTAGCAGTAGATCCATCCACTCAAGTAATTTGAGCGAATTGTGTAATCTCGATTGTTTATATCGGTCGAAATTAAGATTGTGACCGAGAATTTACGGTCACATTGTACAGTCCACTGAAGTTACTTAAACGGATCTGATTTCATAATTTAGATTGTGAATGTCTGATATGGGGTTGTGTGAAATGACCAGAATGCTCCCCACAATGCCAGAGGAGGTGCAAGAAGACCCAATACAAGAAGCCATGCTTGTTCTTCTGTAACAAGTGCTGCAGGAAATGCCTGTGTGTGCCCCCGGGGTATTATGGGAATAAAGCCGTTTGCCCTTGCTACAACAACTGGAAGACCAAGGAAGGAGGACCCAAATGCCCTTGAAGCCTAAGCTTTTCCTCTCACAACACCTACCTACCTAAATTAATTAATTATGATCCTATTTTAATTTTAATTTTAATTTGAAGCTTAATCTATAATATGCTTTTCCCACCACTTGGATGTCCCTTTTTGGTTGTTTGAAATGTTTTGTTGTGGCCGAGGAAGTGAATTGTGATCACTCACTCCTTAAGGCTCTGCCTTTAATGAGAGTGCCTATTGTAACCTAATTTATTAATATAAGTTGCTGTCGTATTTATATATCTATCAAACTTGCAATGCTTATTAATTATATGTGTTCTCAGTTTCTTCCGATTCCATGAGTTTCTTTTCTACTCTCAACGTTTGGAGGTCCTGTCAGTTTCGCTCCGAATGTTCTTTCGCTGTCAATTGTACCCTTAACATTTTACGTTTCTGCCAATGTCACCCTTTACACTAACAGCGTCAAATATTTAACAGTTTTTGCTGACGTGGCATCTTATGTGGCAAAATATTTTTTTTTCTGTCAATTGTACCCTTAAAGTTTTACATTTCTACCAATGTCACCCTTTTCACTAGCACCATCAAATATTTATTAGTTTTTGCTTACATGGCATTCTATGTGCCAAAAATATCTGACTTGACATATTTTTTTTTACACCAGTTTTTTTACTCATCTTTTTCCCATCAAAACCATGTCGTTTTAGCCTAACTATATTCCTTTTAAAATATAACTCAAACGCACATGCCATTTTGCAGACAAAACATCGGAGACGTTACTCATTCTCTAGTTTGTTGGAGACGTTACCCTAAAATAGAGAATGGATAACGTCTCCGATGTTTTTATGAGCAAAATAGCGCGTGCGTTTGAGTTATATTTTAGAAGGAATAGGCCGAGGTCAAAACGACACAACTTTGATGGGAAAAAGATGAGTAGGAAATCTGATGTGGAAAAAAAAATACCAAGTCAGATATTTTTGCCACATAGGAGGCCACGTAAGCAAAAACTATTAAATATTTGATGGTGCTAGTGAAAAGGGTGACATTGGCAGAAATGTAAAACGTTAAGGGTACAATTGACAGAAAAAAATGTTTTTCCACATAGGATGCCACGTCAGCAAAAATTATTAAATATTTGACGGTGTTAGTGAAAAGGGTGACATTGGCAGAAACGTAAAACGTTAGGGTACAATCGACAGCGAAAAAAAGTTAGGAGCGAAACTGACAGGACCCCCAAACGTTGGGGGTAGGAAAAGTATTTTTGCCTATTAACAAATGACACTACATGATTGAAAGGATGCACTGAAGTTCAGTAAGACGTATTAAACTTTTATCCCTTCTCGTCACTCGTCACGGATATAATAATATTGAAAAATTATGAAGTTGGTTCCTCTAAGCGAATGACAAGGGACCTCAATTAACGGAAATAAACTTTGTGGGACAAAGATAATTAAATAAGCTTTTGTTTATTTATAAAATTTTAAAAATAAAAAAAGAAACCTGAAGATGAAATACAGAGAAGAGAAGGAAAATAGAAAGCGGAGAGTGAAGATGAAATACACAAAGAACTCCTTATTGGAGTGAAGGAGACAATCGTAGTCTTGTGACTGAATATTTCTCAAATACTTGCATCAATTAGAATTGTCATTTTGTACTTATACTCTTTAATACAACAAATAAAATAAGGTAAAGGTTTATTTTGATCCTCTATGTTTTACTCAAGTTTTAAATTATATCTTTATATTTTAAAAATTTTAAATTGGTCCTTTATCTTTTTCAGAAGTTCTAAATTAGTCATTTCGTCTAAGTTCGTCAATTTCTTAAGTTAACTACTTAGATGGTGCTCTACTGGCTCAATGTTAACTTAACCCAACTATTCACTCTAATATTACTTGTTTGGATTTCAAGAGCCTAATATTGAAATTTTTTTTCCCGTAAGAAGGTATACTTATTTTAGCTATGTCTTTTTTTTATTTTTTTTTATTTTAGGTTTATGGGTGTTTGAATAGTGTAATATAGCAGTTAGCAGGCAACTGATTATGTTGTATTTAGTTAGTGTGATTAGCCTGAGTTAAGCCACATCATTTGGCTTCCCTTGAATATATAATACGTTTTCACTTCTTCCTCTTGTATCATTTCATAATATGGTACGGAGAGTGCTAGTGAGAAGGATTCTACAAAAGATAATCATCAAAATGATTTAGCAAAAACGTTAAAGAAAGCTACAGACATGGTCGAAAATACTAAAGTCTTGAAGTATTTTCCTCCAATTAGATGATCATAATTACTTGGCTTGGAAAATGCAAGTAGTAGTTGCAATAGGGGTGTTCAAATCCAATCTCAATTGATCAAATCCAATCTAGTTCAATGAAATTCAACGAAAATTGACTTTTGATTGGATTAATTGGATTGGTGAAGAGTAAAACTGATATGATTGGATCAGTTGATAGATGACCATAGGTGTCAACTGATCCAATCCAATCTATCCAATACATTTATTAATATTTTAATTTAATAATTTATATATGTGTGTGTTTGTGTTTGCAATATATATTAAAATGTTTGTTATATATTTGCAATTAATATAGATCAAATTAGAAGCATCACTCTTGCAAATTTTTAGGATTGAAAAGCAATAGATTATTAAATTTGATTATGATTGTAATAAATATTAGTATTGTGTTTGAATTGTTAATTTTAGTTTGCACTCTTTATTTTGTTTGGTGTTTCAATGTGAGACCATAAGTGTATTCTATACTAATAAAGATTGAAGAATAAATATGAATTTCATTTTTTTTAATATAGAAAACCAATCAACTGATCCAATCCAATTCGATCCAATCTGGTTTGAATTAGATCGGATGAAGCTTTTTTACTGAATTAATTGGATGATGTTTTCATCATCAATCCAAATTGGATCAGTTGAAAAAAGTATCCTAACTAATCTAATCCAATCCCTTGAACACTCCTAGTTGCAGTAAAGGGATATGACCTTTGTCGATTCCTGCTTGGAAAGAAGAAGAAGCCCAAGGAATTTTTGACAGAAGAAGATGAAATCAATGAAGTTCCAAATCCAGAATATGTCAAATAGGAAAAATAAGATCATATCCTAATGTGCTAGCCCCTCAATTTGATGACTGATGGAATGACCAACAAAATGGTAGGATGCATTTACAGCTTTGAGGTATGGAGTCAAGTTGAAACTCATTTAATTTCCCAAACTCGTGTGAGAGAGACAGTTGAGAACACAACTCAGAAACACAAAAAAGAGCTGCAATACCATGAGTGATTTTCTGCTTAAGATCAAGAAAATAGTTGACTCTTTGGCTGTTATAAGTTCTCCTATATTTGACCATGAGCATAGAAACAATCTTTAATTTGACAGCTTGCCTCGAGAATGTGAGGGTTTCATTACCTCTTTCTATATGAAGTCAGAAGAAAACTCCATTGCAAAAGTAGAAGCAATGTTGTCAGCACAAGAAGCTCGTCTTGAAACTGTAAAAGAAGCAGTGGATAGTGTTTCAACAAATATAGCACAAACCAAAAATTCTTCTCAAAACTCCAAAGGCTCTCAATCTTTTGGTGCCTCCACTAGCAATGGACCAAAACCTCAACTCTTTGGTAGAGGCAGCTCATTCAGAGGTCGTGGAAGAAGGGGTGGACCACCAAGATTCCCATCAAATGGGTATTCATCCATAGGGTCTCAATTCTCCAATAATCAAGCAACATAGGTCTAAACTGCTACCACAAATTCAATCATTCTTACACAGCAGCATCATTGCCTCAGTCACAAAACCAATTCCCTAGAGGCAACCAGAATCCACAAATTGAAGCTAACTTTACAACACCTGAGACACTATTTGACCCTTCTTGGTTCCCAGATACAAGCGCCACAAACCACATGACCAATGATCTCACTAATCTTCAGGTGCAACAACCGTATTCATGACAGGATCAGGTTCATACTGCCAATGGCTCAGGTTTGGAAATTAGTCACATAGGGCATTATGAGATTATTACAACTTTAACCAATATCACATTAAAACAACTATTTCATGTACCATTAATAGTTAAAAATCTTCTTAGTGTTTCTAAATGTGCTAAGGACAAATAGATAATAATGTCTATTTTGAATTTCATGTTGATTTATGACTTGTTAAATCTCAGGATACACAGAAATACTTGAAGGTTAAAGTGGATAATGGATTGTATGTCTTCAATGATCTTCCACTTTAGTTATAAAGCCAGCCCAGCTAGAAGGCAACCAATTTTGTTGTATTTAGTTAGTGTGGTTAGCCTTAGTTAAGCCTTGCCATCTGGCTTCTCTTGTATTCCTCTTGTATGAATACCTTATCTCACTTAGTAATAATACACGAATACATTTTAACTCCTTCCTCTTGTATCATTTTATAATAAAGGGAAAATTTTAGCATTTTTTTTAATGTTAAACTTATAGATATAGATATAAAAATATTGTATATTTTCAAAATATTTTTATGAGAAGAACTTTCATTAATAAAGATAACAGAAAACTCTTATAAAAAATTGATAAAGAACTTGTCTAAATGAATAGAGACAAATGAACAAAACCATCGTAGCTTATAAAAAAAATCTTCCTTAATTGAAGGAAGGAATTGAAAATAAGAAGTAAATATTCTTTTAATTATTAAATACCGCATCTTAACTTAAAATTTTTAACACATCAATTATATATAATAGAGTATACAAGAAGATATGCTAACAAGTGTTGCTTTAACGTGAATTTTAACTCCTCAAAAAATAAAATAACACACACAAGTGTCTCATTCTAGTGAATTCTAACTCCTCCAATAATAAAATAATTTTTTTAAAAATAAAAATATAGAACACTATAAAAAAATGCTGACAAATGTTATATTTAGGTGAATTTTAACTCCTTCAAAAGTAAAATAATGTTGACAAGTGTCTCTTCTTAACCATAACTCCTCCAAAAATAAAATTATTTTTTAAAAATTGAATACACTAATGGAGATGTTGACAAATATTGTCTTTTGATTAATCCTAGCTCCTCCAAAAAAAAATCAAATAATTTTTAAAAAATAAAGAAGCAAAATACTATTTAGTCCCCGAATTTATCAAAAATACTATTTAATCCCCGAAATGTTTAACTATATCAACTATTTAGTCCTCGAATTTGTAATTATGTCAACTATTTAATCCCCAAACTTGGCAAAAATACTATTTAATTACTGAATTTGCAAATCTGTCAACTATAATGGGTGCATTTTGATCAAAGTTCATAAAATAGAGTATTTAAGATATAGGTCAATGTTCTAATTAAACATTGAGTTAGATTATTCTCTCATATTTTCACTGATGTTTTCTTGTACGACCATTACCAGAAAGAAACCTATAGAAAATGCTTCATTTTGTCTTTGTTTGTTGAAGATGGAAGTGTGATTTGAAGATGATGAAGCCAAGTGAGAGTGAATAGGAGAATACAAGAAGCCACAATAATTGAGATTCTTAAGTTTTGGTTATCTGACTTGTAAAAGTGAGAAAGAAGGCAAAACGTGAGCGGGGGTATTAGGTGTCAAGGGCAAAATAATAAATTGTAAAGAAGCATTCATTTTAACGGAAATTTTTAACGGAAAATGGTGTTTGGACCAAAGTTTTTAGTGCTTTTATGTGTTACGGAAGGCAATATAATATTAAGATTTATTAAGGGAGGGCAGTGAAATTTACTCAAATAAATATGTGTGTTTAGCATAAAAGTTGTATATATATGTTTATGTATGTACTTACAATTTGGGAGCCAATTTCACAATATGGCAAAAGTACATTTCATGTCCCCAACGTTTGAGAGTCTTCTCACTTTCGCCCTTAATGTTTTTTCGCTGTCAATTGTACCCCTAATGTTTTGTGTTTCTCCCAATGTCAGGCTTTTGGCTAACACCGCCAATTTTTTCACGGTTTTTTATGACGTGGCATCCTACATGGCCAACAGTTTTAACTGGACTTAATTTTTTCACATCAGCAATATATTTTAGAGGTATAATGAACCCCAAAAACTCAGTACATCAGTAAATCCAGTACACCAAAATACTCATTACATCAGCAAAATGGACCCCAAAAACTCAGTAGTATTGACTGCTGATATGAAAAAAATTAAGTCCAGTCAGAATTGTTGACCACATAGATGTCACGTCATAAAAAATCGTTTAAAAATTGACAGTGTTAGCCAAAAGCCTGACAATTGGAGAAACACAAAACATTAGGGATACAATTGATGATAGTGAAAATACGTTAGGGCGAAAGTGACAGGACCCCAAACATTAGGGTAGGAAAGGTACTTTATTAGATATTTTATTAGATATTATTTCATGTGATCATTTTAATTTTGTAATATAATATAATATTTTTAGAATTAACGATAGACTAAAATTTATTATTTTTATTATTATAAGCATACTTATTAATTTTATAAAAAAAAATATTCAAAGGAAAATTTTGTTATTTTACTTGTAAATACCCCTCAATCTATATACTCTTATAAAACAAAAACCACAGCTGCACACGTGTCGCATTGTCATCAATTTTCATCTCCAAATTTTTTCTTTTTCTGTCAATTCAGCAAATTTAAACCCTTCCTTAGTTTTTTTTTAACCTGTCTAGCATTTAGAATAGGAAACAAAAATGTTTAACTCAATCTTTATTTATTTTTTTAAATAAGACGTAAAGGCTTAAGAATAGGAACTGAAAAGTTGATCTCAAGCTATATATATATATATATTTTAAGGGTTTATTTAATAAGTGCTAATGTTTATTTTGATTGGTGGAAAGGGGATTAATTTTTTTGAAGTTGATAAAAAATCAATCAATACATATTTTAAAAGCTTCTCATTAATTTATGAGAAACTTTAAAGAATACCCTAAAAACACTTATTAGCACAACCCATATATATTTTAATAACATATATATAGCCTCAAAACTCAATTGCACAACTTATATCATAATTTTTTCCGTAAAACGTGCTATCCAATCAAATCAATTTCTTTTCATACCTCATTAATTCTTTTTTTTTAAATGATATGTAATTTACAATGTTGCCCTCCACTTTAGTGTTATGATTCACTTCAACTAATCTAAAATGACTAAATTATCCTCATTTTTTCAAATTCTCATCTGCTAAAATTCATTTGTTGTCAGTGAATGAAAATTACTGGATTGAATCAAAGTTGCAGAAGCTTCTTCATCCGTTTTTCATCTGTTTCTCATCATCTCCATCAGTTCTCACTAAATATAAGTCCTGTTTTTTCTTTTCCAGTTCATCTTCTTATTTTCTTTAGAATTTTTAACACTTATATTTAAGCTTCTTCATCCGTTCTTCATCCGTTTCTCATCATCTCCATATCAGTTCTCACTAAATGTAAGTCCTGTTTTTTATTTTTCAGTTCATCTTCTTATTTTCTTTGGAATGTTTAACACTTATATTTCCAAATATTTGTTGCTTTGAGTTATATTGTTTGTTGATCTTTTTTAGTTCTTTTTCATTTTTTCTTTGTTGTTCTCAACTTTATATATCTTGATTTTTTTTTACTCTCAGTTAAAATGATAGAAACTTCTTAGTGTATATTTTTTGTATTTGGTCAAATTTTAGCTATATTTATTTAGGTAAATGAACAAAATCACATAATGTAGGTAGATGCAAACATCCAGTTATCTACTGTAGGTAGATGCAACAATTAATATTTTGGTTTACAAACTAACTAGATGCACAAACTCATGCTTTTGTTTGTAATATTACACTTATATATATTTATATGTGTCTATATACTCTTGCTTGCAATTAGTTATGTATGACTCTATAGTTGTCGGTTATTAATTTATAATCATATATATATATTAGTACAATATAATATTTTCTTTGTAAAATATAAGTAAAAATTAAATTTAATCATTAATTAATTTTTTAAATTTTAAAATTAATTGGATTAAAAGCACCCCGTGCAACGCACGGGTCACAAACTAGTTATGATTTATAACAAATACCTCCTTGTTCTTTGGCAAGCTTAAAAATAACTCTATTTAACACATTTCTATTAATACCATTAAATATTTTTGTTGAAAAATTTTGCATATGTCTTCTTCAACAGTTAGTTGTAAATAGCCCCATAAATTATAAAATGTTGCAAAATCCCCTAAACTAATTTAAAAATAAACCCTTTTCCCTAGATTATTTTAGTTTTCTAAAAATCTCAAACAGATTATAAAATGTTGCAGATGGGAGAAACCTCCAGGTGCTGTAGTAAAACTGAATTTAGATGCAGGTTTGATGCTCTCGGGTGAGGGACAATGTGTAGGTGCATCCACGGAGGGTTATGGTATTTCTTGTGTTGTGAGGGTAATTTGGTCAATAAGTTTGCATTAGAATATGAAAAAGTAGATGTCTTTTACAATTATTTTATTAGAAAGTGAGTTCATAGACTAAAGTGTATTGACTTTTAAAGTATGTTTGGTATGTCTTACTTACTGGGAAAGTGAGGTAAGGTGAACTTGTTACATGTTTGGTATGCCTTCAATACAAGGAAGGTGAGGTAAAGGTTCCCTCTCCCCTCTCCAGAGAGGGAACCTTGCTTCCTTCATAATGTGGAGGGAAGTTGAGGCGATGTTTGATTTAAAAACCAAAATACCCTTAAAAAATTTGTGGTTTTTAAAAAAGTAAGGACAAAAAAGATATTTCATACTTTTATCTTCTATTTCCCTATCTTCTTTCCACAATACCAAACAATATTACTTTTACATTCCACTTCCATTTCCTTGCATGCCAAACATATTTTTTATCACTTACTTCCACTTCCACTTCCCACTAAAACACTTACCGGATACCAAACTCTACCTTAATCTCTCAAAGGAGGAGAGTGTAATTTTACAAATTAGAGAGGAGGGCAGTATAATTTACTCTAAATTTAATTAAGTGAAAAGTATTAAAATGTATTTGCTACATTTTATAATTTGGGGTACTTGCGAGATTTTATAGTTTGGGTGGTATTTGGCTATTTACAATATTTTATAGGTTATAGGGGGTTTTTGCAACTAACTTATAGTTTGGGTGGTATATGCAATTTTTCCCAAAGAAATACTTATGAGTATTACTGTATTAGTATAAAAATATTAAATGGAGTTATTATTAAATATGTCAAAATACAAGGGAGCAATGTTGTTAAGATCCAAATTTTGCATAGAATCGGAGGAGATACAAGGTAGATCAAATCGTAAGATCTGATTGAGGCTCATAAGATCCTATTATGTATTATCTTTATAAAATAAATAAAATACATATAATAACATAAATTCTTTTTTGCAATAACAAATTTAACAAAAGACTATAATACTTTCATAAAATAGATCAAGATATATTGAATAATTTGTATTAAAACGATTTCTATAAAATAGCTCTAATTATTAATATGTACTACTAATGTGATATTTTAATTTTTTCTTAAAAATTGTAAGTTTCTAATATTTAAAAATATATTATATCGTAATATCATAAGTTATGTAGTACGTTAAATCGTAGGATCAGACATGTAAGATCATAATAATCTTATTGCTATCCTACTATGTTTTGATTTTACCTAAAATTGGAATCGATTTTTATGAATAAGATCTCACTCATAAAATCATATTCTAACAACTTTTGCAAGGGAGTATTTGCCACAAATCATAGTTAGAGCCTTAGAGGGTATTTACCAATGTTGTAAGAACCGGACCGGACGGTCCGACCGGTTCAACCGCCAACCGAATACAAAGGCGAGTCGATTGGACCAAAAAACCGTTTTTCCCGTTGGACCGGTCAACCGGTGGTCCAACCGGTCCAATTTTATTTTAAAAAAAAAAATAAAAAGGAAAAATAACATAAAAAAAGAAATTAGAGAAATCTTAAAAATTAAAATTAGAAAAGTCTTAAAAATTAAAATTTAAAAGTCATGATTATCAATAATTTCATATTTGGTTTGATTAAGTTCTTTCAAAGCTTGACAAGTCTTAAAAATTAAAACTTTGAGAAGTCATGTAATTTAAAACTTCAAAATTATGTATATTGAAACCTAAAATTTGAGTGATGTCATTTTATATATTAAGAATATTTATTATTTATTGCGTCATCCGGTTCGACCGACGGTTCGACCGGTTAAACCGATCAAACCATGAACCGAACACTTGTCCGTGTCTTTGTCCGGTTCGGTTCTTACAACATTGATATTTACAAGTGAGTGATAGTTGAAGGAGAATATTTACATTTTTTTCTCAAAAATAAAATCAATTATATAAATTTGATTAATCATATGTATCACTGATTATAAACTATTAAAATATTTAATATATAATTACTAGAGTTAATGATAGACTCACATTCATAACTTCCCTCTCTTTTCATGTTATGCATAAAGTTTAAAATTTTTTAAATCCAAGATTTGAGGTTTACTTGCACTTTGCTAATTTACACCATAATTTATTATTTAAAGCTTTAAGTGAAATTATAAAAATTAAATAAATAATTGATAACCATTAAATATTTCAAACTAAATATTTATTTATTTATTGTGAGCAGATAATATAATTAAAAATAAAATAATGATATGTAATATATATATGATACATTATACATATTATACATATATTTCAACGAGTACTAATTCAGTTAATTATTAAATAGATCTTAGCTTTAAAACTTCAACACATTCATTATAAGATTGATTGATATGGTTCACACCGATCTGCTGGTAAAAATTAAAAAGAGCGGCAATATATGGCCCAACTATATTGGGCCTAGGCCCATTCAATAGTCACAAGGCTATAGCACATAATGAACCAATATTTGGAACAACCAACAACAATATAGGATATGTTTGGTAACAAAACCAAACAGTAAAATCGTGGTATTTTACGATTTTCAAAAAATTTTACATCATATTTTATATATATTAAATACACTTTTTACATATTTTTTCTCTTTCCTATTTTTTCTCTCTATCTCTCTCCTCACTTTTCTCTACAGTTCTTTCTTTTATTCTACAGTACTTTCTTTACAGTATTTTAGATCTGTGCATCTATACCAAGCGTACCCATAATATTTAGAGGAGGGTTTTGATTCACATAGCCCAATTGATTGGTGGTTTAAAGAAGCCTGTGTTTGGGAGGAGTTTGGGTGATTTTGACTATTTTGTCCTCCTGTTATTACTACTATCAAAATTTAATTACATGGATAAATTGGTCATTGTATCTCTTTTATATTCTTATTTCCAACTCAATTTCTAATTTGTTATGGTATACCAAATGTGGTCTTAAACATTCTTATTGTCTCAAAATAAATTCAAGGCAAAAGTATCTTTCTTGCCCCCAACGTTTGTGGGTCCTGTCATTTTCGCTTCTAACGTTTTTTCGTTGTCAATTGTACCCCTAATGTTTTGTGTTTCTCCCAATGTCAGGCTTTTAGCTAACACCGTCAATTTTTAGACGATTTTTTATGACGTGGCATCCTATGTGACCAACAATTCTTATTGGACTTAATTTTTTTTCACATAAGCAGTCAATAGTACTAAGTTTTTGGAGTCCATTTTACTGGTGTAATGAGTATTTTGGTGTACAGGATTACTGATGTATTGAGTTTTTGAGGTCCATTATACCCCTAAAATGGATTACTGATGTGAAAAAAAAATTAAGTCCAATCAGAATTGTTTGCCACATAAGATGCCACGTCATAAAAACCGTCCAAAAATTGACGGTGTTAGCTAAAAGCCTGACATTGGGAGAAACACACAAAACGTTACGGGTACAATTGACAGCAAAAAAATGTTAGGGGCCAAAGTGACAGAACCCTCAAACGTTGGGGGCAGAAAATGTATATATATATATATATATATATATATATTATTTTGTTGTAGTTTAAGTAAATGTGTTGTTAATATTCAAGAGGTTAGAAGTGTGTTGTCTCTTGTTTTAAGGGTATCTTCTTTAGTAAGAAATGGCAAGGGAAAAGCCAATAGAAATGGTGGGGCTCATTGGGCCCCACATACTTTTTCACTTTTTCATTTCCATCAAATTTAAAAAAAGAAAAAGAAAAAAAAATATTTATTATACCCCTCTGATTTGACACAATTATAACCCTCTTTTTATTATTATTTTAATATAAGGGGTAACATGATCATTTTAATACATTCCCTGTCCATTTCCATTACCAAACTTTTACTACTAAACACATCAAATGCATTCCGTTTCTATTTCCGTTTCAATTTCTATTTCTATTTCTGCCTAATGAATGTACCCTAAATGTTATTGTCTTGTACGTATAAGTGTAGGCCTCCAATCTTCTTATAACAAAGTAAATTATTTTTTAGTCTTTAAATTTTAAAATAAATTATTTGATTCCTTAATTTCACATCTGTCAACTATTTAGTCTCTAGGATGTTAGCCATTACCTATCCGAGTGATGTGACCGTTAAATGTTAACATAACCCTGTTTACTTGCCACACGTACTTGATTAAAGTGCTACCACTATCTGTATAACTCTAAGATTGATGAGAGTTGTTTCTTTCACAGTTGCAACTCATCGAAATGTTTCGATTCAGCTAAAGAATTATGAAACTTCAATTTGAAATCGTGAACAATTAATAATAGCTATTGAATTTAAACAACAATTTACTTGTTTTAATTTAAACACCAATCGACAAAACTAAAGGAAATGAAGCCGAAGAAGACGAAAGACGAACTTGAAAATAGTTGAAAAAAGTAAAATTGAAAATATTTTTAAAAATTCAGAGATTAAATAATAATTTGATGAACAATTCAATGATTAAAAAATAATTTTGCCTCCAAATAATATATATAAATATAATTTATATTTTGTTTCTTGCTCTTGCCAGAGTACTTCCTCTTGTATATATTTAAATGTATAGCCCAAATACTCTATGAATAAATTTCAACTTCTTACCAAAAAACAACACAACTTACATACACAAATTCTTAGAGTTTACATAACTGAGAAACTTACATAAAACACATGCACCTCTCAAGGCACATATATATAAATATTTTCACATAGAGATGCAAGATATATATAATAGTGGCCTTTCCACTATACCATTCCTGTACTTTTAAACTGGTGCTCTTGGCTGCAGAATCATTCAAATTATTCCCTCAGGTCCCGAATTCGTCTCTCATCACCACGCTTTCTCAGGTATGGTCTAAATTAATTAACACAGTTAATTACACTTAAATAGAATAGAATCATCATGAGCCATGATGCAAATATATATATATATATATATATATATATATATATATATATATATATATATATATACTCAAAATTAGCTACGGATGCATGATTAACATAATGTAAAAGCTTACATTATCCACTCGAAAATCCATGTCAAAGTATATAATGGCGTCAGGATAATCAGCAAACCCTGCATGCATGCATGTATGTATGTATGGGCCATTTTTTTTTAACTAACTATATATATATATTTTTAAAAAAATAAATAATTAAAATCCAAATCGACTTACATAGAAGACGTAATTGGACACTTCATCCTCCGTTTCTTGTGATGGTTTATAGTAGTAGGCGTCCCTCACAATCAACACACTCAGAATCTGCTTCACAAAATTCATAAAGGGTGTTTTGGTAATTTCACTTAAAATCCTAAATAAAACAATGCTGATACGGCTAAAAATTAAAGTAGTGTTGAACAAATTATTAAAACACCATTCAATTCACTAGTCTGAATAAAAAAATACTAACGTGATTAAAAAGTATATTAGAAACTAGACAGAAATCTGACGGAAGGCGGTTGAGTACGTGCTTGGAAGTGAAAGATCAATGAAGTTGACCGGTCGAGTGCAAGATTTCAAAACTTAAAGATTATACTTGCATGTAGCCTAAAACTCAAAGACCTTCTTTGCATTTCAGCTTATTAATAACAGGGCAATATTGTTAGAAGATTCCGTGAGTTTTATTGGACGATCTATCGTGAGATCTGTACAAAAACATTTTTTCTTTCTAAAATTATCTTAAAATAAATCCAACGACTGAACCGTGATGAGCCAAAGCTCACCATAACTCCAAATCGTTACCCAAATAATAATAATGTGAGAGTCTGAGAGAAAAGTGTAAAATCAAAGGCTTACTATGAAGAGAGCAAATCCAAATATGACGCCTGCAGTGGGATGTCTGAAGTTACAATCTTCATTCATAGCTGCACAGAATCTTGCTGAAGCCATGTCTGCTACCTCTAAAGGACTATAGATCCGTATGTTGGTACCTGGAATTCTCCAGTACTCCTCCTCCTCCCGCCTGCAATTTTTCATAATTCCAATTCAGTCCCCATATTAATTTAACTAATTACTACCTATATATATATATACTTTCAAATTAACTAGTTAAGTTTAAACCATGTGATCATTATATTATTGATCATATTGAATCATGATGATGAATGGTAGAAGAAGAAGAACTCGCCTTTCATCATCACCAACAGCAGCAACAGCAGTAGCAACGCGTTCTGGAGACACAGCATAATTTGGACCATAGGGCTGTAATATATATATATAATTAATTATAAGATATTATGATTTTTTCTATGGTGAAAAAAAACCAACTTGAAAAATTTAAAGCCGAAGTGGATTATTTCGGGCCATGCCCATGTCCATTTTTAATATTTGGTGTGGAGGAAACCAAACGGGAATGGAGTTGTAAAAGTGGGTGGAACATGCACTCCTACTTTTTGGGTTCCCTCGCACTTTTTAAAAAAAAAATTAAAAAAAAATACAAATGTCTATTATACCTTTTGATTTGATACAATCCTATCCTTTTTTTTTATTATTTTATTATAAGGGACAAAGTGATAATTTTAATACATTTACATTCCAAATTTTTACTACCAAACATATCAAACCCTTTCTCTTTCCCTTTTCCTTTCTACCTACCAAACCAAACGTGGCTTAGTATTACTGATATATGAATTCATATATACCTGGCGGCATATCTCACAAGTGGTGTCGCCTTTGATGTTGCACCAACGTTGAATGCATTTTCTGTGTGCAAACTATATATAGATACATATATATAGGGAAATTAATTAAAGTAAGAAGTAGTATATAGTTTAATAGCATTTATTTTAATCAAATAATTTAATATTATATATATATATATATATATATATACATACCTTGAGGGAGCCATTGCAAGAGCATGGGGTTTCAAATACGTTGACATAATCCTTCTCATGGCAGTAGCGACACTTTCCCTTAACCACCCCACCCTCCTCGACGTCGTCATCTTCCTTGGAATCGGCCGATAATTCCTCGCCTTCGACGACGACGGCGGCGACGTTGCTTGGTGATGTTTTCCTCTTCTTCTCCTCCTCCTCCTCCATGGCTGCAGCTATTTCTTCAATTGGAATCACAATGTCTAAGGCTTGGGAGGATTCTGCTGTACTTGGAGTTTTCAGGAGATGTTGTTCGGAGATTGTGACGTGGTCCCACATTTTTTTCTCCATCCAACCAGCTGCCTCCATGAAAATTACATGTTCTCACATATGTAAAGCTTGACCTTATTTGTCTTATTGCAAAACAAGAAACCAAACTATAATATAGTATACTACTAGCTGGAGTAACGTTTCCTCATCACAGTGTAACAAACAAATGTATATATATATATATATACATATATGTGTGTGTGATTTCGTCCGTTAAAACAAAACGCACCGTTTCATAAGCGTGAACGAGCAATTAAAATATGTACGGTAAAAATACCTTTCTTACCCAATGTTTGGGGGTCCTATCACTTTCGTCCCTAATGTTTTTTCATTGTCAATTGTACCCCTAACGTTTTGTGTTTCTCCCAATGTCAGGTTTTTAGCTAACATCGTCAATTTTTAGATGATTTTTTTATGGCCCGGCATCCTATGTGGCCAATAATTTTGATTGGACTTAATTTTTTCTACATCAGCAGTCAATAATACTAAGTTTTTGGGGTCCATTTTACTGATGTAATGAGTATTTTGGTGTACTGTACTGAGTTTTTTGGGTCCATTATACCCCAACAATGAATTACTGATGTGAAAAAAATTAAGTCTAGTCAGAATTGTTGGCCACATAGGATGCCACGTCATAAAAAACCATCCAAAAATTGACAGTGTTACCTAAAAGCGAGAGAAACATAACACAAAACGTTAGAGGTACAATTGACAATGAAATAACGTTAGGGACCAAAACGATAGGACAATATGTATCGATCGGAGATACAAATTAAATTTCCCATTTGATAAGATAAAATAAAAGAGAAGGTTACTTGAGTTTTAACAATATGAAAATTCCAAAAAGATTCATGAAATTAATAAAGAAATGCAATTTCTGGAAAAGCCTTACGATCCATACGCAGTAGAAGAAAAACACATGTATAGTATAGGTTAGCCCACTACTTCATAAATGTCCATGCATATGCAGTTATGCACCATCTATATACATTCATGAAATTGAATGTAAAGCAGGAAGATCAGATATACATACGTAATCTTATCGGACACAAAAAAAAGTTGTTTCCAGCATCTGGTGACCAACATGGAAATTAGAACAACTAGAACACTAAACTAAAAGGTTAAATTACTCACAGCTTTTATATATATATATATTCCCTGGCTTCTGAATTCTGAACTCGATCACTGTGAGGATGAAGGCAGGCAGAGCAGTGTGGGGACAATATATATATAGTAAAACAAGATATATAATAATATGAGTCCAAGACACTAAAACGATGGATCGAGGGATGACAACGAAAGTAGTAGCAAAACGTACGAACATCATCGAGAAAGGTTGAAGAGGTTAAAGGGATTGGGGCAAAGGGACGCGTAATCAACCATTTCTGCTGCCACGTACGTACTCACCACCTCTTCACACCCCACAATCTCTCATCTTCTTTTACCATTCTGCCCCTTCTCTCCACCTCATTTTACTCCTTTTTGCCATCATGCATGCATCCTTGGGATAAATTAATGACTAAATCATTTCAGTTGTAAGATTATAATTGTTTCAATTTAATTTTTATAAGATGTAAATATTTATTTAGTCTTTGAAAGATAATTTTTTTTTATCGATTTGGTCCTTTTTTGTTTTTCTATAGTTTAATAAACAGCCAAGTGACACGACGAAGTAAAATACTGAAAGAAATGATATATGTTACTTGTCCATGTATCACTAGCCATTTATTAAACTGATAAAAAACAAAATAGAATCAAATTTGGGACAAAAAATCATCTTTTTTAAGGACTAATTAGACATTTACATTTTTAATGACTAAACTGAGATAATTTTAATTTTTTAGGGACCAATTTAATGATTTACTACAAATTAATTATAAAAGTTCAATATATATACTAGCTACTACGAGGGAGTATTGAATATCACTCCATCCTTTCAATTATTTAATGTCATTTCTTAATATTAATAGAAATTCGCAGTACTAATGAAAATTTACTCTAAATAAATTCAAAACCAAATAATTAAAAGAATGTACTAAAATTCAGTACTACTGTACTACTGAACACATCCTCCCACATCCTTGATCCCTCTTGGGTTTATGATTATCTCATTTCCCAAACTAAACTCCATTATCCATCCTCATTCCTCACCGATCGCCTTGCAGATCGATGTTTCGTCATGATCTTCTTTTTTCTTCTCATTGCCTTCCACCTATATATATATGTGTCACTCTCACACTCAAACTATCATCCAATTACTTTTCTTTGGTTGAATATATATATATTTCAAAATGTGTATAAGACGAGTACAGTTTTTTGTTATGATCAAATTGAAGTATGACAAATAATGTTTCATTTGTTGTATCCATTCATTATTAATATTCAATCTTATTCATGCCTTAATTATGTTGTTCAATTTATAGATACGTATTTGAGTGCTTAATAAATGATATTATATATGGTTGTGTTCTCTTTTTCTTTTTAGTAATTAATTATATATGTGTGTATATATTGTCAAATTTTAATTTTGTAATGTAAACTAAACTAATGAACACCTAAATTTTCTGATAACACGCCAATACGGAATGGACTACTTAGATTGTATATATACACATAACACATTACAAGCATAATACTAGTTGACATATAATTAATAAACTAGTTAGCTTTTTTATATATTTAATTGTTGGCAAGCAAATAATTAAGGGTGGATTCTTTTTTTCTAATTGATAAATGCAAAATTTATCATAAAAAAAGTATATTAGCAATGTCACGAAAATTTTGATGAAAAATAAAATACCGGCCGGCCGGCAACTAGTACCTTTGATTATTTTTCAACGTGTCGAAATTTTCATATAATAAAACATAATACGACAAATTAATTAATAACCTTTGACTATATGATCGACGACAAATTAATAACCTTTAACGATAATGTGACGACAAATGATATCGCGACAAATTAAATTAGTATTTTATAATGATGTTGTGACACTAACAACCAACTGTGTTGTGATATATGTCATTATTATAAAATGTTAATTTACTATGAGGATTGGTTAAAAAAAATATTTTGATTAATATGATTTGTTAACAAAAGAAATGTGTGAAAATTTTGGTTAATTCATAATTAGGGTAATTAAACATGTAAGTTTCAGTTTAATTTTCTGGTTATTTCTGATGACAAGTTGTTCCTACATAGATTTTATTTATTTACTTATTTATTTTCTTAATTAAATTTCTTGACCTTAACGACTATGTAGAGTGGCTTATTTCATGAATAGACGTGTCATTCAAACCATAGAAGGTGCCTCCACCTGTCATCCGTCCCTCGGACAGTAAATATAAGTAAGGTACTAATGTCCCAGTGAAAAGTTCCGTTACGGAGCGAAGTGCTCCAAGGTGCCAAGTGAATCCGTCCCTTGGACAGTAAACATAAGTAAAGTGCTAATTAAGTCCAAGTGATAAGTTCCCCTGCTGAGCAAAGTGCTTCAGGGTGCCCAGTGAATTCGTCCCTTGGACAGTAAACTAAGATACCTCACTTTCCCTCTTTTAATAGTGGAAAGTGTGATGGGGTCATCCCCTCCCTCAGGGTCAGCGCAGTGTTGACATGAGAAGAATCACGTCAAAGTCATTCCAACTTCGCGAGGAAGCAACGCTCTTGGAATGGGTTTGACGTAGGCCAAGTGCCACCCGCGACGCCCAATTTAGACAAGGTTGGGAATGTCGTGAAGGAGTGATTTTCATCCTCCTTTCCCGGGAACAGTCTTAGGGAGTGGCTTGGTAGGATTGAGGTGAAGGTTCTTCGTGCTTAGGCATGATCGCCCTGGTAAACTAGGTAAGGGTTTAATATTAGTAAATTTATTATTGTTCTTATTAAGCTCATCATAACCCCATTCTCTTAGACACGTCATTAACAATTGACACCTCATACATACGTAACCACATCCCACTCCCTTAACTTCATCCCACTACTTATCTCATGTGGCTCCATGTTCTCCCATTTCCTCAACCTTAGCCCATTATGTGACACCACTACCATGTCAAGAAACGTTCATGCACTACCCATGTTTTTAGGATGTGACTCATCAGCCCGTAACTGACTTATCTTACCCTCCACTATAAATAGACCCCGTGAGACATTCAAAAGGAGGACGGACTTTTGGGAGAGATAGAAAAAAACTTTGGAGAGAGAGAGAGAGAGAAATCTTCATCCAGAACTCCCAAATCATTGAGCTTGGTAAGAACATAATTTATTTACTAACGTTAATTCCTCTTATCTTACTTACAGTTTACCCAGAGTGCTTCACTTCTCGCCTACTAAGTACTTCCCAGTGACTGGCTCCCGGATTGCTCTGGACCTCCAAGTTTGAACCCCCCGTTCTCGGAACACAAGCTATAGTAATTAAAATATCGTTTGACATTATTTTTTTTTAGGGCCAATGTTTGCCATGAATTTTCATTATTGGTTCTTATGGTATGACTTTAATTTCTAAGTTAATGCTGCGAGCGAAGGCTGATTCCTTCGGAGCTGATTGGTAGGTCCAAGTTATTGCCTATATCTCTCTCGAGTTTGAATTT
This sequence comes from Senna tora, assembly GCA_014851425.1. Lineage (NCBI taxonomy): Eukaryota > Viridiplantae > Streptophyta > Magnoliopsida > Fabales > Fabaceae > Senna > Senna tora. Next base: position 25,063,463 of record CM026272.1, read on the forward strand.
TTTGCTGTTCAAAGTTATGTTGTTCGATTTAGTTACGATTATAATTGTGGCTAACTAATCAATAGCCGTGGCTAAAGATTTAGCTACGATTTTTTAATTGGTTAGCCACGATTATAACTGTGATTAAATTAGACAGCACAACTTTGAACAGCAGAGGATTCGCGCACATCTCTCTCTCACTCCTGCTCTCTCTAAAGTCCAATGGCCACTTATGAGGCTTTAAGACCATACAGATCTTTTAGGCCATAATGGGGATCTTGTATTCATTGTAAATGGTATATATATATATCCTCCCGTAGAAATATGCTTTGTTCCTACCTCAATTCGCTTACTGCAAGATCAACCACATCTACCGCGAGAAGAGCCAATGTGCTGATTTATTAGCTAGGAAGGTTGTTAATTCCAGGACATCTTTTGACATCTTTGATACTGTCCCAAATGTTATTTCCATTGTTTTTTGGGCTGATCTTATAGGGATCAAGCATATTCGTAAAATGTAGAGGGACTCATGATCCTGGATAGTTTATTTGTTGTTGTTGGAGCCTGGGGTTTTCTGTCTTGGCTCCTTTGGATATACTGTGTTTTGACTTGGCTGTTCTTATTTGTTGATTTATAATATTTCCAGTTCTACGAAAAAAAAGAATAATAGTAAAGGTTTTATTATAGGGCAACTCTTTGGAGTTATAAATAGTTAAAGCTCATCAATAATGAGCTGTTGTATTTATTTTGAGATTTGTGTTATTTTAAATTATAAAAAAAAATATATTTGAGTGCAGATCCAACGAACTAACTATAGCATTACCCTTTATTATAATAAATAGTGGTTATTGTAATGCTATGTTTGGTATGATAGAGTATAGTAGAATTCATCCCTCGGTTTGTTTAGTTTTTTTTTTTTTGAAATTCTATTAGGCTTGTAGTATTTGTTGCCTCACGGGTGGAATTGGACTTATCTCGTTGAGAATATAAAAAATTGCATTTCCCATTGAACTAATTATTTTTGGACGAAATTGTCTTTTTTGAATTTAAATCATCTGCTATTCATAGTTGTGTTGTCTGATTTACATCATATTGACAAGACATTTTCATTAAGTGCAACATTCTCATTCTCATTTCATATTCTAATAAACAAATAAACCCTTAAAATTTCTGAAAAAATGAGGACCAATATGAAAAAAAAGTGATAAACAATATATATTTGATATTCCTCCATATGGGCCAATTGGGCCTTAGTCTCTTGTTCTGCAATTTTGAAAAGCGACCACATTGAGTTCCCGCCAAAAGCCCCCCCGCTGGCCGCTGCCTTAAAAAGGAAGACTTTTCATTTTAAATTCATTTACTGACCCCCAAAAAAAAAATAGAACCTTCGGCCAGAAATGTCCGGAAGAGCGGTGAGAGCATTCTTCAGTTCGTGCTAAAATTCAAATTTCGAATACTACTAGTGGTGCAGAGACCAGAGTAGAGAGAGATCAAATTTAGCGTTTGAAGGCTTCTGAATTGACAATGGGAGTGGGAGTGGAAATGGAAGCGCACGAAGAGTCGATGGCTAATGGGTCCGACACAGTTCGTGAAAGATCCAGACAGCCCAGGCTTTTCATCAAAGAAATGGTTATGAGAAACTTCAAATCTTATGCGGGCGAACAACGCGTTGGCCCCTTTCACAAGGTTTGCCCTCTCTTCTTCTTGTTCGACCTTTCTTTCGCACCTAGGGTTTTGCTTGGTTCCGAGTTTACGGAAATCTCACCAGCTGGCCTCGGTTTTTGTAGAATGTAACTCAGATTAGCTGCAGATTAGATCAATTACGTAGTTCTGGGTCTGAATTTTGTGTCATTAGCAAACTAAAGATTCGACCTTGAAAGGTTTCAACGTAGTTTCTTGTCTATGTCAAAGCCTGTTTCGGTTTCTTAAATTTTAACTTGTTTTTCCCGCCTGTCCTGGCCTTCAGAGTTTTTCAGCTGTGGTTGGACCCAATGGGAGTGGAAAAAGCAATGTGATTGATGCTATGCTGTTTGTATTCGGGAAGCGGGCAAAGCAGGTATATATATATATTTTTTTATCTTATCATCATCCTTTACTATACTATTAGCAGGAAGAATTTTCATCGTTACTGTCTTTGAGAAAATAAGGAAGAAGATGAAATTTATAGAAGAGTATTTCTTCTGTTGTTTGCTGCCATTTTACTTAATTGTACTTGAACTCTATACTTGCAGATGCGACTGAACAAAGTTTCTGAGCTTATCCACAATTCTACTAATTATCAGAATTTGGATAGTGCAGGGGTTTCTGTTCATTTTCAAGAGATTATTGATTTGGTACGTATTTTTATTTTTTGTTTCGAATTTCTTGCTTATAAATTATAATAATTTTTTTTCTCCATATTATCCTCTGATTACCACAAAGATAGGCAAGAATGACTTCAAAACTGAAGTAATTCAATTTCATGTCTAAAATGGTTACAGGATGGTGAAACATTTGAGGCTGTTCCTGGAAGTGATTTTACGATTACAAGGGTGGCTTTTCGTGATAACTCATCTAAATATTACATTAATAATCGACTGAGCAATTTCACTGAAGTTACCAAGAAACTAAAAGGGAAAGGTGTTGACCTTGACAATAATAGATTTCTTATCCTTCAGGTTGGGTATTTGTGCTATGGCATGTTTTAGTTTTCAGAAATGCTTCTGTCCATCTCTTTGGAAGTTTGATCTGTTGGTTTTCAGGGTGAGGTTGAGCAAATTTCACTTATGAAACCAAAAGCTCAAGGACCACATGACGAGGGCTTTCTAGAATATCTTGAGGACATCATTGGAACCAACAAATACGTTGAAATGATTGATGAATCATATAAACAGTGAGTGTTCTTGCTTCATTTCAATTATAAATGACTCAGAACATGTGACTTTCTTAATCATAAAGTGAGAAAGCATATAAACTTACATTTGGTTACTGTTGTCTAATTAGGTTTTCTAGAATTTTGTATAAATATTTATTGTTTAAATTTATAGTTTATCTGACTTCTATTTTGTTCCTTCTTTTGCCGGATATATTTAAATTTTTATGTTGATACTGTGTCTAAGGAACCACTTAGATTCCATCTTTAACTCTGAATTTCTAATGTCTGCAATGATTTTATTGATATTTTAGGTTAGAATCCCTCAACGAGAGAAGATCTGGGGTGGTACAAATTGTTAAGTTAGCTGAGAAAGAAAAAGAAAGCTTGGAGGCATGTATATAAAGCGGTCATATTCCCGTATTGTTTGATGTTTGACCAACATCTAACAGTTTTTCTTGTGACAGGAAGTGAAGAATGAAGCTGAAGCGTATATGCTGAAAGAGTTATCTCTATTGAAATGGCAAGAGAAAGCTACTAAGTTGGCTTATGAAGATAGCTGTGGAAAAATGGAAGAGGTACAAGCAAATGTTTCTAGCCTAGAAGAAAATCTCAAGAATGAAAGGTAAATTTAGTTTCTGAGTGGTATCTTGTGGACTTGTGGTTTCAAACATTTGTTGCAGAAAGCACGTTTTTCTGATTTAGAAATTGGTGCTTGATGCTAGGGGAAAAATTCAAGAAAGTAAACAAACTCTTAAGGAGCTTGAAACTCAGCACAACAAATATATAAAAAGACAAGAGGTTTGAATGACTTGGATCTAGTGGACATCAGTTTGCTTGACATGCCAATATTTATAGCTTTTAAATTTTATGCCAAGATCAGGTATTCAGGTTATCAGCTAATCAGTTTTTTTCTTTCATTTTATTGAGCAGGAGCTAGATAATGATATGAGGAAGTGTAAGGAAGAGTTCAAGGAATTTGAGAGGCAGGATGTTAAGTTTCGGGAAGATTTTAAGCACATGAATCAAAAAATCAAGAAGTTGGAGGATAAAGTTGAAAAGGTAAGACAGGGTGTAGTTTACTGCGGATGAAATGAAGCTGAAAGTGCTGAACATATCCATGGATGATGTGTCATATTGTTCTATTTCAGGATTCATCAAAAATTGAAGCCCTAGTAAAGGAGTGTGAGGAATCAACTAATATGATACCAAAACTTGAGGACACTATCCCAAAACAGCAAAAAATGTTACTGGATGAGGAGAAGGTCTTAGAGGAAATCAAAGAAAGTTCTAAAGGTGGAGCCTTTTCCGTTCCCCTAATATCCAAGAAATTGGAAGTTGTTATTCTTTTTTGTTTTCAAATCAAACTTAGCTGAAGCGGTGGTGCACCTCAAATATTTATTCCTGCAACCAGAACATTGTGAAACCATTTTATTCTTAAGTACTTTAACACACCATTCATTTTTGGATTCAAGCACTTCATTTTGCTCTAAAATTAGGTTTGTGCTCCAATTTGGATGCTTACTAGAAAATCATGCTGTTTTGCTGCTTCAATTTTTATTCATGCTTAGTTGTGTTTGAGTTCTGATAAATGGAATTAGATTCAAATATGATGCTTGTATGGGTCGCATATGAGGATGCAAGTATACTATGCTGGTTTTTCATTGAGTCAACTGTATATCATACCTGAAGATCAAAACTTCACTCTGATTGAGTGTGATACAATTTAATGATTTTGAGGCTGTGATATTGATATGTACATGCATATTAGTATGTGCTATATATGTTTTCATGTATAGCACGAGCCAGTTTTGTATTCTATGTAGTGTGAGCCAACATCATATTGGTAGAATGTATGTTTTTTGTATTTTTGCTTGTGTAAAAATATCCTAGAAATGGGTTTGTTTTCGACTACCAATTCCAAAGAGTCCTAACTCCTAATAGTCTGTTTTGTATCATCAGATTGCAATACTTTTCTTTTGACCCATCTGGATGGTGAAAGATGGTTTCTGTTCTCTATTTAATTTAGTTATTGCATACTATTTAGTAGTTACCTGAATGGAACTGAAATTTTAAACGCAGCAGTAGTGCTTTTGTCAGAATTAACTTTTATTAATTGGTAAGCAGTTGAAACTGAGAGATACCGCACTGAGCTTGCCAAAGTTCGTGCTGAGCTTGATCCTTGGGAGAAAGATTTGATTGAGCACAAGGGGAAACTAGAAGTTGCAAGTACGGAAAACAAGCTTTTACATGAAAAGGTGAGGGTGGTTTCCTTTTGTTATTTAAATCCTGTACGAAAAATTACTGTACCGGTGATTCATTTTCTCTCTTTGTCTAGAAAGAGAGTATTAACATTAATCAAAGTTCTTCATCATTTTTAATAAACTAAGTTTTTGTCTTACATCCAATTGATGAGTTCAAGGAGGAAGCACATATCTGTACTTTGTTATCAAATACTTCTGTAGAGCTGAATCTTATGTGCTTCTTATCACATTTTCTGGTAAGAGCATGTTTAACACTAGGTTGAAAGTGATTCTTGATTCTTCCAGCATCAAGCTGCTCGTGAAGCTTTTGAAGATGCTCAGAAGCAGATGGAAAGCATATTGGAAACAATTAAATTGAGAAGCAGCAGCATTGCTGAAATAAAAAGTGATATAGAAAAGAATAAACGTGCAGCAGTCGAAGCTCGTCAAGTGGAACAAGTTTGTGTTTATTCTTTCTTAACTCTAGCTCTTACAATTTACAAATAATTTTACATTTAGAGATATGCATGGTCTTTTTCAGGAATGTATCAAAGAACAAGATGCACTTATTCCTCTTGAACAAGCTGCTAGACAGAAGGTTGCAGAGCTAAAGTCTGTTCTGGATTCTGAGAAAAGTCAGGGATCAGTTTTGAAAGCAATCTTGAAAGCAAAGGAAACCAAACAAATTGAAGGAATATATGGCCGCATGGGTGATTTAGGTGCTATTGATGGTGAGTTTTATGAACTGCTGATTCTAAATCTTGGGTGTTTTTCAAATTAGATACTTCCTTGTTTTGTACAGTTGTGATCTTTATTCTTAAATTTATAAGAGTGATGATGCAGTACAAAGGAAGCAACCAAATGGAAATAAACAATATACTCTGTTGAATAGGATTAGGATTATTATTATGATGTTTTGAGTTCATTAGATTATCTTTAGATTTATTAAATTATCTTTAGGAAGTTTTATTTATCTTTAAGAAGTTTTAATTTATTAGGATAAGTATTTATTCAATTTATTAGAATATGCCTTTTATTTATTTTGTTTCCTAGTTAGATTAGGAACCTTGGAATAGAAGAGCATTTTCCCTATTCAAAATTCTACATACTCAAACTTGAAATTATGAATTCAATATTCAATAATCGAATGGCCATGGCTACAGGCTACAACTAATTAAAATCATATTACCCTGAGCCCAACTGAAAAGTTTTCAACTGATAAGTGAAAATATAAGCCCAGCTGCCTAACCCTAAAAGGCTTTATTCAAATCCCTAATTGAAATCCTAAGTTACCAATTGTCTTAAATTTCAATCCTAATTCTCAAATAATAAAAACATTGATATGTAGCAAAATATATAATAAATATCTCTTTTCATATTGCATATGGTCCCCTAGTTGGAAAAAAGTGTCTAGTTTTGTGATGAGGAAGTAGAAGAATGCCAGAAAGTAAGAATTTGAGAGATATTGTGCATGATGCTTGTTGTCAACCTTGACGATTTGCCATGGGCTTTTGTGCTTCTGTCAGTTGGGACTTTGTGAACCAGAATATTGTATTGGTTTTTCCTTTTGGTAGTGCCTAGTGGCTGTAACAGGAAGTAGGCAGTATGAACTTTAGATGCTTTTGAATTCTAGGTTTCAAAATCCCAAGAATCAAGCTCGCTGGTGTGTGTGAATAGATTATAGTTCGCCTCTGCCAATTTGTTACACTACATAGGAAGGAACGAAACAAAGCAAACAAAATACTCGAACTTCAAATTGTCAAGTCAATGTTCAATAGTCAAAAGGTGATGGTTACAACCGTCTGTCTAAGGGCATATTTAAAGGAAAGATATGGGCCATATTAATTGTAGGCCCAACTAAAAAAATATTAATTTAAGCCCAAATGGCTTTATGTAAATCTTTAGATAAAATCTTACAGCTCGTTTGATAGCAGGGAAGAAAAAAAAGATAAGGAATTGCAAATGGAATCATGTTTGGTTTGAGGGAAGTTAGATGACAGGGAAATGTGATTCCCTCTACACAGGGAAGAAGAAATCCCTCTAATGGCCAAGGGAAATGGAAACTAATTCCTATGAAATGCAATTTTGGTTACAATTTTGCCCATTGACTATATTCTACATTTATCCCTAAACTTGACTTTTCAACATCTTTGTTCTTAGAAAGATGAACAGTGAAGTTTTTATATATATATATATATATATATATTTTTTTTTTCCTACCTTGGAATTTTGTGTAATCTTAACTCTTATTTCTTATAACTGACAAGTGCATGTCAATATATTAACTTCTTTGTAAACTGAACATTGCAGCAAAATATGATGTTGCTGTATCAACAGCATGTCCTGGACTTGATTATATTGTGGTAGAAACGACCAGTGCAGCACAAGCATGTGTCGAACTACTTCGAAGAGAGAACCTTGGTGTTGGAACTTTCATGATATTGGTATTTTTTCAGTTTTCCACTTTAAGTTTCTTGGTTTTTTAGTATCTTTTATAGTAGAAATAATTTTCTCAATTCGACTTGGGTTCTTGGCTGGTTCAGTTGGGTTTATAGAAAAAAGGATGAGTTGAGGACTGTATGATGCATCCTTTTCAAGTCACTTTAACGGTTTCTTTTCAATCGAGGAGCCCCTCCTTGTTTAGATTTCTTTAAATGATACAGTTCAATGATTCAATCTACACATTATACCTTAATAGTTAATATCTGAGTATAACTAATTTTAAAGAGGTTAAATTGTTTATCAAAGCCGAGTGAAGATGATAGGAATGGATGAAAGGAATAGAGAAGCAGTAAGGTGAAGTAGAGAATCTTGTTATTGGCAGAAATCAAATGCAAGAATCTCAAGACCTCATTTCCCGATAATAGTGCCTGTCGGTGGAACAATAATCCTTGAGAAATTAATAGCTGACTAAAGAAAACAAATAACAGGTCCTAAGGGTATTTCTAGATATATACCCATTCTACTTGCATCCTAAATTTAAGGAACTATTAAGAAAATGCAATATATTGTGCTGCCATGTGTAGTGGATAGAAGTGGTGGCTTAACTGTCAGAACATGTAATGAGGGGATATCTCTAGCATCTGTAGGAGTGATTTCTGAGTCCCTACTCTCCTTTCCCTGCTTCTTCCGTGACCTTCTAGAATAGGTTAGAATGGGCTTAGGACATGTTTCAAAAGATACAGAAGTACACAGAAGAACATGTTATATTGACATATTTAATGATAAGGATCTCAGCCCTGTGGAGGGGGCACATGGACATTTAAACTAGCTGAAGGTCACATTTGAATTTTAAGAATGCATTGTTAATAGTTCAATACTTAAAAGCATTAATTTTATAAAACTCTAAGGGAAAGTCTACTTGTGTTGGAGCCATTTAATTCCTGGTAGGGGAGTGGAAGCAAGCTGATTCTTATGACACTTACGTTTTAATTGATTTCAGTGCACTGGCATTGACAATATGTAAGTGTGTTTTATTTGATAATTCTTGAGAGTACTTCATGTTCTTGTTTTCTTGTTCAGGAGAAGCAAATTGATCTTCTTTCAAAGTTAAAACAGAACGTAAGCACTCCTGAGGGGGTTCCACGCCTCTTTGATTTGGTGAAGGTTCGAGATGAAAGGATGAAGCTTGCTTTCTTCGCGGCACTAGGAAATACGGTTGTAGCAAATGATCTTGACCAGGTCAGGATCCGCTTCTCAATAAATGTTCTCAGCTCTTATCATATTGGGTTTTTAGGCATATTTTCAGTTATGAAAATTCCTTGTAACAGACTTTCTGCTCTTAATCAAATTAAATCATTGTTTTTGTTGCTCTAGATTAGTTTTCATATTTTTAGCATTACATTTTCTGTTGGAAACTTCAGGAAACAATAAGATAGTATTGAACTATTGATTTCCTAGGGCTCAATGCATACATTGTTCTTGCAGAGGTATATAAAGCATAGAACTTATGCTTCGGACCCAAAAAGAAATTGCAACTGTTCTTATCAGTGAAAAAAAAACGTAATTTTGTTTTTTCTCCTCTAAATTGTAGGCAACACGTATCGCGTATGGTAGAAACAATGATTTTCGGCGTGTTGTTACTCTAGATGGTGCACTTTTTGAAAAATCTGGTACAATGAGTGGTGGAGGCAGTAAGCCACGTGGTGGTAAAATGGGCACATCCATCCGAGAGAGCAGTGTGTCTGTAGAAGCTGTTGCAAATGCTGAGAGGGAGTTATCTGGGATGGCTGACACATTGAATGGCATTCGCCAAAGAATTGTGGATGCAGTGCGGCAATACCAGGCCTCCGAAAAAGCAGTTGCCGCCTTGGAAATGGAATTGGCTAAATGCCAAAAGGAGGTAATGCTTAATTCATATTCTGACAATGGTACTTTATGTCGGGGTAGTTGTACAGCACATTGATAGTACGTTTCCCTCCCCAGGTTGACAGTTTAAATTCACAACATAGTTATATTGAGAAACAACTTGCTTCTCTTGAAGCTGCCTCAAAGCCTAAGAAGGATGAGCTTCGCAGATTAGAACAGCTGAAGAAGATTATTTCTGCAGAAGAACTGGAGGTTAAAAAGCTTATTGATGGGTCTAAACAGCTGAAAGAAGAGGTCAGTTGGGAGCTTGTTTATGCTATGTTTCCTTTGCAAGCTCTTGGTTGCCTGACTGGCTTGCACTTTTTTTTCTTTCCTTTTTTGGATTGATTATTGTAAATAGAGATTTAACTTATTTCCATCCTGATTTATCTTTAACTCTCACCAATTTTTAGGCTTTGAAGCTTCAGAGAAATATAGAAAATGCTGGAGGTGAAAGATTGAAATTACAGAAGTCAAAGGTTGAGAAAATTCAATCTGTAAGTATCTACTACATGAGAAGAATCTTAAGATTTATATGATGTCTTGTCTGTACTAATGATGCCCATGGTACTAGGATATTGATAAGAATAACTCGGAGATTAACCGCCACAAGGTTCAAATAGAGACAGGAGAAAAAATGATGAAAAAGTTAACTAAAGGAATTGAGCAATCGAAGAAGGAGAAGGAACTACTCGGTGAGGAAAAGGAAAAACTGAAAGCAACCTTCAAGGAAATAGAACAGAAAGCATTTTTAGTGCAAGAGAATTTTAAGAAAACACAGGAGGTTGTCCTCTTCTGTTTATTTTTCTATGTAAAGTTGTGTAGTGAAATACCTGAATTGAATGATAAAATATACCTTGTCTTAGTCATGTATAATTTATTTAAACTGTTCAGATGATTGACAAGCATAAAGATGTCTTGGAGGAAGCAAAATCTGAGCATGATAAGGTGAAGAAATCAGTGGATGAATTGCGTGCTTCTGAGGTACTTGTGGGTGTTTCTATTTCAATTTCATGTCACTTTATAGTTTGGAATTTCACATTGCAGTTGTGATTTTCCAGGTCGATGCTGAGTTTAAATTAAAAGATATGAAGAGAGCTTACAAGGAATTGGAAATGAAGGGGAAGGGTTACAAGAAAAGACTTGATGAGTTGCAAACTGCTCTTAAAAAGCATCTGGAACAGTACGTCGTTGGATAATTGTATGAAATTGAGTGTCCGTCATTCTGAAGGTTTAATGATACTATAAATTTGTTGCAGAATTCAGGAAGATTTGGTGGATCATGAGAAGCTTCGGGCTACACTGGAAGAGAATAATCTCAATGAAGCTTGCGACCTTAAAAGGGCCCTTGAAATGGTTGCATTGCTGGAAGCGCAACTAAAGGAAATGAATCCAAATCTTGATTCAATCTCAGAGTATGAGCTTGCAAGTTTTCTACGTTCATTATCTTTCCTGCTGGTGTTGCATTGATGAATTTACTTTTGATTATTAGATATCGAAAGAAGGTATCATTGTACAATGAAAGGGTTGAGGAGCTTAACACAGTCACTCAGGAGCGGGATGATATTAAGAAGCAGTATGATGAATGGAGAAAGAAGAGGTCTGCAACCTCTTTTTGGTTTGTGCGAATGTATTCACTTTATATTCCCTTCTTGGCCATAATCTTAGCTAAATTTGTTATTTCAGATTGGATGAATTTATGGAAGGATTTAATGCCATATCTTTAAAGTTAAAAGAAATGTACCAGGTTTGAATCAGCTTTCTCTCGTATACACGCACATGCAGATATGCTTTACTGTCCAACAATTCTTGCTAATTTTACATATTTATAAATTCCATCATCTTTCTCTTGACCTTTATTTCTTCGTTGTTTGTTGCAGATGATCACGCTTGGAGGTGATGCAGAACTTGAGCTTGTGGATTCTCTGGATCCTTTCTCTGAAGGTGTTGTGTTTAGTGTCAGACCACCAAAAAAAAGCTGGAAGAATATTGCAAATTTATCGGGGGGTGAAAAGGTTTTCTCTAAATTTTGTTGGATTCATTTTTTGATTTGATTCAAAGTACATGGATTGAATTATGTATTAATGAGCAAATCGTCTCTATTCTGGGCATAACCTGTATAAGGATGTCATTTAAGTTCTTTTTTGTTTAACTTGCAGACTCTTAGCTCATTGGCTCTTGTTTTTGCTCTTCATCATTATAAGCCTACCCCGCTTTATGTTATGGATGAGATTGATGCTGCCCTGGGTACTTTCTGTTAACTATATTGCTAAACTCATTTATTGTGTTCTTTTATTGCAATTCACTTGACTTAATGGGCTATTCGCTGTGCTAGACTTCAAGAATGTATCTATCGTCGGTCATTATGTGAAAGACAGGACCAAGGATGCTCAGTTCATAATCATAAGGTAGGTTTGGTGCTCACCTTATGGTTTTATTTTCCACAGATGATTATTAGCAGAACTACTGCTTATTAACTCACCATGCTCATGGTTTCTGCAGCCTTAGGAACAATATGTTTGAGCTGGCGGATCGACTTGTTGGGATTTATAAAACTGACAATTGCACTAAGAGTATTACTATCAATCCAGGAAGTTTTGTGGTATGTCAAGAAACTTCTTAATGGATTTGTCAGTACTAATGCTGTTGGATAGGAGATGCTTCATTAGTATGTGGCACATATTAGTTTTGCAAAATATTGTTATTTAATTATGCATGATCTCATTGTTGTATCTTATTACTGCTGTAAATGATTTCTCAATGTAGTATGAACATATGGGATGATAAGCGGAAGATAACATGTATTTAACTTTATATTCTATAACTATTGATCGCTAATCTTCAGAAGAAGTATAGTTCTTTTTTTGGTTCTTTCCATGAATTTATATGGTAAAGCCAAGTTCAAATTAATCATATAATTGAACGTATTCAAGTTGCATCTATATGTATCAGAAAGTCACACTAGCATTTTAAGAGTTGGGACTTTGGAATAAGTAATTTCATCATTATAATGAAGGCAGGGTTTTACATGACTTCAAGAGTTGGATGATACTTAATTGAGATCCTTCAATATTTGTCATTGAGGATACTCTGTAGGTGTGGTCTTAATTCTTAAACATTGTTTTCACACACAACTTGTGGACTGTCTTTGTTTACAACTTGTTCAGTTTCACTATGCACCAAACCTACCTTGAATGGAAATGAAGGTAGGGAATTTGTGGAGGTAGACTTGTCTGTCTCCTTAATAGTACTGTAAGACCATGCCCCTAAAAGTGCCCCAGTAACTGGTCCAACCAGATACACCCAAATTCCCTTATAGGATGCACTGGCAATTGCAGGACCTAGTGTCCTTGCTGGGTTCATTGATCCTCCTGATATGGGTCTGCACAAACAGGAAAACTTCATCTGCTTTTGTTCTGTTAGTTTTCCAGTGTTACTATACACAATTGGATCCTCTGAACTTTAAGTAAAGTTCTGTGAAATTTGCTGAAAATCATTGCTTTGTACATTAACCTGTATGCAATTTAATGGTATATTCGAGCGAACTTCACAGAACTTTATGAAAAACGAACTTCAGATGATTCCAACGTGCGCTACTATACTTACCCGGCAAGGATGCCTGCTATGCACACTGAGGATCCTACTGCAACTCCTGCTAACTCTCCTATCTGGTAAATGATCAAATTTAAGTCATGAAAAAGCTATGAAAGAAGTATGAGTTTGAATGAATGTTGGAGATTATGTTTTACAGCTTTTGCATCAGTGGCCACGGCTGAGGCCACAAACATCATAGTGAACGTTGCTACGATCTCCATGATTAGAGCTTGAGTGTCTGTTCCAGAAGGTGTGGTTGTACCAAGCACTCTTATTGGTTCCAACAACAATCGCAGTGTGAAAGAAGCAGAAATGGCTCCTATCAATTGAGCTGCCACGTAAAATGGGACCTACAGAAAAAAAAAACGGTAAATTACACTAATTTTCTCTGGGTTTTGTTTTGTGTCCAAATCACAGTATTCACTAGAGCGAGTCTAGTTATTATTATAGTGTGTTTGTATATAGCTTGTTTGGATTGAAGAGAATGAAAAGAATGGAAAATGAAGTGAAATTTTTATTTTGATTTTTTTTTTCGATTGGTTTAAATATAAAATTTTTTTCCTTACTAATTTTCCTTCTGTTCTCTTTCCCTACCTTCTCAATCCAAACACACTATTAGATATTGCAGCCTCTTGTTGGGGATGACATAGGGAATGGTCAAGAGAACATGATTTTTCTATGGTTTGATTATATATTAGACTTATAATTCAACGAATTTTGAAAAAATATACAAACCTCGCGTCTTTTTTTTTTTTTTTAAATAGAATAAGATTGATTTTATTTTAAAAATGATAATAAATAAACTTCAATTTATATTAAAGTTCAGTATGAAATTCCTAATGTCAATAAAGATAACTGAAGAGATGTTTGTATAACAAATCTTACAGATATAAAGTATAAGTTTTAAAATTAGAGAAGTGTTAATTATAGTTTGTAGTAAAAAGGCTATGCAATAGTTCATCCTTGAAGTTTTATTTGAATTCAACTGAAGTAAATTCAACTGAAGTAAAAAGGCTATGCAATACTGAAAGGGTCTCAAGGAGGGTTTGGATAACACTCATGTTTGGTTGAAGTTTTAAAGGAGGGGTGGAGTGGAGAAAACCTTCTCCTTATGGTCTTTTACTATTTTACCCGTAATTACCATCACTAAAATTTAATTACAAAGGTAAATTGGTCATTCTACTATTTTTACATTCTTATTTCAATTCTATTTTACTTTTTTTTTTATGTTATACCAAACTTAATCTTAAATATTTTCGTTTATATTCTCATTCTTTCAAAATCAAATTTTAAGGCAAAATCAATTTTAATTGTGATTCCCTTATTTATTTCTTAAAAAAATGTTATTGTACTATACATAAAAATATTCCAGATAATTATTCTCGTTCTACTCTTTGTTTTTGTCAAGATTCTCGTTCTATTCTATTGAACAAACCTGACGTAATAATATCACCAAAAATTAGTTTTAAGCTCAAATTCAAATACAACCTACTTAAATAATTGTGATTCTCTGATTTAATTTTTTTTTTTATAAAAACGTTATTATACTACGAAAAAAAATATTATACAGATAATTATTCTCGTTCTATTCTATTGAACAAACATGACGTAATAATATTACCAAAAATAGTGGATAGTGGCATTTATTTTTATTAGAGGATTACGAACATTTCCAATTTGTGGTTCAGTTGACGTTATAGTTAATGCTAGACAACGTGTTCAATTGTCGCTTTCCCTTTTCTGTGATCATAAAAAAATGTTGCAATTTTTTTGGTTTCATTTTTGGTCCAGAAAAATCGTCACTTTTTAGTTTTTTAATATATCATTTGCATTATTTCGTGGGCCCATGACGATGGGCTCAAACTTAATGCCTCAATACATGGATCCTACCTGGGCCCCCAAGGAATCACATAATTGGTCGTTGAGGCTAAGGCATTGTTATTTCTCGATTAGACCAAGAAGTATATTATAGTAATATAAGAATAAATAGTAATAGTTTAAGTTGGTCCTCAAAGTTTTATTTTTGGTCGATTTTGGTCCTCGAGCGTAACACCGTTAACTTTTGCCGTTAAATGATGATGTGGCATACTTATGTGGCACACGCTCTCTCTTACTTGTCATATTTTAATGACGTGGTACGCCACGTCACTCCACCATGGTCGTTAAATGATAAAGAAGAAGAAGAGAATGATGATAATGTGGCCATAATGAAGTAACGTGGTGTGATGTGACGTGCCACGCCATTAAAATAAGGATTTAATGTTATACAATATTAAAAAATAAAAGAAAAAACATAGATACAATGGTAAGTTCCACGTCAAGTGAAACTCGTCCCATATCTATCTCTTTCTTTTTAGTGTTTGGCGTTGTGTACAACATCAAATCTTTTTCCCGATAACCTTAATGATACAAGTAATTATTTATAAAAAAAAAATGATAAATAATAAGTACCTGTTTCCATGGGAAATGGGTGGTAGCGGCAAAAGCTATGGAGACTGCTGGATTCATGTGAGCACCAGAGATGTGTCCAATGGCGTAGATCATGACGATCACAATGAACCCTCCAGCCAGTGAGGCTCCTAATTTTGACACTTTGTGTTCATCAATGCCACTCATAGCAGCCGACCCACTTCCCACAAACACCAACAGATACGTCCCTATAATCTCTGCCAATACCTGTTATTACATTCACAATTTCATACCTTTACAAACAAAACAAGGCACAAGAACAGATGAACCATAAGGATTTATATATATATATAGAGGCAAATAGTCTGCTTCTTGGATTTGAACCTAATACGAGCACAAAAGTTCTTAGAAGAATTATACTTCAAAAACTAGTTGTTGGAATTAGAGAGTTCTAGGCCTTAATAAGATAGAAGGTGACTTCCCTTATGTGAGGCTTCTAACATTATCACCCTACATTTATGTGAGACTTTTAACATTATCACCCTTTTCAAAAGTCAACGTCTCGATGACTGCATAGGCAGTCCAGTCAACTGATTCTCAATAAAAGTATCAATTGATATTAGCACAAGTCATTAAGAGAATCATTATTAAAAAAAAAAGTCATTAAGAGAATCACACCCCAGACCCAAAAGTTAACGGTTAGATTTGGAGAATCCAATACCTTATAAGACCATTCCTAACTTGCAGAACTTGTAACAATAATCTCTATGCCTTACAAGATATATATATATATATATATATATATATATATATATATGTTGAAGAGACTGTACAATGCATGGCATAGAGAGTAAATTAAAGAGCAATATTTATGAATTATTATACCTTTCGGAAGAAACCAGGAGGGTAATAATTCTGTGCAAGTTTTGCAAAGTAAAGACATGGAGGTTGCTTCTGGGTTCTTCTTGTGTTTTCTTCATCAATATTGAAGCTTGTCCTCTCCATCCTTGTAATTTACAAGAGGAGGAGCTATCTCTCTCTATATCTCTCACAGGTGAGAATACAAATTAAATGAAATGAATAATGTCTAATAATAATAATACTCAAGTGGCCATGCAAGGCTATAATTAGAGGGCCCCTTTTTATAATGCCTCAATTTTTTGTTTAGGTAAGGCGTCAAATTCTAAATTAATTATTGTTGGACTTGATTCCCCACTTCAATTTTTTGGGATTCTTGTTTTGGGCTTTGTCTATGCTTTAAAATAATCCCCAACTCAAAATCACACAAAGGATATGGAAAAAGAAATTTGATTGTGAAAGAAGAAAAAGTTAAAATATATATACACAATGTTGTGTGGGTAGTTTTAGTAGGAGTGGATGTTCTTAACTAATCAACTTTATGTAGAAACTACCTGTTCCATAATCTTAATTATTTTTATGTTAAATATATAATAATGTTTAGTCCTTATAGTCTTTAGCATATATCATAATTGTAACTTTATCCTTGTGGTTTATTTTATTGTAATTTAGTCCTTACAATTTGCAAATTTGCTAAAAGTCATTCCTTCTATGTGTTATATATATTTTATTATTTCATTTATGTGTTAATTAATAATGTCCACTTCACTTCTCTTATATATTACATTACACTAGAAACTCACATGAAGTATAAAATAACAAAGTTTGATTAAATTTTATTGACTAATATCACAATCTATATCATGAATTAGAAATGCTTGTTGGATTTCTTAATTTTAGGATATGCTGTGAAAATTTTATAAAAATATACATTTTGTTTTCAATACTTGAGATGCCAATATATAATATCAATTAGAAATATTAGTAGATAATAAAAATGCAACTATATTAGAAAAAAAAAAGTATAAATAAAAATTTATAATAAAAAAAATAAGGCTAAAGTACTATTTTGGTCCTCAATGTTTGCATGAAGTTTAATGTTGGTCCTCAATGTTTCAAAAGTTTAATGTTGGTCCTTAATGTTTATTTGCTGTTGTTGATTTTGGTCCTCAAGCGTAACACCGGTTAACTTTTGCCATTAAATGATGACGTGGCATGCTTATGTGGCACACTCTCTCTCCTACGTGTCATATTTTAATAACGTGGCATGACACATCACTGCTACGTCACCCCAGATGATGATAATAATGATGATGATGAAGGAGAGAAGATGATGATGTGGCAATTTGGAGTGACGTGGCAGTGATGTGTCATGTCACGCCATTAAAATATGACACGTAGGAGAGAGAGTGTGCCACATAAGCATGCCACGTCATCATTTAATGGCAAAAGTTAACCGGTGTTACGCTTGAGGACCAAAATCGACAACAACAAAAAAAATATTAAGGACCAACATTAAACTTTTGAAACATTGAGGACCAACATTAAACTTCATGCAAACATTGAGGACCAAAATAGTACTTTAGCCTTATTCTTTTATATTATAAATTTGTCCTTTTTAGTTGTAAAGAACAACATTACAAGGGCAGGGAGAAAGCTAAAAAGTTAACTACTAGACCTTCCATCACTTTACAATAGAATAACTATAATGTGGACTTTACTTCATTAAGTCTAACTTCACAAAAATCTTTGCAATTACATGTGATTGATATATAGATGTAATTAGGACATATATAGTATTATATAAATAATTTTACTTCTATTTTATAAGACCTTTTTTCCTAACATTTTTTTGACACATACCAACTTCCTAACCTATATTGGTTTCTCATTGAAAGGCTTTAATTTTGTTATCAAGTTATTGATTCAACCATTAAGTCATAAAAAGAAATTGTGTTTGGGTTTTGAAAATATATATATATATATATATATATATATATATATATATATATTTAATTAGGTTTAGATCTCGAGTTTTAAATATTTTAAAACATGTTTGTTATGTAAAGTAAAAAATTTGGCTCATACTTATTATAAATCAAATGACATATAATTTTAGCATTCACTAAAAATTATCTTTAGCGTCAGTATCATAACTGACGCTAAAGAGATTAATGTTAGTTCTTCAACTAACGTTAGAATGCGTGGAAAACATCTTAACATCACTTATAATAATAAAATTAACCGTAGCATTATTAATGCATGACGTTATTGAATATAACGTGACAAATTATGGTAAATAATTAATGCTAAAATTGATTTTTTTGTAGTGTTTGTTAATGTTTGACTTTGATCATAATTAAATGATAACATATATATATATATATATATATATATATATATATATATATATATATATATATATATATATATGATAAATTAATTTACTTCCTTAAAAAATCACTTAAATAACATTAATTATTATTTGAAAATGCTGAAAACCTCATTTTGACATTCCCCTGCTTTCAACTTATTTTCTAAAATGTTTTCAAAAAATATACTTTGTTAAACTTACAAAACACATTTTCGGTCACATTTGTTATTTTCAATAAAAATAACGGTAGGGTTAAGAAAAAAATTAGGTCTTTCTCTTCTCTGTCGCTTTGCTCCTTCATCTAATTTACACTAGCAGCTTCTTCTTAGCAGGAGGGATTGCTATAACTTGCAAATTTTTGTAAATTTAGCAACCCCTCCTTATTTTCTTTATTTTGTTTGATTTTAGTACTTAAAATAAATAGATCTTTCAGATCTATATTATCCCTCATTATTTTGGTGGTGTTTTTTTCCAGATCTATTATGTGTTTTTGTCTTCCTTTGTGAAAATTTACTCTCTAATTACTAGATCTTCTTATATATGGTAACTAGAGTTTATTTTTGTTTTTTTACGTTCGTGTAGAAAGTTTTTTTGCGGATCTATAGATCTTTATGTCAGAAAGCTTCCATTTCATCATGTTGTGAGAAAATTTCAAGGCACTCTCAACTTTGAAGATGACTACAGATTTGATATGCAGGAGATCTAACAGTAAAAAGTTTGTTGACAACATCAAAAATAGTGAAGTTTTTCATCCCAAGTTCATCTTACAAATGAGACCAGTTGATCTTTATTCGTCCTTAGTTCAACAATTTTTACGAATTCTTTATTCTGTATTGTTAGGATGATGTTATTTGATTTATTGTAAGTGTCGTTGGGCTTTTCTATAATTTGATGAATTTTATTATTATAAAATATAATAAAAATAAAAATAACGCATTTTCAATAACATTTCACGTTTTTAATGAAAATATATAAAAACAGAAAATGATGAAACCAAACACACCCTGGATTTTTTCTATTTCATTTTTGCAACATGCTTTAGGGTATGTTCGGTGCATCAAAGGAAAGGGATTTCACTTTTTTATTTTCGCTGAGAAATCTTAAAAAAAAATTAAATATAAAATGTTTATTATATCTTTTGATTTGAGAAAATCATAATTTTTTTTCTTTTTATTATTTTGATATAAAGAGTAAAGTGTTAATTTTAATACATTTTCATTCCCTTTCTATTTCCAAACTTTACTAACAAACACAATATATATATTTCTTTTCTGTTTCTGCGTAAAAAATATGCTCTAAGGGGATGTTCGGTTACAGGAAATCAATCGGGAAAGGAAAAAAAAAAGTTGGTGGGGCCCACAAGGCCCCACCAATTTTTACTTTATTTTCTCCTTTGTCAGAATCTTTTAAAAAAATAAAAAATAAAATAAAATATAAAATATCTATTATTATTTTAATATAAAGGGTAAAGTGGTAATTTTAATACATTCCCATTCTATTTTCATTCTAAATTTTTACTACCAAACACATCAAACACATTCTCTTTCCCTCTCCCTCTCCCTCTCCCTTTCCCTATCTACTAAGCAAACGTGCCCTAAGTTCGGTGCTTCTTTGCTACGTTGGGAAAATACTAATGGACTGCACATTGGGCTTTATTCGAAATGGGCCAACCTTCTTGTTTTTCATGAATTTTAAACTTCCTATAATTGGGCTTTAGTTCTTTTGCATTATCAAAATCTATGGGCTTAATGTTTGGTAAAAATCAACATTGGTCCAACAAATACAATACGTTTGTGCAATCCAGGCTGCGACTCTAGAGCCCTTTGGTTCAATATTAATACGTTTGTGCAACAAATACAAGTTGATTTTGTTTTCTCTTTTAAATATTAATAATTTTTAAATAAAAGATAAAATTAATTTTTCAAACTCTACCCAATTTCAATTATCTCACCCAAATTTCACGAATCAAACAAGCCCTTAATTTATATTGGTTTCAGTAGAAACTATCTCACCAAGTATAATCGATTGTTTAATCAATAATAGATCAAAATATATTGAGAAATAGAAAAATATTTGTAATTGTTAACCTTTTGTTTTAAAATTGGTTTATAAAATAAATACTTATTTAGTAATGTTTTAAAAATCGGATCAGGCGGTCCAACCAATTAAACCGAGACCCGTTCACTAGTCCGATCCGGTTAGACAAAAAACCCGGATGATGGGTTTATTCGGGTTAACTCGGGATTAAACCGGTGACTCGGTGTTTAACCGAGAATCGGACCGATTTTTTGGGGTTGACCCGATCAAAAAGTTTTTTTTAATGATTGAGCTCAACATTTTGACTTATATTTAAGTATATGCATTATGTATTTTATAATATCAAATCTCTTGTGATTATGGAGCAACTAAGATAATGCATAAAAATATATAAATGCTTTAATTATTATTATTTGAGTTTACTTTTTTCATATGTATAGTTAATCATATAATTTACTTATTATATTTAAAAGTTATGAATAAAAAGTATATTTTTCATAATATAAAGTGTATTATTGATATTAATATTAGTAAACTATTATTATTATTTTTATATTTATGATATCATCTGGTTCAATCAATGGTTCAACCAATTAGCCCGTAACCCAAAAAACTTTTCAATACAATGACCAATCCAATTTTTAAAACATTGATATTCAGTTTAAATTATTTTGATTTGGTCGAGTCAAAATATCCACATAGAACACATATATAATATTATATTTACATCAATTACGCTAATGATAAACATGTTTAAGTGTTGAAGAAACAAAGGAGAGATAGAGAGAGCATATATAGTTCAACTAACATATGATAGTGAAAGTTATCACAAAATATTGGCATCACATCCACATGGCATATATATAATTATACATATGTTTTGGGATTGAATTAATTATCACCAGGATGTCGTTCTATATACGTTTGATATAAATTCAACGAGTGTGGTTGAATGAAAGGGATTCATCCATTCTTAATCAAGTGTTAGGAGTTCGATCCCTGCCTTAGATATAGAGCAGCTTTAAATCCTTGGGCCAGCTGTCCCACCCTTCAAGGTACCTACAATTCAGCGAGAGGATTAGTCACTGTGCTCGACGGTGAATACCCTGGTCTAAACAAAAAAAATATACGTTTGATATAATTTGTGGACACCTTTTTTTATTAGGTATTTAAATTTGAGTTTATTAGGTTGTGACTTATGAGTGATTAGTTCTTTATATTAGACCTAATCTACGTTAATGTCCCATGTAATACTTGATATATGGTTTTAAAAATAAATCTTATTAATTATATAAAATCGAGTTGTATTGAATGGTTTCTTTTTTTGGGTCTATAATGAGCAAAAAGATAGTATATATATATATATATATATATAATCATAATTAATTTTTCTGGAAACAAATCACATTCTCGTAGCTGGCTTAAGCCTGATTTTAAAACAATACGTTTAGCCAAGATAATAAATTATAATATATAATATTTTATAAATAATATTAATTATTTTTATAAAAACAATATATTATAATAAGATTATTACATAAATTAATATTGTATGTATGCAATATTTTTTTCTTTAATATATATAATGTTAATTTCTGCTGTCCATGTATTTTGCACTAATTTACCTTTTACTGTATGGATTTTTTTTAGTTTCCCAAGGTATCCCCAGCCCGACAGGCTAAGGACTAATCCTCCGTGAATCTGAGCTCCATTTAAGGGTTTGCCGCTGGCCAATTGGTTGCTGCATACACAAGGTGGGATTCGAACCCCTAACACTTGCTTAAGCGACCTAGTGAGCTAACCACTAGACCAACCAAGCTTGATTTTTCACTGTATGGATTAAAATTGAACAATTATTACTTATTAGTGGACCACATACTATATATTATGATATGTACAAATATATATGTTACAATATAAAATAATATTATAAATAGTGCATTTAAAATTAATTATTAATTTCCCTAAAAACTAATTAATTAAATAATATGTACAAAAAATTATTTACTAAAGTAATAAGATTTTAAATTTAAAAATATAATTGACTATAATACAACAATAATCATTCTAAAAGTTTATTTGCAATTTCATTGAGTCCATTTTTCTTTATTAATTAGCTGAAAAATCTTTCAGATTCATCATTCATTTGTCCATGTATATATATAAATGAAAAGACGGAAAGAAAGAGATTATGGAGTTCGGATCCTATGCTGTTTAAAGTTATGCGGTTTGATTTAATCACGGTTATAACTATGGTTAATCGATCAAAAATCGTGATCAAATTTTTAGCCACGATTATAACTATGTCTAAATTGAACAAGCACAACTTTAAACAGCAGAGAATCCGATTAAGAAGACGTGCATGCATCTATATATGTATAATTCCAACACTTGCTTCCTTTCCCGCCATTAATTCTATTCTTTCTTTTATTTTTATTTTTTTTTACATATTAAGATATCCACTGTGGATTTTATCGAACATATCTTAACTACTTTTAAAGATCTCTTTTTATTATTTTAAAAAACAAGGAGACACGTCCACGGTCTATCAATCACTCATTTATTTTGATTTTTGCAACTTTTTCTTTGCCCTCTAATTATTTATAAATTTTAAAAAATAAACAGAGAAATTAAACGTTAATTAATTTCATGGAGAGTGAATGTTTTTTTACTTTTTTTTTTTTTTTGCGCCAAATCTTATATATACTAATAAAAAGCTATCCCTAATTAAGACCATATATTAGTTAAAGATCGAGTAGTCATATATAATTGAATTGGACATGATTGTGTATTTAACTTTTGGCCTAATGGTTCAAACGAAATTATTAATGAATAATGGTCCCTCCCTCGAATGCTCTCGTGTCTATTATTGATTGAGAGTAACTCTTTTGATGAATAATATTTCATTCTTATCTTTTTAAGGATCGAAATAAAAATCTTTGATTATTAACTAAATTTGGAAAAGTATATCCCTCTAATCAGCTAGTCCCTAATACATTCAAGGTGAGTCATTATTAATTAATGTGGGTTTCTATTTATATTAACAAATTACATTATATAATTGAAAAAATATACCGAAATTCAACATTATTGTAGTACCGAAATTCTATCCCTAAATTTGACGAGAGTCCTTATTATTTGTAGCTTTGTGGAGGTGTAGGTAGATTAGAAGTTGGTGAATCAATCTTGATCCACACTCAAATCACTCTCTAAAAAGGATAGAAATGAATTAGGCACCATACACAAGCAATGATTTGGGTATTAGGCAATCGTCTCAATATAACGTTTCCACGTTGTATTTACTTTGCAGAATAGTCGTGAACATCATAAAAGGGGCATATATCTATATATATATATATATGACTTTGGAGTTTTTGGTGTCACACAACCAAAGTGTGACACAAAAAAAATAACTTCCCCCTCAACTTCTCAATAAATAACCAAATATGATAGGTGGTTACTAAAAAAATGGAGAAGTACATAACTTCTTATTTTTTAATTTTTTTGTAATTTTAAATTATGATAAAAATTCTATTTCAATATTTAATTTTTAATGATTTTAAAATATAATAACTATTTTATATTATATTTTTAAAAAATTTAAGAATAAATTACATGTATGCCCGTAGGTGCATGCGAAGTCTCTAATATATATATATATATATATATATATATATATATGATCATGATACACTTGTTTTTTTTTTTTGTGTGTCCTTTTACACCTATACTTTCACACAAGAAGACAAAGAACTAAAGAGAGAAAATTTTCTTACACACGTAGGGTGGTGGGCCTATGATACAACTTGTTGTATCATATAATGTAATTTCAGCCAATAGAATTGTGACACTTATTATTTGGTTGCATCGATCATGCAATACAGAATATGTATGTATATCAGTCAATCATTACAATACACTTAGCCTTTTTTTCTTTCTTTTTTTTACAAGTATTCTCTTACTGGAGATAATATATTCGAGAGCAGTTGAGGTTCTATAATAGAGAAAGAGTTCTTTCAGCAAAAAATTTTTCAAATACAAGACTCGAACTCAAGATCTTATTTAAAATAAATAGAGTACCTATCACTAAAATCAACTCTACAACTATAACTAACCGAGAACGGATCCAGTGCTTGGCTCTTCTGTGCATTAATATGCTAGGATGCCTTTTTTTCATCGTTTTCTTCACTTTTTTTTTAATTTAAATTTGAGGAATTGTAAATTTTACTAAAGAATAAGAAATATAAACACAAAAAAAAAATTAAAAGTCCCACACAAATCGGAACCTATGTGAATAGTTTAGGGACTACATGGACTAAAAAGTTAGTCCTTAATCCATTCATGATAAATCTCGATTTATGTAGAGTTTTAATTTTTTTTTTGTATCTATATCTTTTATACTTTAAATATTCTTTACAATTCCTCAAATTTAAATTAAAAAAAAGTGAAGAAAACGATGTAAAAAGACATCCTAACATATTAATGCACATAAGAGCCAACCACTGAATCCATATTAATTCTAACAAATCACCTTTTGATAAAGCTGTAGACTTTGAAAACAGCATTAGACAGCGCAAATTAAGGGAAGCAAGATAAAAGTTTAATGGTATCGTATCACTGAACTTCAGTGCATTCCTCCAATTATGTAGTGCCATTTGTTAATATTAATAAAAATTCACATTAATTAAGGCCCACCTTGAATGGTTTAGGGACCAACTAATTGGAAAGATGTACTGAAGTTCAATAATACCGTACCACTAAACATCTACTCAGGTAAGCACAAAAGTCAAATTCACTTTTATTTTACCAAAATTAATCAATTTTTGTCAGAATGATTCGAAACGACCATACCTACTCCTGGCGTTTTCCTATAATGTTTCTAATACGATACAATCACGTTTTTGGGTGAGATCATATAAAATTAGGATTTTGCTCAGGAACGTTTTAAGGACACTTTTTTTTATTACTTTTTTTAATTAATAAAAAATTTTAAGTATTAAAAATTATTATTTTTTAATTTTCACTAAGTTTATATGACAATTTTTTTTTTCAACTTAGAGAAAATACTTGTTAACAAAATCCATGTAATTAATTCATGTGAGGTGATGAATTTGAATAAAAAGTTGATTAAATGGACAACTGTACATATAATATCGTTAAAGTTGTCAAAATAGGTGTTAGATACCCTGTAAAATTTATAGGGCTGAGCTGATATTTTTTTGGCCCTAATAAAAAATGAGTATGCTTAGCCCAACCCTAGAAATTAAAGATTAATTAAGGCTAAAGTCAACTAGGGTTGGGTTAGTCTATTTTTATTTTTAATATTTAGATAATAAATTATTTGTATATTTTTTACTTTAGTTCAAATTGTATTAATTATTTTAGTATTTTCTAATTACTTTAATTCATATTTTACCAATCTATTTTAATATTTAGAATTTCAAATGAAAATAAATAGGAAAAAACTTAGTCCATTTTCTTATGTCCATTATATTCAGTTCCACCAATCATATATTGTATTTATACTCTTTCTCTTCTATTATTGATTATATAAAAAGTGATCTTCTATATTCTCTCTCTATTGTGATTGGTCATTTAAACACTTTTTGTCACGTGTCATATTTATATTGAAAAATTGGATGTAATAGACATAAGGAAATGTACTAGGTTGGAGCAAGTTATAATATCTATCTTCATAGCACCAAATGAATACAACCACTGATTAGATTGATTTGAAACAATAAGAAACAAAATATGAAAGAGACGTGAATTAAAGAACGTGATTATAAAATAATAGGTTGCATTTTTAAATACATAATTCCAATTCTCAAAGTTGATTATAGTATTATTTCTTTTTTGGTCCAATTCAGTTTATATAATTAATAAAAAAAAGAGTCTAACTCGATTTGAATTTAAAAAATATTAGAAGACTTTGTGACCAATATACTAAAGTATTCTCATAATGTCTATAATGAAAGTTTTTACAATAAAGGAAAATTAATTACGGTCGTTGAAGGCGATAAAAACTTTGGATTCACAAAATTTGTTTTTTAAAGAAATAAAATTAGTAATATATTATTTTTTAATTTAAGATAACTTAATAAGTAAAGTAGAGTAAAACATTTATAAGTTATAAATTTTTAATATATATATATATATATATATGAATTAATTATAAATTTAAAATATATTATGTTTAAGCTTTTGATTCATTTAAATTTTTTTTAAAAGAAATTAACTATCGTTTAATTTAGACTTTGGGGTAGTTGGATTTTAGTTTTAATCAGGTTTTTCAAAAATATACTTTTTTTTTACTCACGTTACATTTTTATTGAGCTAAAATTATAGATGGATTGAACTTTCAGGCTCATGATAAGTTTTGCTAACCATGTGTTTAAACTTTAAAAGGGTTTTGATTAATAAGACATTTAATATGCACTTTTAGTTTTTTTTAATAATTAAATAACAATTCTAAATAATTAGCAAAACCCCAAAAAAAATGATAGTTTTATTAAGAGGGTTGGTTTGAATGTTGACTGCTGAGTGATGGGGAAAAAGCCAAAAGATAGGACAAATTAAAAAAACAGAAATCACTCATGATTAATTAATAATTAGTTGGTTAAAGAGTCATGTGATGTGTAATTAATTATTAATTAATAGTGTCACATGTCACGTGCTTCACAAGGAGAAAGACGTTTTCGCTTCAATAGTAGCTTCATCTTGATCAGTGACCTGCCTCAGGAGCTGATTTTAGGATGTTCATTGGTAGGGTATAGATAGGTTATCTTAATTTATAATAATTTTATTCATTTAAAATAAAAAAATGTGAAATTTAGTATCTTACAAGAATTTTTCCATCCAATCTTTTATTTTTCGACTTTTAAAAATTTTCATTCAAGAATTCCTATAACATTAAAGTTATATTGATTTATTTTCCTTATATATTACTTTAGCGGGTAGAATTCAATGTGAGCAGCCCTATCCTACCCACAATTTTGAATGGATAAATTTCTATATTCGAACCCATTCACTTTTTACTCAGACCTAAATCCAGAGCCAATAAATAAATTTATGGATACCATTGAGTATTTTAATAATTTCTAGTTAATCTGCAAATTTCTTTGAAGTTATAAAAGTGGGAAGCCACTTTAAGTAGTAGTTGATTATTTTATCTTTTTGAGTTACTTATAAATTAATAAACGAATTAGTTAGAAATGTCGTTTATAAGTTTGGTTCGGTTTGGATAGTTAATTCATCATTGAACTAATTTAATTGGATAATGAAAAATTTTATCTAAACAATTTTGTCTTAGAAGTTCTAACCACGATCCACACTGATGTAATTTGGATCAATTGATCGATTTTTTAAATGTTTTAAAAAAACTTTGAAAAATAGATTTTATTAATTATATGATAATATTTAAATTTAGGTTAAAAGTTTATTTCGGTCTCTTATGTTGTACTCAAGTTTTATATTGGTCATTTATGTTTCAAATTTTTTTTTTTTGCGAGAATGTTTCAAAAAGTTTAAATTAATTCTTTATGTTGCATAGAAATTTCAAATTAATCAATTTTGATTAATTCTATTTAGATCGATTCGGTTGGATTTGGATCAGATTCAATTTAAACACCCAAAAATTAGTAATCTTGCAGGAGAGCTAGGGCACGTTTGTTAGGCAGAAACGGAAATAGAAATGGAAATGGAAATGGAAATGGAATGCGTTTATTGTGTTTGTTTGTAAAAATTAGAGAATGGAAATAGAAATGGAAAAGAAAAAGTGAGGTGTAAAATTACTTATATGCCCCTACAATTAAAATATATATTTTAATTATTTAATATGCTTTACCTTTTCTCCCGAAGCGTGCATAGCAGAGAGGAACCGAGAAGCAGAGCACGGAACCGAGAAGCAGAGCAGGCAAGAAACGTCGACTTCAACCACCGTGGCCGCCGGAGTCGTAGTCGGAGTAGCTTGCCGGTGATAGACGGTGTAGAGTGGACCACCACCCATATAGCTCAAGTACTCCACGCCTTTACCCAAACTAAACCCCACTTCCTGCAATTGTACCCCCAATGGGCCTCTAACAACCGGCATTCTCATTAATACTCCTCACATTCACTTTTCTTTCTACATCTCTCTCAACACACCTCTACACAATTAATTATGCCATAATTTTGCATGGAAAGAGGAATTAATGGGAATAAAAAACAAGTTTATCTAGCATTTCAGTTAAGAGTTAAGTAGCATAGTTTAAGGTTGACAAAGTATAAACATGTTTTCCCATGTGTACAGAGAGGGGAATCACGTTGCTGATAGAATGGCAGCCCATGGCATGTTACTCTCCACTGAGCTTACTCTTTTTAATAGGATTCCTACCTTTTGTACTTTGTTTGCAGATTCAGACACTTCTGCTCTTAGTTTGACTAGTTGTTTAGCTTCTTTCAGTATAACAAAAAATTACCCAATTTTTAATCATAAAAGTTAAAAGTGAAATTCAATAAAATGATGAGAGGCCAAACTGATCTCTAAACGCAGGAGCAAGTGCTGCATAACCCTACCCTAAAATAGGAAGAACAACCATTGTTGCTTACCAGATGCGGTCCTGAAGAAGAAGAAGAAGACGAAGCAGAGAACCTGTCCAGCTACACAACCACCGGCGTCTTCCCACCACCGCCGTGCTCCGATTTTCAGACTGATTCAGACAAGATGTCCACTTCTGCTTCTGCTCGCGTCGTACTACTGTGTGGGTGGGTAAGAGATGAAGAAAACTTGTGGTCATAAGCGCTTCCAGCTGAGGGCAAAAGAGACATTTTCCCATTATTTTCTCCTTCCCGCCCAGACCACACGTGTGCAACAATGGAAACCATGATTCCATTCCATCGCCATTTCTGTCTAACGAACGCTGGAGAAGACAAAACCCATTCTTTTTCCATCAGCAATTCCAGTAAACGAACGTGGCCCTAGAGTATGTACCAAAAGAAGTTGTTTATTAATTATTGTTAGTAGTATTTTTAAAGTATTTGTTTCAAACATTTTTGCATTTAATAAA
Source organism: Senna tora (assembly GCA_014851425.1). Lineage (NCBI taxonomy): Eukaryota > Viridiplantae > Streptophyta > Magnoliopsida > Fabales > Fabaceae > Senna > Senna tora. The sequence goes on from CM026272.1 coordinate 25,093,202, forward strand.
CTTTTTAAAATTGCATCTAGACTATATTTTTTATAACTAATTTTGTATTCTTATAAAAGAATAAAAAAGTTATATTTTCTTATTTAGAGTTTCAAATAATTATACTTTCTTTTGCACTTTATTTTTTATTAATAAAAATAACTATTTGTGTAGAATAAGATTGGGTTTTTATTTGTAATAATATTGTATTGAATACAATTAAATTTATATTAAATGTTAATTTAAAATTCAAAATATAACAGTAAATAACTAAATATAGTTATGTTTATTGTTTTAGCTAGAATGAACTCAAATATTGTAAAATGTTAACTTATAGAAAATGAATTGAACATCTGTGAAAATATTAATTATATCAAATTTAAGATTACAGCTGTATTCTGTTATGAACAACTGTAATTTTTGAAACAAGCTATATAGAAGATTAATAATAAATATAATATTCTATTTAAATCTTAAGAAAAGTTAGCATAATTATCTCTTAAAACAACGGAAAATTGTAGTTTCTTTCATAAGCACCGCCATTAGTGGAAAATTATGTATCAAATAAGTATAGCGGTCATTATAATGATTAGTAATCATCATATATTTACTTCTATTAAAAGAAACTTGACAAACCAAATCTATATCTATATATATACTAATTAATGCCTTCAACTTAAAATTTTGACTTTCATATTTTATTTTCATGAGTTGACATAAATGTGATATATGACATAAGATTAAAATAAAATTTTTAAATAAGTATAATTTTATACCAAGAATGCCTTCAATTAATATATATATTAATATAATAATTATGGTTTAATAACAATATGATATATCAATCATAACAAACTGATTTTGGAAATCAATGTCCCAACAAATATCTACATGATTTTAATTTTAATATATATTAGAGAAAATAAAAAACAGTTAATCTTTATATAGATCTTCAAAAATATTCAAATAATTAATGATTCAGATTTTGTATGGTTTACTTTCTAAATAAGTTTTTTGAAAATCCAAACGGCAAACAGTTAAACAAAAAAAAAATATTAGTGATTATTAATTCAATCATTTCTTTTTACTTTTGTAGTTTATCTTAATTAAAATTCGAGTCAGGTAAAAAAAATAATTAAAACTCGAGTAAATGTTCAGTAGTATGGTAAGTACTCAATTTTAATATATTCTTTCAATCAATAGGACCCAAATTCATTCAAGGTGGATTCTTATTAACGTGAGTTTTTATTAATATTAACAAATGTCATTTATGATTGGACAGATGCACCGAAATTCAATACTACGATTTTATCCTTAAAAGCCAAACTAAAATAGTCACAGCTTGACAAAAAGATTGAAGAATCCCAAATCATGAACCAAATTTATCAATATTAGTTAAAAATAATACAAAGTAATCTCTGTATTAGTTAAGAGTGATAACACGGTGACAAATACAAAGACTGTTTAATATTACTTTTAAATATTTAGATGATGTGACAAGGTGGAGACAAATTAACAACGCCACAGTACATAACAGCCACAGAAACGTACATTCATTGACCAAATAGTACATTTTTTAAATTTAAAAATTAAATAATAATTTAAACAACAATTCAAAAGACTAAAAAATAATTTAGCTCTATTTTGAACTATACAAGAATATTCAAGTATATACTTTAGAAGGAAAAATAAAGGTTTTAAAAGAATTTTTTTTAAAAAAATATGATTGAGGAAAAATGGAAAATTACCTAGATATATATAAAAATAACCCTCGAGATGTGAGCTTAATTTAACTCGTTGTTCTATTCTCTCTCTCTCTCTTTCTCTCTTTCTTTCGGTTTCTATGGCCGGAAAGCAGAGTGATGAAAATTTAGCCCTAAACCTAAACGTTCCTCTGCTTCTTCTCGAAAAGAAGCCAAATGTCGGCGAAACGCGAGTCGAAACGGATCGGGGCGGAAGCAGAAACGGCACCACATCGCTGTTCAACACCTGTATCAATAGCCTCAATGCGTTATCAGGTCCTAATTTCCTTCTTTTCCCTTTTTTCTCTTTCTCTTTTTCCTTCATCCTCTTCTCAATTTATTGCACTTTGCGAATTTTCCGATTCTCCTCCGTCTCGGTCTCACTTTCTTCGTCCGTGTTGTCTGTGTGCTTGATTTCTCTGATTTCCGGTGCGATTTGCGGTTTCGCATTGGAGCAATTCGTTTCGGATTATTGAGTAATCGCTGACCTAAGCGGCGATAATGGTTTGAGCCTTTGAGGACATTGTAGTGTCGAAATTACAATTTTCTCCCTTTGGAAACCTATATTCTTCCCACGTCAGACAAAATTTAAAATTAGAGTAATAGGTATTTTATAAATAAAGTTTTGAGTTGGAGAGCTAGTTCGAATAAGATGGATGATACGTATGACAAACAAATAAAAATTTTTTAAAAAAAAAACGGTTTAAATCTTCTAGAAAGTTAGGCAAAAAAAATTCTTCTAGAAAGTCTAATAAGGTAAGACCACTAAGTACATGAATTAACTGGTGGTAAGGAGTTGTTTCAGCTTAACCATCGAATTCAAACTTTAGAAATGCAACTATATTAAAAATTTATTTAGAAGAGTTTGCTGCCCTAACCAATTCGAATGAAACTAGTCTTTACTCGGGCCGTTAAGATACATAAGTGAAGGATAGCCATCACTCCCACAAAAGAACAAAGTTTAATAAAGTAAGAGAGAGAAGACACCACCCAGGAACTAGGAGAGAGATATGAATGAAAAAATAAATTTGTTTTGAAAAATTTATAAAATATGAGAGAGATAAAATAAGTGAATTCTATGAAAGAGAAGAGAGATGAAGTTTAATTTTTTTTTTTAAATAAAAAGAGAGATGGAGTTTATAAAATAGAAGAGGGATACCAAGGCACGTACTTAATTTTCTTTTTGATGAACCATACTTTATTTTTTTTTAGTATGAGATATTTTTGGACCAAACTCTTTCATATTTTACAATAAATTGTGAATGAAAATAATTCATTTTCATGTAGAAATTAATTATAGATCTCAAAATAAGTTAGGTTTTACTGATTACATGTTCAACCTAAATATATAAGATTGAATTATTATTTTTAATTTTAATTAAAAATAGATTAATTCAATCCAAATCTAAATAGAATATGGTGAAGTCGAGAGGGTTGAGCTAACATATTTTTAATATTTATAAATTAAATAAATGTTATAATTTTTTTTTATATTTTATTAACATATCTTATTATTTTAAATTTTGGGAAAAATAAAAATTATATTATAAAATATAATATTATATTATAAAATATTTTTTAATTATTTTTAAATTTACAATGTTATTTTTTAAAAAATAAAGAATGAGTCCGACCAATCTTAAGCCTTACTACATCCTAGGATTAAACTAAAAATATTTTAGTTTATATTAAAAATAAATCAATCCAATATAAATAAAATAAGACTTTATCAAAAAATATATATAAATAAAATAAGACCAAAACAAAGTTGAGTCAAATTATGCAAGTAAATTCATTCAGACAACACTCCCTGCCATCAATAAATTATGTAGCAAAGTTTTCCTTTTCTTCTCATTTATTCAAATATTAAAAATTATTTTTTATATTAATTAAATACATATTTAATTATATAAATAAAAATAAATAAATAAATTTTTTGAGGAATGGGATTAATTTGTTTCTATTCTCCACGTGAGGACAGTGTAATTAATTTATTGTGTCTTTGTTTTTTGGCCTGAAATTTATTGTGTCTTTTTTGTTTCCAATTATTTGGGATGAATTAAAGCTGCTATTATAAGTATTTGTGGCTGAACTCGGGTGAGGTTAGTAGGCATTGAATTGCACTTTCATTTATCTTCTCTTTTTATTTTATTTTATTTGTTTTTTTTTTGGTTTAACACCTGGTGATTTAATTTATTGTCCCCACATGAATACATGAATGTATGGCCTTCCTCATTTAATTTTATCTTCTGTCTGAAAGTAACCACTCATTATAAGTCATCAATTAAAAAATGAGTAAAATATTATTTTGGTCCTTTTTAGATAACACTTTTCTCATTAAAAAGGATTAAATTGAAAAACACCATCTAAAAAGAATCAAATTGAGAAATGTGCTATCTAAAAAGGATTAAATTGATGTTTTACTCATTAAAAAAATATTAACTAATAATATTAAATTAACATTGTTTACTTTATATTTAATTTAGTATTTAAACGAAATATAAAAATAAAAAGATTGAACTAAATTTTATTAGTAAATATATAAAGAGAGAATTATCAATTTGTTTCTTAAAAAAGATATAAATTATTTCATTTTAATTCCTGAAAAATATTTTTTGTTCTAATTTGATTCTTTTAAATTTTTTTGCCAATGTATGTATGAAATAAAAAATATTTTTTAAGAATTAAATTAAATATTTTCATATTTCAGGGACTAAATTGGAATAACTCCTATTTTTATAGGATCAAATTGATAATTTTCCTATATATAAATAGTAAATGCATGTATAAATAAAATAGTATAGATATGAATTGGGTGACGTGGATTGGTAAGTACCATACTGCTGTTCACTGAGCCCCACGATTTATCTTTTCATTTTCTTGGGGTTGATTTTATTCTCTATTAATTTTCGTCTTTCTTGCACATAGTCTTATAATTATTAATTTAAGGTAATGTTAAAGAGCTATCAAGAATTGCAGTTCATCATTTATTAGTCGTTGAATTTGTCAGGAGATCTATATTAAAATATATTTTCTTTTTAAAATATAAGATGACGCAAATCTCAAAATAAATTCACCGATTTACAACTGATAAACTTGAGCTAGAGATACCTTCAAATACTCTAACATTAATTTAATTTAATGGTATTTTTCACGAGGATAGGATGTCCCTATTAAAGATCTTATTTATACACATGAGGTCCATATGTTTATGATCATAACTCGTATGGTTCGTACATTATTATGTTCACCTTCTAATTTAACAAGTAAAAAAATTAAATAAATATTATTGATGAATATATAGATAATACGATATAATACATGTACATTATTTTTTTTTTAATTTGGAAAATTTACATTTTACGAAATCAATACATAAATTTAAAAATATAATAAACCATTTTCATCCATTTGTAACTCACTGATAGAGGTGTTAAAATGTAGGGCAATGGGTCAGCCTAACCCTAAAAGGATATATCATATATGTAGGGCAATGGTTAGTCTATTTTTATTTTTTGAAAATTTTTATTTCAGTTTTTATATTTATACATTGAATTAATTTTATAATTTTCACTTTAATTCAAATTATATTAACTATTTTAGATTCTTATATAGTTTATTTATTTACTTTAGTTCATATTTTATCAACATATTTGTTATTTTGAATTTTAAATTTTAAATGAATAAATATTATACTGTAAACTATTTTGTAATTATTTAATAATTTAAAAATATTAATTTTAAAAAAATAAAATACAATATGAGCTAGTCCAGTTTAATTCTAAGCTCTGTCAGGTTAGTCTGAGATGGAAAATTATTAATCTATATTAAAAATAGACCAGTCTAATCCAACTCTAATAAAATAAGTGAAAACTGTTGATAAGTGAGAGAGGAAGTAGTCTTGTTCTTGTAGTTCAAGTTTTTATCAGAAAACTATGTGTTAAGAAGTTGAATAGTCTTACTATTACATATATTTAGACGCACTTTAAGATTCTTACTCTAATAAGTCAAATTGGAATTTTCTTACATTCCTTAAACATTGAACTTTCTTTGATGGGATTGAAATTGTAGACATCACGTGGTTGGATGATGGCTCTACTTACCCACTATGTGTCTTGTAATCCTTTTCATTAACTAGTTTTCAACGTGTTAATGCCGATTTATTATTGTTGAAAAAGGTCGGTGATTAACAACTACATTTTCAATGAATTCAGTTTATTAATGTGAGGATTATGCATTCTAGTAGAATTAGAAACTGAATAATTGGATTTTTTTTTTCTTTTCTATTGTTAAGCCCATTTAAAATTACAATAGTAAACATAGGGAGGAGGAGTAGTAGTAGTATGGTACAAATAATTGAAAAATCTGACAAATGATTGTGTCGCGGAGGTTATACTAGTGAATCATCTCAAGTAAATAAGTTTATGGTATGTTTGAGAATTAAGAAGCGAAAAGAAGGAAGTGATAGAGAAGGGAGGAGGGAAGGAAAGGTTATTAGGTTAAGTTTGCATAGGTCCTCTCCTTATTGAATATTAATACCTCTTCCAAAATACCTCAATTTGAGGTTTCATGAATTTGTGAAAGGGAAGGATGATATGAAGGATTAATGATTAATTTTTCATTATCTTCTCATCTAATTTTTAACTTCTCAAACAAGAGGAAGATATCTTGGATCTTTCTCGCCTTCCCTTTCCTTCTCCCTAACCTCCTTAATCCTCACTCCAAACATACCCCTAACAAGAAGAGAACAATTGTGAGACCCAAGCTACCCAAGTTGTAAGTTTGTAAACCTAATTAATTGAACCACGTTAAATTGTTTGTATTCTTCTTTTCTTCTCTCTTTTCTATATTTTCATTGCTTTGTGTGATCTGGTGTCAAGAGACATTCTAAATCCTAACATTAACTATATATAGAAATAAACAAAGACCAAATACGTTAGCGTGACTCAATACATATAATTGATCTCACCTGATGAGAGAATAAAAAACTTTGATCATTGTTTCAATACGTAATTAACAAGTCCCACGTCAAACAATTGAAGAACAAAAAGCAACACTTACAAATAATATGATTAGATCATCTTAAAAATTCTGAAGAGAATTTTGGCATTACAACCAATCCAACATGTGCAATAAAGTGTTACACAACGAGACCTCAAGTACGAGGGGACGCGGTAGATTGGTCATATTACCCATTTGTCTAAGCATGCTTAAAACGTTTGGCAGATATCCCTCATCCATACCCTCTGTCGTCCACGTGTAAGCTTCTGGTTGGCGTAAGGAAATCCACACACGTTTCAGCCAACCCTTTCTCTAGGATATATAACTAGACACTTCTTCAATTCTCTTAGATATATACCTCAGCTTTCCTAAAACTTCTAAAAGCTTCCTCTCTTCCAATGGCAGCTCATCATCATCATCATCTTCACGAGCCTTTCCTAGACGAGGAGAAAGAGATCATCTCTCACACTTCTACCAATTCCGTCTCCTTATTTAGAACTTGCGTTAATGGACTCAATGCCTTATCAGGTAGTAGATCTGTTCATGAGTCGGGCCAAATCAGGCTAGACCCGGGTGTACCCATTACAATAAACTAAACTAAATTATTATTATTATTATTTTTTTTCAGGAGTTGGGATACTCTCTATTCCATATGCTCTAGCATCCGGAGGATGGCTAAGCTTAATTCTCCTCCTCCTAATCGCCACGTCAGCTTTCTACTCCGGGGTCCTGATTAAGAAATGCATGGATAAGAATTCCGAGATAAGAACGTATCCCGACATAGGCGAGCTAGCGTTTGGGAGGGCGGGGAGGTTAGTGGTATCCGCGACTATGTACACCGAGCTTTACCTGGTCGCGACGGGATTCCTAATCCTGGAGGGGGATAACCTGAGCAACCTGTTCCCAAACACGGTGATCGAACTCGCGGGTCTCTCCGTCGGGGGGAAGCAGTTCTTCGTGGTGCTGATTGGGCTCGTGATTATGCCGTCCGTTTGGTTGGATGACTTGAGCCTTCTCTCGTACGTGTCCGCGAGTGGGGTGTTTGCCTCGGGGATTATCCTGTGCTCCATATTCTGGACGGGAGTAGGGGATTCTGGAGTTGGGTTTAGCCAGAAAGGGAGTTTGGTTAATTGGAGTGGGATCCCTACGGCGGTTAGCTTGTACGCGTTTTGTTACTGTGCGCATCCGGTGTTCCCCACCTTGTACAACTCCATGAGAAACAAACATCAGTTCTCCAATGTAAGCAACTTCAATACATAGAATAGGGTATCCTTAATTTCTTTATTTATGGAGTAAATTACTATATCTTGGTTCTTGATACCTGAAAGATAAGATTTTGTTCGTTTCAATTTAGTTCCGGGAAGATATCTTGGTCGCAATTTTCAGGAAAAGTAAAGAAAAATTGAAATGCATGGACAAATTTGTGGTACAAGATGTCTTTCATATGTTAAATTGAGATCGATGAAATACTTTGGGGATTAAATTTTATGTTTTTAAGACTCAATAATTAAATTGAGACAAGATGAATCTTTCAGGGGTCAAAATAGTAATTTACTCATATTTATTTACATCTCTCCCTTGGTTGTCTTTCTTTATTGAGTAAATTACTATTTTAGTCCTGAAAGATTCCATTTGTTTCAATTCAGTTTATAAATTATGAAAATATTAAATTTAATTCTCAAAAGATATCTTGAGTCACTTTTTTCGTCCTTGCCAAAAAAAGGTAAACATATGAAATGTTGGGACGAAATTCGGACACGAGATATTTTTCAAAGACTAAATTTGATATTTTCACAAGTCATGGCTAAATTGAGATAAATGAAAATTTTTGCGGGATCATAATAGTAATTTACTCTTATTTATTTACATCTCTCCCTTGGCTCTTTCTCATTATTGAGTAAATTACTATCCCAATCCTAAAAGATTCCATTTGTTTCAATTTAGTCCCTGAATCATGAAAATACCATCCTTAGTGCCCAAAAGTTACCTTGTGCCGAAATTTCGTCCCACCTAGAAAAAGCAAAAACACGAAACAACGCAGGACGAAATTGCGACGCAAGATATCTTTCAATTTCCAAGACTAAAAATTTGATATTTCTCGTAAATTAAGACAAATATAATCTTTCAGAGAGACCGAAATAGTAATAATTTCCTCTCACTTATATTCATCTCCCTCCCTTTCTGGTTTCTCATGAACCCACATTTTCCATATGCAGGTCCTCCTAATATGCTTTGTGATAAGCACAATTGGGTATGCATCAATGGCCATCTTTGGCTACATGATGTTTGGCCCATCGGTAGACTCACAAATCACCTTGAACCTACCAACCAACAAGCTGAGTTCCAAAGTAGCCATATATACCACCTTGGTGAACCCAGTGTCCAAATATGCCCTCATGGTCACACCCATCACAAATGCCTTGAAAGAGTTGCTTCCAAGACCCTACAAGAATAGGCTCACCAATGTCCTAATCAGCACAGCCTTGGTGATCAGTACTGTGATCGTTGCATTGGCCATACCTTTCTTTGGGTATCTCATGTCATTGGTCGGTGCTTTCTTGAGTGTCACAGCTTCCATTATACTGCCATGCTTGTGCTACTTGAAGATCTCAGGGGCATATCGGGTATTTGGGGTTGAAGTGGTGGGTATAGTGGGAATAGTTTTGATGGGTGTAGCAATTGGGGTGTTTGGTACTTATACCTCACTAGTACAAATAATTCAGCATTGGTAGGGTGAGGTGGCAGTGCTTTTTTTTTTTTGGTTTTTTTTTTTCCCTTGTTGTACCAGAATTGATGATGATAATTAACCTTAGAATATATAATTATGATAATGACTCAGAATCCTTTCTTAGTTCAATGAGTACAAATCCAAATTGGGAAATTTTCTAAATAAAGGGTTTGTGTTTTTTCAGTAATGTAGTACGTTAGTATTGAACTTTAGTATAGTTTTTTAATCGGTTTGGTCTCTAATTTATTCAAGGTGAGTTTTTATTAATGTAAGTTTTTATTAATATGAACAAATGACACTACATGATTGGATGGATATATCAAAATAATTTCTATAAGAGAGATGAGAATGGAATTACGGAATGGGGCACGTTCATTAGGTAGAAATAGAAATGGAAATGGAAATGAAAACGGAATGCATTTGATGTGTTTAGTAGTAAAAGTTCGGTAATGAAAAATGGAATGGAAATGTATTAAAATGACTATTTTACCCTTTATATTAAAATAATAAAAAGAAAAGAAAGTTATAATTGTGTCAAATCATGTCAAATCAAAGGGGTATAATAGATATTTTGTATTTTCTTTTTCTTTTTTTTTTGAAGTTGATGAAAATAAAAAAAAGTGAAAAAGTAAGTGAGACCCATTGAACCCCACTTACTTTTTGATTTCTTGTTAGTGAACATACCCTTAATAAGAAAGCCTCTCAATAATGAATCTTGCACTACAGACAAATAAAATAATTCATCATGTTGTCTGGTGGGGTGATTAATTGTACAATTCTTTAAAAAAAAAAGTTTTGCATGCTGAGACCAACATTCAATTTATTTATTATTGAAGGGGCCCTATAATTGACATCCATCAATAAATAATAAACGGTTTATGGTGTGAAGATAAGATCAGGTCACTTTAGTTCACCAAATATTAAAGGACTAAACTGAGGTAAAGTTACTTAGGTGTTTGCTATAAAGTTCACCAATATAATTGAAACACGTGGCAAAAATTTTTTGTATAACCAATCATGATAGAGAGAGAAAATGAAAAGCAATAAATTACATAACCAATCAAATTGGAGAGAGAATATAAATAAGGTTTATGATTAGTGAACTTTATAGCAAGCACCTAAGCAACTTTACCTTAGTTTTTTTCAATATTAAATGGCAAAAAAGAAAGGTGGCTTATGCATGCAGACAAAGACAAAATCATTTATCGAAAATTTAGAATTTGGAAAACATTATTTAATATTTATTGACATGCAGCCGTTGAATAGTTTGTAGCAACTATGGCTAAAGAGTTGATAGAGATAAAATAAAAATTGAACACGATGAAAGAAATCTCTTCATTTGATAATATTTATATAAAAAAAGTGTTTTTTAGTGAAAAAATAGCTTATGACATTGGTTAATATTTAAAATTTTTATTAATTAATTAGATGAAACTTTAATTAGTGTGATACTAGTTAATAAAAAAAAAAAAAAAAACAAAGGGCCATCTTCTTTACTTTATATATTGGAAAGGGTTTCAATATATAAAACTTGACTTGGAACTTTGGAATTGTTTAGACTGAAATCACTCCTTTGGTGACTAGGGGTGTATACAGGTCGGGTCGATATGGGATTGACCCGATGTCTGATCCGAATTCGATTGGGTCATTTTGGGCCGAGTCCATCGAGTTCGACCCAGTCTTTTTTTTAAAAAAAAAAATTATATAAATTAAAATTACATATAAATTATAACATTTACATTAAATTTAACATATTTAAATATTTTAAGAAATAATTTTAATTAAATTTAAGATTATATTTTGTGTATTTTTAATTAATAATCAATAAAAAACAAAATTATACATACAAATAATATATCTTACATGCAAAAATAATAAATATAACAAAAAAAATTTTATAAAAAAATGAAGGCACCCATGGGTCGGGCTGGGTATGAGAATGCGCAACTCGAGACCAACCCACCCGGACCGATTGATGGCCATAAAGTGTTCGTGCTGGGTCGGGTAAGTCGGATTGGGGTCCATTTTGTACATCCTTATTGGTGACTTTAGAATAGTCTAGAATAATGTAATTACTCTTTTGGTGGCATGGGATGCCGTCAAGTTTTGGTCAATTTTTTACTGACACTTGGTATAAAATATCTTAAATATTTGCGATCATACTTCTATATATTTTTACATTTTTTATTAATGAAAAAAATAAGGGTCAAACCTCATTTAGATTTAGATTTTTTTAATTAATAAAATATAATAATTTTTTTATAAAAAATACTAAAATTATAATTATCATAAATTTAAAGGTAAAATTAAATTTTACATATATTAAAATATAATCATTATAAATTTTAGAATTAAAATGATTAAATATACTAAAAATAATTATAAGAAATATAAGAATTTTACTATAAATATTCAAAAGATATCTCATCATACCCATACCGTATTGACCAAAGCTTGATCACATGATTTCATGGTACGAAAATATATATCCCATCATCATACGTGTCGTATAAAACAAATACTTTTTTTTTTTCCCTGAAAATACAAATACTCAAATAAGAACTTTTCATGAGTTTGTTTTTTCCTTTTTATAATAAATAATAATAATAAAATTTTAACTTATTATTTTTTATTCATTTGATCAATTGAAATTTGTATCAAATTATTTATTCTTAAATTTAAAATGAAACCTATTTCAAAACAAATTTAATAGTTGGACAGTGAATTTTGACTCACTATAACTCTAAAATATTACTCTATGCGAAATGCTACAGAAAGGATGAATCATTTCAGTTATTTTTCATTGGTGTTTGTTAACAAGTACTCTAAAGATTTTGTTTAAGAATTTATTTTAATCAATGTGAGAGTTTTAAAAATTATTCCTTTTAGCTTTTCATCAAATTCAAAATAATACATTCTCTATTAACCAATAAAAAAAAACTTTAAACATTACCCTACTATCTTTCATTTCAATTCTAATGCGAACGAATTAAATTCATTTGAAAATTTAAAATTCATTTGAAAATTTTGCTTTATCTTACAGTTTAGAAATAGATCAATGAATTAGTCTGTGAAAACATATTTCTTATTTTAAATTTGGTTCTTAAAAACTGAAGCCTCAATTTAACTCTTATTCTCTCCCAATCATGGACCATTAACTAGTGACTTAAACTTATTAGGCGTTGCATAAATTATATGAATACAAATGATTATCAAAATAACTCAAAATTAAGTTAATTATTTACTTAAATGATATTAGTTTAGGAATGAAGCAAAAATTAGTATTATATTTTCAAAGGCTTTATTGTAAACTTTGACAAAGAAGATAAGACAAAGAAGATTTTGAAAATGTCAATGATTATAAGTATTTTATTTATTTGGAGTTAAATATTTAATTAACAAAATTAATGTTAGTTTCAAGGATTTTTTTTTTCGTGAAAATTAGAGAAACTTGAGTTTAAATTAGTTTGCAAAAATTCACCAAATGAATTTGTAATGTTTTTGAATTTAAAAATGGACTTAATAAGAAGCACATTTCTCAGGCCGAAAAACAATTAAGATGCTCATTTGGCCCAATACAATCTATAACAGCCAATAATTCTATTAAAAAATATATATATTGAAAAGGAAGTAATGAGAGATAATGTTTGACATTTTGAAATAAGCAAAACTACCTTTCGTATTTTTAAATTTTGAGGTATATGTTAGTTTTTATTTTTTTTATTTTTAAATAATGTTGTTATTTTCACTAACATTATATAACGATCGATGTGATGTAACGTTATATGTGACAATAAAATTATAGGTCAAAACTCCAAATTGGTTCTTTATGTTTGCACGAAGTTTCATATTGGTCTTTTATGTTTCAAAAAGTTCAAATTGGTCCTTTATGTTTGCAAGAAGTTCCAAATTGGTCCTTCCGTCCAATTTGGTCCTTCCAAATTGGCAGTGACGTGATGCTGAACATAAAGGACGGAAGGACCAATTTGAAACTTCTTGCAAACATAAAGGACCAATTTGGACTTTTTAAAACATAAAGGACCAATATGAAACTTCGTGCAAATATAAAGGACCAATTTGAGGTTTTGACCAAAATTATATTTTGACCTTGTCTTCAACCTTAAATTCAATGTAGTCCCAACTTGATTTTTTTTTTCCTTCTATTCTATTTATCATTTAAGTAAAATAAGCAAACTTATTTTATATATATTGACACCCTTATGCACAACTCATAGTGATCATGTTTTTTTAAAAAAAAACCCAAAGTATATAGAATTTTATTATCTTTTGATAATTTAATTTGAATTAATAGACGTCATAGAGTTATTATCTTGAGAAAAAAAATTTGTATACAAAACTTAAATTTAGAAAAATTATATTTAAAAATAAAATATCTATTACTCTAATCAATTTCTTGTTGATTATAGCAATCATTCATATTTTAGGGATCCAATATTGTATATATATGTCTTTTAGCTCTCAAATAGAGCCCATTCACATAGCACAATGATTGGTTTCCGTACATCACGTGTAGAAAATTTGAATATGCCTCTAGTCCTCTACCTCCACTTGGGCTAAAATATTTTTTACTTTCTTGTGACTTCCGATTTAAAAGAAACGATAAAATTGACTTTATCATTATAATTGTTACTCCCTAACTTTTAATAAAATTGAACCAAATGGCCCTTTAAATTTAATTCACTCTAATCACTAGATAATTCTAATTATGGCTAAAGTGCATGTATTTTGCAAAAAGTACATCAAGTATATGATTTGAACTATTTGTGTTCGCACTACAATATTTTGTTCTCATCCGACGTCTAAAATGATGTACTTAATGCATTTTAAGTGGATTCAAATCCGTCTTCGTCCAAACAAAAAAAGTGGATTCAAATCCGTAACTTTCTCTTATTTGTAATACAATTTTGTGACCTAAACAATCAAAATTTCGAGATTGAATCATAAAAAATTAAAACGGAACAAATTTGATAAGATGAGAGTCATAATTTTTTTTCTTTTTCTCTCTTCTTTCTTTATCACTTTATCATTTTGCTTGATGTAGAGAATAAAATCTCATAATTTTCACCTCTCATGCTTTATGCATTTTAAAGGATAAATGTCCAACCCCCACCAAATACTTCCACTTTTGAGGATGGAGCTAGGTTTGACTCACGCTGTCTTTAGTAACTTTGTGCTGTAGTACATACAATATAATATAATTTCAAGCATCTTAATAAATTTTATATTATATTTTTTTTTTACATTTTTAACATATTTTTTTTTATCGTACTTTATTTTACTCTACAGTACTTTACATTTATTCTCTTTCTATTCGTATATTTCTACCAAACATAACCTCAGTTTGATGATAAGTCACGTTGGGCTTTTTTAATACAATTTTATGAATAAAATTTATTTTATATATCACTATATTAAAAGTGAGTGAAACATATCAAGATATGTTATGACATTCTATTAACAAATTATTTTTAAATTTATATATATACCAAGAAGTGGCTTATCGTTAGAGATCCGTCCCAACATTTCCAAGCTCAAAATGATACATGAACCTAAAATAGATTTGGCTTTTATAAAAGTCTAGGCTTAAATAATGGACTATTATATATCTTTTTGCCTAACTCCTCAATTTTAAAGGCAACTTTAACATAATTGGTTTCGGCCAAAAAAAAAACATAATTGCTTAAAATTTAGGAGTATTACAAAGATTTAATCTTGAAAGGATACTTCAGTGATTAGATGCCACGTTTATTTTGGAAATTCCATGTCTGTTTAAATTCATTGGGAGCACATAAGGGAAAAGAATAAGATAAATAAAGAAGATAAAGAATATGTTTGCAGAGAGGAAAGAGATATAATTAATAAAGAAAAAATTAAGGTAAAATTGCTTAGGTGTTTACCATAAAGTTCACCAATCAAAAATATTATGTAACAAAAGATATTACTCTCAAGAGAGAGAGATATCTATGACATCAAAGTCATTGCTTCATCCTTCCAATTTCACTGTAAGCCTGTTTGGTAGGTGAATTTATCTTGAGAGAATAGAAAAGATTAGAGTGAGAAAGAGAATAAAAAGAGAAGGTTTGGTATGAAATAAAATTGAGAATAAAATGAAAGGAATGTTAGACAAAATGATAATTGTACCTTTTATTAAAAAATTATTACCTTACTATTTGGTATAGGAGAAAATGTTGTTTTCACCCTAAATTCCATGGAAAGTCCCAAATATAAAAATAAGAATGAGAGTCAAATTACCACATTATTCTATTTAATCATTGAGACAACATAACTGCACGAAATCCGCAAACTCCATCTTGTACTTGGGCTCATTTGGGCCACCGCTCTTGGGTCAGGATTGAACACTTTTCAGCCCACTTGGGAGCACCGGCCCATAGAACAGCTTCTTATTTGGTTCTGGGCCTTGAAAGCTGTCAGTGAACTGAGAGAAGAAGCAAACCAAGAATATAAGACGATAGATCAAATGTCTATTTTGGTCCTCTATGTTTCACTCAAGTTTTAAATTGGTCCTTTATCTTTCAAAAGTTCTATATTGGTCCTTTATGTTTCTCAAAAGTTTTATGTTTGTCCTTCAGGTTTCATTATAGTTTTATATTGGTTCTTTATGTTTTATTCAAGTTCTATATTAATCATTTATGTTTCATTGAAGTTCTATATTGGTCCTTTATGTTTCATTGAAGTTTTATATTAGTCCTTTATGTTTCATTAGAATTTCATATAGGTCCTCTTAACATGATTTTATTTTTGGCATAAACGACGCCGTTTGGGTGTTTTTGACATGTCTAAGGCCACATCAACTATCTAATATACGTATGAGAGATTATGTGTCCACCTCGGCATGCCACGTCAGCAGTTAACTTAAAAAATTGACGGATTTGAACGAAATGACCAATTTAGAACTTCTGGGAAACATAAAGGACTAATTTAAAACTTTTGAAACATAAAAGACTAATTTAAAACTTGAGTAAAACATAGAGGACCAAAATGAACCTTTGACCTAAGACGATATTTAAGTTGTGAAACATTTTTTACATTCATCAGAACAAGTCAGTCTTTTGATTTACGTAATATCTTCCAAGGAGTGTATGGTTGAGTAAAAGAACTTATTTACATCTTTAGGATATGTTTGGCAATTAGGAAAGGGAGGGGATGTTAAATGATGGGTTGTACTCTCTTGTTTAGATCTTTTAAAATTCTAAAATTGGAAGTAATTCAAATTAACAAAGGAACAAAAATTAAGGAGGGTTAACCCAATCTCTTCCCCTCCAAAATTTTAAAAATTAAACATGGGGATGGTCACTACTCACCTCCTTAATTTTTGGAGGGGATTAGTCAAGAGAATTTTGGGTATTTTGGATTGGGAATTAAGGAGGAAAAGGGAATGGGAGGCTTTCAAGATATCTTCTCATTGTTTAGAAAGATGAAAATTAGAAAGGAAAATAATAGAAGATCAATCCTTAATCCTCCATTATCCTTCCCCTTCACAAATTCAAGATACCCTAAATTGGAGTATTTTGGAGGGGGTATCGACATCCAAACAAAGGAAGGATATATAGAAGATTAACATTCCCTTCTCCTCCCTCCCCTTTTCCTCTAATCACTACTAACCCAATCTCTTTTCCCTTCCCTCCCCTCTTTAATATATAATCAACCCTAACATATCCTTAACAAAATGCTTAACAAAATGTCTGGGGTTCATTCATAGTTTTAAATCTTAGGACCAGCTGTCTTATCCTTTGAAATGCTTGCAAGTCAACAAATGGATTAGTCACTCAGCTCGATTATAGATGCCTTAATTTTTTTTTTTTTAAAAAAATTAACATCTCTCTATGTGCATTCATATGTGGTAATGACATAGGCATTGTAGTGTTGGCCTAGGATTAAAAAAATTGTGCTAAGGTAGCCTATATAATGGTTGGGATTAAAAATGTTGAAGACATAATTGACGACAATCAAATATTTGGGACATATTTAATCGAAGACTGAAGATATTAAAAGTACTTTATCCTATATAAATATATAGGTACATGCACAGGCAATTTTTTTACTAATTTTATATAATTATTTATCAAAAGAATTTAAAATATTTAGAATTTAGTTGCTTCACTGAAGATAATATACTATTATAGATAATATGGAATCAACAAATATATATATTTTTTCGTTTTTGTTGTGGACCAGCCCATAACTATCTATGTTCGGCTCTTAAGGCCTACTTCTACAAGCCCAAATCCATCTATCTAATGGACAAAATTAATCGGCAATTCACCGCAGCACCTTTTTATTCAGACCAAAAAAAAAAATTTTGATGATATATAATTATATTATAAAAGAATAAGATTTTTGACCCAAAAAAAAGAAGAATAAGATTAGAAAATAGGAAAAATTGTTTTCACTCTGCTAGCTGTATATATACGTGCAATGTCTCTTAAACAATGATATAGTATTATAGTACTGAAGATAGGTGTTTAGGAAAATATTATTTATATATATATATATATTGATAGGAAATATTATTTATATTTTAATAAATAAGTTTTTTTTTTTATCTAAAATTTTTAAATGTAACTCAATCATCATTCCGAATTAGATTATGTAAAATTTTAAAACAAATTACATGAGATTATCTAGGATATATACGGCGAGTATATTTTAACAATTAATGGATAGTATATATATAGACTCATACAAAATATTTAATTAACAAACATGTTTTTATTTCATAACTCGAGATTATAAGTATAAAGTTCGATTACTACACTATTCATTCAATATCTTCTAATTTTGTCAGTATTAATAAGAAATTAAACCAACTTCTTATATCTCAACAGATTATATATATATATATATATATATATATATAAACAATAATTCAACAATGATATCACCGATCATTGACACTATTTCAACACAAACCAGAAAAAAAAACCCCTAGAAATTAAGAACTTAAGAAAGACTATATAAGAGTAGTATTGTTCAGTTTCTGTCACAATTATAACCGTAACTGAATCGGACAGTATGATCTGATCCTAGGGAGACATGCATCCCACGCCGTGTCTCGAAGTAGGAAAAACAAGAAACAAAGCACTGCAAACAATCCCCACCATGAGAGGGAAACTCTCCATCACCTGATCCATCTCCTTCTGGTGCCCCGGGAACAAGCAGTCCGTGACCCGGTGGTCCGAGAACGCGATGGCGACGAACACCATCGCCGACATCACGGCGTGCACGAAGTCCGTGAGCCCGGCCTTGAACCTCTCGTCATCGCGGGGCACCTCCACGTCGTCCTTCAAGCCGGCCCTGAACACGGACAACCCCTTAGGCGTGACGAGGCCGTAGTAGACGGCCCCGTCGGGCCCGCGGAAGCTGTCGGTGAAGTGGAAGAAGAAGCAGGAGAGGGCGCAGAGGGAGAGGAGCACGTGGAGCATGAGGGCGTGCACGTGGGAGGAGGCGCAGTTGCCGGCTTTGGTGATGGCGGGGAGGACCATCTCGAAGGTCAGGAGGGTGCCGGTGGGGAGGAAGTTGACGAGCATGGATGTCTTGGAGAGGGTCTTCTGGACTCCCTTCGCCACCGCCCGCCGCTTCCGCCCGCCTCCGCCGCCCGCGGTGGTGGGACCGGATGACGTCATCTGTGGGTCCTCGTAATCGTGATCTGGTGGTGGCGGAGGAAGGGGGGTGATGGAGTTGTAGACTTTGATTCCATTTCCTGATGCACTATGCTCCATTTGATGAAATTGTAAAGATAATGTACTGAAAGAATGTTTTGGAGAATTGAAATTAATTATGTGAAGAAGAAGAAGTGAATGACGGTTTATAGAGAGATATATATATATATAGGGGGAGAATTGAATTTCCGACAGTTTGAGTTTTCAAAATTTGGGCGGTTATAGAGATTAACGGTTAATTATGACCGTTGTGTCCGGTTTTATCAGCGCGTCTCTCCTTCAGAAGAAGCTCTATATATATATATATATGAATTTATTCTATTTTATAATTTTTGTATTACGTGATATTTTTATTTCACATTTAATTTATTAAATAACACAAATATTCATATATGCAAATATATGAATATGAATACATGCATAAACATGTTACATTATATGTATGTATATTATACATACATATAAATTTGATATATATATATATATACACAGACACATACATTTACACACACATACATATATATGTATATATATATATTTTGAGGTTTATGGGGTTTTGCACAGTTATATACTAAAAATAAAACTTATACACAAAGTCATCAACATTTTAAAATTATTTACAGATCTATACTATTTTTACTGTGCACCTCCAAAAACGTCATCACTAAGGGCGTTTTGTTGATTTTTTGACAAGAAAAACGCCCTCAGTGAGGGTATTTTTAAAAGCTAATATTTACATGAAAACAAGTGTGATAAAATTGTAAAAAAAACATCCTCACTGAGGGCATTTATAGGGTTGACCATTTGATCCTATAAACGTCTTCACTGAGGGCTTACGTCCTCACTAAGGGCGTTTTTCTTGTAAAAAATTAAGAAAAACGCCCTCAGTGATGACATTTTTGCTCGTGCACAGTAAAAATAGTACATATTTGTAGATAGTTTTTAAAGGTGACTGAATTTATTTATATATTTTTTATTTGGTATATAAGCGTGCAAAAGCCCACTTTTATGTTGTAATTTTTTTAATTATATTTACTTTTTTTTCCTTTTCTTTTCCTCTCATTATATATTTTATATTTGTTGTCATGTAAGAAATTTGAATAATTAACTAAAAAATTCTGGCAAACAAGTTATATTACTGTTAGCATCATTAGCACACAAGACGCTAATTTTAAAGTATAAACAGAAGAGATTGAGCTGTGTGAGTGTGAATATGACTAGAAGTTTCCATCCTTCCTCTGCTTCGTCTCTTTCTCTCTCTCCTATATATCATTCATCCATCTTCACCTTCAATCCCTCCCTTTCATTCCCATTATTATAATCCACAATGTCATCGTCGTCGTCATCATCAAATCCCTCAACCCCTCGCGAATTAGACGAAACCCAAATCCGAAGACTCACTCTGCTTCTCCCTCTCATTTTCCGCTTAGCCTCTCACCAAACGAATCATCATAATGATGATGATGAAACAGGGGATCCGAATCACCCGCTCCGGGTCATTCTTACAACCCGGTGACCCGAACCACCATCATGATCGACCGCTCCGGCGACTACGGCTCCCTCTTCCGCCGGCTCAGCGCCGGAACGAGGGCGCCGGAGTGTCTGCCGGCGTCGAGGGACTCGGTGGAGGCGATGCCGAGGGTGGTGGTGACGGAGGAAGGTGCGGAGTGCGCCATCTGCTTGGAGGATTACGAGATTGGGGACGAGGCTCGGGAGATGCCTTGCAAGCATCGGTTTCACGGTGGGTGCATCGAGAGGTGGTTAAGGATCCATGGGTTGTGCCCGGTTTGCCGCTTCTCGATGCCGGTGGACGGCGGCGATGGCGACGGAGATGGTGGTGGCGTGGATTTGGAGTTGGACTCTGTTCGGGGCTCCGGGAGTTCGGGTGCTGTATTGGGGATTATTTCGGCAATTGATGATGACCCGTTAACGAATCAAGAATCGTTAGATATGGGATCGTGAAGAATTTTATGGGCTTTTTGAAAATGAAAAATACACAAAATTTTCTACTTTTTTTTTTTTTCCCCTTTATGCTCTTGCTTCAACTGAATAATTGTTTTATTAAAGTGACTTAATAAATTGTTTTTTTTGTTTCTCATGTATATAACTTATTTTTTAGTCCATAATAGGCCCAAATTACTCTTTTGGACCTCAACGTTTGCACCAAGTTTAATATTGGTCCTCAATGTTTCAAAAAGTTCTTTTAAGTCCTCAACGTTTTTTTTTTATCAAAATTGGTCCTCCAGCGTAACTCTGTCTGGTTTTTTTTGTTAAATGTTGACGTGGAAGGCTTATGTGGCACACCCTCTCTCCTACGTGTCATATTTGGATGATATGACACCCTCTCTCACTCAAACTCAACAAAACGGCGACGTTTTGCTGAGTTGGAGTGAGAGAAAAGTGATGCAAAACGGCGTCGTTTTCTGAATTGGAGTGAGAGAGGGTGTCATATCATTCAAATATGACACGTAGGAGAGAGGGTGTGCCACATAAGCCTTTCACGTCAGCATTATTTAACAAAAAAAATCAGACGGAGTTACGCTGGAGGACCAATTTTGACAAAAAAAAATTTTGAGAACCTAAAATAACTTCTTAAAACATTGAGGACCAATATTAAACTTGGTGCAAACATTGAGGACCAAAAGAGTAATTTGGTCCCATAATAATTTGCCTCTAGTTATTTTTGTCCTTTTGAAAAATTAGATTAAAAATCTAATTAACTCATTGTTTTGAAAAAAAAAAAGGTTACTTAATAGTTAATATCAAGCATCTGTTTAACCAGTTTGTTTCTTGAATGTTTGTAAAGTGATTTGTCTATTTCATCTTGGTATTTTTGTAATTTTTTATGGAATATTTTTGTAATTTTATAGTACTGTTTATTTTTTAGACCTTTTGTTAAAGAAGTAATATATAAATATTTGGCCAACAAAATAGCACGGGAAATAAGATAAAAGTATATTTTATGATCATTTATATTTTCAATAGAAGAAAATTTTAAGGTATTTTACATACTTTTTGGCCTTAATAGGAGTTTGACAAATCAGGTATTAGTCCAAGTAGTAAATAGTTTGATATTGCTTAAATAAGGTTTTGAGTTAGAGACCTTGTGAATGCAGCTATTCTCGTTAAGAAATTCTTTCATCATAACTAGGTGTGCAATACATGTCAAATTCAGATTAGTCGAGACAGTGCATAAAAAACCCGGTGGGCAACTAAAAAAATAGATAGGAGCTCCTACCCAAAAAAAAATAGATAGGAGCTAGGGATGTATAATTAGAACATATATTACAATTTTCCCTAAATATATATGACAGTTCATTACTAAAAGAAAATGCATGAGTTCAAACGTTAATCCATTTGTCTTTCCAAATATATATAGTTTTCAAATGAATAAAAGTTTAGTATTATCGTATTATTGAATTTCAGTGTATCCCTTCAATCATATAGTACTATTTGTTAATATTAATAAAAACTCACATTAATTAGGACCCACCTTAGATAGATTAAGGACCAACTGATTAAAAGAATGTATTGAAGTTCAGTACTACCGTACTACTGAATATGTACTCTTTTAACTCAAAAAATCATACCCTAGATTTTAGGCAAATTTATTATGAAATATATCTTATATCTAGTTTTGAGTGAAAATTGGAGAGAATCTATTGAGAAAGTGATACCGGCAGAAGAAAAGAATTTTACTCTAAAGCGAGATTTTATGTTGAATTTTAGCTAATATTATTGTGACTTTTGTACTCATTTTTTTAAACTAAGTATTCAAACATTCGTTGAATTGTAACCTCCTTAAAAAATGAGACAATATAATTGACTTAATAATTTAAAGTTATTTTATATTTAAAGTAAGTCAAAATTGAAATTTTGACATTTAATTAAAGGTAAAGTACCTTTGGTGCCCCCAAACTTTACTGCAATGTTTATTCCTGCCCTCAAACTTTTTTTTGGTTCATGCCTACCCCTAAACTTTCAGTTTTGTTCATGCCTGTCCTTTTTGCTAACACCGTTAACTTGCTTGACGGAATTTGCTGATGTGGATGATGAATGTATATTTTTTTTTGCCACGTCATTGTCCACCTCACCTTTAACTTTTTACTTTTATTAAAAAAATTAACCTAATCTAAATAAAAAAATATTTTAGGATAAAAGTTTGATTTTTTTTTAAAATTTGGATTAGGTTAATTTTTTTAAAAATAAAAGTAAAAAGTTAAATATGAGATGTAAATTGAGGTGGACAATAATGTGGCAAAAGAGATACACATTCATAGTCCACGTCAGCAAATTCCGTCAAAAAAGTTAACAGTGTTAGCAAAAGGGGCAGGCATGAACAAAATTGAAAGTTTGGGGGTAGGCATGAACCAAAAAAAAAATTTTGGGACAAAAATGAACATTACAGCAAAATTTGAGAACGACAAGAATATTTTATCCTTTAATTAATGATAGATGACTCAATTCCACACCGTAAAAAAAGACCAAATTAAAAGGATAATATAATTCATAAATTTGTACTGTTTCATTAATGTCGAATCAAGATTCAAGATTGTGTCTCATCTATTAAGAGAATGTTGTTATTTGCCGGGAGAACAGAGGAAATCAAACTAAACTATGAATTAGGAAAAAAGATTGTTATACTTAACATAGCATATGTACTGTTTCAGTAAGATCATTGTATTACATCTAACATCAAGCCAGCAAAAAATGTCAATGTTGGATTGTTGTCTCTAATTTTAGTTCAACAATTAAACTTGCACACAGTAAGAGACACAACAAACTATAAATCTATTTTTGATATGGAACATTGATTTATTCAACAAAATATTTATTTATTTTCAATATTTGAAATTGATACGGCAGAGTCCTCTTGACGAGTTCTCAGCCTCGGCTCCGCTGAGGGAGCGCCTAGGCTCGGATCCGTTACGAGGCACCAGCTTAGGATCCACCATCGGACTCCTACGGCTCCCCTCGACCTGAGGGACCACCCGTCAACATCACGGGTGTCATTCACGCCGCCGCACTTTCCGGGTAGTTATGCTGACGTGGACTCGCGCCAAAACGACTCCCCCTGGAAAGGCCCAGAATACCCCTGGCGAAGCCTATATAAACGCAGATGGCTTCATCAGAGCAGGTACTGAATCCTTACTCTCTCACCATATACTCTCACTTCCGGTCACTGACTTTAGCATCGGAGTCCTACCGCGGGAGCCCCCTCCCGCCGTGGGTTGATTGCAGGTCACGTTCTGGGAGCAGGAGTTGGACCGGAGGAGAATAATTCACCAGAAACAAAATTTCAATAATTAAAATACACTTTAACTTACAATTTGGACCATTAATTCATTTCAACAAAATCACTTTTTTTTCGATCAATAGTCTAAATCGTAAGCTTTAGTGACTTCAGCTAATCCAAATCTATCATCAAACCCGAATCAACTTAAGCGACTTCAGTTAAAATACATTTTAACCAGTAATTCGAACTATTGATTCATTTTAACAAAATCACATCTTTCCTGATCAATAGTTCAAATCGCAAGCTCAAGTGCAATTCAACCGATCCAAATCCATTCTTATATCCTTACTTCAACTTGTGATCTAGACCACTAATTCAATATGTCAACAAAAATCACATCTTTTCCAATCAACCGTCTAAATTGCAAGTTGAAGTGAAGTCTATCCAACTCCACTATATTCCACATACAAATAAAAGTTCAGTAATGTACTACTGAACTTTAATGTATCTCTTCAATCATGTATTGCTATTTATTAATATCAATAAAATCACATTAATTAAGACTCACTTTGAATAAATTAAAAATTAAGTGATTAAAAGAATGTATGAAATTCAGTACTACTACCGTACTATTGAACTTCTGTTTGCTACCTATATAAAGTCTTATATAATTAACCATCATAAACAACATGTACTATGTATGCATGAATCAATGATGTATCCTATTCTACCGGAGTGAATCCTCTGCTATTATATCATTCCCTGACATTGGTGAGATATATATAATAGGACCCAAAACATGTGAGTCTCACCCTGTATCTCCTACTTCTTGGTCTTACGAGGAAGCTTCTTGGGAAGACCAGGAACTTCTAATCTCCCAACACAACACCCACATCTTCCTCTCACAACAAGCACTGCTCTTCCATTAGGAGGCGCAATTTTCTTCAATTCTGCTTCAAGCTCCCTATGATGATGATGATGATCACGATCACGACCAGGAGGAACCCCAAACACACCCTTACTCATCATCCCTCCTCCTTCTTCTTCCTTCTTCACAACCTCCTCTGTCTCCAACTGAATATCAAACTCAGTACTACTCCTACTAAGCCCCTTGCAATCAGGACTCCCACACTTATTCCTACTCGCGCACGCCGCCGCCACAATCCCCCAAATGGCCAACGAAGCGAAGGAAACGCCGACTCCCAAAGCGATGTAGATCGAAGGGTCATCGGAAACCTCCTCTTTCATCGCGTAGAGAATTGGCCGAGAGATTCTCATGGACACGAGGAGGAAGTAGTGGGTGAAGGGGATGTATAGGTACAGACACGCCCCGATCGCGAGGATGCAGTGGAGTGATTCTAGAAGCGTCCATGGAGTTCGATCGCAAGTGGGGATGATTTGTGGGGTATTGGGGGTTCGCGAAAGCAGAGGATTCTCCATGAAGGGCGAGAAATATACCATTTCAGAGAAACCCCAGAAGGGGAATTCTGAAAATTACGGATCGAATCCACAAATCGGATCAACCCCACCTCGCGAATAATCGAAAAGATCGAAACTTTGAGCAACCCAGTAGATCCAGAAGTTGTCGGTGGCAGATTGAATCGAAGGGAAATTTCATAGAAGAAGAAGGAGGAGGAGGTAGTGTTTATTGTTGAATGTGAGAAGATGGGTTGGGTTTTTTAATGGAGAGGAGAAGGAAGGAAGTGAGGTCAGGACGAGTCATACACGCCAAGAAGACACAATACGAGGACACGTTTCGATGAGTTACTCTACGTTGGTGGGATATGCCTTATGAGTTATGAGGGAAAGGAAAATGCAATGGGCTTGGATTCATTCACACCCTTTTCACCTTACAACTTCCAATGAATGAATGATGTGAGAATGATTTGGAGACTTGGTGGGACATCTCTATGGGTTTGGCCCACCTCTCTTTTCACAAATTCCGGTAAATGGTAACTGTACTTTTTAAAAAAAAAATAGGAATGATGATAGATAGCTACTGTCAAAATGGGCTCGAGCCCGCAGATTAACCTGGATCATCGCTAAATGAACGGGTTTGAATGTTAAAAAATAGACTCGTTTAAAAACGGGTTTAAACGAGTTGGTTCGTTTAAATCTACGGGCTAAACGGGCTAGTCCGTGGGCCCTACGGGTTGGCCCGTTAAAAAAAACTTAATATTTATTTATTTAAAATATATATAAATATATATATTTTATATAATTTTATGTATTAAATAGTAATTTAGTTTTAATAATGTGTATAAATAATAATTACAATTAATACAATATTAATTTAAAATAAAAAATATTAATTTTTAGTAAAGATATAATTTTATAATTTATTTTTTAAAAAATATATTTAAAAAACATATAAAAAGTGACCCGCGAGCTAGTCTATTTAGCCCATGGACTAATATGGGACGGGCTTGGGCATCACTTCCCAAGCCCGCCAAGTAAACGGGCCGAACCGACCCGTTTTGACAATACTATAGATAGGGTACATGTAGGACATTATAGTCACCGAACTTGGATTTCACATGAGCAAGTATTTTCATCTTCAAACTCATTGAATACTCCTAAATTGGACTCAAACATAGACACGAAAAAAATCAAAGTGATTCATTTTTTTTTCATTAAATTATTACTTATCTAGGTATAAATTCATGAAAAATGCATACAAGAGACACCATTTTGAATTATCAAATATATAATTAATATAAAATTAATAATTTTATATATTAGTATTTTTTATAAGGATTTATAGATTAATATTAAAGTTAAACTATTTTATTGATAAAATTAAAACAAATAATAACTTATTTATATTTGCTTAAATAGAATATATATATATTATTTAAATAATTTATATAAAGTGGATCCAGGTTGGGTATCATTATCTCTATCCTCATACCTGAACCCACTCTTTTAATATCCGAACTCAAATCCAACAGATAAATTTTATTGATATTTATAGAGTATAAATATTTGATCATTCATGTTTTAGATATAGAGATGACTTTTTATTAACTTGTCACTATTTTTATTAGAAAAAATTTATGTGCTGTCGCTTACATGCTTTTGGTAAGGTTGACCAATTAAAAAAAGACATGTGTCACTTTTGAGAAGAAAATTGACACATGTCTTTTTTTAATTGGTTAACCTTACCAAAAGCATGTAAGCAACATCACATAAGTTTTGTCCATTTTCATTAGGGCTTTGAATGAAAATGATGAAATTTTCTTCTGCACAAATTAAGAAAGGTTTTGGTCACTTTTTATAGTGGAGGAGATTATTTTCCTTTAAACTATAATTAAGAGAATTTTGTGCATTTTAACCTTTATTATTTGATTTTTAAATGTGATTAGATTAAGTAGTAATAACTAATAACTAGAGATAGTTAAAATACTCATATCTTATGAAAGTTCATACATTTTATACATTTGGGTTTAAGTTGGGGTTTAAGCAAGAGTGGTGCCTATTTGGATTCTAAACATACTATATATATATATATATATATATATATATATATATATATATATAAGTACAAAATAATATTTGATTCTGAAAAAATAAAAGAATTAAATCATGGTAACGATGATACATAATCCCACCCACCTAGGAACTTCACTCCCTTTTTCTTCTTCTTTTTTTGGGTGGAGATTTGAAGTAGATATTCATTACCATATCATCATTAATGCCAATAATCCCTAATCTATTAAAGTAAAAGGAGGACAAGAAAGCAGAAACTTTAGGTACATATTCTGATTGAGATGAGGACTTTATGCTAAGCATTTGGTATTATTCTTATTTTTATATTATCACAAAATCCAATTCATTTATTTATTTATTAAATTTTTATGATTTAAAATGACAATAATCATATTTAATTTTCTAATATTACCAACATATATATACCATAAAAAAATGTATCCATGGAAATTGTTATGGGAAAAGAATTGGATTTTAAGGGCATGTTCACTAACAAGAAATTAATTCTATGGAAACTAAAAAGTAAGTGAGGTCCATTGGGGTTTACTTACTTTTTCATTTTTTCATTTTCATCAACTTAAAAAAAATACAAAATATCTATTATAACACTTTGATTTGACACAATTATAACTTTCTTTTCTTTTTATTATTTTAATATAAGGGGTAAAATAGTCATTTCAATACATTTCCATTCTATTTCCATTACCAAACTTTTACTACTAAACACATCAAATATATTCCGTTTTCATTTTCATTTCTATTTCTACCTAATGAACGTACCCAAGTACTTCCATTGACCAAATTTCAATCAATTACCATTGACATACATATTTTATTTTTAAGTAAAATCCTATCGAATTTATCTTTAAGTATGATAAAGTAATAAAAGTAATGCAAAAGTACATTTCTTGCTCCCAATGTTTTGAGGTTCTGTCACTTTCGCCCTTAACGTTTTTTCGCTGTCAATTGTACCCTTAATATTTTGTGTTTCTCCCAATGTCAGACTTTTGACTAACACCGTCAATTTTTGGACGGTTTTTTATGGCATGACATCCTATATGGCCAACAGTTCTGACTAGACTTCATTTTTTCACATCAGCAATATATTTTAGGAGTACAATGAACTCAATATATCAATAAATCGAGTACACCAAAATACTCATTACATCAATAAAATGGACCCCAAAATCTCATTACTATTGACTGCTGATGTAGAAAAAATTAAGTCCAATCAGAATTGTTAGTCACATAGGATGTCACGTCATAAAAAACCGTTCAAAAATTGACGGTGTTAGCCAGAAGCCTAACATTGAGAGAAACGCAAAACGTTAAAGGTACAATTGACAGCGAAAATACGTTAGATATGAAAGTGACAGGACCACCAAATATTAAGGGCAGGAGAGGTATTTTTGCCTAAAATTAAATAACTTGGTCATAACTCCTACGCGGTGGCTCATTGACCTGTTAATTAATTAATTACTGAAGCAGACCACAAAGTTGGTCATTCACGTAAGCCATTATACATAGTCAAAATATACACGTCACTTTGCACTATGCTCAACGAAACTCACAACAAGTTTGGTTATTAGAATTGAGACCCTAAGTGGGATATGTAATTCAATATTCTTTTAAATATTTTTTTTAAATAAATATATTTTATTTTTTATAATGTAATAAAATTATGTTTTTATTTTTATTTTTTTATTCACTTTTATTTCATTATCACTTTTAATATAAAGGTAAAATAATTATTTTATATACTTTTATTCTTTTTATATCACATTTTCATTCCTTCCAACATTCTCTTTGTCATTCTCATTCCTATTCCCTCTAACATTTTAACAACCAAACGAGCCCTAAGTTTCGAGAGTGGGTCCTCTAAAGTAATTCTCTACATTTCTTAATGGAGTTATGAGAGAGATAGAGAGAAGAAAAATTGAGAGATAAAAAATCAGGAAAAAAATATTTTCCTTATCTCTATCTCTCTCATAACTCCACCAAGAAATGTAGATAATTACTTTAGAGGATCCTATCTCCTAAGTTTCCGTGCTTGGAGTCTGAATCTTTTGCTGTCTACGCTTGTGTCGATTAGTCATGATTATAATCGTAATTAACCGATCAATAACTATAACTAAAATTTAGTCACAATTCTTTGATTGGTTAGTCAACATGACCAAATAATTTAAAGGATCTAGACTCCTGTGTTTGATAGAATTTTTAGTCAATTATTCTTTTTCTTATTTTCAACTCTAATAAATAACCAAAAAGAAATCCACCAGATGTTGAGTAAAAGAGATTCATTTATTATTTACTAAGTATTAGGGGTTCGATCTATAACCTTGAGTATGAAACATCTTTAAATTATTGGACCAAGTGTTCAACCCTTCGAGGTGCATATAATTCAGTGAAGACATTAATCATTGTGCTCAGTTGTAAATACCCTTATCTAAATCAAAATTTTTTTCAAGAATTTCAACACAGAAGGTGTTGTTGCATTGTGGCTTTTGGTTTTTTTTATGAATGGAGTGTGGTTGAGTAAAAATATTCATTTACTCTTAATTAAATGTCAGATATTTGACTTTTTATTTTAGATATAAAATAATTTTAAATCTTCGAATAATATAACCTTAGTTTCAAGATGCATTTAAGTTAGTGAATGAATTAATGATAACCACTATACTCCATGCTAAATACACATGTTTGGACATAACAAAAAGTCAATGTTATTCTCTTCTCCAATTTCCTAGTCTTATCTCTCAACTATTTTATGGGCAGATAAATACCCTTTAAATGAAAATTGGTGTATTTGTTTGTAATAAGAAAGATATTAAATAAATTGTGGCACTTAATCCATTCCAACGGAGGCCCTTTTTAATTTTTTTTCTTCCTATCTCTTGTAATGTAGAGAGTTACTTTAGATAATAAAGGGAGAGAATCTAAATTCATTTTATATATATATATATATATATATATATAAAATTTAGTTCTTCAACAATAAATATTTTTAATTTAGTTTTTTTTTAAGAATTAGGTTTTACTAACCAGTGTTTTTAAAACTCTAGTTAAAAATTTCATCTCATTAATTGAAAAAAAAAATGAACGATTAAAATTCAGTAAAAAATTAAGGGTAAACTACAGTTTGCCCCCTGTGATTTGGCCTAAATTCAGTTTGTCCCCCTGTGGTTTAAAATGCGACACTTAACTACCCTGTGGTTTGAGTTAAAATTAATGGGCCCCCCCTGTGGTTTAGAGTGTGACACTTGAGCCCCTGTGGTTTGTTATGTTATCACTTAACTACCCTATATTATTTTTTTCTCAAAATTTAATATTTAATATAACTTATAAAAGAAATTACCTAAAAATAATTGAATTAATTAATTATTTTATTAAATATTTATTTTATCTATAAAATAATAATAATAAACTCTAATCTTCTACTTTCAATTCTTTTTAGCGTTTCCTTCAAACTCTTTCTTTCCTCTAATCTCTCCACTATATCCAAGAGTACCGTTATGCTCCTAGTCTAAGGATACTTTTCTAAGAAAATTATTGTTTAATGTTAGAGTTTCTAAACTCAATAATGTTAACATTCAATCCAGGTATGTATGTTCTGAACTTGAACAATAAAAAAACTTAAATTTAGTTATATATTTGTATTATATTATTCTTTTACAATTTTATTTTGATTGATTTAATAATTCTAAAATATTAAAGATAAAAAATACCAATAAAATGAATAAATAACTAAATATAAATAATCAATGCAATTGAGTAAACAATAAATATTAATTTTATTGATTTTTAAAAATATAATTTTATTTTTATATTAATTATAATTTTTTTAATACTTTTATAATTCTAGAGTGTTGAATGACAAATTTTAAATATTAAAAGTATTAAATGATGATTAATTTGACTAAAATTTGAATAGAAAATAGGTGAAGGTAGTTAAGTGATAGCATAACAAACCACAGGGAGATTAAGTGTCACACTCTAAACCACATGGGGTACATTAATTTTAAGCCAAACCACAGAGTGGTTAAGTGTCGAATTTTAAACCACAGGAGGACAAATTGAATTTAGGTCAAACCACAGGGAGGTAAACTGTAGTTTACCCAGTTTACCCAAAAATTAATAAGAATGATATTTTTCAATACTTAAAAATCATTTCAACTAATAAGAATAAACCTCCTATCAAAAAAAAAAGAGAATAAACCTTAATTAGTGGTGCTTAGAAATAGGGGTGTTCGGCGAGCGGTTTGGGCGATTTTTAGTGAAAATTTAGTGCACCTATCGGTTTAAGTTGATATCGTCAAACCAAACCATAAACGAGCGATTTTGAGCGGTTCGGTTTGGCGGTTTAGGACTTTTATATCATCAAACTTACATATCTAAGTTTATTAATAAAAATATAATTTTATTCAATATAAATAATAAAAAGTATAGTAATATTTCATTTACTTATAATATACAATCAACTTAGTTCTAAAATTAAATTTTTAGATTGACTAAATATAATCTAACATTCTAAAAACAAATTTTAAACTTTATTATTTAAAAATTTTAACATAATATGTACATATATATACAAGTACTAGTATTGAACCCGTGCGATGCACGGGATATGACTAAATACTATTTTATAATAATTTGAATTATTTTGTACATTAAAAAAATTAAATCAGATGTGATTTGAAGTATATGGTTTTTTTTTATGTTTACGTAAACAAATATAGTTCAATGTTTATTTGTCAATAATTATATACAGGTAGTAATGTTGTTGAATACTCTGCATCTTACAATGACAGAATACTTCAAACATCAAATCTAATTATGGTGATACTTAGCATCTTAATCATATAGGTCACATCAAAGTTCACATACTACTATGTTAGTTTGTGATTGTTTTTGTTGACCGTGAGTGCTTGCTGTTATATTTAATCAACTAAATATAATTAAATAATGTAATATTATTAATAATTAATAAAGATTATCAATATCTATATATATTATATGGCTGTTTTGGGTGAGTCTTTTGGCTACTGGACTTACAAAATAATTATATTTTATAATTAAAAAATATAAAATAAAATATGATCAAAGGAGATGCGAGAGAAAAAGAGATAATTGGCAAGGTAGTTATGAATAATGATAAAAAAAAAGTTAAAAATAATAAGTAGTTATTAAATTATTTATCCTTTTAAAATATAATAATAATATTTTTATGTTAAAGTTTAAAAACTAAAAAACTTATGCACCTTAGTGCATCAAAATCTCTCTAAAAGCATGTAAAAAAGAATAAACTAAAAAACAAAAGAGAATTTATCAAAAAAAAAAACAAAAGAGAAAAAGATAAGCAATTAATAGAAATAAAGAAAAACCTACCAGAAAAGAAAAAAAAAGAAAGCATTGATAGAAATAAAAAAAAGTCAAATTACACTTTTGGTCCTCAACGTTTCAAAAAGTTCTTTTAGGTCCTTAACATTTTTTTTTTCAAAATTGGTCCTCTAACGTAACATCCGTCTAGTTTTATCAAATGTTAACGTGGAAGGCTTATGTGACACACCCTTTCTCCTACATGTTATATTTAAATGACATTCAGGTATTTTAAGAGGGCTAAATTGAGAAGACATTCAAGTATTTTTTTTCTCAAACCAATGGAATCAACCGCATGCCAAATGCACATATTTTATTTAAGAGGTAAAATACTATTTAGTCTCTGAATTGTTGGTCAAACTACTATTTAGTCCCCGAATTTATCAAAAATACTATTTAGTCCTCGAAATGTTTAACTATGTCAACTATTTAGTCCCAGAATTTGACAAAATACTATTTAGTCCCCGAATTTGTAACTATGTCAACTATTTAGTCTCCAAATTTGGCAAAATACTACTTAATCATCGAATTTGCAACTCTGTCAACTATTTAGTCTCCTGAGTGTTTGAAAGATGACATGGTAGAATTGCAAAACATGACACTCCAGCCATGTGGCAAGAATTGGCTCCATGTGTTTTCTATATCTATATATATAGATATATAGATATAGATTAATATTAATATTAATTATTAATTATTAATATAAGATTAATAGATAATAGAAGATTAATAAATAATAGAAAAAGATTTGTTAAAAAAATTTTGTGATATTTTCTTTGTGAATAGTACTAATATGTTTTTTTTAATAAAAATAGTACTAATATGTTAATAAACTTTTATTTACGTATTATTATTTTTTATTAGAAAATTTTGAATATTTTTTTTATTTTACTTATAATATATATTTAAAAATTTTATTTTCTTCAATCCACTTGAGAACTTTTAATTGTGGTATAATTATTAAATTATAAAATAATTTTTCCTAAATTTTTTTATACTATGTTTATATAAATTTTTAAATTTTAATTCTAATTTATTTTTAATTTTTGTATCTGCATATAAAAAATTAATTGAATATTAAAATTTGAACTAATATAAAATTATCCTTAAATTTTTTAATATGATATTTGTTAGTTTAAATCAATCAATGATTAGGTTAACCCAATTGAAATAAATGATGCAAATATTTATGATATGATTAATTACATACAATCTGTATTAATTAAAAAGACTATGCTAAGGAATGATCTCAGCCGTCGACTTAGAGGTATGCTAGATTTGTTTGAAGGATGACGTGGCAGAATTACAAAACATGACACTCTAGCCATGTGGCAAGATTTGGCTTCATGTCTTTGACTTTTTTATATATATATATAGATGTGTATGCGGTTTGGTTCGGTTTTTCGACATACCAAACCGAACCAAACCAAATATTGATCGGTTTTCTTCGGTTTGTGCTAATTCGATTTAATTTGGTTCAAGTGCGGCGATTTTATTCGGTTATGAACACCCCTACTTAGAAACATTGGTTAATAAAATCCTTACAAAGAAAATTCCCAATTAAAACAAAACGGTTCTCCTGTGAACAAACTTGTTTAATCAATAAATACAAGTCTACAGCTGTTCATTCTTAAAAAAATCAAGTAATTATTAAAAAAATTAAGTTTAAACGAAAATAACATGAATAAAATTATTTAATCACATTGAGTGTAATATGGTGGTTTTTTCATCAGGCCCTTTAATCCAGTAATGGGGGTTCGAATTTTATCTTTAGACATAAAAAATATTATCTGGCCAGTTATTTATTCTTAAGTAAAAGATTCATGGAGATGATATTAGTCACTGGTATCAGTAGTGGATACCTTTTGTATGAAAAAAATATTTAAAAAATATCTTAAATGAGCATTTGAGTATGATTCATAAGTTAATGGATATATGTATATTTTTTATTTATTAATTAAAAAATGTTTGCTAATCCAAAAACTGTTTTCTTGTTCTCAATTCTCAAACGTCACCAAAAATCCAGCATTGAAATGGAAGTCAACCACGAGGACTTGGCCAAAATTTTTGGTTGGAATCAATTTTTAAGGCAATGATGTTTGGATGGACCAAATGCCAGATATTCACCTAAAATTCATATTATTGTTTAATTGAAAAGCATGTATAGTATATAACCGGTCGATTGGAGTAATAGGTACTCCATTGATCTTAATTAATATTTCGAATTTGAAATTTATGTATAAAAAAATCTTTATTAAGAGAACTTTA
Source organism: Senna tora (assembly GCA_014851425.1). Classification (NCBI taxonomy): domain Eukaryota; kingdom Viridiplantae; phylum Streptophyta; class Magnoliopsida; order Fabales; family Fabaceae; genus Senna; species Senna tora. The sequence continues at coordinate 25,128,722 of CM026272.1, forward strand.
TTTCCATGAAACTTTCGTAAGTTCCAACAAGATTACTTAAAATATAAAGAAGCTTATGAGGGGAAAAAAAACGCGCATAAGAAACCTAATTAATTATATACAAATGAATATGATGATGTTCGATCCAAATTTTAGTTGTTAAGACTTAAGAGTCAATATTGATTAGGTAATTCTTAAATCAATCATAATTATTAGTAGAAGAATACCGAAACAATCAAATATGTGTACATTTCAATTCTAGATTATTTATTGATATTGTAAATTACACATTGGTCTCCGTCTTTGATCCCTGTGAATGTGACATTTTCTCATAGTGGGAATCTTAGGACCTATGAAATAAATTTCCGTAAGACTCAAATAATTTGAATATTTTATGAGTATAATATATTTATGGCTAAAATACATAGAAACTCACTAAATTTTAGGTCACCGACACATAATTTTCTGAATTTTTGTACATTGGGTACAAAATTCTCTCTATTAAGAATTTCATTCATTTTTAATATAGTTTTAACACGTCGTCAAACAATGTCATGTCAATATTTTTTGAGTTAATTGAAGGTCATTTTGATTATTTCAGTGTTGATTGAATGAATCTTATAGTTATTTTAATTGGATTTTATGTGTGAAATGATTAAAAGTCCCTTTACAAAATTTAAAATATTTCATAAGATATCTTTACAAAACCCTCTTAAAAGAATGAGGTTGTAGGGGGTGAGCTTAATCCGTCTTATTCATTTGAACCCGATTGAATCTAATAAAAAATGTGTACACATGGTTCAATGGGTCTAATTTTATTTTATTTTTTAAAAACATCAGTTTCATCGGTCTTGCCAGAATGACTCGACCCAAATCGAATGAATTACTTTGTGTAATATTAATTAATTTTAAATAACTTTTAATTAGAAAAATATATATATGTCATTATTTTGTACATCAACATTTTTTTCCTGCATTTTTTGAGCCAAACTATTCTTTCATCTCTGCATAATATTATTGTTATCTACTATTTTATGGTTTTATTATAAGTTAACAAAAAAAATATTGTATTTTTTGTTTCTAAATTTCAAATCTCATGTTTTAATTTCAAAGTCTTTTATTTAAAAATAAATAAATTTCAAATATAATGTGATTGGTTGGCTTATGTATTATAGTTTATTTGTATTCAATTTATCTTTTAAAAAAAGTATATTACACTTTAGCTTAATATTCTGTGATTTACTCTGTTAATTTTTTAACAAAAGTGTCCCATATGTGCCCGCACAAGATCCTAAAAAACTCTCAAATTATTCTCTCACTTCCATTTTTTAGATCTAAGTCACAATTTCAAAGTTATCTCTCAAAATCTAACATAATCTTGTTATCTTCCGTTAGCATTTCACAACACTTCTTCAGTAACTCGCAGCCCACCTTGGTTTGTTTCAGTTTTGTCTTCTACATTCAGTACATCCCTCTAATCATGTATTGTTATTTGTTAATATTAATAGAAATTCACATTAATAAAGACACACCTTGAATTAAAGGAATGTACTGAAAGTTCAATAGTGCTGTAATATGTAATACTAAACTTTTATCGGAATTAAGATGAGTCATCATATTGATAAAGGGAATTAAAGTGCAGTAGTATAATTTTTACTTGTCTGGCTCGCAGGTTCTTAGCTTTCTAGCCAAATCTTTCATTTGCTTTTGATAATATATAAAGGGTCAAAATCTCAAATTGGTTCTTTATGTTTGCACGAAGTTTCATATTGGTCCTTTATGTTTCGAAAAATCCAAATTGGTCCTTTATGTTTGCAAGAAGTTCCAAACTGGTCCTTCCGTCCACTTCCGTCAATTTTTTAAGTTAAGTGCTGACGTGTCATGCCACGTCAACACTCAACACCACGTCACCACATATGATATTGGATGATGACGTGGCATGCCACGTCAGCTTCAATTGACACGTAGGAGAGATGGTGTGTCCACGTCAGCATGCCACATCAGCACTTAACTTAGAAAATAAACGGACTTGGACGGAAAGACCAATTTGGAACTTCTTGCAAACATAAAGGACCAATTTGGACTTTTTTGAAACATAAAGGACCAATATAAAATTTCGTGCAAACATAAAGGACCAATTTAAAATTTTGACCTATATAAAGATAAAAGCCAAAAATTAAAGGAATTAATTCATTTCCCAGAATCAAATAATTTTTGACACAAGTGATGAGAAATTAAAAAAACAGAGTAATTAATTAGAGTATGCACTGGGTTGAGAGTGGAATGATATTTGAATATCCTCCAAAATTGCATATTGTTATTTCATGGACTAATTTTGAAGTATCTATTATATTATGTTCAGTGAGAAAGGAAGACAGATAGAAGGATGAAAAATATCCTCAGAATCTCCAAGAAATTAATATATTTTTCATATATTTTGCAAAAGCATATCATATTTTCATTTAAGCTAAATTGTTATTTTGGTCCTCTATATTTTATCGAAGTTTACTTTTTGTCCTCTGTGTTCCAAAAAGTCATTATAAGTCTTCTATGTTTTAAATTTGGTCAAAATTGATCCTTTTGTCTAACTTTGTTAGTTTCCTTCATTAAACACTGGCGTAGATTACTTACATAACTCAAATATCTCTCCTACATGTCCATTTAAACTAACGTCACTCCACGTCATTACCACGTCATCATAATATTATAATCCACACCAAGAATAGCGTTAAGCTCCACAAGAGGGTGTGAGAACATATTTTCATTATTGTTTTTTACATCAAATTGATAGAAATCTTAAGAGTCGCTTTCTCTTTTTTATCTATGTTTGTTCTTCAACCAAGAAGCGGTTAGGCTAAAAAATTGAATCGAATATTGTTAACAAAATTTATATTTTGTGAATTCACTGACAAAAAAAAAGGCTTTTGAACATAAATATACCAAATAAAAAACATATACACAAATTCAGCCACTTTTAAAAACTATCTACAGATATATACCACTTTTATTGTGCACATTGAAAAATCGTAATTTTTAACGAGAAAAATGCCTATAAACACCCTCACTGAGGGCGTTTTTTACAATTTTATCACACTTATTTTTATGTAAATATTAGTATAAAAAACGCCTCAGTGAGGGCGTTTATAGGGTTCACTGACGGCGTTTTTCTTGTCAAAAATTACAAAAAACGCCTTCGGTGAGGTCTTTTTTAATATGCACAGTAAAAGTGGTATATATCTGTAGATAATTTTTAAAGGTGACTGAATTTGTGTATATATTTTTTATTTAGTATATTATGTTCAAAAGCCAAAAAAATGATGAGTCATATAATATACTAGAGGTTTTGCATGCACATACGTGCATGCAATTTATTTTTTTAAAGAATTTTATATAAAATAATAATGAAAATATGTATGTTAGAGTAGTTATTTTTTTAAAGTTATGCATTTCTCCACTTTTTTAGTAACTACCCATGATATATGTATGTTAGAGTAGTTATTTTTTTGGTGTCACACTTTGCTTTTGTGACACCAAAAACTCCAGAGCCATATATATGGCACGTTCATTGGGCAGAAATAGAAATGAAAATGGAAACGAAATGCATTTGATGTGTTTAGTAGTAAAAGTTTAGTAATGGAATTGAAAAGGGAATATATTAAAATGACTATTTTACCTCTTATATTAAAATAATAAAAAGAAAAGAAGGTTATAATTGTGTCAAATTAGAAGGGTATAATAAATATTTTGTATTTTTTATCTTTTTTTTAAGTTGGTAGAAATGAAAAAATAAAAAAGTAAGTAAGGTCTGGTGGGTCCCACTATTTTCATTTCTATTTCTTACAAATGAACATGTCCATAGATATAGATATAGATATAAAAAAAAAAAAAATTTAACCAAGCCTCCTTTGTTTGTCCACGTAAACAATTTGTGGGGCCAGTCCCACGTGGTGCTTTTGAAATTCTAACGTTGACGTTTGGTTAAAGAGTTTTGTTGATTTGATCTAGTGATTAGCTCACTAGGTCGTTTAAACAAGTGTTGGGGGTTCGAATTCCACCTTGTGTATGCAGCAGCAACCAATTGGCCAGCGGCAAACCCTTAAATGGAGCTCAGATCCGCGGAGGATTAGTCCTTGGCCTGTCAGGCTGGGGGATACCTTAGGAAACCAAAAAAAAGAGTTTTGGGTATGGAACTCAGCTTTAAATCTTTGGGCCAGCTGTCCCACCTTTTGAGGTGTCTACAATTCAGCGAGAAGATTAATCATTGTGTTCGACGATAGATACTCTGATCTGATGTAAACAATAAAAAGAATTTTGTTGGACTAGACAAGTAATCGCAACTTCACGGCGTTTAATAAGAAACAGCCTTCGTTATAATACCTTTTCAGGTCGTTTTACTTCCTTCTATTTATTGTGGGCTGAAATATTATGCCTTTAAAAGTCCAGTCCATATAATTGATGTTGAATTTTGTTTCATTCCAATTATTCATTTATTTGTGTCCCTATGTGCGTTTTTAACTTTTTATATTTTTTATAATCATTAAATCTTTTGTAAGCCTAACTCTTCTTTTATTTATTGACAGAAGAATTGTGATGTTCTTAAAATTTAGAGTTTTTATTGATGATGTCTCAAAATTTGTTTGGCGGTCAATTATACTTATAAGTTTTTAAATTGCAACCCATCTTGTTCTTTATTTAAATTTTGTGTCAATAATTAATAGTGAAAACAAACGTAGTTGTCCTCGTGATTTTTAATGTTAATTGTGATGTCAAATAATATATTTAACTATAATTTTCGACAATTACTAAAGATGGCTCCCTTTAAATCTTTAATTTGTAGTGACATAGTTATAATCATAGCTAAATTAATATCGTTGCTAAATGTATATCTTGACATCACGATTAATATTAGAGGTCACAAAAAGAATTATATTTAATTTACATATACCGTTAATTATTTCAACGAAATTATGATGAATTACAAAATTACTTGTATAATTAAAACTTTAAAAATATAATTGATAATAAACAAAGTTTAAGCACATAATTAACATAAAATATATAAATTTAAGGACACTAAAGTTACTGCTGCTTTTGTTTATTTCACACACTTTAGATTGAAAACTAAAAGCATTAATAGACTACATATAAATTTAATTTATTTTCTGATGAATATTATTATGGCTCAATTATACAGATTTTTGAAATGATTTCTGTAATAATTCCTCTACTTTGTGAATATTGTGATATGTGATGTACTTGAAGGATAAAATAGAAATTGGAAGTTGATAAAGCTAGGAAATATTTTTTGTTTGTTAATTGACAGCTTTATATAGGGTTGAATAATCTGAATGTCTCCATGAACACACAAAAATAAATAAATAAAAAAGAATAATAATATTTTGTTGGACATGAAAAGAAAAGGGATAAAAAAGACTGCAAAGTACAAGACGATGGTGGGGCACAATGAATTGTCATCCACAAATGGGAAAAAAAGAAATAGGAAATGTTTATAAACAAATAGTCAAAAGCATATCTTTTTCAAAAAGTTTCTTTTTTTTCATTCCTCAAAAAAAATATTGGGGCTGGAAAATTAAATTCAGTAGAATTTGGTGGGCGAGGGAAGAGAGGAAAGACTTATGGCACGTTTGGTATCTAGTGAGTGTTTAGTAGGAAGTGAAAGTAAAAATGGAAGTGAAAATAGAAGTGGAAGTAGAAGATTTACGTGTGTTTGGTATGTAGGAAAAATAAAATGAAAATAAGAATAAAATTGTTTGGTATGATATGAATGAGATAGGGATGTGGAAGTTAAAAAGTGTAAAAGACTATTTTACCTTCTAAGACTATACCCTCACATGAGAAGGGAAGGGCAAAATAGTATTTTCATATCTACTTCCTTCCCTCAACTTCACCTTCCCTCTAAATTTGGAGGGAAGCAACCTTCCCTCTTCATACCAAACATACAACACATTCACTTTCCCTCTCACATTCCCTCCTTAAACTATACCAAACACCACCTTAAAAAGGTGGAGTATTGTTGTTGAAGAAGTTGATGAAAAGAAAGAATTAATTATTAGTAAATTATCATTTTACTTTAAAATATTCAATTTATTTTAATTTAAGGTGTGTTTGGTTGGTGGTTTTTAGGATATAATCCAACATTATATTGTTCCTACCAAACAAACCTCACTTTTTGTAATGTGATGAAATTATATTTTTGTCTTTACTTTTTTACCCACTTTTAATATACGGACAAAATGGTCATTTTAGTCACTTTTATTTAATTCACATCATATTACATCATATAGACATGACATTTTTATTTCTTTCAACATTCTCATTCCCATTACATCCAACATTACATCCTCCACCTCACTAACCAAACACACCCATAGTTTTTGAAAAAAATAAAATTTATTTTAATATAATATGGTATTATACAAACCCAACACCTTGAGCACACGAGCACCCCGCTTCTCAATACTTAACATTCGGTTCAATTTCTTATCCTAACTATTTTTTTCGTCTAACTAGGTGCGATTTCTTTCTTAAACGAGATTATATAATCAATCCTTTACAGCTATCCTAATTCATTCAATTCAAGAGTTCTTAGCGCACACGTCTTACATATGTTGCCTAGCATATGAGGACTCTGATCTCACTTTTGAGTACGTAGGCTCTCAGGTCCTAAACTTAAGTTGAGTCCATATTCTTTCAGCCTCCAACCCCTTTGATTCATAATCTCTGGATTATAAGAATATCATAGACTTTGAAATATTTAAATAAAAAATTTAATCTTTAATTTTTTTTTTCAATTATGTTAACAAAAAAAATTTAAATATTAATTAAATTAAAACAAATTTCTTGATCTTTTAGTAGGTGTGTTTATAATTGAACCAAGTGTCAGGGGGTTCGATTCCTGCCATGGGTATGGATTAACTTTAAATCTTTGGACCAGCTGTCTTACCTTTCGAAGTGCCTACAATTCAACGAGGAGATTAGTCGCTGTGTTCGACGATGGATACCCCGGTCTAAACCAAAAAAATTATATTTTTTAAAAATAAAAATGCTAATTTTCTCAAAAGTGAGAGGGAGAGAGAAAGAATTAGAAAAATGGTGAATAGGATATAAGAATTGCTGGCTGGCAATGTACATAATGTATATAGTGATAAGCACTAAACTTTGGTTGGTTTGACTGATAGATATTTTATTTTTTTTAAACAAGTTTTCAAGTTTGATATTTATGTATGAAAAATTTCTATTGAGAATTTTATCTTCGTTATAAAATTTCAACTAACTCGAGCAGAATTACCTTAAACAATAGAATGCATAATAAAAAAAAGGTGATAGGCATGTATGTATGTATGTATGTATGTGTGTCCAAATGTGTATGCGTTAAATGGCAAAGCAAAGGAGAGAGAGAATGAAAAGGAAGAAAGAGAAAGATCTTTTGAAGGCCACAAAATGAACTTGTGGCTCTAATTCTTTCTGGCTTCTGACGTGGCAAAAGCGGAAATTGCACCTTTCTCTCTTACAATTCCAATTATCATTTATCAATTACCCACACTCTCTCATACATACTATCATCCCTCTCTCTCTCTCTCTCTCTCTCTCTCGTTGGGGAGACAAATATAAAGAAATAAAAAAAAATTTTAAAAAATAAAATTAAAATTAAAAGAAAGAAAGAAGCAGAGAAGAAATCAGAAAATGTCGGAAGCATCAGACCCGGCGATCAAGCTCTTCGGGAAGACGATCCCGCTGCCGGAGATCGCGCCCCGATCTGCCGGAGCTCCGGCTGAGGATGATGTTGTTCTTGCTGTTGTTGATGATGAGAGTATTGATCGGAATCGCGCTGCTTCTCCCGCAGACTCATCGTGCGAGTCCGATTCAAACAGGGATGGAGATGGAGGAGGAGGAGAGCAAGAGACTGCCAAGGTATTGAAATCTGAGGGTTGATATGTTGTGGATGTAAGAGAGGCATTGAGTTCATTGTTTACATCGGCGGATTTGATGAGTTTATATATATATATATTTTTTCAATTTTTTGTGATGTTGAACTTCTTGATGCTTGAGGTTTTGATGGATTAGAACATTTGTGTTTACTTTTATGTAACTTAAGGCGTTTTGATGAATTCTCAAGTAAATTTCAAGATGGCTGTATGGGTTTAGCATTATTTAAGCTATTAGTTTGTGATTATGCTTGCATACAGGCTTCTGGCAAGATCTCTTGTGTGCTTTTTCTAATTGGATTTTGAATTTTATATTGGTTTGGTCAAATCCAGATGTAGAATTAAAGATTGACATAGTACCATCCAACTTTTGCTTTGGTTTTCTTGTTTGTTAAACTTTTGTGTTTATATATATACACACCCTTGCCTTCTTTTGGATATATAGTTGATGTTCTTTCTTGGAAGTGGAGGGGTTCATGGTTCTCTGTGAAATTCAATAATTAATTTTCTCTACTTATCTTTGGTCGCAAATTATTTATGCCTTTTTCCTTTACTTTTGAGCAGAAGTTGTACCATAGTTAAATGGTAATATTTCAAACCTTGACCTTTTATTGAATTATTGAATTAAATGTTTGTGGATGAACACAAGAAGTCGAGATTTTTACTATTGGCATGGTACTGTTAACAGCTGATGGAAAAAATGAGGTTTCAACATTTAAATTATATGTAATGAATGATGTTGAGTTTGTTGCTAGTGCTACAACTCTCTAGTAGCTTTCCTGGTGTGTTTGTTTTGTACTGTTCTAAATTTTCATCTTCTAATGAAGTAGCTGTCCATGCTGTGTTGTCAAAGTTTATTTTCATTTAAAAAAATCTATGGAATAAATAATGCTTTAATGGAACATCTGAGTACACAGAAGGGAGAATCGTTCAGCAATATGGTTTTCTGATTGAGCTTTTCTCTTCATATTATTAATGAAGTGCTTATACAAAAAGTAGTTTAAAACTTACTAAGCTGGATTTGTTATGAATCCAGGATTCTCTGGGAAAAAAACCAGTTGACAATAAGAAGGAAGAAGGAGCCCCTACTCAAGCTGCAGAAGAGTTCACTAATCCAGATGCAGACTCAATGACAGGTGAAGAATCAATTACACCCTCCATTGAGAAGGAGGCTACTACCTTGAAGGCTTCAAAATCTGAAGAAGATCAGAGTGAGACAAGTAATTCCCAAGAGAAAACCCTGAAAAAGCCAGATAAAATACTGCCTTGCCCCCGCTGTAGTAGCATGGACACCAAATTTTGCTACTACAACAATTACAATGTTAACCAACCCCGCCACTTCTGCAAGAACTGCCAGAGATACTGGACTTCTGGTGGAACCATGAGGAATGTCCCTGTTGGTGCTGGTCGTCGAAAGAACAAGAACTCTGCTTCTCACTATCGCCAGATAGCTGTCTCTGAAGCTCTCCATAATGCTCGAACAGAGTTGCCAAATGGAGTCCATCATCCTGCCTTGAAGTCTAATGGCAAAGTCCTTACATTTGGGTCTGATACACCCTTGTGTGAATCAATGGCATCTGTTTTGAACCTTGCCGACAAAACAATGCATAACCAAACAAGAAATGGATTTCAGAGACCTGAAGAGCTAAGAATTCCGGTTACTTATGCAAGTGGAGAGAAAGGGGATGATCATTCCAATAAATCTTCCGTGATGTCAACAAAACCAATGGAAGATACAAGCATAAACAGGCCCCAGGAACAGGTTATGCAGAATTGTCAGAGCTTCCCACCTCAAGTTCCCTACTTTCCTGGGGCACCTTGGCCTTTTCCATGGAATCCAGCACAGTGGAGATCTCCAGTACCACCACCACATGCGTTTTGCACTCCAGGATTTACCATGCCATTCTATCCAGCAGCAGCATATTGGGGTTGTGCATTATCGGGTGCTTGGAACGTCCCATGGCTCGCGCAACCATCTTCACCAAGCAGTGGAGGCCCTAATTCTGGCCCTAACTCCCCAACCTTGGGTAAACATTCAAGGGAAGAAAACATGCTCAAGATAAATGACCCTGGGGGAGAAGACGAACATAGAAAAGAGAATAATAAAGAAAAGTGTCTTTGGGTACCGAAAACGCTGAGGATTGATGATCCAGGAGAAGCAGCTAAAAGCTCTATATGGACAACACTGGGGATTAAGAATGATAAGGCTGACTCAATTCAAGGGGGAGGACTCTTTAAGGCATTCCCACCAAAGGGTGACGGAAAAGATCATTCAGTACAATCCTCAACAGTCTTGCAGGCCAATCCAGCAGCACTGTCTAGGTCACTCAACTTCCACGAGACCTCGTAACCGTGTCACCGAAAAATTTGTAATTTTTTTCGATCGGGTGCAGCAAACTTATTTTGATGGTGTCTACTACATGTTCCAGAGAGAAGTTACAAAACTTAAAGTAACATGGGTTTGTTATTTCTTGTCGTGTGATCCAACCGAAGAAGAGTAGAGGATCGGCTCTTCCTCCCTGCATTCAATTTGAGGATTAAGGAGCCTCCTTGTGTTTGCAGAGTTATCATTCCCTTTCTTAGGTGACGGCTTGGCAGTTTTACCCTCCCTTTTCCAAACAGATGGTTTACTTATTAGTTTATGATGTACATATAAAGTTTATATGACATAGTGAGAGATAGAACCTTGTTAAATTTGTCTACTTAGTAGATCCTGGATGTATATAAATAAGAGTAGGAGTTCAAATTGAGCTTCTTGTTCTGGTATCTTTCATAATGTATTTCTGTGTTTGCTTGAATTAGGCAATTTGCATTTATTATTCTACCCTAAAGAACAGGAAAGAGTAACAGCAACTGGTGAAATTCTTCAGTATAGTGAATATCATTACTATATTTATTTTTGTGAATTCTTCTTTATAGGTCTGGTTGTGAAATGTAATAATCCAATCAGTGAGTAAAAGACAAAATGGGAATTGGTCATATATTTTATTTTTGGCCTGAGGGAATTGGTCATATATGTATGTATATGTAATAGGCTTATTATTTTGGTCATACTCATAAGTCATTATCTAGTTGTAAGGGAAAAATCCAAAACTACATTAGGATAGGAAGGAAGGAAGGAATGAGGCTGAAAAGGTAAAAATACTAAATACCATGTTTGGAAGTAGAATAGTGACTGATCCTAATAGTCTCTGACTAAAAGAAGAGTATCCAAAAAGGCATTTCGTTAGGAAAAGGGCAAAAATCCTTACCACACATAAATCCTTATCACACCCTTCCTTTTACTTCTCTTTTTTTTTTTTTTGGAATTTCTGTTTGTCCAGGTCTTTGGTATATATAATATAGGTGAGAATTATTAATTTAGTCTCTAAAAGATACAAATTATTTCAATTTAGTCCATAAAAAATGAAAATATATAATTTAATCCCTAAAAGATACTTTTTGTCCCAATTTAGTTCTTTAGTCATTAAAAGAAGTAATGAGGAAATTAAAAGGACCAAATTAGGACAAAAAATTCTTTTAGGGACTAAATTAAGTATTTTTAAGAATACTCAATATATTTAAGATTTGATACAATGTTACTTCTTTTTTTTTTTATACAATGTTACTTTATATAAGAATATCAAATTAAACATAACTGCATTTATACTGATATATTAATTATTATAGAATTATAGTTTTATTTTGCATAAAAACTCATTTTTATTGAAAATAAATAAATTTAAAAATATAAAATTTAAACTAAAAAAGTTTTAAATGTAATTTAATTAAATTCTAGAAAACATTGGCGTAATTTACTGTGTTCTTTTAAAGTTGAACCTTATTCCAGCCCAAAAAAAAAATAGATGAACCTTATTGTGTAAATTTATGAGGAGAAGAACAACTACATCCACATATTGTCTAAATATTACAAATCATTAAAAAACATATATAATACATGCATGAATTCAGTTAATATCAACACCATAAAGTAAAAAAATAAACTTGTTTTCGTTCCTTATTATTCACTCTAATTTGTCTTTCACACTATTATTGCACTCTTTTTCACTAATTTTGTCGGCTTCATTTTTATCTTCATTTATATTTCCAAAACATTTAGTTCAAAATAATTAATAAAAACCTATTAAAAAATTAATAAAAATGTTCTATATATTCAGCCATGCCCCGGTTAACCTTTAATTTGTTTCATACTCTTGTTTCAAAGTAAGAGTTTTCCTCTTGTTGAGAAGCCTCAATTTCTGTAGTGTGATTGTGTGAATCATCAAGCATGCTTGTTTAGCCATTTTTAAATATATATATATGAGGACAATATTCTGTTATGTTATGTTATGTTATATCATATCATGTGTATATATAAATTATGATGTGTCTTCAATGGAATCCTAGTACCACACAAAATATTTAATTCAATGTTTGGAATAAAAATAAAAATAGTATGACCACAGGAAAAAATAGAAATATAAATAAAAAAAAATGGGATAATAATGATGGTGGGAATGCCACTTTAGAAAGAGAGAGAGAAGTGAGCCAACCTTCTTGATACAATTAGTCAAGAATTTAGAAAAAAATTCTTACTTTATTTATAGATAAAAATTCGAATCTTTTTTAAGTCATTCAAAATTTTATTTGATCAACACTTTTATAATTCTTTGAATTAAATTTTTGTTAGTCTTCTTAACATATCACTTACGCCTTATTCAATAATATATGAGAGTGTCTTTCTTTTACGATAATATTTAATAAAAAGAAAAATAAAGAGAAGTGGGTATGGTAGGGGGGAAGAAGTCTCCCACTTGGTCTAGAAAGTGAAGGCATCTGATTTGCCAAACTTTTTCTTGGTAGTGGGAAGAGAGCCTAACTCTTTATCACATCCTAAACTATACATTTCTTTTTATTTTATATCATATCCATTTCTCACTCCTGAAAACGACTTGTATCTTTAAATTTATTGAAAAAATAAATTAGGTAAAGCTAAGTTACTTGCATTTTTTTTTATAAAACTTTTTAATTATAAGTTTCATTTATATATATATATTTTTATAATTATTCATATAAAATACAATTTTTTTTATGTTATCTCTTTATTATAATTGGTCTTGCATAATTTTTTTGTCACGTGTCTTCTTAATTTTCTATTGAAACTAAAAGCTTTATAACAAATATATAATAAACATTATCTAAATTTAGTCCTTAATTAAAAGGTATTAGAGGTTATGTGTATAATCATTCGCTATAAACATAAACTAACATAGAATTCTCTCCAACAATATAATTTAATTTATACCCAAAAAATGGGTTTTTAATTCTTTTATCCAGAACCCTAAAAAGAGGAACATATATTAAATTATTTAAGAGACTCAACAAAATCTTAATTCTATAGGAATTTTATGCACAAGATCTAAAATTTAGAGGAGTTTTTTGCATAATGCATAAAATTAAAGAGGTATTTTATTCTCATCTTCTGGTATCATTTATTTTACTTAAGAGGTATGTTTCGGATAAAAAAGTTAACTGAAATTTTCTTTTTTTTTGGGTACAAATTGTAAAGTTTAAAGGGATTCTATATGATTTTTTATAATTAAAAAGATGGGGATTTCATTGAAATTTAGTATGGATCTTATTGAAAGCAATTTTTATTTGGGCGAGGAAAGATATGATTTTCAACAAACTAGAAAAAAGGTGTTTTTCTCTCTCAAAGAGTAGGTATTTTCGAAGGGAAAAAATTTATGTGCTGTTACTTACATGCTTTTGGTAAGGTTAACTAATTAAAAAAAGACATGTGTCAATTTCAAGAAGAAAGTTCACACATGTCTTTTTTTAATTGATTCAATTAACACATGTCTTTCTTTAATTAGTTAACCTTACCAAAAGCATGTAAGCAACAGCACATAAATTTTATCATTTTCGAAGTGATACTCTCTTTTTAAGTGGTGATGTGGCAAGCTTGTAGATCTTCGATTAATTGAATGGTTCTCATGTTTAAAACCGTTGAGAGAAATATAGAGAAAATATTACTTAGTGAAAAGTCAATAAGACTTGAAAAAGAAGAGAGTATAGAGATTAAAATAAAAATTATGAAATTAAAAAATTAAAACAGATGAAAGTATAATTTCTGACAAATTTTTATTATGCTATATTAGCAGTTAATAAAAGAATTAGGCGGTGTTAAATTTAAGGATAAAAAATGAAATAAGTTTTAAATATAGTAATTTATTTTAAATTTTTTGAAACATTGAGGATTATTACAAAATAAGTAACATACATAAAGAATTAAAATGATATTTTAGCCAAAATAAATAACAAAATAATATGAGTAAGCTAAACACATGCCAAACATAATAAGTTGACTTTTTTTTAATACTCACATTGATGTTAAACTTGTCTCAATAAATAAATTTAGTCTTTCAAAAGCTAAATGAAATAACATGCCATATTATAATAATTAATTAAATAACTGTGATCGGATAAAATTTTGTGATTTAAGTGATTAAGACTATACAATAATTGTGTAGAATGTTGATCGTTGGACGAGAATGTTGTAATGCGATACATATTTTAATTCTTATTTAACAATTTAAATATTATATTTTATGTATTTTATGCAAAATAAAATTCAAATGATTGGATTATTAGAAATGAAAAATGACATGTTAATGTTTCAATCAATTTCCAAGGACAAAGTTTTTTTATTATTATTTGAGGTAAGCCTAATTATATGCAATTTGGTTTTTTTTTTTTAAAAAAGTCCTTTTAGGCGATACTTGCGACGTACTTAGCTGAGTCAAATTATTTTGTTAGATTTAATCAATTTTTTTATAAATATATAAGACCGACATACATAAAACATATATATAAAATGTAATGTGAATAGTTTAAGTGGTAAGTGATTTGGTATCGTTTAAGTAAAGTTTTGAGTTGTAAAACTTATGAATAATGAAGCTATTTTTGTTGGAAGACTCACCCACCATAGTCAATTGCACAACTCGGATCGATTCTAAATTAATTGGACAAAACCTTAGAAACCGAAAGGACAATCAAATAATAAAATGAAATGTGAAGGAGGAATAAGATAATTTTATGAGTTTAACAAATGTCTCAAAGTATGTGTTAAGATTTTTTTAATTGGTTGAGAGATAATTTATTGTCTTGAACTTAATTAAAAGTTAATAAGAATAATTTTATGGGTTTATCTAATGAAAAAAACTTAAGTTCTTTATGTATTTGCTATAAGATTCCTTTAATGATAGGCTTCTTTTACACTTTTTTTTATGATTGATCATTTAAAAATAATACATGAATTATTTAGTATTACTTTCAAATATTTAGATGATATGACAAAATGAGATGGCAACATAATGGCACATTAATAGTGCTATTTCGACACAGAATGAAGTGATTTAACGATAACATCCGAGAGACTAAATAATTACGAAAATATAAATTTAAGAATAAAATAATTTATTTTAAAATTTAAAAATTAAATAATAATTTCATAAAAAAAATAATTTACCTAATTATTTATTATTTTTTTCTTGTCTTAATTAATGTGATAGAGAATTGAAGAAGTTAAAAACTTTAAAATAAACAAGTGTCAAAAGCAGAGCTAGGGAAGCTAGCTAATAGGTATGGTGGGCACTATTCACGAAATACAAGAGCTTTCGTTGGATCTGAGAAATATTACTTCCCTTCACATTTTGGCGGCGATATTAACTATCAAGCCATAAAATAAAATATATTTTTTTATTTATAATTGGGATATCCATTAGAGCAAACCTGATGACTAATCTTTCAAGTATTATATAAATCTATTATTGAGGCCAACCCTCCTATGATGCTCCATTCCTATCCCTTTAAAAATAATTAAACTCAAAAAATAATAATTAAGAGAACACAGACCTACGATAAATATACTTTATTTATATTTAGCCATCACTCTTATCTCTTCTAATTTTCAAAACCCTCAAACTCACACTTTCTGCTTCTTCGTCACCTTCTTCTCTGGCTAGCACTTTCCATACAATTATTTCAGCTTCAATCAAAAGAATGGATCGCTCACGTTTTCTGGCGCTTCTCTTGGTTTCTTCTCTGCTCTTTCTCTCATTCACCAATGGTATATATATATATATATCTTACTAACCTTAAATTTCCTATTTTGATTATTGCTTCTTAATTCTTGTGACACTTTTTCTTGTTAATTTTAAGGTTTCTTCGGGAGGGTGATGACCCAGACAGTTGATGATGATGAGCATCAACATTCTAAGGTGAAAACACAATTGCTTATGTTAAGTCATATCCTTAATTAGTTTGTGTGTTTGAATCGAGAATGGATCTGGTGCTGTATAGTAACGAAGAGCTAAGAGAGATATGTGTGGGTCTTATTTGATGTAAAGCCCATTTCTGTGTTTGAATTTGGGACAATATTAAGTATTAACATCCAATTAATATGTGTTTGTGTTGCAGGAAAATTCTGGGAAATTGAGGAAATTAATGATGGCAGAATTAATGGATTATGGAGATCCAGAGGCTAACACTAATCCCAAATATGGAGATCTCTTCACCCCTCCGTCACCCGAAGTCGGTGCGCCCTCGCCCTAATTACGTTGTTTTGTTTGTGATCAAAATAGAGAACAGATCAGCTAAAGTAACTTCATCGGACTGTGCAATTGTATCCGTCGATTCTCGACCTCAATCTCAATCTCAATCATTCATCTAAATTGATAACTGAGATGAACAGTCAAGATTGCACAATTCGCTGAATCTATTTCCATCAAAATGTCCGGGTGTCACCTTTTTTGTTGTTGTTAATTATATTTAAGTTGTTTGTGTAATGAATCCCTGAAAATGCAGCTTTAGATTCAGATCTTAAGAATCCAAATAAAAAGGAGAGATTTTTTCAATGTTATTTGGTTAGAAATAAAATAAGATTTGACTTTGGAAGTAAGAATAGTAGAGTGTCTCTATAAATGAAGGCAAGATTGGACAAGTTCTAAGTTAACAAATGTGTTCTTAATTGTGGCTTCACGTGGGCTTACTTATTTGACCTTTCACATAATTAATTAAAAATTAAACAAAACCAAATATATAAATTAATACGTTGATGAGAAGCTTCGCGCTATATCCATTCAAAACCATTATTTTTTCATTAAAAAAAACATTAATTAATTATATTTATATAGCATGCCTTCCTCTTAATTACTTTCTGCACTTTATAAAATGGCCAATATTTGCAGCCACTAGAAATGACATAATTAAGCCAAGGAAGAGTGATATGATTGGTTAAAGTTTGAGCATGGACTGCATGCAAATGATTTGGGTTGGTTGGGGCTAAGGGCGGTTTGGTTTGGTTTGGAATGGAGAAAAATATCAGTGGGTTGGGTTGTTTTGGGCTTACTAAAAATGCATCAACCAATCCAAATTATTTACTAGTAGTTTGAGTTGGTTCGGGTTGACGGGCCAACTCTTTTTTTTTTTATTTCTTTTTTTTTTCCCTTAATTCATTGAGCAGCACTAGTCAAAATTTTAAAAATACTTAATATAAAATAAAATATAGTTTAAAAAATTATATTTCATAAACTTTTTAATATCACGTTTCATTCCTTTTTTTCAAATTTATTTGAATTATGATCAATCTAACTAGTTGTGATCTTGTTATTTGAAGTTTCAATGCATTATGCACATAATATATTTATAATTCAACTATTTGGTTATCTAATTAATTTTATGATTGGAGAGATTTGCGTGTCGGGTAATTGAATGATAAAAAAAATCATAGAAGAATATTTTGAAATCAACATATCAAATAATTTTTTTAATCATAAAAGTATATAAAAAATAAAAAAGTAATTTTTGGTGGGTTGGCGGTTTGGTTTGGTTCCGGTGGACTCAATATTGATAAAACCACAACCCGAATTGCCATGGTTCAGACTAAAAAATTTCAATCCGAACCAACCCGCCAGCCCGAACTAAACCAACCCAACATGGCGGGTTGGCAGGCCAGCTCGAACCGGTGTCACCCCTAATTCGAACCCTTTGATCGATGTGAGAGCCTTATTTGTGAGTGATATATAAATTATCTATAAACTCTCAAAGAGATTGGGAAATCTTTACTTAACTCTGGTAGGATATTGGTGTTGATCTCACCTAAATTTATTATTATTATTATTAAAAGGAAAGAAATAACTTGTTAAAACTTAAACATGGTTCGAAATAGTTTGATCCATATATAAATGTAATTCATTTCAATAAATGATTATAATAATTAATTTGTTCTTGTGTAAATCAGTTATGTCTTTTATTCGAAGCTCGTTTCATTTCATTTCATTCCATTCCAAAACAAATTGAGAAAATTCATAAAAAAAAAAAACAAACAAATTGAGAAAGAACAAAAAAGGATTAGTGATTAAGAATTAAGATTCACTAAAGTTGAAATTGCCTGTGATTTGTTTGGGCCATTCTTTTTTGGGGCCTCAATTTGTTTGGCCCACTCGAACCAAGTGGGTTTGTGTTTATTTTTCAGTTCCATAATACATATGTACAAGCCTGAAATTATTGAGCAAGGGATAAGGCCCAATTAAGAAAGAAACTATGAAACCTGATGAATTAGTCTCCTCCGGTCCAACTCCTCGACCTGCAATCAACCCACGACGGGAGGGGGCTCCCGTAGTAGGACTCCGATGCTAAAGTCAGTGACCGGAAGTGAGAGTATATGGTGAGAGAGTAAGAATTCAATACCTGCTCCGATGGAGCTACCTGTGTTTATATAGGCTTCGCCGAGGGGTATTTTGGGCCTTTCCAGGGGGAGCCGTTTTGGCGCGAGTCCATGTCAGCATAACTACCCGGAAAGTGCGGCGGCATGAATGACACCCGTGATGTTGACAGGTGGTCCCTCAGGTCGAGGGGAGCCGTAAGGGTCCGACGGCGGAGCCTAAACTGATGCCTTGTGGCGGATCCGAGCCAAAGCGCCCCGCAGAGGGGCCGAGGCCGAGGGCTCGTCAAGAGGGCTCTGCCGTATAAAAACCCTATTAAGGCTCAGGGTGCATTTGGTAAAGAGAAAAGAGGAAAGAATGAAAATAGAAATGGGAATGAGAAAAGAAGAAGGAATAAAAATGTCATGTCAATGTAATATGATGTGATGTGAATGGAATAAAAGTGAGTAAAATGACCATTTTACCCTTACATTAAAAGTGAGAATGGAATCAAAATGGATAAAAAAAAGCAAGGGCAAAAATATAATTTCATCACATTGCAAAAAGTGAGGTTTGTTTGGTAGGAAAGAAAGAGGAGGGAGAAGTGGTCTTCCTCCTTTTTTCCATCTTGTTTTTAATCTACCAAACACAGCCTTAAGGTTGGATTGGGTTGAGTTGCTCTATTTTTTTAAATAACATTTTTAAATTATTACACAAATGCTAAATAGTTTATAGTATAATATTTATTTTTATTTAAAATTTAAAATAATAAGATATATTGATAAAATATGAATAAAAGTAATGAGATAAGTTAAATAAAAATTTAAAATATTTAATATAATTTAAATTATCGTGAAATAAAATTAATTCAATATATAAATATTAAAAATAAAATAATAAATAAAAATGGGATAACTTGGCCGAACTCTAGCCTAGTTTGATCCTATTCTTTTTAGAAATGGGTTAAATTAATCAACTTTTAATTAGAGCTAAGAATTTTTTAACTTGGCTTTATATATTTTATAGGGTCGAATGGACCAGCCCGTAAGACTTAGCCCACTTTAACACCTCCACATTTTATACCAGTAAGGCTGTGTTTGGTATAAATGCATAAATGGAAAGGAAAGGAATGTAAAGTTAAATACTGTAGAATAATGTAAAATAAAAATTGTGTTTGGTATGTAAAAATGTGATGTAAAGTTTGTAAATCCTTGGGCCAACTGTCCCACCCTTCGAGGTGCCTACAATTCAACGAGGGAATAAGTCACTGTGCTTGACGGTAGATACCCTGTTCTAGACAAAAAAAAGTTTGTAAAGTATTGGAAAAAGACTAAAATGCCCTTAATTTATAATTAAAGTGTTTTTTGGTATGTGAGAAAGTAAGGAGAGATAGAATAATTAAGAAGGACATTTTCGACATTTCAACTTAAGGAGGAGTCAAAGAAAAAAATTAAAGGATGAACAATATTTTACATGTAAAATATATGAAATAATTAAAATTTTAAGTTCCGCAATTTTACTTCTCTTTCCTTATACCAAACATAGCCCAAATGTGATTGTGATTACTTGGCCAAAAAAAGAAAAACAATAAGAGGAAATGTATTATTTTCTCTTCTAAATTTTAAAAGCATAAGTAGTGTCAAACAGATCCTTTTATTAAATGGTCTACATTTTTTATGCCTAAATCCTCTTATGGTGGACCACGCGTCAACTGGCCCGCAACTTTATTTTTTCTTTCAATTTTTTATAAATTTCTAAAATGTTTTCAAAATTAACAAATTAATTGAAAATTTACAAATTAAACAGCGTTTTTTTTAATTAAAAATATAATAAATTAAATGAATTAAATTCTACCTTCTATATTTTTCAAAGTAGATTTTTAAAAAAATATTTAATTTTAAATGAACAAAGACAAGAAAAAACATCATTTTATTACTAGCTGAAAAATTATTTAGTAAAATACACGGTTTTGTTTTCTAAAGTCTTTGGAAAAGTTGATTTTACTAAATTCAAACTCCCTCTCATGACAAGAAATAGAATCCTTATTTTATATATTGTCAAAGGTTCATTTTAGTCCTTTATGTTTCACTCAAGTTTAAAATTAGTTCTTTATATTTTAAAAGTTTTAAATTAGTCTTTTATGTTTTCCAGAAATTCTAAATTGGTCCTTTAGTCCAAATTCGTCAAATTTTTAAATTAACTGTTGACGTAGCGTACCAAGGTGGACACGCAATCTCTCCTACGTGTATCAGATAGCTGATGTGGCCTTAGACACACAAAAAATACCTAAACGACGTCGTGTTTAAGCAAAAAATAAAACCATGCTGAAAGGATAATATGAAACTCTAATGAAACAAATATAAATGACTAATATAAAACTTCAATGAAACATAAAGGACCAATATAGAACTTTAATGAAACATAAATGACCAATATAAAACTTGAATGAAACATAAAGGATCATTATAAAACTTTAGTGAAACATGAAGGACAAATATATAACTTTTGGAAAACATAAAGGATCAATATAAAACTTTTGAAAGATAAAAGACTAATTTAAAACTTGTGTGAAACATAAAGGATTAAAATAGACATTTGACCTTTATATATTAAAAGAAAAAAAAAAGGGGAAATAGAATCCTAAGGAGTCAAGGACGCAAAGGTAAATTTCCCCACATATTACCTATAAGTTATAAGGTAAGTAATCCTAGTTCACGAATTTTCCTCCCAAAATTCTTATCTTTCTCACCCATTTCATAGAACATTCGTACCATATATAAATGATTTCCCATCAAATTTTCACTTCAAAACTCAAATCATTGGCTTCCCCAACCCAAACTCCCACGTCCCTTCCAAGAACCTACATGAATAATTTCAATTTTTTTTTATGGAAAACTATATCAATTTTTTTAAAAAATTTAATGAACTTATACTTATACTTTTTAGCTAAAAATTAATAATTTATTATTTTTCCTTAAAATAAAGTCTCAATTAATTCCTAGCTTATATATTAGTAACTTTAATTTATTTAACAGAAATAGTGATCTAGTTTTAACTATATCTCAATGTGAATTTGGAAGACTCTATCTTTACTATCTTTAAAGGATGAATTTATTTATTTGGATCCAATCGCGAGATGGGTATTCCACGATCAAGAAAACTTGCACTATTCTAATACTGATCATCCATAACCTCAAGAATGCTCAAGTTGCTACTAATTTTACTAGTAATCGGTATAGACATCGGTAAATATCAATGGTATAAATTACATCTCGATGATATCGAGTCGGATCGATATCATGAATAACAATATCTGATCTATCAAATCGATTCATCGTCAAGAATTGAATAGTATAACATATGACGATCTTTTATCCATACCAAATTTCAAAATGGTATTTCTGATCTAATCAAGAATTTCTTTACTTTTTTTTTTAATATTCTCATCCTTCGATTAGTAATAGGATAAACATATATCAAACGATCTTTTATCCATACTTTCTCCAAAATAATAGGTTTTCAAGTAACAATGTTTATATTGTGATTTGTACTGTTGTTTAGTAGGTTAGGAAGTAGCTCCTCCATAAGTTGTAATATACTTTAATCTTCTCTTTTATTTTAAGTTTATTGTTTTTATAAAAAAAAAATTAATATTTTTATCTTTTAAAGATTAAATTTAAATTAAATCAGTAATTTATTCTTATAAAAATTATGCTTAAGATGAAACACCTAAAGTCTCATATAATATTACTCAAGCTTTCTTTCAAGTTGATTTTTATCAATAAATTTGATATTTTACATTTATGCATTGATTTTAAAATAATAAAATTATTCAATTATCTTTATCGTATTATTAAATTTAATTATATTATTATCATATTAAAAGTAAAATTATAATCTTCTTTTGCATAAGAAAATATTTTTATTGATAGCAAAAAAAAAAATTAACATAGAGATATGTATACTCGTTTTCAAATTTAAAAATGGTTTAACTAAAAATTTAGGAGATATATCCATAAAAACATGAGGAGATATTGATATTTTAAAAAGATTTTGGTAATCCAATACTAATTAAATTTTTGTTAAATTAATAAGATATTCATAAAAGGACATATATCTTTGCTATAAGCAATGTTGTTTGGATTGGACCAGATCAAACGGTCCGACCGCTAACAGAATACAAAGGCGTGTCAGTTGGACTAAAAATCGTTTTTTTAATTGGACCGAATTTAATCGGGGTCCAATCGGTGTCCAACCGATCCAATTTTTTTTTAAAAGATAAAAAATTGAAAAATAAAAAAAACATAAAAAAGAAATTAGAAAAATCTTAAAAATTAAAATTAGAAAGGTTTTGAAAATTAAAATTTAAGAAGTCATGATTATCAAGAATTTTATGTTTGGTTTGATCAAGTTCTTTCAGAGTTTGACAAGTCTTGAAAATTAAAACTTTGAGAAGTCATGTAATTTAAAACTTCAAAATTATGTATGTTGAAACCTAAAATTTGAGTGATGTCATTTTATATATTAAGAATAATTAATATTTATTATTTATTGCGTCATCCGGTTCGATCGGTTAAATCGATCAGACCATGAACCGAATACTTGTCCGAGTCTTTGTCTGGTTTGGTTCTTACAACATTGGTTATAAGGTTCTCAAATATAAATAAGACACATGACAAAAAGTATTTGAATGACCAATCACACAATATAGAGTGAATATAGAAGGTCACATTTTACATGACCAATCATAAAAGAGAAAGAATATAAATGAAACATATAATTGAAAGAATCTTATGACAAAGATTTAAGAAATCTTATCTAAATTTTTTCCTAAAAAAATACCCTCTTAGTTAAATAATTTTTGAATTCCATTTTCCTACCCAATTCTCAATAACCAAGTCAACTGGATGCCTCAAACCGGCACTTTGTTGAAGGAAGTTTTGAAGACAAATCCAAACAGAAAAAGACAAAGAAAAACCGCACAACATTGAACACGAACTTTCCTCTGACGCTTTCACCACACAAAGAAAGACATTTTCTTCTTCTTCTTCCTCTTCTCCATTTGCACCTTCCTCTTCCTTGCATCCCCAACTCCTTATAAGACAATCCCTTCCTCCCTCCATCCCTCAAATCAATATTAGATCTCAAAGTTTCAAACTTTACATCTCTCTCTCTCTCTCTCTCCTTCTCTCTTTGAGATTCATCTAAATCTAATTCACTAATTCACTACTTTATTACCATGGAGACAACATCGCTGAGTCCTACCACCACCAGAACATCTTCTTCCCCCTTGTTCTTTCTGCTTGATTCTTTCTTCTTCTACGCTGCAATTTTTATCAAAGTACACAATTTTTTCTCCAAATTTTGCTTCTTTCTCCTCTCCCAACTTAGTTTGTCCTCACCTTCTTCTAACCCAAAGGCAATAAGGTTAGTCAAACAGGTTTCAGACTGTGAGTGTGAGTTAAGCAAGCAAGAGATTTTGTGCCATGGAGGCAGAGAAGAAGAAGAAGAAGAAGAAGAAGATGATGATGATGATGGGAAGATAGTAGACAGGGACGAAGTGGAGATGGTGATGGGGAAATTGGGACTTTTTTGCAGCCCAGAAAGTGAGGAACTTAAAGAAGGGTATGGTTTTAATGAAATTTGTGGGGTGTTTGATGAAGAAGAAGCAAGGTTGGAGGAGGTTAAGGAAGCTTTTGATGTGTTTGATGAGAACAGAGATGGTTTTATTGATGCAGGGGAGTTGCAGAGAGTTCTGTGTGTTTTGGGGTTGAAGGAAGCCACAGAAATGGAGAATTGCCATAAGATGATCGCTAGGTTTGATGAGAATGGAGATGGAAGAATAGGTTTCGAGGAATTTGTAAAAATTATGGAGAATAGCTTCCAATGATTTGTTTGTTCTTTTTTTTATTATATGATTAGACTATTCACTTAGAACGAATCTGATGACTAATTCTCGAGCACGACTACGAGATTTGTTTGTTCCGTGAAGGAATTTTGTATGATATTCGAGTCATTATTCGTTCGTCATTAATAATTTAGTAGAAGTATACACTTTAGAGTGTTATGCCTATATCTTACAAGAGTGCAGATTAAATTTATGTAAATTATATATATTATACATAGACCAGTCATTTAGTGGAAAAAATATATTTCTTCAATTAAAATGGACAAATTTCCAGTACTCAGAATGTTATTTTACCAATCAAGTTTATTTAAATCTACACTATAAACCATAATACTTTGTCCGTTATTTTTTTTTATAAAAAAACAAAGTACTTTTTTTTCTCTTTGGTTAACAGATTTTCAATTTCAACAAATATCATATAATAATTTTGTTTTTCAAGTAGATAAAATGTAATACGTTTTAAAGTTTATTAAAATTAAAATTACTTTATATTTCAAAGAGTCAATTGATGTTTCCCCTTAAAAAATATTTTGAATTACAAAACACTTTTGCAGAAGGTCTTTTATATTTCACTTTCCCTAGTTCTATGCTGAGGCCATTCAGAGCCCCTATTCACATGAGATGAAATCCCATCTATTCACATGCCCCCATCCAGGGGGAAGATCCGTCCAAGTCAGCGAATTGCACAATTTCGGCCGTCCATTTCGGTTCATGACCGAGACAGACGACATAAATTGAGATCATGGCCGAAAATCAACGGCCACGATTGTGTAACACCCAATAGAAGAAAAGGCAGACAATAAACGACAAAGAAAAGGGGAATACATAATACACCAAGTTGCCCCAAATGTGGATTTAGCATTACTGCTCATGGTACCATAAAGAGGTAGGTGTGCCCCATTGTTCAAATAACAATACTTGAAAAGGGAAGCTTAAGTTTAAAAAATAAACGTAAACGACAGAAATCCCTGGAACGCATACCAAGTAAGCTCGGAAAATACAAGAGCCAGTAATGGAGGAAAGGCGTGATCATACTTATGACATTAGGAATTAAAATAGGGGCAGACTATAAAATTAAAAATAAAATAAAAGAAAACCAATCTGAAGGCAAGTGATTTTGAATCGGTTGAGACTACTCATTAGTCATTAACCATAGTAAGGTGGTTGACCAGGAGGCGAAGCACCACTGGGTCTCATATTTGGCTGAACCAAGCCTTGAGTAGCCGGACTGCTTTGCATGAGAGGTGAAGAACCTGGACCCGCTGGAGGTGGAGGAGGAGGTGAAGCACCACTGGGCTGTAAATTTGCATTATGAGCAATAGGACTTGACTGCGCAAGAGGCGAGGATGCAGCAGGCATCGATGCTGGGGCATAAGCCGGAACTGGGGGAGCTGCATAGGTTTGACCTGGAAATGCTGCGGGTCCCGATACATAACTCGGCCGAACTGCCTGCATGGTTGGATCCCATGACGGAACTTGTCCTCCTGGCACTTGAGGCTGAACAGCAGGGGTACTGCCAGGGTACATAGGAGAAGACTGGAAATTTTGCCAAGGTGTTGCAGGAGCTTGTGCCGCAAGCATGCTAGGATCTGGGATTGTATAGTCTCTACTTTTGTCACTGAAAGCCTAAAACCAAAATATACGGATATAATACTAAAATTAGATTGATAGATGATTATTCAACCATAAGAAACGAATAATTGTAAGAAAGTCAAACAGGTGTCAAGAAGCATACATTTAACATATCTCTTTCCGATCACGAATTGTCCAAATTTCTTCTATGTACATCTTTATTTTTTATCCCCCTTTTTCATTTTTCCCCTCATGAACATTAACTCAAAAACACATATTTTTATACCTTCACATTGAGATCAGTATGACGAGAGTATGATAGATGAAGCTTACAATAGCCACCATCATATATGCAGTGCCCCTCTAAAGCTTCTCTGGCAGTTGCTGCTGTTGTGACATCTGCAGGTAGAAGGTAACATAATGAAAATCAAGATCCATGGCTTAGTAACAGTGTAGTTAAAGGCACTCGCCTAAGCGCATTGAGGCGTCATTTGAAGCCAAGGCTTCTTGCACCATGAGAGGCGTTGGCTTCACAGAGGCACTGCCTAGTCGAGCACCTCTGGCGCCTATTCTCCCAAAAAGATGAGTGCCTTGGGCGCTTCAGTAAAGTTCTAGGTAAGTTTGAAAGGAAAAAATAGCCAGCCAATCTAATAAGGAGGAAGTTTTCAAGTAAACCACAAGGCTTCTCTTCGGCTATGTACAATGCAACCGTTCAACCTCTTCCTCTAGTCTTCTATTTTTCTCTTCCTACTTTTCTTCTTCTACTACTTTTCTGATTCTCCTTCAGTCCTTCTATTCTTCTTCTAATCATACTCTTTCATTTTTCTTCTTCAAGATAAAAAAACTAGATTTTTTTGTTCAAAACTTCAACTTCTAATTCAAACTTAATTTTCTTCCTTATAGCTTTTTCATTTTTGGCTTCTACTCGACTACACCTTAGTCCTTCTTCAAACTTAATCTGTTCTGTATTCCAACTTTTAATAGTTTGGTTGGGCATGCACCATTCTTTCGCCTCTCACCCAAGGCATTTTAGGGGTTTGGAACCTTTCTCCTTTGACTACCTTGCTTAGTACAACAATAATTTTAAGAAGCTTCTATTGTTAACTCAATGTTAAAAACTAGACCGTGAACTAGTAAAGACACTGGTTTAAGAATGCAGTTTTTTTTCCTTCTATGAGTCTGTTATGCCAATTAATGACCACAAAACAGGCTATATACACCCTTCCCCAACCCCCCCAACCCCAAAAAAAGGATTTTATAAAGACCGGAATAACAAGAAATTCTCCATTATATTTCATGAAGCACATATGGAAGAAAACTATCAAGTATTTTTTAAATATGAATCTAAAAATGGAAACTCAAAAGCTTATACCAGGGTACTGAACTAGTGCCTGTGTTTGCCCATTCTTTTCAAATATAGCAATTTTCTGAACAGTACCGAATGCAGAGAACACCTGTGACAGGAAGACCAACATCAATACGATTTGCCTACAATTTGAAATTATATGAGGAAACATGTTCTCACCGTGTGGATAACATCTACAGTGACAGCGTACTGCATATTTTCAATGGAAGCCAAAAGCACATTACTCTCGGGTTCTTTCTTCTTGCCATCAGGACCTACAGTGGGCTGGAGATAAAAAGTTTGTTAGCCCATACTAAAAACAAGAAAGCAGAAGTAATCAAAGGAAGAAAAAAAATAGAAAACCTGTGCCACCCCCTCAATAGCAGTAGGATTAACAGGAAGGTAAGGATTTGTGTAGTCCCTGCAGATTTGTGAAAAGATTCAGCGCTATTAACTGAACATCAACATTGGAATAATATCTAAAGAAATACAATGCTATGCTTCATTTAAGATTTTAAAAGAAGAGGGTATAAAACATGTATAGAGATTTTCCTTAAGTCTATGAACCCCCTAAAATCAACATGGAAGACTGGTAAGATAAATCAATGAGTAATTAAACGATCCTGTTGAATCTATGTAATTATCCAATGCAATGACAGAAAAAAGGGTAGGTTGCTTCAGCCAAAATATTCAGTGTTTCATACACTGTTACCGTAACAAAAAAAAAATTGAATATAACACATTGAACATATTTTAGAGGACATGCTTATTTACATAGATATGGTTCTCCAGAATTGTTAACAATTTCACAGTCATTACTTCAACTATTCAGCGTAAATTCCCTCCACGACTAACTATAATACTGTAAATCAAACAGTTTGCAGATTAAAAGAACTGGAAATTACATATTTTTCATTTACATTTTATTTTCCTGACATCTTAAGATTTAATTTGTTCTAGGAAATCTGAAATTAGTACCATGTTAGAAGAGTGGAATAAATAGCATAATCTTAGATGGAGGAAATCATAATCTTCTCAACTTATGAATTAATTCTGTTGACGAAAGGAGAGATGAAGGTAAAGAGACCACAAGACACTTGCCCATGTTAAAACAATTAGTTTTAATCTCAAAGATGACAAGAAAAACTACCCACATCACCACATGTAGAAAACATTGCTTCATTGAATCCATTTTGGTAAAGAATAATAACTTCACCCTTAATTACATTAAATGCATATAACAACAGGAAAAAGATCAAGAAATTTACTAAGTGGTCAAGGCAACACATCTGTATTCCGACTATCAGGCTTCCCTAACCCCTAGATGACAAAAAGCACATATCAATTAGCAGGTCAGAGGACACCATGATAACTGACAAACACGGACTTATACAATTTATCATCAAATCCCAAGCAGCAAACACCAATAAACATATAACTAAAGAATACTATATTATAGTTGTTTTGCAAGATCATCATCACCTGCTGCGGTGAGACTGAAACTTGATATTCAAATCAGTATGTGCTGAGTATGAAATCCGTAAGTGACAAGAACCAACATGCTCTGGCAGCAAGTATCTGAATACAAAATCGTAATCTAATCAGAAAATTAGCACTTGCCATGCTATCACCAGAACTTATGAAGGAGAAGAAAGGGAAAACTGCAAAAGTATTACTTGCCTGGGTATGCTTCTTCCATCCAGAGCATTCCTAGCTGAAGCAGCAGTCTCAGCATCACTGAACTGAATCAGAGCCTGCCATCATAAAACACACAAACATGATTGATATTAACAATGACAAATTGAAACATGTCCAATAAAAAAAAATAACTGTCAAACCTGGAAACCTGCAGCCTTTTCAAATGTAGCAATTTTGTGTACAAATCCAAAAGCAGAAAACACCTGAGTAAAAGAACAAAGTACTAGTTCACATATCATATTGATTTTTTTCTAAAATAACAAGGTGTCAAAATTAATAGACCAGTACATGAACTGGAATCATCACAAAACATGACATCATTAGGCAACAACAAGAAGTTCCAAACTGATGAGAAATAAGTGCAGAATGACACCTGTACTTATATGCGTGACCTTAGAAAGCAGTATGACGTACATGATAATTATTCCAAACTGTCTCCAACAAAAGTATCTAAATATGAGAGATCACCATCTGTGATTCAGTCGATTTCAATCAAAAAATGGCAGATGATTTAATCAGGATTCTAATTCTAAATAAAAGCGCGAAAGATAAAAGATCACAAGATTAAATGCTGAAAGATGACATGATTTAGTAGTATTAAAACCCAGAAATATATGACATTGTGTTCAGGTGAGAACAGAGAAACCTCCCTCCAAAAAAATAAAATAAAATAAAACGGAACAATAAAGAGTTCAGATAAGACTTTAACCCCTCTTAAGAAAATATCAAATGAAACCAATATTGATGTAAACAGAAACATTATTTCATAATTGCAAACAGTTTGCATATGCAGTAAAAATTCATCCAATAATCCAGATGGATATTATATATCTTTCTCATATGAGTAAAGTGATGTAATTTCCTTCAAGATTAAATATCACAAAAAACAGAAAAGATTCTAAAGGTTTTCAACTCTGCATCAACAAAACAAGAGGGATTTTTCTAACAGTAGTAGTGCATCTTCCCCCCCCCCCCCCCCTTAAAGGGGCTACAACTTCTTTATTAATCAAACAATGGGAGGTAACATGAGATTCTTTCACATTACTTAGGGTTACTATTTTTTTTCCTTTTGCTCCACAAAATAAATATTTCTAAAGAACTATACCCCTTTTATTATTCTGTAGTATTTCATATCTTACCGCTACAAGTTTAACTTTGCTAAGCACGTATTAAAATTCAAAAATTCGAAACAGAATTTGATTTTTGAGGAAATATTACTTTCTGGTAATATTAGTAGTTAAATTAGGTTTCACAGCAGTCTGTACTTTTGAATCATATAGCTCAAACCATACTATTTAACTGTTCCTCTTATCTAAACCCAAAAGTTTTACATGACCCAGAAGGAATGGAATTTCGTAAGTTAATATTGTGTTTCAAGATGAACCTTTGCTGTCATAATAATCATGCATTGATGCCCCTTTTTAGCATGTAGCTCAAAAGTCCTATCTGTTCATAAGCTTTAAAAACAAGTGTGTTTAAACCAAATTAACAGAGAATCATATAAAAAAGGAGCTTGCAGCATCTCTCCAAATCATTGAAATCAACTCACAAGCACTTACCAAGTGGATAACATCAATGCTCACATCCCCAGCTTCCACACCTTCAATAGTTACCAGCAAGACATTTCCAGGAACATCTCCAGGGCTTTTATTGTTGACAATTTCATGTCTATTAGAATACTGAATATAAACAGTTTTACCACGAACTTGAGCAGGCTCTGAAGATGAAGCATAATATGAAACCATTGAAATGGCTTGATTTAAATCCGCCTGTTAAAGTGAACATTCCTGAGATTTTAGAACTTTGAGTTGGGTAATCACAAAAGAACCATTTTTCATCAAATATGACAAAACACAGCATCTGACAGTCAACAGAACATGTTAATATACAGAAAAAAAAAACTACAGAGAAGTGCTTGCAGGAAAGCCTATCTGAATACCATTAACAGAAATAAATAGGTTAGCAATCTCACATGTTGTTTTCATTAAACTAAAATGAAGAAACAATTACTGTTGTCAAGATCACAATCTTGACCAAAACTTTGTATGATCCTATAGTACTACCTCTAGAAATTGATCATACATGAAGAATTTATTTTTAGTCACAATAGCACAAAGCCACACAGCATTCAGAACTGAGAAGAACTGTTTAGTTTATTGTATGAATAAGGCCACTTTAGAGACTTATAAGTTTTGGCAATTCATTATGTTTGATAAGATTTTGGTAGTATTATGCTTATTTAAAAATTTCATATAGGTTTATTTAATTCTCCATATTTAGTGCATAACATTTGCAACTAAATGCTGCAGAGTACTAGAACTCTCTTTAAATAACAAATGGTTTGATTCAAATAGCTCAATTAAATCATAGCAAGTGTTTTTCTTAAATTATCTTATTCAATTATCTAACTTACAAGAATAACTACAATAAAAATCTTTCTGTCAGATAAAAGTTGGTCAAAAGATAAAATTTGTGCAGAACACAATGTTAATGTATTAAAACCCAGTACAGCAACCAACAGCACAGGCAGAAGTCGCCCAAAAATTCAATTGAATTGAATATCGGAATTGCTGTATATATTCTTCTTAAGGCCCAATATGCTGGTTTCCTTATTTGAATAGAGTATATACTTTCCTTTTTTTTTGAATATTCCAGTTATTGTTTGGAATCCTTAACATATTTCGTTTTCATCTTGATTCTTGGCCTTTGCCCCTCCAAGAATATCTACTTAAATTTCTGTCATAAATCAGCTATCGGAGAGCATCTCCACTTCTTTATACCCCAATTGCTCTCACAACACCGAGTACATAATTAATTAAAAGGCCGAAATGTAAAATTCAATTATCAAACAGTATAAACGAGAGAGAGAGAGAGATGAACTAACAAATTCAACAAAGGCCTGGTTCCGATTGGCGCCGACATTGCACTTTGTGTTGACAATCTTACCGAAGGGTTTACAAAGCTCTTTGAGCTCCTCTTCTGTGCACTCCCATGGGAGGTTGCGGAGATGTAGGACCTTAGAAGGGGTTTGAGTGTAGCGGAACTGGTGCTGGCTTGAGGTTGACATTTCCGGTTTTCTGGATTTATGGAATACGGCGCAGCTATCGATTACTGGTTTGGTTGGGAGAGGTGAGAGTGGAGAGTGTTTGGTTGCCTAGAAAATACGGGAAACTGCGAGAAAATTCGAAGGCGAATGAGGGATTTGGACGCGATTTTATATCCGCTGAGCTTAGATCTGCCGCAGCGGCACTACCCAATGAACTGTGTGCGCTATTTATCCTTTTTAGTTACAGTCACCAATCGCTATTTAGGCCTAATTTTCTTATTTAAGAATTTTTTTTAATAGAAGAATGTCAATTAATTAATTTAAGAATTAAATTGAAATATAATTATTTCTATTTTTTATTATCAAAACATTAATATTATATATATTTAAAAAGGTGTAAAAGACTTTTACATTAATTTTGTATTTCATTTTCTTCAAAAAATTATTATTTTTTCAAAATATGAATATCTAAAAAATTAAGTTTTATTATTTAAAAATTGAATATACATATGGAGATAATACATATTTGTTATTTTTCTACGATTAATTAATGCATACAATACATAATGAATAATGAGATTTAAAAATAGATATACATTAAATGTCAACAAAATCTTTTGAATAGGTCATTACAAAACCCTAAACCAAATATAAAAAATATGTTTACCCAAAAAAAAAAATGAAAAAGATAACCTACCTCATAATAAACTAGGGGCATGCACTGCATGTTATTTTTTAAAAATATTTAAATATAATGTAAAAATATTTAAAATATACTTATTATTATATTTTAAAATTGTTAATTAAATAATGAAAACTTATTTACTTTGTTCTTCTTCTAATAGCTACTCATTATCTTAATTTTCTCTCTCCTATTTCATACATATAATTTTTTTTTTTTTGTGATTTTTAAATTATAAAATAGGCTATTATTTTTTTTACCTTTGTAAAAGAGAGACTTTAGTGAGAGCATCAGCATTTTTATTGTGTGTGTAATTGTCGTTTTTGTCATGGTCAATTTTATAGCAAAATGTAAAGACTGTAAGAGATTTTTGCCTTAGGGGACTTGTCCTTACTCCTTAGGTTAAGACTTAGGTGCCTACGTACCCTTACAGAAGGATCAAAGTCCACGTAGTTCGATATTGGTGAGACGTCCACAGGAGTCGTTAAGCTAAGAATTTACTTATGGTTACCGTGTGCGACTAGGACATGTAACAGCTCCGGACGGGCGAGCCGCTTGTTAGAGGTTATGTGAGTAAAGGTTAACGGTAAAGGGCTCTGGAGAGTAATGAATGCTTTGGTTGCGCTGTGATATTCTGCCTATGGTTGACTTGTCCTCGAGTCCCTCAGGTGAGGGTTATATATACTCAGAGGGGAGAGGAACGTGGTCGCCCCACGTCCTTATGATTAGTGCATGCCCCATGTTTCGATACTCGCCCCACGTCTCTTGTGCGAGAGAGCTTGAGGGAGACGTGGGTGTGTAGCACGTTCGAGACCAACTGATGGTGGCACGTGTCGTTTATCCGAGCTCTGTTAAGTTTCTAGAAGCTTGGGGCCACGTGTTACGAAGAGGAGATACTACAGTGTGTTTTTGTTAAAAACAATGTGCGTGTAGATAAAAAATGAGTCATCATCCACATCAATTAAAAATGACATGCAGGAGAGAGATTTTGTCCACATCAGCTGTCCATGTCATCATTTAACGTAGAACACTAACGGTGTCAGACAAAAGAGTTTATTTGAAATAACTTGCAAATATAGAGGACTGATTTGGAACTTTTAAAACATAAATGACTGATTTGAAACTTGAGTAAAACATAAAGAGAAGAAATTACACCAATTAGAACTATATGGACCAACTTATAAGTATACTCAAAGTATAGGACCAAATGTGTAATTTAACCAACATTTTAACCAAACTCGTGATTGCTCAAGGAGGAAAAATGTGTAATGTTAAATTCGTCAAAAGATCAAAATGCCCTTATTATTATATTTTAAAAATAAAAAACTTTTGTAGTAGATGATGAGCGGTAGTGGTGGCGGTTAGTGGTGGTCGGTGATGGTGGGTGGTGGTCGACAGTGGTGGGTGGTAGTAGTAGGTGGTGGTCAGAGGTGGTGGGTGGTGGCCGGTGATAGTGGCTAGCGGTAGCCAGTGGTAGTGGGTGTTGGTGGTGGGAGAAAAATGGGAGGGGCAATTTTGTCAAACATTTTCAATTTTCTAAGTAAATAAGTTTTACATAGCATTTTTATGTAATATGTTTTACTTCATTTGACATAAAGGGCCCGTTTGGTGTGCCTGCAAGTAGAGCTATGTAAAGTAATGACACATTTCAAAAAACTAAAATTGTTTGGTATAGGTTTTTTAGGTCTGCAAATTGCTTTACATGTAAATGACTTTCCAATGCATAGTGCCAAATATTTTACATAGAGCTATGTAAAGTAATGACACATTTCAAAAAACTAAAATTGTTTGGTATAGGTTTTTTAGGTCTGCAAATTGCTTTACATGTAAATGACTTTCCAATGCATAGTGCCAAATATTTTACATCTGAAAAGCTCTGCTATCTCTCTTTACTGGAGGAAAGTGGCATGAAATGACCACTCTACCCCTCTTCTTCATCCTATTCTTTGCTTCTTCACCATCGCCTTGAACTTCCGATCTGGATTTCAGCTTGAGCTTGAGCGTGAACGTCGCCGTCGAGGTCCTTCTTCATCATATTCTCTGCTTCTTTGCCATCACCATTGTCGTCGGATTTGATATCCGCCACCATTGCCGTCGAGATCCGCCACCATCTTCGTCTTCCATTAGATCCGCCACCATTGCCGTCGAGATCCGCCACCATCTCCGTCGAGATCCGCCACCATCACCATTGTCGTCGGATTTGATATCTCCGCCACCATTGCCGTCGAGATCCGCCACCATCTCCTTCTTCGATTTTTTAGCTTCATTTTCATTTTTTTTAGCTTCATCTCCGGCGGCGGTACAAGCAGATCAGGAGGTTGGTTCCACCAAATCTGTCCGTTGGTGGAGGTCCGATGGTGAAGAAGCAGGGTGAAGACAGTGGAGAAGCATGGTGAAGACAATGAAGAGGCAGGTTGAAGAAGCATGGTGAAGACAATGAAGAGGCAGGTTGAAGAAGCAAGGTGAAAATGGTGAAGAAGCAGAGTGAAGAAGGGCATTTTAGTATTTTAGCTACTTTACTTTCCTTTCAATTTTTTTTACACCAAACATATCCTCTCTTTTACATTGCAAAGACTTTTACTTTACATACTTTAATATTCCTTGTAAAGGCCTCTCCTTTACATACCTCTCATGGAACCAAACAGACCCAAAGTGTTTTACGATGTAAAACAGATTACAATGCTTTAAAATCATACCAAACAAATGAGTTTTTTACAATTACATTATATACCTCCTTTATCATATCTACCAAATGTAACCTTAGTTGGTTCCTAAAAATTATATGTCATTCACAACATATATACATATAACACTTTTGGTATAAATTAAGATTAAGATAAAAAATAGTTACTTTATACTCTTTTTCTTTTTGGCAAAATTGTACTCCTTTAACTTTATTTTGAGTTTTAGTTTAATTTTTTTAAAGTTTGATTGGTGTCATTTTAGTCCTTTAGCTTTGATAATTTAATAAAAAAATTATATTGACATATGCTTAAAAATTGATGAAAAGTTTGTTAAAATGAACTCTCAGGTATGGTTGTAAACGAGCGGAGCTAAGCCAAGTTTTAATGGGCTCGAACTTGTTTATTAAATGAGAGCTTGGGCTCAACTCGTTTAATTAAATGAGCTTAAAATTTTGATCGATTAAGCTTAGCTCGTTTTGTTAAATAAGAGTTCAAACTCGGCACATATAATTCGCATAAAATTAAAAAAATAATAAATTTAATAAATGATAATTAATAAAAAATATAAAACACAATATATGATTTCAAAGTTAAACTTTTAAATGGAGCTCAGATCTGCGGAGGATTAGTCTTTGGTCTGTCGGACTGGAGAATACCTTGGGAAACAAAAAAAAATTAAACTTTTAAAAATTAATATCATAAACGGTAATTTAAATGTAAATTAATCATATACTAATTAATTTATATTTTACACAAACAACCTATGAATTTTATCCTTTCAAATATTTCAGCAACAAAAAGATATTTGTATGAAAAAATATAACAAATACAATATATATATATATATATATATATATATATATATATATATATATATATATATATATATAGAAGGAATGTTCTATATATAAATATATCTCATTTAAATATTATATAAGCAAAAATATGTTTATATTATTTTTTTATGGAATATATTATTTTATTCTTAAATGAGCGATTTATGAACTATACGAGCCAAGCCTTAAATGTTCAAGCTTAGCTCATTTAAAACAAGCTTAATATAATGTTTAGGTTCGGCTCATTTAAGAAATTGGATCCAGTGCAATTATCTTCCGTATAATTTCGGTGCAATTCCTATAAAATACACATTTTTACTTCTTTTTTGAAGTACTAATACGGACTCACACTAATAATAATCCACTATGAATAGATTAGAGACCAAATTAATATCAATATTGACAAATATCATCACCTTTAATGGATTAGGGACCAAATTGTTATTAATATTAAAAAATAGTCTCACGAGGCTATTTAGTGATGATATTTGTCAAAATTGATAATAATTTTATTCCTAATCCATTCATAGTGGGTTATTGTTAGAGTAAATCCGTATTAGTACTTCAAAAATGATGTAAACATGTGTATTTTATAGAAATTGCACCAGAATTATACGGAAGGGAATTGCACTGGATCCAAACTCCTCATTTAATGACAAGTTCTTATACGAAGTGAGCGAGTCTTTTCATTTACACTCTTACTCTCATAAAGTAATTAGGAAATTTTTAATTAATTTTTTAGGTAAATTACTTACTTTTTTGGTCCCTAAATTATTGATAAAACTATTATTCAGTCCCCGAATTTTGAAAATAGATTATTTGGTCCCAACTGAACTTCACTCCTGTCAACTATTTAGTCTCTGAGACGTTACCCGTTAAGTCACTGTGTGATGTGGCCACTATGTGCTAAAGTGGTGTCGTTAATTTGCTATCATATGTCATTTTATATTGCCACATCATCTGAATATTTAAAAGTAATACTAAAGAATCCTTGTATTAGTTAAAAGTAATACTAAGTAGTCCATGTATTAGTTAAAAGTGGCAACATGGTAGCAACTTAATAGCTCCGCATCAGCATATAACAACCACGTTATGCAATGACTTAACGAATAACGTGTCAGGAATTAAATAGTTGACTATAATGGAAATTTAGATTCTAGGGGTGTTTAGTATTGTTGCGATTTTCTGTTTTATTTTGGAAAAACACTGAAAACTTGTTTGGCTAAATGAGTTTTATTTTTAATTTTGGATTTAATATCAAAACATAAAATACCATATAAGAAACCACAAAATATGATTTCCACAAATTTCATTTCAATTTTTTTCAACCACGACCCACCACCACCACTCACTACCACCAGCAACCATCACTCACCACCACCAGCAACCACCAACCACCACCCAGCACCAACCACCAACCACCACCCACCACTACCACTCACCACCACCAACCACCACCCACCACCACTACTCACCATCACCAACAACCACCACCCACTGCCACCACCACCACTCACCACCACCACCACTGCCACCACCCACCACCGCCACCAACACCCACCACCCACTATGAATGTGCATGAATCTTCTTGTTTCCAAAACATTCCCATAAGTATATTTTGAACTTCTATAAATATTTATTTTCTAATATTTTATTAATATAGAAAACTGAAGATATAAAACAAAAAATAGAAAACAGAACTCAAAAAAACAGATCACAGATTTCAGTTTTCAAAAAACATAAATCTAAAAACTAGCAATAATACCAAACACCCCTTAAATAGTCATTTCCAAAATCTAAAGACTAAATAATAATTTAAGGACTAAAAAGTAGTTTAAGTCATAATTTTTTAATGTTGAGGATTTAACTTTGGACTTTGGAGGGACTAAATTGAAATTTGAGCCTTTCTAGGTTCGAACTCGAGTAACCAACACCAAACCTAGTTTGGCAAATAGGCAAATTCCGTTCTCCGATGTCTGCTTCTTGAATGTTGGCAAACGAGTCCCGACGACTTTCTTTCGTTGAAGTATTGACCAAACCGATCCATCCTTTGTATCTTGTAAGCATCTCTCTCCCTATCACCACGCCATGCCCAGATCTGATTAGCTTAACTTGTTATTATTCTCCCTTTTTTTGGTTCTTTTTCTCAGAGATTTTTCTTTAGCTTCTCCGTTCACCTAAAGGTAGCTGCACCTATGATTTCTTTTAAAGATATTTTATCTTTATGAATCTTGAATAATCATTGATTTGTGTGTGTGTGTGTGTGTGGTTTTTTTTTTCCCTTTTTGGCCAATATTTGCTCTTTGTGCTTGATGTTTGGTATTTCTCGTATCGATGATTTTCCCCCATTTATTCGCTGACCATCGACGCGACAGAATTGTCCCTATGAACCAGAAGTCTTGATCTCGGTCTTAGAATTAAGTGGTCCTTCTGTGCTTCTCTTTATGGGTGGTGCGTTTGGGTATTAATCTGAATGATATGGCTGATTGCAGGCTGATTTGTACTGGGAATATGGTGGTTCATGCTGAAAGGCTAAAGCCAAAAACTTTTATTGATTTTAGCTAAATTTCAATGCGTTCTTCTTTTTTCCAATTGGACGGAGTTGCTAATATCGTCCAAAATGGTGGAATTTAACCGTGTAAACTATGAGGTAGTGAACAATTAAGTGTCATTCTTAGATGAGAATGTTTAGTTGGATGAGTGGTCATATTAGAATGGATAGGATTAGGAATGATGGCATTAGAGAGAAAGTTGGGGTGAAAAATGAGTTGAAACATGCCTTAGGTGGTCATGAGAAGGCCATTAGAGGCTTTTCTACTTAGAGTTGACCAAATGGAAGATAGCCCAATAACTAGAGGTAGGGAAGACCAAAGAAAATAATAGTAGAAACTATTAGGATAGATTTAGCTATTAATAACCTAACCATAGAAATGAGTAAAGACATAACATATTGGCGTCGCTTGATCCATATAGCCGATCCCACCTAGTGGGGAAAGGTTTTGATTGTTGTTTGTCTTAAAATTGGTCTAAATCTGAGCTCTAAAATGACACTATCTTGTTCAAATGTGACATTCTGTTAAGAAGGCCTAGAAGTTATTTGGTATCTTTTTAATTTTGTTCTTGACTAGAATGGTAATTTTCTTGCTTTTTTGATACTTTGAGTTTATCAGTTATATTTGTGCTGCTGAATGATTTTTAAGTTTTGAAATATGTAAATCTCAGTCATAACTTTATGATCTTTATGTTTAAAGTGTAAACCTTTTTCAGAGTATTTAATGAATTCCTAAACGCTTTTAATCTGATTTAGAGTTAGATATCAAGCATTTTCTGTGATGGCTGGTCATGGAAAGCGGTCTCGCCCTCAATCTGACCATGATAATAGAGGAAATAAAAGAAGGAGTATGGGTGATGATAGAGAGCAGTTTGTGATTGATTCGGAAGATACTGTGTACCGTTATTTATGCCCTGTCCGAAAGATTGGTAGTGTTATTGGTAGGGGAGGTGAGATTATTAAGCAACTAAGGATAGACACTAAATCAAAGATAAGGATTGGTGACACAGTGCCAGGATGTGAAGAGCGTGTTATTACAATCTACAGCCCCAGTGATGAGACTAATGCTGTTGAGGATGGTGACAATTTTCTATCACCTGCTCAGGATGCTCTGTTTAAGGTGCATGATAGAGTGGTAGCTGAAGAATTTCATGGAGATGAGGACACCGAGGGAGGTCACCAAGTAACAGCTAAGCTACTTGTACCCTCTGATCAGATAGGTTGTATTATTGGAAAAGGTGGGCAGGTAGTACAGAACATCCGTACTGATACTGGTGCCCAGATTCGTATAATTAAGGATGAACATTTACTACCTCCGTGTTCCTTGAGCTCTGATGAGCTTGTGCAGGTAAACTGGATCGGTTCTTTCCCCCCCTTAATATGTTCATTCTTCTTTCCTCTATACTTTAATTAAAAGCATTTATGACCATTTTCGTTTGTTTTACCAAATTGTTTATATTCCTATATATACATACGTGTATATATATATAACATATGATAGGAGATTGCCTTCCTCTAACTTGTTTTTTTTGCATTCTTGAAAGCTTTCAATTATTTTCATTTTTGCAACTCCTTTTTAGTTATATCCATGCTGTTTTGGTGTCTTATAGTATATGCTACTATCTTTCAGTAAAACAGACTGCCATTGTGGACATTGAAGGGGTGCAATTGTTTGAAAAGTAATCTATATTTTGTTCCTAGTTTTGTTTAGTTGTTACGATCTATTTCATACATGCTTTCAGTGGCTAGTAGTTTATTAGCTATGTGGATGACAAGGTTTTGTTCTAGTACTGTACAGGTTGTAGCTGTGGTCTACCCATATTATTACTAGTTTTCTTCTGTTTCTTGATATAAGTTACTGGAATATTGTTGGATAATGATGGACATAATAATATGTCTTTGCTGGTTGTCTGTGGAACTACAGATTACTGGGGATGCTGCAGTTGTGAAGAAGGCTCTGTATCAGATTGCAACTCGACTTCATGATAACCCATCTCGATCCCAGCATCTGCTTGCCTCTGCTGTTTATTCTACTGGTGGTTCACTTGTCGGTCCAACTGCAGGAGCTTCAATAGTGGGGATAGCTCCTCTTATGGGTGCTTATGGGAGATATAAAGGTGATGCTGGAGATTGGCCAAGGTCATTGTACTCTGCTTCAAGAGATGACGCATCTTCAAAAGAATTTTCAGTTCGCTTGGTTTGTCCAACTGGAAACATTGGAGGTGTGATAGGCAAGGGCGGTGGTATAATAAATCAAATTAGGCAGGAATCTGGGGCAACAATCAAAGTTGATAGTTCAACAGCAGGAGATGATTGCTTAATAACCATTTCAAAAAGGGAGGTAAATTATTAATCACTCATTAAACATTCTTTCTTTTGGTTCGTAAAATTTTCAAAGGAGTAAGGACATTCTGTTTTTATAATTTTTTTTACAAGAATAGATGACTTCGAC
The DNA here is from genome assembly GCA_014851425.1 of Senna tora. NCBI lineage: Eukaryota > Viridiplantae > Streptophyta > Magnoliopsida > Fabales > Fabaceae > Senna > Senna tora. Next base: position 25,170,107 of record CM026272.1, read on the forward strand.
TATATGTGTAATGATTTTAAATTGTGCTCATCCAGTTCTTTGAAGATACATTTTCTCCAACAATAGAAGCAGCTGTGTGTTTACAACCCCGGTGCAGTGAGAAAGTTGAAAGAGATTCAGGAATCATCTCTTTCACAACTCGTCTACTGGTGCCGACCTCACGGATTGGTTGCCTTATTGGTAAAGGGGGAGCTATCATTACTGAATTGAGGAGGCTTACAAAAGCTAACATCCGCATTCTGTCAAAGGGAAATCTTCCTAAAATTGCATCTGAAGATGATGAAATGGTGCAGGTAAGGGCATTTTTATAGTTTCATACGGGCGTCTTTACTGGATTATTTTTATGTGATCAAAGGTTGCTCTTGATGTCCTATAATTTTGAACAATGCTGTTCTTTTTTGTTGATTAGGTTTCGGGAGACCTAGATGTTGCCAAGGATGCTGTTGTGCAAGTACTCACACGGTTAAGAGCAAATCTTTTTGATAGGGAGGGTGCTGTGTCTGCAATCGTTCCGGTTCTGCCATATCTTCCTGTTAGCGCCGATGGCCCAGATGGTCCAAACTATGACAACAGAGATAGCAAACGTTATGGACGTGGACATTCATATTCAAGTGGGTATGGGGGCCCAAGTGATTTGGCTGCTGGTGACGGTTTTGGAAGCTATGGCAGTTCACAGGTTCTTTTCTACAACCATGTCTCTCAGAATATTACATGTGGATCATAAGTTTGCATGTTCAACTATCATTTCTTATCCATTGTTTGTGATAATGTTCCAAATATCTATAGCTTGGTAGCAGCAGTGCTTATGGGGCTTATGGAAGTTATTCTTTGGGACGGACTGGTACTTCTGGGTAACTAATCTTCCCACATATTTCTGATATTTTTCCTTGACCCATGGTATTTTTGTGTGGTTTTCACTATGATGTATGTTAGCCATTGTTATTTTGTAAGGATTCGAGGGTTTGGTCGAGAGATGTGAAATGAGCCCTGTTCAACTTAAATTCTATAAAAGCTTCTTATATCTTCTGACAAATGTAGGTTTTGATTTTTAATGTCTAAGAGGGTTATTGTTTTATGAATAATAACTTTCTGTTAACTGTTTTTGTGTGTTTTCTGGTCAACAGTCGACCCTTTCATGAAGGGAAAGTTGAGTTTTCCTCTGATGGAACGAATCAAACTCTAGAAATTTACTGGAGGATGTATCATTTTTTATAATGTGATTTCAGCTGATATATTCTTTAGGAAAACATTCCAACCTGAAAATGTTTTCTAGGCAGCTGTTTAGTCCTTAAAATATTTTCCAGCGTCTATTTCGGTTAAGAAACACATAGACCCATTTTCACCATAAAAGAAGGACCCAGGACTCATTCTTCCCTGTCAATGTTGTGAAGAGGCTACTCTTAACTGATATTTTATTCTGAGTGTCTTTAAGCTCATCAGTACTGATATTTAGTATCTCCTACCAGGTTGTCTAGTCAGAACAGTGTTTCTCGCAGGAGAAACAATGCTTACTAAAACTTGGTTGATGGGTACCTGCAGGTAGACTACAGTTTTTATCAATTTTGTCTTTTATCTGTCAACTACCTATAATATAGCCTAGCACATTTGTATATACGAGTTTGATATCTTAACCTGACCAATGTCCCATGTAGAATTCTGATGCTCTTCTTTTCCCTTTGTTGCCTTTCCCTTCCCATCCAAACAGCTGAGATTTGTGAAGCCTGAAGCCTGCCTACTGCCTATACCAGAAGACCAGATGAACCAGGGTTTGACAAACTCATGGCCCACCTTGATGCTTCTACTTAAAGGACCAAAAATATGTGGAGACTATTGAAATTGGCCATGTCCATTTTACCTTAATTCCCAAGCTTGATAACTTGTGCTCCCAAGAACCTATAAATTGGCTTGCCTTTGTTGCTGCTTTCTGATTCTAGTTCATATGTCTTTAGAACAGAACCTTGTTGCTATGATCCTTGGGTAGTTGTATATTTGTATCATTGCTTTTTGGGTAATTTATTACTGTCATTTGCAGTATTAACTTTTGTGGTTATTTGAACTTAATGATGTTGATTCCTGGTAAGTTGTTCTTTACATCAAAATTCGGTGGAGCTTTTGTGTCATCTGTGTTGCAGGTGTCAATACCTTCCCCTATTTATCATTACAAGCAGGTGACGGTATCGGTATGTTGCATTATTTTGGCTGCGAAACTTAGTGCTCAAGAAATTGAGTACTTACATGTTGAATTAATGGTATGAAATCTATTCTCATTATTGCAACTGGCTCTGTTATTTAAGATCAAAGTCAAAAGCTACATCGGCTAAGGAAATGGTTTGGGAGGCATGTATCATCTTTGGTGATTCAGAAATAGAATAATATCCTTTATTTGCCATCTCTTTTCTGAGTTACCTATATGGTACATGCTTGGATATTTCAAAATTTGGAGCCAGTGCATAGTGTTCTTCTTTGAGCTTAATCAGCATTTGATGAATAGGAGGGTAGGAAATGACCCAAATTATTTTTAGATGTGTCTTCCAGTGTTTCAGGAAGTTGCATAGCATGAATAAAATGTTTATGTGCCATCCTGATGATTCGTGGAACCTTGGAAGCTATCCAGGTTACATTTGGAGATATTGTGGGTGATTGAAACTTAGCAGTTGATGTGGTAGGTTTGCAATATTTTCTGAAGTAATTTTGATTTGCTGATATGCAGCTTTAATGAAATGCAATGTAATTTCTTCTTTGTAAGTCATTCAGTCATTTGGCTGGACATATTAGGTATAAGAACAGGTAAGCCTTGTTTTATATAAGCTTGCAAAATTATGGGGTATCAGTTACATTACTACAGTAATTTTGCCTTTCTGGTTGGACTTTTTATTCCAGAATGCACAAATCCATGATAAATTTTGAATTTCACTGAAGCATTTGATGGGAAGACTGGATCTCCAGATCAATGTCTTTTGAAATGTTGAAGTTATGTCATTGTCTAGTGGATAAACATCATGAAGAATGATTGTGGATGTTTCAAGTAGGAGTAAAACACAATCACAACTTAAGGTGCTTTATTTAAAGATGATTGTATTTCCAGGAAGTTGACCTATAGCATTGAAGTTTATGAATGTGGGCAAGAATTGGATTCCATTATTCTATCTTGCACACATTTAAAATCAGATAGTTATAAATTTTAGTAGTTTATGAACATCTAGACCTGAAAGCCCTAAGGAATCATAATTTAGTTTCAATCAAAATAAAGTTTATGAACGTTCAAATGGAAGTTCTTCATAAAGAAGTATTGAATTATGGTGTTTAACTATTCTATAGATCCAATGGGAATATTGTAGCATAAAAAAGCACTTGTCAATATTAAGAATATATATTTTAAATTTCTTAACTTACCATTAGTTTTCTTGATTACAACATAAAAAAATGGAAAAACAAGTAATAGATCCATGTTAAAATTTCTTAGTAGTGCTTTTGTTTCAAATAAGAACGGTATATTAATATATATATATATATATATATATATTTATATTTTGATAAAGAGAAACAGATACTTTGAATTGCATGAAGAGTACTATTTTTACACATTTAATTCACATGCAAATTAATGTATAAAATAAATTATCATTGTACTCATTAATTTATATACATATTAATCTATAAAGTAAATGTATTTCAACACTTTCAAAATGTGCTCCATTTGAGACACAAAGTTGAAAAGGTAAAACCCCCTCTGGAAAAGTCAGAGATTAGATTAATCACTTTGGAAGCACATCATGTAAAATTAGTTTATGTAAAGTTATTTGGTGCGGTTAATTTGAACCGTTGATAAGTTAAGATGAAATTGTGTTGTAGTTAATCAATGGTCCAGATCATAAAGTTTAGATAAAGTAAATCACTCTAGGGTTAAAAAAAGTGATGATATAAAGCTCTTTAGTTCACTTAGAACTGTTGAATCTATCTTGAGATCTGTATAAAAATATAGCATTAGTCTAAAAAAAAGAAATCACAAGTAAAAATACAAAATAAAAGCTTGCTTGTGTTCAGAATTCAGATGGAAAGGACTAAGACTCAGACCTCTCTCACAAGAAAGCTACACCAATTTGGCAGAAAATTTAAGTGTAGTAGGTTCTTGAATGTGGTACCAAATGAAGTAAATTAAAATCACCATAGTGATCTGACAAGAGAGACTCATCTTTTGAAGTGAATAATAGTACTAGTGGACTAGTGGTAGTGAGATCCTATTCATCCAACTATACTTAAAACCTATGCCCTTCTCTCTTAAATGACTTCAATTTGGATCCGCTAAAGTATAAATACATAAAATAAAATTGCATGATTTGAATTGTCAGATAGCAGTATTGTGTAATATAAATACGGATCTCAATATTTATTTGATGGCTCAAATCGTACACTTTATACATAATGTACTTTAATAGATTCAAGCCAAAATAGCCCTTTCTCCATTAGATTTAAATCAGCTAAAGTGTAAGTACACGAACTGCACAATCTTAATCGTCAGATAAAAATTAAAATTTGTGTCCGTACTGCAACATTCACATCCAATGATCCAAATCATATATTTCATGCAAGTGCAGTTCTCAACACCCATCTCATAATTGAAATCGCACATTTTATACACTTTAACGAATTCGAGTCTCTCTGTGACTCTATTCATACTCATCAGGAATTTTTTTTTGATATAACTATGGGTGTCTCCCACCTATCCGTTTTAACAGTCTAGATGAAGACTAATTCCATTCGAACCGGGAGCGAACAGTTAAAACCCTCCCAACAATATTAACTCTATGGCTCAAACCTAAGTCCCTCAATCTGAGGTGCAGCTCGCTTACCACTACACCAAACATTTGTTGGTCTCGTCAGAAAATTTCAGTGATGGGGATGCATCCATTAAATATTTCTTGGTATTTCCACCCTTGCAAAGTCACATCTAAGCAATAAGAATGCTCCAAGTTACCCAACTTTTTCCCCCCTCCTTCAGAACAAAGGACAGAAACATTAATTAATGCTCCAAGCTAGCTTTTTAGGTTTCTGAAATTAGCTTCAAACCCATTCTTTCATTCGCCTATCCCCCTGCCTACACCAATCAATATTGCTCTTCTCCATTCTTGCCTTCATCTTGTTCTTCTTATATCATTAGCCACCAAATTCTATATATATATACATACAAACATATGTAAAATGTTGGAATATGTATATATATATATATATATATATATATTATGACACTATCACTATTTCATTCGTTGGATTTTAAGAATGTTTTGTCATCAAATGTCCAGCATGTGGGAATGAGGTGATGTGATGTAGCCAAGGATGACTTGCCGGAAACCCAAAAAGGGATTCATTGTATATATATTTATATATAGAATGAATCAAAATAAAGTGATCGGAAAGTCATCTCTGGCTACATAAAACCCTAATTTTCTCATGCTGGATTTTTCGATGATATATATATATGTATGTAATGAATGTACTATTATAGTACCTCAGTAGATATACCATTGCTTTTTTGGTTGATTTCTTCCATTCAATTAACTTGCAGGTACCATTTCACTTCAAAAATGTATCATTATTTCTACGAGAATTCATTTTCTTCTCCATTATTTTAATTTTCTTCCTTCTTTTTTTTTTAAAATTTTTTTTGCAGTTTTTTATCCTTACAGAGGCAGGGGATGAGACTACTAAAATTATATGAGTAAGTACTTAGAAAATCTTTTTATTCATTTTTTTAATCGGAAATATATGAAGCGTACATGTACTAACATTACATGGACACGTTGACATATTAATTTTTAAAAATAATAAGATAGAATATGATACAGCATATATATATATATATATATATATTTTTTTTTTTGATGGAATATACAGCATATATATATATATATATATAGGTATTTAATTTTTTTTTACCGGAATACCAATATTGATATGTATTATAAATAATTTACGTTATTTATAACTTAAAAAAGAACTTGAATATTACAACAACAACAATTAATTCTAATTAAAATTAGTCCTCTAAGGAGATGTTTGGTATAATGTTATCTCAGTCTCAGATAACATAGTATGTACATATTATGGTATAAAATAGCTATAGTACCATCTCATATACTGTGTTATCTTTGATACTCATGTTTGGTATTGTGTTTGACATCAAAGTGATATAAGACGCAAACATGTGATATAAAATGGTGTCATACCATATTATTTATTTTTGTATCTTCTAAATTTACCCTTATAAATTTTGAACAATTAACTATTATATTTATTATATAATTATTTTCAAAACTTCATAATGTATCAACATAGACAACAAAATATTTTAAATAATCAAATAATTTAATACAACTAAAAATATAATTTATCTAATTAAATAACCAACAAAATGTGGTAAGTTCAAAAAAAAATTACGATGTTTTTAATAATTTATGTAAAAGAAAACAAAATATAACTAATAGGAATAATATTGGTAAATTAAAAAAAAATTTACACTCAAGGGTGTCATCTTAGATGACACAACATTTTTAATGTCACAAGATGACACTCTAATATTATGTGATAACACAGTGTTATATGAGATAACATTGTGTCATTATACGACACCATAATAACAGTATCATTTAAGATAACATGTTATCTTAAATGACATCCTTAGGATGACATCATACCAAACCCCCTCTAAATTTTCATTCACTTATTTTTTTATTGTCCTTTATTTGTCATCTTATACTTAGTTCAAGTATGAGTAATGTTAGACTAATATTCAAATTGCATTTGACATTTGTTTGAGTTAAAAAAATATTTTTTATTTATTCTGAAAACTTATGCAAAAACAAATATACGTATGGTTGATATAATTTATTTCTGTCTTAAATATATATATTTTAAATTTCATATAATTTATAAAAATTTTATAGCAAAAATATGAAAAACTCTCATGCAGTTTTGTTTTCTTTTTCTTTTTTGGGGTTCGTTATATTGGCTTCGGTTGTGAGTTGTGACAATAGTAGAGTATTATTCGCAGCAAGAGGCAGCTTTGAATTTTGAGAAGGGATTTATTTATTTTTTAAAATATATTGAAATTTTTTGAATTTTGAGCAATGAACATATATATTCCTTAAGTTTTAAAATTTTTCAGACAGATCTCTGAATTTTCAATTTGAGGCTACTAGACTCTTCTGTCCACATTCAGCCATTACCTGCCACGTAAGCATATTTTGTAAGAGTATTGTAGTCGTTATATGCCACGTAAGCACATTTTGTGAGGGTATTTTAGCCGTTATATGCTATTTAAGCATATTTTGTAATAGTATTTTAATTATTATAATGTTATTTTAGCCATTTCAGTCGACTAAAGTACTATTTTGGTCCTTAATGTTTGCATGAAGTTTAGTGTTGGTCCTCGATGTTTCAAAAGTTTAATGTTGGTCCTCAATGTTTTTTTTTTGGTCGGTTTTGGTCCTTCAGCATAACACCGTTAACTTTTGCCGTTAAATGATTATGTGGCATGCTTATGTGGCACACCCTCTCTTTTACGTGTCATATTTTAATGACGTGGCATGACATATCACTGCACATCATCATCTTCTCTCCTTCATCATTATCATTTAAAATATGACCCGTGGCAATGTGGGGTGACGTGGCAGTGATGTGTCATGCCACGTCATTAAAATATGACACGTAGGAGAGAGAGTGTGCCACATAAGCATGCCACGTCATCGTTTAACGGCAAAAGTTAACGGTGTTACGCTCAATGACCAAAATCGACCAAAATTTTTTTTTGAGGACCATTATTAAACTTTTGAAACATTGATGACCAACATTAAACTTCATGTAAACATTGATGACCAAAATAGTATTTTAGCCCATTTCAGTCATTCAATTTGAAGACGCTAAAATATGAAATGATTAAATTATCCCTACAAAATGTGCCTACATGGTAATTAGTAAATAACGGCTAGATGTGGACAAAAGGGTGTTAGGTGCCCCAAATTGAAAGTTCAGGAGGTCTCTCTGCAAGGTTTTAAAACTTAAGGGGTGTATGTGCCCATAATTCAAAACTCAGGGGTCTTAGTACATTTTATCCTTACTTTTTTAAAGTTGGTAAAAAATCAACAAATATATTTTTTAAGTCCTCTTATTAATTCAAAGAAATCCTTAAAAAATATCTTAAAGAGGTTAGTAAGCAAAACTATTTTTTTTTTTTTACTTGGCTTATTTTAAAAAAGGCACTTTGACAAAATAGCATAAAGGGTTTGAATTAGCCAAAGGGCTTGAATTTGCAAAGCTAGAAATGTAAAATAGATAAAATAATGATATGAAAAATATGATGTGATATATATAAATTAGTTAAATTTTCTTAATTTATTTTAACGATGTTAACATAAAAATAAAAATTTAAAAGTATAGTCGATTTGCAATTACATTTTGAGGATATATTTCACTGAATATTGAACTATCTACTTTAGGTAACATGATCCCGAAATTGAGGCAGTATGTAGTGATTTAGATTTTGGATCCTAATTAATTAGGTCTATTGTAAATTTGTAATTAAAATAAATTATTATTTTGGTCCTTAAAATATGTTTTCTGTTTAAATTTAGTCCTTAAAAGATAAAGATATTAAATTTAATTTTTTAAAAATTAAATTTCTCAATTTATTCCCTTAAAGATAGGGATAAAAGTTCCATACTACAATAGTACTGAATTTCAGTACATTCCTCCCATCATATATTACTATTTGTTAACATAAATAGAAAGTCACATTAATAAGGATCCACCTTGAATGAATTAGGGACCAACTGATTGAAGGGATGCACTGAAGTTCAGTACTACCGTACTACTGAAAATATGCTCTAAAGATAGAAATATCAAAATTTATTCTTGGAAAGATTCAATTTATCTGAGTTTAGTCCCTGAAAAATGCCATTAACATAAAAAGGCGAGCCTAATACACGAGGCTTCTATTAGGTAAAGTTTAAAAACCGTCAGTATACGCAGCTTTACCCTTACAAGCATAGAAACTATATCCATGATTTGAATTCTCAACTTTTGTGCCACACAACAATAACCTTACCGTTATTCCAAATCACAAAATTTTTATCGACTGAATCAAAATAAATTATATCAATTCTAATTCTATCAAAGCCTACCCAGACTCTTACAATTCCCCTGATCAACCCTTCAAGTTCAGTAACCATATATTCACACAAGATTTATATACATGTAAGAAGAAGAGGCTAATTAAGATTCACAATTGAAAAGAGAAACCAACCAAACAAACAAGAAAGTTTGTCACTTTATTAATCAATTCCACCCACAAAACACACAACTTGCATAGATATTATCATCATCATCATCAAAGACAAACACAAAAAAGTTAAAAAAAGAAGAAGAAGAAGAAGCACTAATTAAGATTAGATTAGATAGATATGAGACCTTCTCCTAGAAGCAAGGCAAAGACAAGGACAAGGAGGCCAAGTGTGATGCATTGAGTTGGTGAGATGAAGGTCTGTGAGTATGCACAAATGGTGAGTCCTGCACCCATCATTCCAATCACAAGAGCCATCATGTTCTGCTTCATTCTCTTCTCTCTTCTTTCAATGGATGGATGGAGGAAGAAGAAGAAGAAGAAGTCCTCTTTGGAATTAATCCTTTTTTTTTTGTTTATGTCTTTATTGTATATATATATATATATATATGGCGAGTCAACCCTTGTTTCACTGTTTCATGACACTTTCATTTAATGATTTCTTATGTCAGTTTAATATTATAATCCAACCTACAATTCTACACTCATCCATATAATTGACAAGTTGCGGTTTTATTTAATAGCTAATACTCGGTTTGATGAGTCATAATCTAATTATATAAACTTATGGTCCGTTTGGGTGGAAGTTTGATTCATGAGAGAATGAGAATATTTAAGACCACGTTTGATAAGATATAAAAAAAGTAGGACTGACTTGAAAATAAAAATGTGGATTTAATAAAATGATTATTTTATTACGCTTAGATTCAAAAATTAATTAAAATAACCTAATTTAATTTATAAATTAATATTTTGTCATAGGTTTTTGTTGAAAATAATTTTATCACTCATAGAAAAAATATAATTTTTTGGACTAAATTAAAAGAAAAATCTATTTCTTCCATCAAGATGCAATTTTCCCTCACTTTTTATCCTCCTCATTTGGGGACAAAATGGTCCAAAAAAAAAGCCAACTCATGGAATGATGTCTCAAATCCTTAGGTGATGACTCAGGTACCTACGTATCCTTGTTAAGGGATCAAAGTCTACGTAGTTCGAAAAGGGAACGCTCATAAGAGCTGTTAAGCAGGAGTGTTACTTGTAGAGGCCGTGTGCGGCTAGGATTTGTATATTGCTCCAGGCGAGCGAGCCACCTGTTGGAGGTACCTCGTATGTAGAGGATGAGAGAACAAGGGTCTCTAGACGGTGTTTTAAAGCTAGAGAATGAGGGTATTCTGAGAGAGTGAGAGTATACTGCTGTCTGTTAGTTAGACTTTAGGTTATGATGATTCCGTTCCCTTAAAGTCCTCCAGGTGAAGGATATTTATACTTGGTGTAGGGAAGGACGTGGTCGACCCACGTTCTTGTGCATGGTGCTCGACCCACGTCTTGAACTTCTCCCATGTCCTTAATTTGGGAAAGTATGCGGGGAAGCATGGGTGAAGGCCATGTACGAGATCATCGAGTGGTATCATGTGTCATTGATCCGTGGTCCGATTAAATTTTTAAAATGTTAGTGCCACGTGTCTATAAGAAAAAATATTATGAAGTTTCACCTACCTTCCAAACTTTGTACCAAACAAGTTAATATTGTTTCTTTATATTAACCTCGAATTTCAAAACAATTTATGCAAAAATCTTGTTCAGTTGACTTTTTTTTATCTAAAATTCTAACAAATAATAAAAACATCAAATTATTTAAAATGCTGGTTAAAGATTCATTTAAACTAATAAAACAAATTATAAAACTATTCGTGCTGACTTTAATTTTTAATAACCATTGGAAAGTAAAAGTACATAATGTGCTCAAAATTAGAAGTTATAATCATAGGAAACCATAAGTACATAAAAATGTGTCCAAAATTACACTAATTATTAATTTTGCAATCAATTTTGTTATAAAAAATTTAAATTATAACCCATTTGTCCTAATACTTAATAGTTAATATCGTTCAAATAATTACTATAAAATAATAATGTGATATTACATATATAATATTAGTATTAATCCATCACTCAAAATGATATTATTTTTTTATATTAATGCGAACATCATTACTTAAAAGCTTCTTCATATTCAAAAGAAAAAAATAAACATCATTTTAGTGTGTCTGAAGATTATGAATAATGGTGAGTCATTAAACACTAATGTTATAAGTGTGGGGTCATATTATCATTTGTAGTTAGTAATTTATACAACTTTAGGAGTTGAGACGAAATTGATTGTATTTTGTAACTCTTGTAACAAAATTGACTACAAAAAGTGTTTAGGGATGAAGTTGAAAATTAGCATAAAGTTTAGAGAAATAACAAGTGCTTTTATAAAAAATTGGAGAAATGATAATAAAACGTCATCTGTTGGGAGTCGGGCCCCAGCAATAAGCCCGACAATATCCGAGAGATTATTAATTAGATATGCTTTAAGTAGGGATACTGATGGATAGAGTATGAGTAACGGAGTAAGGTATCTTGATCCCCGTCCCCGGACCTCTAGAAAATTATCATCCTCATCCCCATCTCCAGACCCATACCCGTGCGGGTATGAATATCAATCCACATCCCCGTACCTTATGGGTACCAGTATACTCGGACCCGTATCCGAAGAAATTTAAATAAATACTTAAAAAAATATAATTTATTTACAATAATTTTATTCATTTTAAATTACAAAAAAAATGTGAAATTTCATATCTTACAAGAACTTCTTTATCCAATTTTTATTTATGGGCTTCTAAAATTTTTTATTCAAGAATGTCTCAAATAAAAGATTATTAAAGTTATATCTTATTTATTTTTCTTATAGTTATAAATTTCGCCCCTCATACTTAATTTATTTACGACATGCAAATTGCAATTCAACAATTTGACAAATTAACAAACAAGTTGTATGATCAATCTTTGAACAAAATACACTGAATATAATACTACAATGATGCTCTGAATCCATCATTTTAATTTTTCTTAGTTATCATTTTTTGTACTTAGTGAGATACTAATACGGTCTACGCCATGCTGGGATGGCTACATCTGAACCATAGCATTTGTTATTCCTCATCTTAAAATTTTTATCATATAATTAAAAACATTAAACTAAATTAGTTGTTTACATTCACTTACATCCTTTGTGCTTCATTTGTATTAAACCATTTTCTATTGTTTATGAAATCTATATTCACCATCTCTCCCATTTAAACTTGATTAACACTTATATTAGCTATAAATTAATAGCATTTTTAATTTATATGAGCACAATTCTAATAATATTTTAGTATATCAATTATCATTCATATATATATATATATATATATATATATATATATATATATATATATATATATATATATGTTATTGTAGCGGGTAGGGACCCCAGACCCAAACCCAAACTCAACTGGTAAAATTTACGGGTACCCATCGGGTATGAGTATTTTGATCATCCCTATGGATAAGACAAAAAAATTGTAGGGTAAAATATTTTAGGTACCCCCAATATTTGAGCATTCGATCAATGTGCCCCCAAAGTTTGACTGTAGTCAATAATGCTCTAAAACTTTTATTTTTCGAACAACCTTATCCTTTTTCACTAACACTGCTAAAATAATTAATTATTGGCACTTATGTGATGTGACAAGAAAATCTGACCTAATTCATGTATATCACGTTATATTTTCCTCTATTCTCCATGTCACCATTTTATCCATTTTACATCTCATAAAATGCTTCAAGCCTAATGATCTAATTAAATTCTCTTGTCACGTGTCATGCCACATAAGCAGAAGAGTGAAACATAACGTGACATATATGAACCTAATCAGATTTTCTAACCAACATAATCCTCAATCGTTAGGTGTTAGTTAAAAAGTCAATATTGTTATAAAAATAAAAGTTTGGAAACATTTTATAGTCATCAAACTTTAGGAGCATATACCAAAAATGAAATTGTATTTAACAACATACATGTTCGCCCATTCAGGTGCTATATTTGGCCTCTTGATTTCACCTCAGGTTTTGATTCAAACAAATAATGCATTAGAGCTCTGTCATCATCTGCTTCAACCAAACTATACCCAGGATTCTTCTTCACACCACTATCATCCATTAACTTCCTTACCTTCTCTGCCCCATCCCACTCACCTCTTGAAGCATACAAGTTAGACAGCAACACATAATCACCACTCTGGTCTTTTCTCATTCTAAGAAGCTGTTCATTAGCTCGTTTAGCTAACTCCACATTTCCATGAACTCTGCAAGCTCCAAGCAGAGTCCTCCACACAATTGCATTAGCTTCAATCTTCATCGAATCTATCAAATCAAAAGCTTCCTTCAACAATCCTGCACGCCCAAGCATATCTACCATACACCCATAATGCCTAATGCTAGGCTCAATTCTACACTTACTTGTCATGACTTGAAAATGTCTGTATCCTTCATCAACTTTCCCAGCATGGCTGCAAGCAGCAAGGACTCCGACGAAGGTGATCCCGTTCGGCCGGATATTCGTCCTCTGCATCTCCCTGAACAGATCAAGAGCTTCCTCAGCATGGCCATTGAAAGCCAAACCTCCTATGATTGAGTTCCATGAAGTCACATCTTTGTCTCTTATGACTCTAAACACTTCAAGTGCTTTTCCAGCACTTCCACATTTGGCATACATATCAATGAGTGCATTCTCAAGTAGTGTGCTTAGATTTAGATCCCCTGAACACATTTCTAAGATGTTTGTGTGTATTCTCACCCCAATATCCAAATCTCCTAGATCAGCACAAGCAGACAATAGGCTCAACATTGTCACCTCATCTGGGTGTTCCCCAACTTTTCTCATCTCCTCAAACATCTCCAATGCCTGCTCATGTGAACCACACAGAACATACCCCGCGATCATTGCGTTCCATGTAACCACGTCTCTCTCCGGAACTTCATCAAAAAGTTGCCTCGCACTCTCCATCTCGCCTTGCTTAGCATACCCAGTTATCATCACATTCCAAGAAACTAAATCTCTCACAGGCATTTCATCAAACAGTTTGCGCGCAACACTTAAATCCCCTCGTTTGGCATATCCCGCGGTTAGTGCCGACCAAGGAACTACGTCCTTCTTCGCCGAATCATCAAAGAGCGCGCTCGCAACCTTCAAGTCTCCACAATTAGCGTGAAAGAATATAAGGGTGTTTCTCACAGACGTATTTGACTCGAACCCGAATTTCACAACCCGGCCATGAATCGCAGTGCCGGTTTTGACCCAGAAAAGCTTCGCGCAAGCCTTAAGCACAAAGGGGAAGGTGAAGTTATCAGGTTGTATATACTTATCTTCCATTTGGGAATAGAGCACGATGGCCTTTATGGGGTTCGAGCTTTGGGCTGAGCCTCTTATCATGGTGTTCCACATGAAAATGTCTGGTTCAGTAATATGAGCGAACACCTGGTGGGCATAGTCTATGGTACCCTTCAATTCCATAGCAGTGGTGAAAATGAATTCTTGGAGAAATCGGAGGTTGGAGTTGAAGCCATTGACAACCATGGAAGCATGAATCTGCTTTAGAGATCGAAAGTTGGTGCATTTTTGCCATATAATTGGGCGCTTGTGGCGGTTTGGGCCGCTCGCGCTTGTTCTCTTCCTGATCATTAGATTCAGGAATGTTTAACTATACCGTTCAATCAAAATTTTTAAATTTCCAAGTAGGAAGGGTAGGTGCGCAAAAAAAAAAAAAAAATATTAATTTACCTTAAACTTACAAGAAATAAATTATTCTTACTTATTCTTTTTTATTAATCTTATCTTAGGAATAAGTATTGGGAGGGATAAAATTATAAACAAATAATTAATACTTTTTTTATTTTGGTCCTCAATGTTTGCATGAAGTTTAATGTTGGTCCTCAATATTTTATTTTTTGGTCGATTTTGGTCCTCGAGTGTAACACCGTTAACTTTTTGCCATTAAATGATGACATGGCATGCTTATGTGGCACACCCTCTCTTCTACGTGTCATATTTTAATGATGTGACATGATACATCACTGTCACGTCACCCCAGATGATGATGCTAATGATGATGATAAAGGAGAGAAGATGATGATGTGGCAATGTGGGGTGACATGGCAGTGATGTGTCATGTCATGTCATTAAAATATGACACGTAGGGGAGAGGGTGTGCCACATAAGCACGCCACATCATCATTTAACGACAAAAAGTTAACGATGTTACGCTCGAGGACCAAAATCGACCAAAAAAATAAAACTTTGAGGACCAACATTAAACTTTTGAAACATTGAAGACCAATATTAAACTTCATGCAAACATAGAGGACCAAAATAGTACTTTAGCCAAAAAAAAATATTAGTTTACCTTAAACTTACCAGAAATAAATTATTCTTACTTATTCTTTTTTATTAATCTTATCTTAAGAATAAGTATTGATAGGGATAAGATTATAAAAAATAATTAATACTTTTTAAATTTTATAAAACACCAGATATTTTAAAACATAAAAAAATCTCAATAAAATAAATATTATAAACCGAAAGGAATACAAGTTGATTGCACAAAATCACAATTGATCGTGCCAATTAATTTGAAGTTCATTGAATTGAATACTCTTTCTTTTTTTTCTTTTCTTTGAAATGATCAAGGAAGTTATTACTTTTACTTAGGGGTGACAATATTAGACCCAACCTGTTAACTCAATTCAATCAAATTGTATTTTAACCCAACTATTTATATTTATGGGTAATATTGGGTTGGGTCAAAATTTGACCCACAAAATATGGGTTGGGTTGAGTCAACCCATGATTAATCCAACAAATCATTTAGATGATATATTAATTCAATTATTTAGTCTTTTGACTGTTATTTGTTATAGTTGACAGTTGCAAATTCGATGATTAAATAGTATTTTTGCCAAGTTTGGGGATTAAATAGTTGACATAGTTAAACATTTCAGGGACTAAATAGTATTTTTGATAAATTCAGGGACTAAATAATAGTTTGATCAATAATTCAAGGACTAAATAATATTTTACCTCAATTTCTAATCACCACATCCACAGTTGTTTTTTTTAATATTTTTAAATAATTATATTTTTCTCTATTATAACTCTGACAAACTAACCTTTTCGATGATCCCTTAAGTCAGTTCCATATAAAATGTCTGGTTTCGTAAAACTTTACTCATAAGCAAAATTTATACATATAAAAACTTTAAACTCAATTTTGGGTTTTCTCCGTTCGAATTAAATTTAATTAAATTTAAAAATCTCAAACAATAAAAAAGTAATTATGAAATGATTGAATAAGAGAAATACATGACCAAATCATTTAATTTACAAATTTATTTACAAAGTATTATTAATATAATTGTTGCTGAGAGAAACAAATAAATGAACTCAATATAAAAAATAATGAGTCATGTAATTAGAAATTTAATTATTCTCTCTCACGGAAATTAGTAATTGTTTGAAAGATAGTTGTATGATTTGATTTTTATTGCTTATTTTCTATGTCAGGTGGAGAATTATATTAATTGTGAACCTTGGTACTCTTTGTTGGTGGAAAAGAGGAGGAAATGGGAATGAAAAAATAAAAAGGAATGAAAATATTATGTCAGTGTGAATGTAATAAAAGTGGATAAAATGACTATTTTGTCCTTATATTAAAAGTAGATAAAAAGTAAGGACAAAAAAAATAATTGTATCATATTGCAAAAGGTAAGGCTTGTTTGTTAGGAAGAAAAGATGAGAAATACTCTCCCCTTTTTATCATCAAAACCACGAAAGAACTTAGCCGAAAACTCGGGATTAGCAACGAAAATTAGGAACCTAATACAATTTGGTATCTAAAATGCTGAATTGGTAAGAAATTAACAACAAATCATAAAATCCTCTCTTTTTTTAGAAGTGTTTTGTTAGCAACAAGGTAGCAACGACTAGGCCTATTGCTAAATTTAGAAACATGTAGGGTGTCACCTATGATGTGATGTCACCAATGTTTTTAAAATCGGACCGGTTATTGAATCGGTCGAGGCACTGGTTCACGGTTCAATGGTCGAATCGTGGTTGAACCGTGGTCGAACCGGTGGCATTTAAAATATATATTTTTAATTAAATATACTAAAATATATCATAAAAAATTTATATATTTCATAATTATATGTTTTCATCTCGATCTAAACATGATAAGAAATAGAACAAGTTGCAAATTACCACAATATCATATTAAACTCTTCAAATAAGTTCAAGGATCATCATATTTAAGTCTCAAATCTTATCACAAACCCAACAATAAATACTAAAATAGAACAATCCTTACAACTACAAGTCACAACAAATTTTCAATAAATATTAAATCATAAACAACACAAATTTAAAAAAAAAAAATGAACAACCGGTCGAACCGTCTAAACCACCGGTTCTGACCGGTTCTTGACCGGTTTTATATCTGACCGGTTCATTGGTTATTCCGGACCGGACTGGCTGGCGGTTTACCGGTTTTCCGGTCCGACCGGCCGGTCCGGTCCGGTTTTCAAAACAATGGATGTCACGTTGTCTTGTTATTTTGAAGAAATTTTGTATTTAACCTAATTTAAAGTTGATATTTTTATTTTTTTTATTTTTGCCAGATATTTTTGTTCAATTTGTCATTTGTGTGTGTGTGTTTTTTTTTTCAAATTTTCTCTTAAAATAATGTCACATCTGACAAAATATAACACTGTCAAAACGGGTCGGAGTTTGCGGGCTAGTCCGGCCTGCTTGCTAAATGGGCGGGCTGCGGGTCGGCCTGCCAAAAAATAAAATAAAAAATTAATATATATTTGTTTAAAATATGTAAAAATATATATATTTTAGATAATTTTATGTGTTAAATAATAATTTTATTCTAATAAAATATATAAATAATTTAAACAATAATTAAAATTAATAAAATATTAATTTAAAGTTAAAAATTACTAATTTTTAAGTAAATATATAATTTTATAATTAATTTTTTAAAAAAATAAAAAAAATTGGGCCGCGGGCTAGCCCGTTTAGCCTGCGGGCGGGCGGGCGGGCGGGCTTGGGCATTACTTCCTAAGCCCGCCAAATAAACGGTCCGGCCCGTCACAGGCCGGTGCAGGCCGGCCCGACCCGTTTTGACAGTGGTAACAAAATATCACCCGACGATACAGTAACATCAATCGGTTAATATTTAACGGTCATATTAACTAATTAGATAACAATTAATATTTTATGAACTAAATAATTATCAGATATAAAAATTTAATGACCAAATAATCTATTTCATTATTCATAAATTAAATAGTAAGCCGATCAATAGTTTAAGAATCAGGTGTATTTGGTACGTAGAAAGGGAATGAGAAAGAGAATGGGAATGGGAATGAGAAAGGATTTATTATGTTTGATAGTAAAATTTGAGAATAAGAATGGAATTGATTAAAATTACCACTTTACTCCTTATATTAAAATATTTTTTTAAAAAAAAATTATGATTATGTCAAATCCAAAAATATAATAAAAATTTTACACTTATTTTTTTTTTTTGAGATTAATCACAAATCCCGAAAGGAGAACGGGAGAAACCCTTTAGTAACTCCAAATTATATATTGTATCAAGATTCAAGAGCTTTTTCTTTTGGGGACAAAAATATTAGAGGATTATTTTTTCTAGAAATATATAAATGGACTTGGGACCTCGTCAATATTTAAGAAAGGCCCATTAACCATATGGGCCGGATCAATATCTTAAACCCAAATATTGGGCTCCTTACCAAAAAAAACCCAAACATTTGGGTCTTCTAATTCTAAACTGAACCACGTCACACATGATCACCGTTTTTTCCAATCGAGACGCTTTTGGCGCGCGAAATGCATGGGGACGAAGACGAACAGGGGAGGGAGAGAGATGATTTGGGAACCAAATTAGGGTTCTCTGTGCATTGGATGTAACAAATCTTGTGGAGGAAATGAGTTACGCAAGAACTTCACTGCAAGAGGTAAAACATTGAATCCCTAACTTTTGAGTATATATAGGAACTCTCTGATGATATAGTATTTTGAATAAATTGTGGGTGAAAATGGATTAGAGACCAAAAGGTTGATACTCCATTACCGCTTAAACAGCTGTAGCGGTTAGGCGATGGAATTGATGTTCAATATTATAGATTCATGGTAAAGTTCTGGCAATAAAATTTAATAGTAAGGTAATAAAAATAGTCTGTTGGTGGTCCGGGCTTTGAATTAGCACAGGAATATAGAAATGAGATTGGAGAAGCGAATAAATATTGGAAATGGTTAATTGAGTATACAGTATGCTAGAATTCATATATAATTGTTTGTTAGGATTCCTGAGAGTAATTAGTTCATTATCGATCAGTTGGTAATTATTATAAAGGTCATGGTTATTTTGAATTCGATCTTTCCTAATTATTAACTTACTTTAATTATTTTCTCAAAGAACTTTGACTGAAGCATCCGTACATGCTGTTGTGCATCAGCATCACAGTCATCCTCGTGGTTTAATTAGTTACGCAAGCCTATAAATGAACTTTGATGTATAGATCTCGTATTATTTCAACAGGGCTTCTATTATTGAACTATACCTAAGCAATTATTAATCAATCCAAGTTGCTTCAAAAACAAGCCAGACTATTAAGAAATTCTTAAGTATTAGTGGAGAAAGAGATCATTAGTAAGAGACTCTTGCTGGTGCAATGGTATATTTGAATAGTTGGGTTCCACATATGGACCCTACACTTATAGTTGATCACAACCGTTGAATACACAAGGAGTGTGAAATTTCTTGCGTACTCTAGTAGTATTTAGTATAAACAAATACCTCCAGCGGCCAAAGTCATCAAAACTTCCGTATTGTGCAGATTGATAGGTTTCTATTGTGGTCTGGCATACCTTCAGTAGAAATTGGTCGTATAAGAAGCTAAATGTATCTTAAATGCTTTAACTAGTTAGATGGGTGCCACTTCAAAGAACAATAAGACTTATTTAAATTGATTGATATGAAAATTTTAATTTTCTCCGTTGAACTCAAATGATTTCTTTTTCTAGTAGTCTATATATTTCCAAGTAGATGACATTGAAAAAGTTAGCTCGCTAATTAGGATGGATATTTTTAGGTACAGCCGTGAGATGTATTGATGAATGAACCCACATCATTTGTTCAAGAGTTCAAGATCATTTTCAGATATTGAATGCTTGCCTAAAGATTTTCATTAGCAGTTGGTGGAATCTATTCTGAATGTGGAAAAACATTAAGTAAAATAATAATCATGCACATGATTGTAATCAAAAGCTTTAACTTACTCAAGGTTAAGCTTTAAAGCCTTAAAAGTCGGTGTCAGCTGTCACCAAATGATACCTTCATTATGAGTTTATGACATTGTTGGAAATATTTCTCTGATGAAAAAGACTTCTTTGTTAATGACATGGTGTTATGATAAGTTACGACAAATAATTTCTATGCTTATTTGCTAACAAACCTAGCAAAGAAAAAAATTGGTGAGTTACTTTTTGATTGGTTATTCAATGAATTCAAACCCGCCTTACCTAAGCTATATTTTATATTTACTTGTCAATTAACCTCTATGGTGTTATTGAGCTTCATTTTCTTTTATGGTGTCCTTATTTTTAGAATTTTCCTCTCTTGTACGACACTGGTAATTCGTCAGAAATTTGCTTACCTTTCCTGTACTTCACTTTGGATTTTATTGATGAAATGAGTTTCTTTTAACTCAATCAGATTTTTGACTTCTTGTTAGGAAAAGATAGAAAACAATTGAAGTACAGAGATTAGTAATGATAATTTTTATGACTGACATAGTGTCCTGATCTTAAACTACCATCTTCCTTGTTTTTTTTAATGGTCACAGGACATTTGAATTGGGAGCAAAATTAGTATTGATGGTGCTTGTGGCTTTCTTAAACGCAGGTGGCTCAATTCTCGCTCCAGTGAAAATAATAGCATTTCTGGAAATTACTGAAACTGCAATCCACAGAGATCAATGCCAATGGCGTATGGAAAAGGTTAAAGGTAACTAGAAGACTGTATTGTATGATATTTGTTGAAGCAATTCAATATTGATGTGTTGATTTTCATCTCTTCCTGTCGGACATCGACCACGTGGGACTTGTATGACTTTGACAAGTGTAAGGGGCAGTCATTTAATAGGATCATTATGACTATGCAGGACCATTACAATGCTAGAGCTGGCAGTGATGAAAGAAAATTTAAGGTGGTGTCCCCATTGTCCTCCTATAGCCAATATGAGTCTTGGATCCATGAGACCTTTGCATCACACTGCTGATACACACATTTAAGTTTTTCTATATTAGCCCTTTTTCATCACGGGACCCTTCTTTTGTCTTTTCATTCGCCAAATCATTCAAGATGCCCTTAGAGAGCCCCACCATATTAAATTGATCCTCCTGCTCCTCCCAAATTACCAAAATGCTTTCCCAAACCCAATTGTTAACTAAGTGCTTCAATGGAATATCAATTTATCACAGTCACAACCATAAAGTCTCCACCTTTTTTGGCAGCTCAAGCTTCTTATCCAGGCAACTAATGACTTTAGAGTTAAGAGCCATGCATCAACTTAATTTTATCTGGGTCATCTGCTTTAATTTTTCCTCTAATATTACTACTGGTACTTGAATGAATTTTAAGGAAAATAAAGTCACTCTAGGGTGGTGCAGACTGGAGATGGTAGCTCCATAATGTGAAAATAATTACTTTTTTTTTTAAAACAATAGGCTTCTGTTCTGTGTTTTCTCATCCTCTAATGTTAGATCAGATGCTACTCATTAAATTAGATACTTTTGGATTGGGACCCTCTCTCTCTCTCTCTCTTGGACAATGGACATAAATTAATGCAACAATGAAAAAGATTATGAGGACGTGTATGCTTCAACCTTTTAGCAAACATTAGTCCTTTAGTTAGTAATTGCAACGGTCTAAAAGTGATCATACACCGTCGCCTTCATTGCTAGTGCGATCCAATGGGTTGATTTCATTTTTTGGGGAGCTAGCTAGCATCAAAATACACTCATCTACAACTCATTTCACCTAGTCATGAATCCATGATGTGAAGTTTCCTTTGTTTTGTATCTGTTTTTACTTTTTACCATAGAGGAAACCCATATATATTTATAGACTTGGATATTCTTGTGTATACTTTTATTATTTTACATTTAAGTTGTGTTAAAATCCAAATCAATAAGTGTTCTTCGTGACCATATGACATTTACCATCTACTTTTACCTGGAATGGTAAAAAAATAGCAGTCTCACACATATGGGCTGGAACTGCTCTCTGTTCTGTTCATAATATGTTGTAGCCGACCTCTAATGGAATGCTTTGGTGGCTGCCAGAAACTCTAGATAGCTATGAACACTCCAATTTAACTTATTTATGACTGACAGCATAAATTTACACTCAACTTTTTGCATCATATCTTACAAAAAAAACATCTTGTTAAATAATTATATTCACCTCTTCTGCAATTGATTGTTGTTAATAAATATAACATTGGCATATAATAAAATTAATTTTATTTTTAATATAACAATACATGTACTTAAGTTATACTAAATTATAACATGAAAATTTTTAGGTAAGAGAAATAGCAAGTGTAATTTCTTCAAATTTTAGAAAAAGTTAATGTAACTTATTCTAATAAAAATTGTGAAACATAACAGTTAGCTGTGTTTCGTTGA
This sequence comes from Senna tora, assembly GCA_014851425.1. NCBI lineage: Eukaryota > Viridiplantae > Streptophyta > Magnoliopsida > Fabales > Fabaceae > Senna > Senna tora. Next base: position 25,193,095 of record CM026272.1, read on the forward strand.
AAGCCTGGAACTAAGGTTAACTTTAAATCCTTCCTTATGTTTTTTTCCCCCTGCTATGTGCTCCCCTACTAACTTCACTGTAAACTCAATAATTAAACAGAAATCTATGTACTTTACATATATAATTGAAAAAAAAAAAAGAAGAAGAAAGAAAGATGTTCATAGGAATCAATGGAAGCATAAAAGAAAAAACTGGTGGTGGACCCATATGATGAATAATTAAAGCCGACCCTAGCAAATGCCATAAATTTTGGGTGACGTGTCACTTAAAAATTATGGCTATAACTTGGCTAGCTCATTGTTGTCAATAGGATTAAACTTGTAGCCTAGAGATATGAAAAGACAATGGAACCACTCTCTTTTGATTTTTGCCTTCTCACATACATGCTTAATTATATTATACGATTGCATATGCATTGCAAGCAAATCCTCAAACTCAAAGCCAATAGGTGGTGGAATATATAACAGAGAATTCAGTTGGGAGAAGTTAAGGGTACTCTTGTAATGATAGCCCACAATCACATATACATACTCTGTCAAATTAATTTCTTATCCCATTTATGCCGCTGACCTTTCTCTCCTCTGCCCATCTCTTCATTTACTACTCCTCCACAAGTCCTTCTCTCTCTTTCTATCCCCTCTCTCTCTCTCCATAGCTTTCTTTTCTCCTTTCCTTGTGCTATATATATATATATATATATATATAAACAATAGCAGAAGCTACCACAGTGTTTAGTGTTTGTTACACTTTCTGATCCAATGGGTCGATCTCCATGCTGCGACAAGGTTGGCTTAAAGAAAGGACCATGGACACCTGAGGAAGATCAGAAACTCTTAGCTTATATTGAAGAGCACGGCCATGGAAGCTGGCGTGCCTTGCCTGCAAAAGCTGGTAATTTTGTATGATGCTATAATGTTTTCAGTGTAGTTCCATTGCTGGTGTCTGATGAAACTCAAGCTAGCTATTATATATATATGTAGGACTTCAGAGGTGTGGCAAGAGCTGCAGATTGAGATGGACCAATTATCTTAGGCCTGATATTAAGAGAGGAAAGTTCAGTTTGCAAGAAGAGCAAACCATCATTCAACTCCATGCCCTCTTGGGGAACAGGTTTGATCATATTCAAACAAATATATATTATTATGAGTTCAAATCTTGTGTCTATACTCATTTGCTTAGCCTTCTTAGGTATTCATGATCTCATTTCTTCCCTAGTTTATCTCCGCCTGTGAATCTGTGTACAGGCAGGTGCTATCTCTATGCAAGTTTGAACAGTGATTTCTTACTCAATACTTACTGTATTGTTTTGTATCTATTTGCTTTTCGATCCATTTCCCTTGTTGTGCAGTCTGTCATAAATGCAATGGCCTCTCAATTTCTTCAACCACCTATATCTTCAACAAAATAAATAAATAAATAAATGTTCTTTCTGCCATTTCCATAAATTACTTCCTGACATCCAAGTTTTTCAAGGTTGTGGTCTTTAAATGCAAAAGGATTTCTGACCCAAAAGAAATGCGAAATCAATGCGCCACATGCATGTGGCTTCTAGTGTTATAACACACATACATGGCAATGGCATACATGCATTCTCAAACATGACAAGTTTTTTGTTTTTTTATTTTTTAAATCTAGAAAATTAGTTGAGGTATCCAAGGGTGGTTAACCTCGGTTTCTATGGTGTGTCTCTCTCTTATGTTGTTGTCTTGTTATCATCAGGTGGTCGGCTATAGCCACTCACTTGCCTAAAAGAACAGATAATGAGATCAAGAACTACTGGAACACGCATCTTAAGAAAAGGTTAGCCAAAATGGGGATTGACCCTGTGACCCACAAGCCCAAGAATGATGCACTTCTCTCCATTGATGGCCAATCCAAGAGTGCAGCCAACCTTAGCCACATGGCTCAGTGGGAAAGTGCTAGGCTTGAAGCTGAAGCAAGATTGGTTAGGGAATCAAAACTACGTTTCACACTCATTGCATCATCAGCATCAGCTTTGCACCTCTGGCTTTTCATCTTCATCTTCAACTTCAGCCTGCACAGTCATCCTCAGTAACAATCATAACAATAATAATAATAATAATAAACCAGAGATACCACCACCCCCTATATCCTCCTCACCATCTCTAGATGTACTCAAGGCTTTGAACAATGGTAGTGGTGGTGATCACCTTGAGTCCCCTTCCTCTTCCCTAACTTTCTCTGAGAACGCACCACCAATAATGTCTAGTGCAATGCCTATGATTGAGTTTGTGGGCACTTCAGGCTCTTCTGAGACAGGTAGTGTGAAAGAGGAAGGTGAGCAAGAGTGGAAAGGTTATGGTATAGACAACAACTCTGTGTCTTTTGCTTCTAGCCTGCATGAGTTGACAATGTCCATGGATGGCACGTGGACTTCTGAGTCTCTTAGGACTACCTGCACTGATCATCATGCCATTGCTGAGGAAGGGTTCACAAATCTTTTGCTTAATACCAACTCCGATGACCGGAGCTTGTCGGAGGAGGGCGGAGGAGAGTCGAATAATTGCGATGGTAGTGGTGGCGGTGGGCGGCAACGGCAGTGGTAGTGGAAGTGGAAGCGGAAGTGGGAGTGACTTCTATGAAGATAACAAGAACTACTGGAACAGTATTCTTAATTTAGTAAACTCTTCCCCTTCTGATTCTCCCATGTTCTGAAAAATTTAAGGCAGGCATTGATTTTCTTATAAGTTCCTTCCATCACCATAATTAAGAAGGAAGCGAGCTTGGTCACTGAAAAAGTGTTAACTTCCAGCTGGTCACTACAGTACTGGTCGCTAGCTACCACCATCATCAAATGTTCATATCAAATTGTTCTGATTCGATTCTATTTTATTTTATTTTATTTTCGTTCATTATCATCTTTGTATGATCTCCATCTAAGTGAGTGTGGAGTGAGTTGTCTGGGTTGAGGATATGATGATGCTTTAGACAGACTGATGATAGTAGATATAGATTGATAGTGTGTGAATTGAATGACTACTTTACCCTTCTCCCAAGTAATTTTCTTTTTCTTTTTTTTTTTTTCTTTTTTTGTGTTTAAGTTTGCATAAAAGCATGTCCAAATTAGAGATATTTAATTACTGAGCTATTTATTGCTGTTGGTTTCTTGTCACAGTCTGGCTTTTCAAGGGTTTTATTTATTCACTAGTTATTTTTGGTTTCTCTTTCACCTGTCTATTCATTTGCTAGGTTGTCATGTACTATTTGAAGATGCAAAATAAATACATGCACAAAACTTTTTGACTTTGGATTTTGATTTTGGAGGATCTTAAGACTTCCCCAAAAAAAAAATGCATAATTGAAACTTCTAAATGGGATTGTGATTAGTGAAATGTTAGTCATATCACTAATAAAGGTTTGAATATTTGTTGAGAAATGTGTTTACATTGAGCTGTATTAAAAACAAAATTAAACCAATTAAACGAGACCCCTTTTTATATGAAAAAAATGGTAGGAAGGAAGGCACGTATAGGTCTAAATCGAAAGCAGTTTATTCAGTTGCAGTTATTCAACTAGTCTTTGGGTGTCAGGGATCTCCATGGGGAGGGATGCCCATCAAAACAGGATTTTGAATTGCTTCAAAGAGAATTTGAACCCTCACCCATAAATGAATTGAGAACTTTTCTCCAAATCTTTGACCATTTGTAACAATCCACTTTGACGTTGCACATCAAGCAGGTGAAATACATTGTTTTATATATTAACCCTTCACAGATTTTTGAAGTACACATTCAAAATAACTGAATCCCAATTAAACAACGTTTCGTGTGCGACTCTTTTAAGGAACAAAACCACAATGACAATTGACAAGGCTATTACCACTTAACTATTCTTGTTATTCTCATCTAAAATTAAATTGAAATTAGTGAGGTGTTATTTACCTAAATATTGATTTTTTTTAAATTTAATAAAAGCGGTCATGTAAACTCTCATTTAATATCAACGTGATGGTTTAAGTAGTAAGCAGCTTGATATTACTTAAACAATATTTTGTGTTTGAGACTTTGTGAGTTGTGAATACATCTATCTCCGTTATGAGATTCTCCCATCGAAATTAAGATCGTGACACGGATTGAAGGACGGCCAATAAAAAAATTGTCATTTAATTTATACTTCTTATTTAACTTTCCTCAATGAATACATAATGCCACTTTTTTTTAACATTTAAAGGTAATTTTAAATGTGGTTTTGTTTTTTTATTCTTTAAAATTGTTTTATAAACTAGGCCTTAGAATTCATTATATATATATTTTTGTGCATGTCATCAGTAGAAATTTTGTTTTACTCTCTTTGTTATAAAAATTTAGAGTTAATAAAAAAATAGGAGAAACTATTAGGAAGGACTTAGGTTATAAACAACTTAATCATAGAAATGTGTAAAGACAGAACATATTTGAGTCGCTTGATCCATATAGCAAACTCTACTAGGTGAGAAAATTCTTTGATTGTTGTTGTTGTTATAAAAATTTAGAATTTTGAATGTCTTTTAATTTTTTTTTCAAAGCACATTATATTTTATTGTTGTCAGTTAAAAAACATATTATAACTTAAACTTTTCTCTTATATACTCCTCACTTTCTTATATTTTAGTATATTACTTATGGTTTTTCTTTAAAAAAAACATATATTTTACATATAGCTTGAAATATTAAAAAGATAGATATATTATTCAACTCCAATATTGGATATATGTGTTTGTTTAAACTAAGGTATCTACCATAGATAACGATGACTATCTTTTCACTATAGATTCTCTGAGGGTAAATGGTTGCACCTTGTTTTGAAGGCAGAATAATCGTTAATTTGGAACTCTAGTTTATTATTCTTTACTCTAAAATCTAATACATTTGAAAAATTAATTATAATTTAAACTCATATAAAAATTATACATAAAAAATGTACCTTTTGATTAAAAATGAAGAAAAAACTATACATGTACACAGAAAGAATTAAATTAAATGACAAGTATTAAATTTCAAAAGTTTTTGAATAATATTTTAAATCACAAGACAAATTGGTTTAATTAAATGACTTTAATTCACATGCATGATCGATTCTATTACTTAAACTTCAGGTTAGAAGTGAATGCATGATAATGAAACAAATCATTAGAAAGTCAATTTTTTGCCCAAAAATTATGTGGAGAATAAACTATTAAACTAATTTTAGACTATAATTAAAGAATAAAGAGAATAAACCATAACTAATTTTGTAATTTTACACATTATATATCTATATATATATATATATATATATATATATATATATATATATATATATATATATATATATATATATATATATATATATTGTGTAAAATTACAAAATTAGTTATGGTTTATTCTCTTTATTCTTTAATTATAGTCTAAAATTAGTTTAATAGTTTATTCTCCACATAATTTTTGGGCAAAAAATTGACTTTCTAATGATTTGTTTCATTATCATGCATTCACTTCTAACCTGAAGTTTAAGTAATAGAATCGATCATGCATGTGAATTAAAGTCATTTAATTAAACCAATTTGTCTTGTGATTTAAAAATTATTATTCAAAAACTTTTGAAATTTAATACTTGTCATTTAATTTAATTCTTTCTGTGTACATGTATAGTTTTTCTTCATTTTTAATCAAAAGGTACATTTTTTATGTATAATTTTTATATGAGTTTAAATTATAATTAATTTTCAAATGTATTTAGATTTTAGAGTAAAGAATAATAAACTAGAGTTCCAAATTAAAGATTATTCTGCCTTCAAAACAAGGTGCAACCATTTACCCTCAGAGAATCTATAGTGAAAAGATTAGTCATCGTTATCTATGGTAGATACCTTAGTTTAAACAAACACATATATCCAATATTGGAGTTGAATAATATATATATCTTTTTAATATTTCAAGCTATATGTAAAATATATGTTTTTTAAAGAAAACCATAAGTAATATACTAAAATATAAGAAAGTGAGGAGTATATAAGAGAAAAGTTTAAGTTATAATATTGTTTTTAACTGACAACAATAAATATAATGTGCTTTGAAAAAAAAAATTAAAAGACATTCAAAATTCTAAATTTTTATAACAACAACAACAATCAAAGAATTTTCTCACTAGTAGAGTTTGCTATATGGATCAAGCGACTCAAATAGTTCTGTCTTTACACATTTCTATGATTAAGTTGTTTATAACTAAGTCCTTCCTAATAGTTTCTCCTATTTTTTTATTAACTCTAAATTTTATAACAAAGAGAGTAAAACAAAATTTCTAATGATGACATGCACAAAAATATATATATAATGAATTCTAAGGCCTAGTTTATAAAACAATTTTAAAGAATAAAAAAACAAAACCACATTTAAAATTACCTTTAAATGTTAAAAAAAAGTGGCATTATGTATTCATTGAGGAAAGTTAAATAAGAAGTATAAATTAAATGACAATTTTTTATTGGCCGTCCTTCAATCCGTGTCACGATCTTAATTTCGATGGGAGAATCTCATAACGGAGATAGATGTATTCACAACTCACAAAGTCTCAAACACAAAATATTGTTTAAGTAATATCAAGCTGCTTACTACTTAAACCATCACGTTGATATTAAATGAGAGTTTACATGACCGCTTTTATTAAATTTAAAAAAAAATCAATATTTAGGTAAATACACCTCACTAATTTCAATTTAATTTTAGATGAGAATAACAAGAATAGTTAAGTGGTAATAGCCTTGTCAATTGTCATTGTGGTTTTGTTCCTTAAAAGAGTTCGCACACGAAACGTTGTTTAATTGGGATTCAGTTATTTTGAATTGTGTACTTCAAAAAATCTGTGAAGGGTTAATATATAAAAACATGTATTTCACCTGCTTGATGTGCAACGTCAAAGTGGATTGTTACAAATGGTCAAAGATTTGGAGAAAAGTTCTCAATTCATTTATGGGTGAGGGTTCAAATTCTCTTGAAGCAATTCAAAATCCTGTTTTGATGGGCATCCCTCCCCATGGAGATCCCTTGACACCCAAAGACTAGTTGAATAACTGCAACTGAATAAAACTGCTTCGATTTAGACCTATACGTGCCTTCCTTCCTACCATTTTTTTCATATAAAAAAGGGGTCTCGTTTAATTGGTTTAATTTTGTTTTTAATACAGCTCAATGTAAACACATTTCTCAACAAATATTCAAACCTTTATTAGTGATATGACTAACATTTCCACTAATCACAATCCCATTTAGAAGTTTCAATTATGCATTTTTTTTTTGGGGAAGTCTTAAGATCCTCCAAAATCAAAATCCAAAGTCAAAAAGTTTTGTGCATGTATTTATTTTGCATCTTCAAAATAGTACATGACAACCTAGCAAATGAATAGACAGGTGAAAGAGAAACCAAAAATAACTAGTGAATAAATAAAACCCTTGAAAAGCCAGACTGTGACAAGAAACCAACAGCAATAAATAGCTCAGTAATTAAATATCTCTAATTTGGACATGCTTTTATGCAAACTTAAACACAAAAAAAGAAAAAAAAAAAAGAAAAAGAAAATTACTGGGAGAAGGGTAAAAGTAGTCATTCAATTCACACACTATCAATCTATATCTACTATCATCAGTCTGTCTAAAGCATCATCATATCCTCAACCCAGACAACTCCACTCCACACTCACTTAGATGGAGATCATACAAAGATGATAATGAACGAAAATAAAATAAAATAAAATAGAATCGAATCAGAACAATTTGATATGAACATTTGATGATGGTGGTAGCTAGCGACCAGTACTGTAGTGACCAGCTGGAAGTTAACACTTTTCAGTGACCAAGCTCGCTTCCTTCTTAATTATGGTGATGGAAGGAAATTATAAGAAAAATCAATGCCTGCCTTAAATTTTTCAGAACATGGGAGAATCAGAAGGGGAAGAGTTTACTAAATTAAGAATACTGTTCCAGTAGTTCTTGTTATCTTCATAGAAGTCACTCCCACTTCCGCTTCCACTTCCACTACCACTGCCGTTGCCGCCACCGCCACCACTACCATCGCAATTATTCGACTCTCCTCCGCCCTCCTCCGACAAGCTCCGGTCATCGGAGTTGGTATTAAGCAAAAGATTTGTGAACCCTTCCTCAGCAATGGCATGATGATCAGTGCAGGTAGTCCTAAGAGACTCAGAAGTCCACGTGCCATCCATGGACATTGTCAACTCATGCAGGCTAGAAGCAAAAGACACAGAGTTGTTGTCTATACCATAACCTTTCCACTCTTGCTCACCTTCCTCTTTCACAATACCTGTCTCAGAAGAGCCTGAAGTGCCCACAAACTCAATCATAGGCATTGCACTAGACATTATTGGTGGTGCGTTCTCAGAGAAAGTTAGGGAAGAGGAAGGGGACTCAAGGTGATCACCACCACTACCATTGTTCAAAGCCTTGAGTACATCTAGAGATGGTGAGGAGGATATAGGGGGGTGGTGGTATCTCTGGTTTATTATTATTATTATTATTGTTATGATTGTTACTGAGGATGACTGTGCAGGCTGAAGTTGAAGATGAAGATGAAAAGCCAGAGGTGCAAAGCTGATGCTGATGATGCAATGAGTGTGAACGTAGTTTTGATTCCCTAACCAATCTTGCTTCAGCTTCAAGCCTAGCACTTTCCCACTGAGCCATGTGGCTAAGGTTGGCTGCACTCTTGGATTGGCCATCAATGGAGAGAAGTGCATCATTCTTGGGCTTGTGGGTCACAGGGTCAATCCCCATTTTGGCTAACCTTTTCTTAAGATGCGTGTTCCAGTAGTTCTTGATCTCATTATCTGTTCTTTTAGGCAAGTGAGTGGCTATAGCCGACCACCTGATGATAACAAGACAACAACATAAGAGAGAGACACACCATAGAAACCGAGGTTAACCACCCTTGGATACCTCAACTAATTTTCTAGATTTAAAAAATAAAAAAACAAAAAACTTGTCATGTTTGAGAATGCATGTATGCCATTGCCATGTATGTGTGTTATAACACTAGAAGCCACATGCATGTGGCGCATTGATTTCGCATTTCTTTTGGGTCAGAAATCCTTTTGCATTTAAAGACCACAACCTTGAAAAAACTTGGATGTCAGGAAGTAAATTTATGGAAATGGCAGAAAGAACATTTATTTATTTATTTATTTTGTTGAAGATATAGGTGGTTGAAGAAATTGAGAGGCCATTGCATTTATGACAGACTGCACAACAAGGGAAATGGATCGAAAAGCAAATAGATACAAAACAATACAGTAAGTATTGAGTAAGAAATCACTGTTCAAACTTGCATAGAGATAGCACCTGCCTGTACACAGATTCACAGGCGGAGATAAACTAGGGAAGAAATGAGATCATGAATACCTAAGAAGGCTAAGCAAATGAGTATAGACACAAGATTTGAACTCATAATAATATATATTTGTTTGAATATGATCAAACCTGTTCCCCAAGAGGGCATGGAGTTGAATGATGGTTTGCTCTTCTTGCAAACTGAACTTTCCTCTCTTAATATCAGGCCTAAGATAATTGGTCCATCTCAATCTGCAGCTCTTGCCACACCTCTGAAGTCCTACATATATATATAATAGCTAGCTTGAGTTTCATCAGACACCAGCAATGGAACTACACTGAAAACATTATAGCATCATACAAAATTACCAGCTTTTGCAGGCAAGGCACGCCAGCTTCCATGGCCGTGCTCTTCAATATAAGCTAAGAGTTTCTGATCTTCCTCAGGTGTCCATGGTCCTTTCTTTAAGCCAACCTTGTCGCAGCATGGAGATCGACCCATTGGATCAGAAAGTGTAACAAACACTAAACACTGTGGTAGCTTCTGCTATTGTTTATATATATATATATATATATATAGCACAAGGAAAGGAGAAAAGAAAGCTATGGAGAGAGAGAGAGGGGATAGAAAGAGAGAGAAGGACTTGTGGAGGAGTAGTAAATGAAGAGATGGGCAGAGGAGAGAAGGTCAGCGGCATAAATGGGATAAGAAATTAATTTGACAGAGTATGTATATGTGATTGTGGGCTATCATTACAAGAGTACCCTTAACTTCTCCCAACTGAATTCTCTGTTATATATTCCACCACCTATTGGCTTTGAGTTTGAGGATTTGCTTGCAATGCATATGCAATCGTATAATATAATTAAGCATGTATGTGAGAAGGCAAAAATCAAAAGAGAGTGGTTCCATTGTCTTTTCATATCTCTAGGCTACAAGTTTAATCCTATTGACAACAATGAGCTAGCCAAGTTATAGCCATAATTTTTAAGTGACACGTCACCCAAAATTTATGGCATTTGCTAGGGTCGGCTTTAATTATTCATCATATGGGTCCACCACCAGTTTTTTCTTTTATGCTTCCATTGATTCCTATGAACATCTTTCTTTCTTCTTCTTTTTTTTTTTCAATTATATATGTAAAGTACATAGATTTCTGTTTAATTATTGAGTTTACAGTGAAGTTAGTAGGGGAGCACATAGCAGGGGGAAAAAAACATAAGGAAGGATTTAAAGTTAACCTTAGTTCCAGGCTTTCAACGAAACACAGCTAACTGTTATGTTTCACAATTTTTATTAGAATAAGTTACATTAACTTTTTCTAAAATTTGAAGAAATTACACTTGCTATTTCTCTTACCTAAAAATTTTCATGTTATAATTTAGTATAACTTAAGTACATGTATTGTTATATTAAAAATAAAATTAATTTTATTATATGCCAAATGTTATATTTATTAACAACAATCAATTGCAGAAGAGGTGAATATAATTATTTTAACAAGATGTTTTTTTTGTAAGATATGATGCAAAAAGTTGAGTGTAAATTTATGCTGTCAGTCATAAATAAGTTAAATTGGAGTGTTCATAGCTATCTAGAGTTTCTGGCAGCCACCAAAGCATTCCATTAGAGGTCGGCTACAACATATTATGAACAGAACAGAGAGCAGTTCCAGCCCATATGTGTGAGACTGCTATTTTTTTACCATTCCAGGTAAAAGTAGATGGTAAATGTCATATGGTCACGAAGAACACTTATTGATTTGGATTTTAACACAACTTAAATGTAAAATAATAAAAGTATACACAAGAATATCCAAGTCTATAAATATATATGGGGTTTCCTCTATGGTAAAAAGTAAAAACAGATACAAAACAAAGGAAACTTCACATCATGGATTCATGACTAGGTGAAATGAGTTGTAGATGAGTGTATTTTGATGCTAGCTAGCTCCCCAAAAAAATGAATCAACCCATTGGATCGCACTAGCAATGAAGGCGACGGTGTATGATCACTTTTAGACCGGTGCAATTACTAACTAAAGGACTAATGTTTGCTAAAAGGTTGAAGCATACACGTCCTCATAATCTTTTTCATTGTTGCATTAATTTATGTCCATTGTCCAAGAGAGAGAGAGAGAGAGGGTCCCAATCCAAAAGTATCTAATTTAATGAGTAGCATCTGATCTAACATTAGAGGATGAGAAAACACAGAACAGAAGCCTATTGTTTTAAAAAAAAAAGTAATTATTTTCACATTATGGAGCTACCATCTCCAGTCTGCACCACCCTAGAGTGACTTTATTTTCCTTAAAATTCATTCAAGTACCAGTAGTAATATTAGAGGAAAAATTAAAGCAGATGACCCAGATAAAATTAAGTTGATGCATGGCTCTTAACTCTAAAGTCATTAGTTGCCTGGATAAGAAGCTTGAGCTGCCAAAAAAGGTGGAGACTTTATGGTTGTGACTGTGATAAATTGATATTCCATTGAAGCACTTAGTTAACAATTGGGTTTGGGAAAGCATTTTGGTAATTTGGGAGGAGCAGGAGGATCAATTTAATATGGTGGGGCTCTCTAAGGGCATCTTGAATGATTTGGCGAATGAAAAGACAAAAGAAGGGTCCCGTGATGAAAAAAGGGCTAATATAGAAAAACTTAAATGTGTGTATCAGCAGTGTGATGCAAAGGTCTCATGGATCCAAGACTCATATTGGCTATAGGAGGACAATGGGGACACCACCTTAATTTTCTTTCATCACTGCCAGCTCTAGCATTGTAATGGTCCTGCATAGTCATAATGATCCTATTAAATGACTGCCCCTTACACTTGTCAAAGTCATACAAGTCCCACGTGGTCGATGTCCGACAGGAAGAGATGAAAATCAACACATCAATATTGAATTGCTTCAACAAATATCATACAATACAGTCTTCTAGTTACCTTTAACCTTTTCCATACGCCATTGGCATTGATCTCTGTGGATTGCAGTTTCAGTAATTTCCAGAAATGCTATTATTTTCACTGGAGCGAGAATTGAGCCACCTGCGTTTAAGAAAGCCACAAGCACCATCAATACTAATTTTGCTCCCAATTCAAATGTCCTGTGACCATTAAAAAAAACAAGGAAGATGGTAGTTTAAGATCAGGACACTATGTCAGTCATAAAAATTATCATTACTAATCTCTGTACTTCAATTGTTTTCTATCTTTTCCTAACAAGAAGTCAAAAATCTGATTGAGTTAAAAGAAACTCATTTCATCAATAAAATCCAAAGTGAAGTACAGGAAAGGTAAGCAAATTTCTGACGAATTACCAGTGTCGTACAAGAGAGGAAATTCTAAAAATAAGGACACCATAAAGAAAATGAAGCTCAATAACACCATAGAGGTTAATTGACAAGTAAATATAAAATATAGCTTAGGTAAGGCGGGTTTGAATTCATTGAATAACCAATCAAAAAGTAACTCACCAATTTTTTTCTTTGCTAGGTTTGTTAGCAAATAAGCATAGAAATTATTTGTCGTAACTTATCATAACACCATGTCATTAACAAAGAAGTCTTTTTCATCAGAGAAATATTTCCAACAATGTCATAAACTCATAATGAAGGTATCATTTGGTGACAGCTGACACCGACTTTTAAGGCTTTAAAGCTTAACCTTGAGTAAGTTAAAGCTTTTGATTACAATCATGTGCATGATTATTATTTTACTTAATGTTTTTCCACATTCAGAATAGATTCCACCAACTGCTAATGAAAATCTTTAGGCAAGCATTCAATATCTGAAAATGATCTTGAACTCTTGAACAAATGATGTGGGTTCATTCATCAATACATCTCACGGCTGTACCTAAAAATATCCATCCTAATTAGCGAGCTAACTTTTTCAATGTCATCTACTTGGAAATATATAGACTACTAGAAAAAGAAATCATTTGAGTTCAACGGAGAAAATTAAAATTTTCATATCAATCAATTTAAATAAGTCTTATTGTTCTTTGAAGTGGCACCCATCTAACTAGTTAAAGCATTTAAGATACATTTAGCTTCTTATACGACCAATTTCTACTGAAGGTATGCCAGACCACAATAGAAACCTATCAATCTGCACAATACGGAAGTTTTGATGACTTTGGCCGCTGGAGGTATTTGTTTATACTAAATACTACTAGAGTACGCAAGAAATTTCACACTCCTTGTGTATTCAACGGTTGTGATCAACTATAAGTGTAGGGTCCATATGTGGAACCCAACTATTCAAATATACCATTGCACCAGCAAGAGTCTCTTACTAATGATCTCTTTCTCCACTAATACTTAAGAATTTCTTAATAGTCTGGCTTGTTTTTGAAGCAACTTGGATTGATTAATAATTGCTTAGGTATAGTTCAATAATAGAAGCCCTGTTGAAATAATACGAGATCTATACATCAAAGTTCATTTATAGGCTTGCGTAACTAATTAAACCACGAGGATGACTGTGATGCTGATGCACAACAGCATGTACGGATGCTTCAGTCAAAGTTCTTTGAGAAAATAATTAAAGTAAGTTAATAATTAGGAAAGATCGAATTCAAAATAACCATGACCTTTATAATAATTACCAACTGATCGATAATGAACTAATTACTCTCAGGAATCCTAACAAACAATTATATATGAATTCTAGCATACTGTATACTCAATTAACCATTTCCAATATTTATTCGCTTCTCCAATCTCATTTCTATATTCCTGTGCTAATTCAAAGCCCGGACCACCAACAGACTATTTTATTACCTTACTATTAAATTTTATTGCCAGAACTTTACCATGAATCTATAATATTGAACATCAATTCCATCGCCTAACCGCTACAGCTGTTTAAGCGGTAATGGAGTATCAACCTTTTGGTCTCTAATCCATTTTCACCCACAATTTATTCAAAATACTATATCATCAGAGAGTTCCTATATATACTCAAAAGTTAGGGATTCAATGTTTTACCTCTTGCAGTGAAGTTCTTGCGTAACTCATTTCCTCCACAAGATTTGTTACATCCAATGCACAGAGAACCCTAATTTGGTTCCCAAATCATCTCTCTCCCTCCCCTGTTCGTCTTCGTCCCCATGCATTTCGCGCGCCAAAAGCGTCTCGATTGGAAAAACGGTGATCATGTGTGACGTGGTTCAGTTTAGAATTAGAAGACCCAAATGTTTGGGTTTTTTTTGGTAAGGAGCCCAATATTTGGGTTTAAGATATTGATCCGGCCCATATGGTTAATGGGCCTTTCTTAAATATTGACGAGGTCCCAAGTCCATTTATATATTTCTAGAAAAAATAATCCTCTAATATTTTGTCCCCAAAAGAAAAAGCTCTTGAATCTTGATACAATATATAATTTGGAGTTACTAAAGGGTTTCTCCCGTTCTCCTTTCGGGATTTGTGATTAATCTCAAAAAAAAAAAATAAGTGTAAAATTTTTATTATATTTTTGGATTTGACATAATCATAATTTTTTTTTAAAAAAATATTTTAATATAAGGAGTAAAGTGGTAATTTTAATCAATTCCATTCTTATTCTCAAATTTTACTATCAAACATAATAAATCCTTTCTCATTCCCATTCCCATTCTCTTTCTCATTCCCTTTCTACGTACCAAATACACCTGATTCTTAAACTATTGATCGGCTTACTATTTAATTTATGAATAATGAAATAGATTATTTGGTCATTAAATTTTTATATCTGATAATTATTTAGTTCATAAAATATTAATTGTTATCTAATTAGTTAATATGACCGTTAAATATTAACCGATTGATGTTACTGTATCGTCGGGTGATATTTTGTTACCACTGTCAAAACGGGTCGGGCCGGCCTGCACCGGCCTGTGACGGGCCGGACCGTTTATTTGGCGGGCTTAGGAAGTAATGCCCAAGCCCGCCCGCCCGCCCGCCCGCAGGCTAAACGGGCTAGCCCGCGGCCCAATTTTTTTTATTTTTTTAAAAAATTAATTATAAAATTATATATTTACTTAAAAATTAGTAATTTTTAACTTTAAATTAATATTTTATTAATTTTAATTATTGTTTAAATTATTTATATATTTTATTAGAATAAATTATTATTTAACACATAAAATTATCTAAAATATATATATTTTTACATATTTTAAACAAATATATATTAATTTTTTATTTTATTTTTTGGCAGGCCGACCCGCAGCCCGCCCATTTAGCAAGCAGGCCGGACTAGCCCGCAAACTCCGACCCGTTTTGACAGTGTTATATTTTGTCAGATGTGACATTATTTTAAGAGAAAATTTGAAAAAAAAAACACACACACACAAATGACAAATTGAACAAAAATATCTGGCAAAAATAAAAAAAATAAAAATATCAACTTTAAATTAGGTTAAATACAAAATTTCTTCAAAATAACAAGACAACGTGACATCCATTGTTTTGAAAACCGGACCGGACCGGCCGGTCGGACCGGAAAACCGGTAAACCGCCAGCCAGTCCGGTCCGGAATAACCAATGAACCGGTCAGATATAAAACCGGTCAAGAACCGGTCAGAACCGGTGGTTTAGACGGTTCGACCGGTTGTTCATTTTTTTTTTTTAAATTTGTGTTGTTTATGATTTAATATTTATTGAAAATTTGTTGTGACTTGTAGTTGTAAGGATTGTTCTATTTTAGTATTTATTGTTGGGTTTGTGATAAGATTTGAGACTTAATATGATGATCCTTGAACTTATTTGAAGAGTTTAATATGATATTGTGGTAATTTGCAACTTGTTCTATTTCTTATCATGTTTAGATCGAGATGAAAACATATAATTATGAAATATATAAATTTTTTATGATATATTTTAGTATATTTAATTAAAAATATATATTTTAAATGCCACCGGTTCGACCACGGTTCAAACCACGATTCGACCATTGAACCGTGAACCAGTGCCTCGACCGATTCAATAACCGGTCCGATTTTAAAAAACATTGGTGACATCACATCATAGGTGACACCCTACATGTTTCTAAAATTTAGCAATAGGCCCTAGTCGTTGCTACCTTGTTGCTAACAAACACTTCTAAAAAAAGAGAGGATTTTATGATTTGTTGTTAATTTCTTACCAATTCAGCATTTTAGATACCAAATTGTATTAGGTTCCTAATTTTCGTGCTAATCCCGAGTTTTCGGCTAAGTTCTTTCGTGGTTTTGATGATAAAAAGGGGAGAGTATTTCTCATCTTTTCTTCCTAACAAACAAGCCTTACCTTTTGCAATATGATACATTATTTTTTTGTCCTTACTTTTTATCTACTTTTAATATAAGGACAAAATAGTCATTTTATCCACTTTTATTACATTCACACTGACATAATATTTTCATTCCTTTTTATTTTTCATTCCCATTTCCTCCTCTTTTCCACCAACAAAGAGTACCAAGGTTCACAATTAATATAATTCTCCACCTGACATAGAAAATAAGCAATAAAAATCAAATCATACAACTATCTTTCAAACAATTACTAATTTCCGTGAGAGAGAATAATTAAATTCTAATTACATGACTCATTATTTTTTATATTGAGTTCATTTATTTGTTTCTCTCAGCAACAATTATATTAATAATACTTTGTAAATAAATTTGTAAATTAAATGATTTGGTCATGTATTTCTCTTATTCAATCATTTCATAATTACTTTTTTATTGTTTGAGATTTTTAAATTTAATTAAATTTAATTCGAACGGAGAAAACCCAAAATTGAGTTTAAAGTTTTTATATGTATAAATTTTGCTTATGAGTAAGTTTTACGAAACCAGACATTTTATATGGAACTGACTTAAGGGATCATCGAAAAGGTTAGTTTGTCAGAGTTATAATAGAGAAAAATATAATTATTTAAAAATATTAAAAAAAACAACTGTGGATGTGGTGATTAGAAATTGAGGTAAAATATTATTTAGTCCTTGAATTATTGATCAAACTATTATTTAGTCCCTGAATTTATCAAATACTATTTAGTCCCTGAAATGTTTAACTATGTCAACTATTTAATCCCCAAACTTGGCAAAAATACTATTTAATCATCGAATTGCAACTGTCAACTATAACAAATAACAGTCAAAAGACTAAATAATTGAATTAATATATCATCTAAATGATTTGTTGGATTAATCATGGGTTGACTCAACCCAACCCATATTTGGTGGGTCAAATTTTGACCCAACCCAATATTACCCATAAATATAAATAGTTGGGTTAAATACAATTTGATTGAATTGAGTTAACAGGTTGGGTCTAATATTGTCACCCCTAAGTAAAAGTAATAACTTCCTTGATCATTTCAAAGAAAGAAAAAAAAGAAAGAGTATTCAATTCAATGAACTTCAAATTAATTGGCACGATCAATTGTGATTTTGTGCAATCAACTTGTATTCCTTTCGGTTTATAATATTTATTTATTGAGATTTTTTTATGTTTTAAAATATCTGGTGTTTATAAAATTTAAAAAGTATTAATTATTTTTTATAATCTTATCCCTATCAATACTTATTCTTAAGATAAGATTAATAAAAAAGAATAAGTAAGAATAATTTATTTCTGGTAAGTTTAAGGTAAACTAATATTTTTTTTTGGCTAAAGTACTATTTTGGTCCTCTATGTTTGCATGAAGTTTAATATTGGTCTTCAATGTTTCAAAAGTTTAATGTTGGTCCCAAAGTTTATTTTTTTGGTCGATTTTGGTCCTCGAGGCGTAACATCGTTAACTTTTTGTCGTTAAATGATGATGTGGCGTGCTTATGTGGCACACCCTCTCCCCTACGTGTCATATTTAATGACATGACATGACACATCACTGCATGTCACCCCACATTGCCACATCATCATCTTCTCTCCTTTATCATCATCATTAGCATCATCATCTGGGGTGACGTGACAGTGATGTATCATGTCACATCATTAAAATATGACACGTAGAAGAGAGGGTGTGCCACAATAAGCATGCCATGTCATCATTTAATGGCAAAAAGTTAACGGTGTTACACTCGAGGACCAAAATCGACCAAAAAATAAATATTGAGGACCAACATTAACTTCATGCAAACATTGAGGACCAAAATAAAAAAAGTATTAATTATTTGTTTATAATTTTATCCCTCCCAATACTTATTCCTAAGATAAGATTAATAAAAAAGAATAAGTAAGAATAATTTATTTCTTGTAAGTTTAAGGTAAATTAATATTTTTTTTTTTTTTTTGCGCACCTACCCTTCCTACTTGGAAATTTAAAAATTTTGATTGAACGGTATAGTTAAACATTCCTGAATCTAATGATCAGGAAGAGAACAAGCGCGAGCGGCCCAAACCGCCACAAGCGCCCAATTATATGGCAAAAATGCACCAACTTTCGATCTCTAAAGCAGATTCATGCTTCCATGGTTGTCAATGGCTTCAACTCCAACCTCCGATTTCTCCAAGAATTCATTTTCACCACTGCTATGGAATTGAAGGGTACCATAGACTATGCCCACCAGGTGTTCGCTCATATTACTGAACCAGACATTTTCATGTGGAACACCATGATAAGAGGCTCAGCCCAAAGCTCGAACCCCATAAGGCCATCGTGCTCTATTCCCAATGGAAGATAAGTATATACAACCTGATAACTTCACCTTCCCCTTTGTGCTTAAGGCTTGCGCGAAGCTTTTCTGGGTCAAAACCGGCACTGCGATTCATGGCCGGGTTGTGAAATTCGGGTTCGAGTCAAATACGTCTGTGAGAAACACCCTTATATTCTTTCACGCTAATTGTGGAGACTTGAAGGTTGCGAGCGCGCTCTTTGATGATTCGGCGAAGAAGGACGTAGTTCCTTGGTCGGCACTAACCGCGGGATATGCCAAACGAGGGGATTTAAGTGTTGCGCGCAAACTGTTTGATGAAATGCCTGTGAGAGATTTAGTTTCTTGGAATGTGATGATAACTGGGTATGCTAAGCAAGGCGAGATGGAGAGTGCGAGGCAACTTTTGATGAAGTTCCGGAGAGAGACGTGGTTACATGGAACGCAATGATCGCGGGGTATGTTCTGTGTGGTTCACATGAGCAGGCATTGGAGATGTTTGAGGAGATGAGAAAAGTTGGGGAACACCCAGATGAGGTGACAATGTTGAGCCTATTGTCTGCTTGTGCTGATCTAGGAGATTTGGATATTGGGGTGAGAATACACACAAAACATCTTAGAAATGTGTTCAGGGGATCTAAATCTAAGCACACTACTTGAGAATGCACTCATTGATATGTATGCCAAATGTGGAAGTGCTGGAAAAGCACTTGAAGTGTTTAGAGTCATAAGAGACAAAGATGTGACTTCATGGAACTCAATCATAGGAGGTTTGGCTTTCAATGGCCATGCTGAGGAAGCTCTTGATCTGTTCAGGGAGATGCAGAGGACGAATATCCGGCCGAACGGGATCACCTTCGTCGGAGTCCTTGCTGCTTGCAGCCATGCTGGGGAAAGTTGATGAAGGATACAGACATTTTCAAGTCATGACAAGTAAGTGTAGAATTGAGCCTAGCATTAGGCATTATGGGTGTATGGTAGATATGCTTGGGCGTGCAGGATTGTTGAAGGAAGCTTTTGATTTGATAGATGCGATGAAGATTGAAGCTAATGCAATTGTGTGGAGGACTCTGCTTGGAGCTTGCAGAGTTCATGGAAATGTGGAGTTAGCTAAACGAGCTAATGAACAGCTTCTTAGAATGAGAAAAGACCAGAGTGGTGATTATGTGTTGCTGTCTAACTTGTATGCTTCAAGAGGTGAGTGGGATGGGGCAGAGAAGGTAAGGAAGTTAATGGATGATAGTGGTGTGAAGAAGAATCCTGGGGTATAGTTTGGTTGAAGCAGATGATGACAGAGCTCTAATGCATTATTTGTTTGAATCAAAACCTGAGGTGAAATCAAGAGGCCAAATATAGCACCTGAATGGGCGAACATGTATGTTGTTAAATACAATTTCATTTTTGGTATATGCTCCTAAAGTTTGATGACTATAAAATGTTTCCACACTTTTATTTTTATAACAATATTGACTTTTTAACTAACACCTACGATTGAGGATTATGTTGGTTAGAAAATCTGATTAGGTTCATATATGTCACGTTATGTTTCACTCTTCTGCTTATGTGGCATGACACGTGACAAGAGAATTTAATTAGATCATTAGGCTTGAAGCATTTTATGAGATGTAAATGGATAAAATGGTGACATGGAGAATAGAGGAAAATATAACGTGATATACATGAATTAGGTCAGATTTTCTTGTCACATCACATAAGTGCCAATAATTAATTATTTTAGCAGTGTTAGTGAAAAAGGATAAGGTTGTTCGAAAAATAAAAGTTTTAGAGCATTATTGACTACAGTCAAACTTTGGGGGCACATTGATCGAATGCTCAAAATATTGGGGGTACCTAAATATTTTACCCTACAATTTTTTTGTCTTATCCATAGGGATGATCAAAATACTCATACCCGATGGGTACCCGTAAATTTTACCAGTTGAGTTTGGGTTTGGGTCTGGGGTCCCTACCCGCTACAATAACATATATATATATATATATAATATATATATATATATATATATATATATATATATATATATATATGAATGATAATTGATATACTAAAATATTATTAGAATTGTGCTCATATAAATTAAAAATGCTATTAATTTATAGCTAATATAAGTGTTAATCAAGTTTAAATGGGAGAGATGGTGAATATAGATTTCATAAACAATAGAAAATGGTTTAATACAAATGAAGCACAAAGGATGTAAGTGAATGTAAACAACTAATTTAGTTTAATGTTTTTAACTATATGATAAAATTTTAAGATGAGAATAACAAATGCTATGGTTCAGATGTAGCCATCCCAGCATGGCGTAGACCGTATTAGTATCTCACTAAGTACAAAAAATGATAACTAAGAAAAATTAAAATGATGGATTCAGAGCATCATTGTAGTATTATATTCAGTGTATTTTGTTCAAAGATTGATCATACAACTTGTTTGTTAATTTGTCAAATTGTTGAATTGCAATTTGCATGTCGTAAATAAATTAAGTATGAGGGGCGAAATTTATAACTATAAGAAAATAAATAAGATATAACTTTAATAATCTTTTATTGAGACATTCTTGAATAAAAAATTTTAGAAGCCCATAAATAAAAATTGGATAAAGAAGTTCTTGTAAGATATGAAATTTCACATTTTTTTTGTAATTTAAAATGAATAAAATTATTGTAAATAAATTATATTTTTTTTAAGTATTTATTTAAATTTCTTCGGATACGGGTCCGAGTATACTGGTACCCATAAGGTACGGGGATGTGGATTGATATTCATACCCGCACGGGTATGGGTCTGGAGATGGGGATGAGGATGATAATTTTCTAGAGGTCCGGGGACGGGGATCAAGATACCTTACTCCGTTACTCATACTCTATCCATCAGTATCCCTACTTAAAGCATATCTAATTATAATCTCTCGGATATTGTCGGGCTTATTGCTGGGGCCCGACTCCCAACAGATGACGTTTTATTATCATTTCTCCAATTTTTTATAAAAGCACTTGTTATTTCTCTAAACTTTATGCTAATTTTCAACTTCATCCCTAAACACTTTTTGTAGTCAATTTTGTTACAAGAGTTACAAAATACAATCAATTTCGTCTCAACTCCTAAAGTTGTATAAATTACTAACTACAAATGATAATATGACCCCACTTATAACATTAGTGTTTAATGACTCACCATTATTCATAATCTTCAGACACACTAAAATGATGTTTATTTTTTTCTTTTGAATATGAAGAAGCTTTTAAGTAATGATGTTCGCATTAATATAAAAAAATAATATCATTTTGAGTGATGGATTAATACTAATATTATATATGTAATATCACATTATTATTTTTAGTAATTATTTGAACGATATTAACTATTATATTAGGACAAATGGGTTATAATTTAAATTTTTTATAACAAAATTGATTGCAAAATTAATAATTAGTGTAATTTTGGACACATTTTTATGTACTTATGGTTTCCTATGATTATAACTTCTAATTTTGAGCACATTATGTACTTTTACTTTCCAATGGTTATTAAAAATTAAAGTCAGCACGAATAGTTTTATAATTGTTTTATTAGTTTAAATGAATCTTTAACCCATTTTAAATAATTTGATGTTTTTATTATTTGTTAGAATTTTAGATAAAAAAAAGTCAACTGAACAAGATTTTTGCATAAATTGTTTTGAAATTCGAGGTTAATATAAGAAACAATATTAACTTGTTTGGTACAAAGTTTGGAAGGTAGGTGAAACTTCATAATATTTTTTCTTATAGACACGTGGCACTAACATTTTAAAAATTTAATCGGACCACGGATCAATGACACATGATACCACTCGATGATCTCGTACATGGCCTTCACCCATGCTTCCCGCATACTTTCCCAAATTAAGGACATGGGAGAAGTTCAAGACGTGGGTCGAGCACCATGCACAAGAACGTGGGTCGACCACGTCCTTCCCTACACCAAGTATAAATATCCTTCACCTGGAGGACTTTAAGGGAACGGAATCATCATAACCTAAAGTCTAACTAACAGACAGCAGTATACTCTCACTCTCTCAGAATACCCTCATTCTCTAGCTTTAAAACACCGTCTAGAGACCCTTGTTCTCTCATCCTCTACATACGAGGTACCTCCAACAGGTGGCTCGCTCGCCTGGAGCAATATACAAATCCTAGCCGCACACGGCCTCTACAAGTAACACTCCTGCTTAACAGCTCTTATGAGCGTTCCCTTTTCGAACTACGTAGACTTTGATCCCTTAACAAGGATACGTAGGTACCTGAGTCATCACCTAAGGATTTGAGACATCATTCCATGAGTTGGCTTTTTTTTGGACCATTTTGTCCCCAAATGAGGGATAAAAAGTGAGGGAAAATTGCATCTTGATGGAAGAAATAGATTTTTCTTTTAATTTAGTCCAAAAAATTATATTTTTTCTATGAGTGATAAAATTATTTTCAACAAAAACCTATGACAAAATATTAATTTATAAATTAAATTAGGTTATTTTAATTAATTTTTGAATCTAAGCGTAATAAAATAATCATTTTATTAAATCCACATTTTTATTTTCAAGTCAGTCCTACTTTTTTTATATCTTATCAAACGTGGTCTTAAATATTCTCATTCTCTCATGAATCAAACTTCCACCCAAACGGACCATAAGTTTATATAATTAGATTATGACTCATCAAACCGAGTATTAGCTATTAAATAAAACCGCAACTTGTCAATTATATGGATGAGTGTAGAATTGTAGGTTGGATTATAATATTAAACTGACATAAGAATCATTAAATGAAAGTGTCATGAAACAGTGAAACAAGGGTTGACTCGCCATATATATATATATATATACAATAAAGACATAAACAAAAAAAAAGGATTAATTCCAAAGAGGACTTCTTCTTCTTCTTCTTCCTCCATCCATCCATTGAAAGAAGAGAGAGAAATGAAGCAGAACATGATGGCTCTTGTGATTGGAATGATGGGTGCAGGACTCACCATTTGTGCATACTCACAGACCTTCATCTCACCAACTCAATGCATCACACTTGGCCCCTTGTCCTTGTCTTTGCCTTGCTTCTAGGAGAAGTCTCATATCTATCTAATCTAATCTTAATTAGTGCTTCTTCTTCTTCTTCTTTTTTTAACTTTTTTGTGTTTGTCTTTGATGATGATGATGATAATATCTATGCAAGTTGTGTGTTTTGTGGGTGGAATTGATTAATAAAGTGACAAACTTCTTGTTTGTTTGGTTGGTTTCTCTTTTCAATTGTGATCTTAATTAGCCTCTTCTTCTTACATGTATATAAATCTTGTGTGAATATATGGTTACTGAACTTGAAGGGTTGATCAGGGAATTGTAAGTCTGGTAGGCTTTGATAGAATTAGAATTGATATAATTTTTATTTGATTCAGTCGATAAA